>OX621234.1:1036913-1659442 GCA_951640165.1 Pseudoips prasinana
CAGGACGTATCCCGTCAAGTCAAAAAATTTCACTTTTCTAATAATACTTTTAGTCTACGACCAGACTTTAGGTTTTAAAAATAATGCCTTACATTACCATACACCTATCGATATATATATATATATATAATATATATATATATATATATATATATATATATATAAACACACACAGAGAGCACCCGTAACGTACAACATAAAGCGAGGCGACGAGACGAATGACAGGACGTATCCCGTCAAGTCAAAAATTTCACTTTTCTAATAATACTTTTAGTCTACGACCAGACTTTAGGTTTTAAAAATAATGCCTTACATTACCATACACCTATATAACTTGAGATATATATATATATATATATATATATATATCGATAGGTGATAGGTACCATACACCTATATAACTTGAGATATATATATATATATATATATATATATATATATATATATATATATATATATATATATATATATATATATATATATATATATATATATATATATATATATCGATAGGTGTATGGTAATGTAAGGCATTATTTTTAAACCTAAAGTCTGGTCGTAGACTAAAAGTATTATTAGAAAAGTGAAATTTTTTGACTTGACGGGATACGTCCTGTCATTCGTCTCGTCGCCTCGCTTTATGTTGTACGTTACGGGTGCTCTCTGTGTGTGTTTGAAGTGTAACGATTTGGCTTTCTACTGGACTCTGCTGATTCTTTCTGTGATTTGGACGGTTTTATTCTTTAGACTGACGACCTTTGGCTATTCTTCAAGGACATCGATATTGCATACGACTGTGATTTTAGTGCAATTGTTTTGTTTAAACAAGGTAAGTAAATTAATCTTTTTTAATGTTATTTATTCATATTGGGAATTCTATAAACAATCCTGAATTACAATAATAATTGGGTATCGGGTCAACGCCACCAAATTTGTCTCGGTAAATAACAGCGCAATTGAGACGTGAGCTCTTATTTTGTTTAGTTCGCTTGAAACACGGCTTATGTAAACACATTTCACAATGCCGTAATGTGGGTTCAAAAGTTGCAAAAATAGTTAAAGAAGGCTTAAGCCAAATTGGTACGATGTCTTGGAATAATTGTATAAACCATATAAAAAAGAAGAGGATAAAATGATGCAGCTTGACGGACTTTTAGATGCTGCAACAGATGCACCTACCCAGGGTCTCATTATACACCTGTCAGAATCGGAAGACTCCAGAAGTGAAGATACATGTAGTGAATCAAATGAATAAATAAATTAAAAATAGTTTTGTTTTATTTTTTATATAGGCCAACGATATATTTCAGGAAATATTTCTGTGATTAAGATAATGTATGATATTCTGGCAGCTTACTACAAAATTATCAACGCTAATTTATTCCCAGGGCCATAACTAAAATTTTATTTGTCAGGAAATCCTACATTACTAATATCATTCGGTTACAGCTGTATGAATTCGTTCAGTCCTTCATTCGATAATTTGCCAACTCTATCAATTGTCTTTGGTTACCAGTACGCCATATTTGTGTACTAAATAAGACAAGTAAAGAAAAATAGACTGTATACAAAATAATATTGCTATCACATATCGAAGCTAAGAAAAAAAATTATTCTACTTTGTTGCATTGGTCGTATCAACACACGGAATACTTTTTAAAAATTGTTAATTAAATGTTAGTTACCAAAATAGCTATAATAATTTAATTTATATACTTATCCTAAGCATGGTACCACACACTTCATATTATGTAATGTATTTCATTAAGGAAAACTCCTCACAAAACAGGCGCCGCCTAGTGTGAGGTGTTTTTTGTAATGCTAAATGGTGTAATGTTTGTCTTGTTTAATAAATAAATTATTATTATATATAATTATTATTATTATTATCTACTAGAATTTCCATCAGGTACGAGATTTTTTTACAAGGTGATATAAATGGTGGACTGTAAAGCACCCAAGTAAAGTTGCGGCCATACTTAATGGCACTAGCAAACGGACTCGGACTACCAGTGCAAGTCCTAATGTAATTAAAACCTTGCCTTTAAACTGCGAAAGCTGCGCGGTTAATTGTGGATTAGTCCAAATTACCAGGAGAAATGCAATAACGATGCTCATCATCATCATATTAGAGGAAGGACGCCCACAGCTGGACAAAGGTCTACCCCAAATATCCCCAACGGTCTTATCACTATCGCATCCACCGACTTCCAGCGACCCTCACAAGATCATCGGTCCATTTTGTAGGGTCCTGCCCAGGCTCCGTCTTCACTTTCGTGGTCACCATTTGAGAGCCTTTCTGCCCCAGCGGCTGTCGGCTCTACGAGCTATCCCCTCAAATGATGCTGCACATATTAAGACAGAACTAAAAACACGCAAATAACATTAATAACAAAACTTTCTTTTCTTAACTTTCCTCATTTTCATTCAATACTAGCTGTGCCCCGCGGTTTTACCCGCGTTAAACTTTATAAATTATCACAGCTGCCCCCCCTTAGGTGATAGCGTGATAATATGTAGCCTATATGTTGACCCGACCTCTTAGTAATATTCATGCAAAATTTGAAGTAAATCCATGCAGTACTTTTTGAGTTTAGCCCGGACATACATACAGACAAACAGACAAAAATTCTAAAAATTATATTTTTGACCTCGATATCTATTGTAGATCACGCCCCAAGTATCCTTTAAAAAAAATATTAAATGTACAGTTTTGACTTTCCTACGATTTTATTATATGTATAGATTAATACGAGTAACACCTTGTATAAGTAACATTCATTAAAATTATCTTCTTTGTTTAGGTCAACAACCTTTTAAATTTATTTTAGTACAAGTGACTTTGACTGGCCTATTTGTCTAGTGGTCAGCGACCCTGATTTCTAAGCCAGAGGTCGCAGGTTTGACCCCAACCAGCATAAATCGATATATAAGTATGTTGATATGATAAATATACATATAAGTATGTTTTTCAGTTGTCTGGTCACCATAGTACAGGTTGTGCCTAGTTTAGGATCAGATGACAGTGTATTAGTTGTACCGAGATATCTATTAATTAAATAAAAACTGAATTTTTCACGGAAACATAGTTATTTTTTTGTTTCCAGGCGTCAGATTTGTGTACGGTTTCTGGACGCAATTTTTGGCAGTTCGTAAAATGCGAATGAATTGTTATTTAAAAGGTCATGACTATTGCAAAACGTTTCACGTTTCACCCCAATACGAACGGCTGGGCAAAGCCGTACACGTCTACAATGAGAAAACCTATATTGCTAAAGTTTTGAAATCCAAGGAAGAAAATTAAAAATACATGAATGGATGAAAGAAGATTGACAAAAGAAGTATACCTGGCCTGTGCGAATGGGAGAACCGGAAGGGGAAGACCTCGTCGAACATTCTCTGACCAAATCGGAGACGTTCTCAAGAAAGGGCAGGGCAGAACCCTAAACCGGCGATCATGTATGAAGAATATAATGACAGTAATCGAAGCAAAAGAGGTGTGCAAAGATCGTGACAAATGGAAATCCGTTGTCTCTGCCTACCCCTCTGGGAAACAGGCGTGAGTCTATGTATATATGTATGCACGTGTTTATCGCCAAGTATACTAAGACTAACAGATATTTCACCACTATTGCTAGCGCCATGATCATGAATTAACTTATGTTTGATAATTTGAAGACGATATAGTGCTGTTTGTCTAAATACACCTTACATTCTTATGTCTCTATAATTTTGATTGTTTCACCAAATAAAACATAAGATTATGAAATTAGAGTTTATAAGTTAAAAAAGCAAAGGTTTATCCCTAAAAATAAAATATAATAACATTCGGGGCAGTCTTTGGAGACTGCTGATAGAAGTTAAAACAATTGTTTACACTTCTAATCCAAATAATCTCCAATATAAGATATACATATAGGTAATGGGAAGCGTGACGAGACGATGATGGTATGATTTTTGTTCAACAAAAAGTGGTCAACGCGCCTGAAGAAGCTTTCACTTTAATAAAAGGGTTAATTACATTACATTCCATTATATTCTAATAACGTAAAGAGGAGGCCTTTGTCCAGCCGTGGACGTTTTTCGGCTGATATCATGAACAATGAGATAAAACGTAGTTTCCCTTCTTACGTAGGAATCCATATTATAATAATAATAATATAATAATATCTGGGGACAATGTCACACAGATCATCCTAGCCCCAAACTAAGCAAAGCTTGTACTATGGGTACCAGGCGACGATATACATACTTATATAGATAAATAAGTACTTATATACATAGAAAACATCCATGACTCAGAAACAAATATTCGTGCTCATCACACAAATATTTGCACTTACCGGGATTCGAACCTAGGACCACCAGCTTCGTAGGCAGGATCACTACCAACTAAGCTACGGTGACCGAGTGTTGTCTACATCTTCCTTAGGGCGAATAATTTCTATCTTTTAATGTGGAAATCAGTCGACCGGTGTATACTGCCCACTATCTACACAAATATAATGATATACCTACTAATGTTGTAACTACCAAAGCGTGGGTTACCTCCCACACCCAGGAAACTATTTCAATTATCCATCCCATTGCTTTATCCAAGGATAATATTACATTTACAATATATCCTAATAACAAAGAATAGGAAAAATACCGACCTAATTTGGAGATATATAAGAGAATGTACAAAATCGAACATGTAATACACGAAAACAAAGTCTACCCAGATATAGTTCGAAATAATAATTTCAGAATTGAACCCAAACATTGCGTCAATTCAGCTCACCACTACGTCACACTTGCATTTCTACGCAAAGGTTGATGATGGTAATGTTGATGGTGGTGCATTGAATACCTTATGAAATAGAAGCTAGTACTTAGTATTACAAATTAATTATATATTAATTCTATGCACAAACAGACGATTCAATCGTGACTTATATGTGACAACATAAATGAAAAAAACCTGCCAAGTGCGAGTCGGACTCGCACATGAAGGGTTCCATAGCAGCAAGTATTTCAGATGATTAAATGAAAGCAAATTGCGGTTCGTGACGTATTAAAAAAAACTACTTGCTAGATCTCGTTCAAACCAATTTTCATTGTTAGTTTACGAGTTAATGTACATCATATATTTTTTTAGGTTTATCATTCTCTTCTTGTAGAAGTTACAGGGGGGGACACCCATTTTACCACTTTGGAAGTGTCTCTCGCGCAAACTATTCAGTTTAGAAAAAAATGATATTAGGAACCTCAATATCATTTTTAAAGACCTATCCATAGATACCCCACATGTATGAGTACGATGAAAAAAAAATTTTGAGTTTCATTTCTATGTAATTGTTCTTTTTCTATTTTAGTGTAATAATCTTAATGCGGTTCACAGAATACATCTACTTACCAAGTTTCAGTTTCTCTTATAGTTTCGGAAAAAAGTGACTGTGGCATACGGACGGACAGACAGACATACATGACGAATCTATAAGGGTTCCGTTTTTTGCCATTTGGCTACGGAACCCTAAAAACCAGATTATAACGCTTTAAAAGTCAGTTTCAAAATTTAGTTGGATAAGATCGTCTCTGCACATGCATCACACAAATATTATAGAGGCGAAAGTTTGTGACTGTGTGAGGATATATGTTTGTTACTTCTTCACGTCTAAACAACTGGAGCGATTATAATAAAATTTGGTGTGGAGTTAGCTGACACCCTGGATTAACACATAGGCTATAATTTATAACGTTTAATGCGGCTAAAATCGCGGATCACAGCTAGTATTTATTATTTTAACACACTAATGTACTAATATACTTAATATGTCTAATTTGTAAAATGATATGCAACAATATAACAGCGTGTCGAGCGAGCCTTGGTAAAATAGATGTATTTTAAAAACATGAATATCCTACTGAAGGCTTGTCACAAAACGTTCGTTTTCGTTGGGCTAGCCAGTTCCTTAAGGTCATGAGAGTGAGTATTTAAAGAATGCACTTTATATGTGCACCTATGCACTATAAAATTAACCTTGCTGATGGCTTGTCCCCATTGTGACCAGGATGATGTCATTATATTATGTGTTACTGACCAAAAAGGAAAAGCCCATAACCATTAGCAGCGTAGAATTCAGATCAGTTCAATTTCAATTTCAATTTTTCATTTCAATTCCCACTATATGCACTACAATATCAACATGGTTGTCGTTTTGATTATAAAACCTAATCTTGTTCCTTAAATCTGATTTAGACTCCAATAATCATTATTTTATTTTAGTCTTCTCTTTTTTTATCTATGTGTTTCTAGTAAAATAGTAATGGTCGTATATAATTCCATTGACAAAAAACTTGAGAGGTGTCAGGGGACACCCGGATGGAACGAAGTTATTTCTTATTATTTATTAAGTCCAAAAAACCTGTATACACTCAACAAAGATAATCGTCGCGACACCACTGTTCAATGCGAAATAGAAATGAAAATATCTGGCTTGCTTTCTATAAGAGAGAGAGAGAGAGAGACAGACAGAGAAACATGCGCACGCCGCACAGCTGCGAAAAGATTTTTTTCCGTCTAGCCCCCTTTCACAACGCACAATAAGGAACTTCGTTCCAAAAATGTAGTCTAACCGATGACCCTCCAAATGACCAGGGAGATGCTCGGCTGCAGCTGGCTGCATTGCGCCTGCTATCGATTCGGTGCGGGTGCCAACTGCGTGCCAAGGTCAAGACCACCGCACTGTGACGTGTCCGAGGTGCCTACAGGTGATACTGGCTATCGGAATATTTATCTCAAAACAAATTATAACAAAGACAATCTGTCTTATTGACTGACAGTAGCTAGCTAGTAGTTCCTAGGTGCAAATCCCGAGTCAAGCCAAATGGTAATTTTTTTTTATTTATTCCTTATTCACACAGAAAACAATAAAAAAAATACAATGTATGATAGAAAGACATGTACATAGGCGAGCTTAACTCAATAATGAGATTTCTTACAGCAAACCAAACACAGAGGGCAATTTGTTTTACAGGGTAGAACAGTGTACAACATTATCTTCTTAAATTAATTCTACCTACCTATATGTATGAATACCTACATACTATATTATATCAATACTACATAATAAACAATATAATAATAAATGTTTGATTCTCCTCACAAAAAGATTTTACATTAATAGGTACATTACATTTACGTTACGTTTTTATATTAATCTGAATTTGTGAGGAGCTCTGATGAGGAGAGTCTGATGTAGGTTAATCCTGTATTATAGATCACCAGGCCCTCACCCCTAGGTTCTAGGATTATGAGTTAACTATTCAAATTACGTGTACCATGTTGAGCAAAATACATAAAAATAAAAAATGAATACATATTACTTAATAAATTTGTGTGTGTGTGTGTGTGTGCGTGTGTGTATACATATATAGGTATATATATATATATATATATATATATATACATATATACATACATACTATACAGAATATTACGATAGGAAATGTTTATGATGGAAAATTCTCAATAATATCCCAGATTAGGAGAAAATAATAATAATGTCCTCATAGCCGAATAACGGTCACGGCGGCCAATCACAATAGAGATAGCTATCTGCGCGGGACATATTATAGTGCGCAAGTGTGTGCACAAACATGGAGCACTTTCTATTGCATCACTCTCATGATCCGATGCGAAACCCAGCGAAACGACTGGAAAGACGTCAGGTACAGGACCGATGGCTTTACGTGCTCTCCGAAGCACGGTGGTACAATACCGCCAATTAACATAAAAATTTTAACTGATATCAATTCTACACTGCTAGTGGTTTTGGGCTGTTCCAATTTGGTCAGTAACACATAATATAATGACACCATCCTGGTCACAATGGGGACACGCAATCAGCACGGTTCATTTTATAGTGCATAGGTGCACATATAAAGTGCATTCTTTAAATACTCACTCTCATGACCTTAAGGAACTGGCTAGCCCAATGAAAACGAATGTTTTGTGACAAGCCTTCAATAGGATATTCAAGTTTTTAAAATACATCTATTTTACCAAGGCTCACTCGACACGCTTCACGACTATAAATTTTGATATGGCTGCAAGAAACAAATATGCATCACGTAGTTGTACCTTTGGCGGCCTTATAAGTAAAGGTGATCTGTTCTTGACAACCTAGGCAGTTAACTTAGGAGTATGAAATTACGGAGTTGGAGTAGTTAGACTGTAATGCTTACTTCAAACTTATACAATTAAAACCATAACAATATTTGCGGTTAAGTTATTGGCCTTCTAATGCCCAGTAAATTAACATGTCAACCAGAGAACGTCCACTGCTGGACAAAAGCCTCCCCAAAGAATGGGGGGATATGCCATAATCGCCACGCTTGGCAGATGGGTTGGCAATCACGGTTTGATGGTCATAGTACACAAAGCGACGCAGCTGCCCGTTCTCTGATAGGTATGCCCTCGGACGATTTCTACGCCTCCCACGGGATGAGATGGGGTGATACTATTCTATGCCGTCATCACACTGAAGTACAGTAAGAATATATATAAAAATACATAATAATCATCATCAACAATGTACATAAAAAATTACTTTGTGATCTGTGGTTTCCTCTGTATTTCGAGGGTTTGGCGAACTAAATAAATCTCTGGCAGGCTCTGAGTTGCTTGAACTATAAATTGTGGTTTAAAATAGAACCCAACCTCAAAGCACATAGGCGCTAGGTAAAATTATGTTTTGGCATTATGTTTGTACTTCGAACAGAACTTACTGCTTGCGATACAAATACACTCAAGGTCAAGCGAGTCGACCTGATCGGCGTTCACATAAATAAAGGTTAAAAATGACTTAATCCATCGTTAAATCGGCTTTGACGTTGAAAATCGATTCCGGACCATTTATAACGTCACATGTGCTCATGGAAGCCGATTTAACGGTTGATTTAGTCATTTTTAACCTTTATTTATTTGAACGCCTATCACTATCCCGATGTTCGGCGACTTAGCCGGTAGCGCCCCTGGGAGGGATTCGAAACCACAACCTGCGGCGTGATAAGCAAGTATCAACCAACCACGCCAATTTGCCCGTCAAAATATAAAGAACAGAAGACTAGGATACTTTAAGATAAATATTAAGATTGTAAGATTATAAGTACTTTGAGATAAGTAGATTGGATATTGCATATAACGCAACTTGCAGTATATAGCTGTATGTATAGGATATACCTCTAGGAACGCTAAATGAGCCCTAGGTAGCACCCTGTGGTAGCAACATTTACTTATACTTTACTCAATTGTTGCTTATAATGAGCGCTTCCCATTGCTATGATAACGCTGTTGTCGTGCCCGCGAATTAGGTCGCCAATGCTCATGCAGAGGTGAACATGAGCCGGCCACGGTAGTCTACGGTAACCGCTTTCAATACTTAAGTGAGCTTTTTGCTTGACAACTTTAACAAGGACTTAACGAACCGCACGTAGCTGCTTCCTGAAATTTGTTGTTTATGACTAGGTTTTACAGACATTCAAACGTAAATAAATTGCAATCGTTCGGAAACCCAAGTAAACCCTGTCCGGTATTTAGAATACAGTTAGTAATCCGGTTATCCGGCGCTCAGCGGTACGGTTCCGGGTAACGTTCTGGATTATTGAATCCAGTTGTGGTTCCTATCCGGTACGGGCAATTTGCCTTTAAATATTTTTAGGGACTTGTGGCACAGGTTTCGAATCATTTGTAAATATGGCGTTAAATTAAAGGTTTACAAATTAGAGACAATTTAACCATAACTTTTATTAACATATATTACGTAAAACCACTTATATGTTTTAATAAAATCAATGGTTAGTTAATTAATTAGAAGCATCAATTGTAACAATTGTTAGTAGATTACTTATCTAATCTGCTAACATTTGTTACAATTGGTTCTTCTAATGGGCTATAAACAATGTTAGAAGTTGCAACTAGGAGATGTTGCTATTATAGGTTTATGCGATATGTGTAAACATAAATCAGCTCTATATAACAAGTAATTTTATAACCTTCCATTAATACAATAACTAAAAAAGGATCACGATATATGCAATATGTTTCAGGTATACTTATTTTTAGCTCGTTTATGCTTATAAAAAGGTAGACAGGTACTTAATTACTCTTAATGAGCTTATTTATCACGAGAAATAATTTGCCTTCACCCAAGTTTTGCGTAATGGCAAATATTTCATTTTATAATTTTTTTGTCAAATGTAACGAAGGTTTAGAAAATAATAGATCCTTTGAGTATTTACGAGCTATGAAGCTTAAACATTGTTTCTTATGTACTATTGGGTAAGTTTTACCAACGTACTTTATGATACAAGCATATTTTATTAGAATATTAAATAAAATAAATACTCTACTTACTTTAATAATTACTACATGATTCAATAACATTAATTAAAGGTTAAGTTGGAAATGCAAGGGTGCAAGGGTCGCGGATAGCCGCTGGATGGGGGCAACGCTAGACCGGCCATTGGGGAGATCCTTGGGGGAGGCTTTTGTCCAGCAGTGGACGTCTTTCGGCTGACATGATGAAAGTTGGAAATGAAATAGATTGTTTTGAATAAAGTATGATTCAAATTATAAACTTCATCACTCTCCCAAAAATGTGACAGTGACAGTCTAGTTCGTTATAAAACGATCTTAGTGATGACAGTAGTATCACACTGTAGCCCAAAAGTAGGACCTACTTGCCCGTTAGGTTAACTCACTGATTTCAGCATTTTTAGTAAAAATAAATAGATTTGATTTCGTTTAATATTGATTGATACTTAGCATTAAATTATTGATACTTATATATAAGACAAAAGCTTTGCTATTAGGCTGTCGGCATAGAATATCTCCACCACATCTCAACCCATGGGGGGTGTACAAGTCGTCCTGAGGGAATATCTATCAGGAAACGGGCAGCAGCGTTCCTTTGTCTACTATAACCACCATATTGCGATTGCCAAACCGTCTGCCAAGCGTGGCGATCACGGCATCTCCCTCCAAATGATGAAGACAACTCCATTGTGGATTTTTTTTGGGGAAGCGGTTGTCCAGTAGTGCACGTCATATATTAGGATACTAACTGTGCCCTGCGGTTTTACCCGCGTTAAATTTTATAAATTATCACAGCTCCTCCCCCGTAGGTGATAGCGTGATAATATGTAGCCTATATGTCGACCCGACCTCTTAGGAATATTCATGCAAAATTTGAAGTAAATCCATGCAGTACTTTTTGAGTTTATCCCGGACATACATACAGACAAAAAGACACACACAGACAAACATTCTAAAAACTATATTTTTGGCTTCGACTTCATTTGTAGATCACGCCCCAAGTATCCTTTATTAAAAATATTCAATGTACAGTTTTCTCTTTCCTACGATTTTATTATACATACATACATACATAGACTCACGCCTGTTTCCCAGAGGGGTAGGCAGAGACAACGGATTTCCATTTGTCACGATCTTTGCATACTTCTTTTGCCTCGATTACTGTCATTATATTCTTCATACATGCTCGCCGGTTTAGGGTACTTCTGACCTGCCCTTTCTTGAGAACATCTCCAATTTGGTCAGAGAATGTTCGACGTGGTCTTCCCCTTCCGGTTGTCCCATTCACCCAGGCCAGGTATACTTCTTTTGTCAATCTTCTTTCATTCATCCTTTCTAAATGGCCATTGATTTTATTATATGTATAGATTTTATTATATGACGTCCACACAGACGGAATGAGATGTACATTATGTTACTGTATAACTATGTAACTAGAAATAATTATTTGTATAGGTACTTAACTATATTACTAAAAATATGTTCTGACTATTAATAAGCGTTTTTTTTTAAGAAATCGTGAATAAAACCCTTTTTATTTTTTTATGCCGTCGGTCACACAGCAAAGCTTTTGTCTTTAATCTAAATATCTCTCTACATGTATTTATTAAGAACTGTGTTTTCATTCAGAATGAACATTTAATTTATGATATTAATAAATTAGATTATCGAATTTATTGTCAAAATGGTACATTGTTTCTAAATGGTTCGGTCTACATTAAAAATATTATGTCATATATTCTGCATATAGCGACGCGCAACGGTCGTGCTTTAATATTACCACCGATACACCCAAACTGAGAATATTCAGCGAAAAAAACTCAGCTGTTCCCTTTACTAAATTATGGGAACAAAGAGTATTGATGCGGAGTATCGTAATATACGTTGTTGTTTTTGTTTTTCCTCGTAGCCTACGCCGTAGTTATAAGAAGCCGTAACCTAGCTACGTTGCTACGAGCTACGAGGAGAGAGCCCCGGGCTTAAGATAGCGCTTTAAGGCGTATTTTAATATAAGCGTCAAAATAAATCAACAATTTCATATTGTGACCAAATAATTATATATGCTTCTGTAGAATTAAAAATGCAAATTTAATTCGTTTTCGCTGTTAAAATTATTTAAATAAAAATTGCTGTTTGAAAACATAAAATGCACTTCTACTTTTCTTCCAGACAACCGAATGGAATAATTTTTAGAAGGAATCATTCTGAAAGTATACCCGATTCAATAAAAAGAAGAAGAATTAAATCAGTTTATCAAACATACAGAAAGAAAGTAGGGTCGATTAAAGGATATGATTTTTTGGAAATGGGTAAAAATCAATAATATGAAAAGTAGAAAATGGAATCGAACTAAATAAAACCCCTCTTTTGCTCTACAACCATAACCGGAGACTTGATCACCATCCGCTATTCGCGAAAATTCACGAGGCAAGTATACACAAGCAGAGCGGTAAATTCACTCTTTTATTATTTGGGTCCGTAAGAATCGTGCTTTGTCGAAAAGTATCGGGCTATTATTATATTTTATAAGCATTAGATTTTCTATATGAAATACGAAATGAATGATGATGATGAAATGGTCCTGGCCATTTTGACCACGGCGACCGCTTCTTCTCTAGCTGACGTTCGTGGGCTTTCATGTGACTTATGTAGCCAAGTTTATTAAAAAAATATCCTCGCACATTGAGGGCATGTGACCACACCATTGTAATATTTGTAATAGATCGCCGCAAGTGCTCTGGCTTTCAATTCATTGAGCTCAGCGCGCCTCGAGACACGAAGCAGTCGACTTTGCCTTGTACCAAAGTCCGGCATTCTGTCCGTTTGGCTGCCCGCTGTTCCCATTGCGAAGGCTCTACGTCACAGTTCCTCATGTGGCGCTTAAGCACATCTTTATACCTGAGGAGTTGTACCATACCTTTGCTTGTCGTCTTCAAGTTCCAAGTAGAAGATGCGCTTAGCCACTTGCTGATTCGTCATACGTGACGAAATAAATAAGCTAGATAGTAAAACTAGCTTAATTTCCTGTTTTATTATTAATTACATACAAGCATTTCCACAATATTTGAGGACACACACACTTACTTTTCAGTCCTGTAACTTAGTCCCATTTCAAGTTAGCCTGTGTTAACAGATCATATAGATAAACAGTACCATAACAGCAAAAGAATGTAGTTAGTAGAGAATATTGCGTGCACGAAGGGTGTACGAAATATTAAAAAGCAAAGAATTGTCAAGCAGGAAAACCACTTAATGTTCTACCTATCTCACAAAATTTTAAAAGGTATGATTGGAATACGTGAGCTTGAATGCTATTTTCTGTTTTAATAGACATTTTCCTCGAGTGAGTTCTTACTTACATTTCATTAAACAGTTAGAAAAATTTGTAAGAAGTTGTTTTTGAGCATTAAATCTTTACATTTTTATCTCATAAAGATATAAATGCTTTACACGCGACAGTTTCTTGATAAAAATACACAAAAATACGATACAGGTATGTAAATTTTGCTATTACTATACTGAATACAAAATAATAAATAACGAAAGTCATCTACGATTTTTCTGAAATCAACTTCTTTTAAGGGCACAAATGCCCCTTTAGCCATGCCTACCTTTAAAAGGTTTTTACTATTCATATTGTTATACAGCTAACGTAGTAAATTAGCTATGAATTAACCCGGTTGTCTATGATTACATATCTATAGTTACCTTTCAATTTTTATTTGCCTCGGAACAACTCTACTTAAATATTAATAGGTTGTTAATATTTTATGGATATTATTACGACCTCCGCTAGTATTAAAAGAGTATCAAATGAGGGTGTTACTTGTACTGCAGTCTGATGCTCTATTTACTACTGTGAGAACAGTTTTATAGGGGCGCTTTGGGAGGAGTGCTAATACCCAATATGCCCGTACATTCTATCACCTCTCGTAATTGTGAAGTTATACAGGATAGATGTGACTTTTTAAAGCGTCCGGAACTATTCGAACTGTTTCGTATTCTAATTCATTCTAATTTAAAATTAGATTATTCCGTTAAAATTTTACATTTACATGTCATGACGTGACAGCTACTGATAAACACTGCAAGACAGTAGGAATCCTTTTTATAAATAAAATTTACTTAAGATTCATCATATAATTTGTATGTGTGTTGACTTAGAAAAACTCAATCTCAAGCACTTTTGTAACTTAAATAATCATAATTAAATGCTCATAGCTAGATGCTCTCACCGGTCTGTAAGCGAACAGCGAGGTTAAGCAATTACGCTCGCGGTCAGTCCATAGATGGGTGACCGCCAAACTGGTTTAATTTCTGAGCGTCTCCGTGCTTCGGAGGGCACGTTAAGCTGCCGGTCCCGGTTGTAGTCATTAGACAACAGTCGTTAAGCCATGTCAGAGGCCTACTGGGCGGCTTGAACACCTTTTTTTTTTATTCCGTTTTACGGCTCTGGCTTCTTTGACCTTATGAGCCTTCAGTAAATATAATTTTATATCATTTATTTCCGTCATTGTCAAGTAACGTCCGTCACAGTCAAGTCATACATAGTCCTTGTCCAACCCCAGTAAAGCAGGGGAGACTTTACTAGAGGCTTTTATGGAGTTTCGGTTACAACACGGAAAATCACAATTCACGGCAATATCGCACTTTCCTTCACATAAAAACTCGAATTAACACCAATTTTTTGAAAATAAAACATAGCCTCGATGCGTCTTTTTCCGCGTTGGCGCCAAAAACTCAATCCTTGAGCAACTCTGACACTAGGATTACCACTGCCCATACGATAAGCAAGCAATTAAATAATAATCGATATTTGTATGCACATAAATGCTACGGTTAGAATGTTAACCTCTTTGAACGTTTCTCTTAGGGACACGCTAGGGCCAAGTTTATAGATAGCTCTTAACACTTTTTTGCAATATAAATATGGTGTTGATATCCGCAGAGCTACCCCAGAGAACAATTCTATAAGATATTATACTATGCAAATAACTGAAATAAACTATTCTAGCAATGTGAACATCACTGAACCATCGAATAGTTTTAACTGCGTAGACTGCAGAAATAAATTTGCCGGGCAGTTTATTTTGAACGTCAAACTCATCTCTTATATAATAAGGTACATAAATCATTTATATGAATTATAAAGAAGTATTAGCCAAGAATTGACCCATTAGGGATGCCCATTACCACTGGAGATCCCGCAGATATTTTACCGTTAATTTAGCCGGCTGCCGTATCAAATATGAGTAGTGTAAATATATTATAAATATTAAAAATCTATTTCTGTTCGTTAGTCTCGCTAAAACTGGAGAACGGCTGAAGTCTAGGGAAGGTTTAAGAGGTAAGAAAAATTTGAATGATTGCCGGGAAAACTCTAAAAATATCCCTTTTCTTATTCCCATATAAACGTTTTCTAAGTAAAATGTACAGTTTACTTGGACTTTGTCGCTATTTAATAAAGTTCATATTAATTTATCCTACAACCTTGTATTGTATTCTTTTATGGTGAGTTGACTTGACTAGTTATAGAAGAAAAAACAGTTTAAAATTTTTTGACTTAATGGCTGTCAGTTGGAGTCGTCAAAATATTAGAAGAATATTTTCGTTTGATTGAAATACATAAATAAGTAATACGAAGAGATGTTTTTCGGTTTTCCCAGCAATTATTAGAATTTTTTTTTTCCTTTTAACCCTTCCCTAGATCTCCACGAACATTTCAAGACCAAAATAAGATAAATCCGTTCAGTCGTCCTCGAGTTTTAACGAAACTAACGAACAGCATTTGATTTTTAAATATATAGATTTACAATAGACTTGACAAGTCGCACTCCGATTAGGTTCCCAGTAATTTTTCTATTCATAGGGCAGAACAGCGTCTGCCGGGACAGCTACTATATTATAAATCATTTCATTTAGTATATAATCAATTAATTCAATACAAGCAATTCTCCACAAAAGGAAAAATGATGCGAGTCCTTAGAGTAGTAAAAATATAATTACTTCTACACAAGACCTAAATAATACAATACAAACTGGATTTTATAAAACTAAAACTACGTTAGCAATTCCGCAGACATGAGAGTGTATAATTCAATCACAGCCAATTTGCTTCAATTACGAGTCTCTCTCACACAGGGAGTGAAAGGGCTGTCACTTTGAGTGAAATAATTATTTGTAAAGATTGTGAGAAACCGCTGGGTCGGGGCACCACAGCTGTCAACTTTTTCCTTTTGATCGTACTCAAGGTCGCGCAGCACGAATCGCCGCTGGCAACAGGGGTTCTACTGTTTGGCTCAATCTTTACCCTGCGGAGGGATGGTACGTCTCTATGCGTCCTTTACCGTCTTTATCACAGGTACTGTTCTGAGGAATCGATCGAACTTATACCTGCTGCCTCGTACCAGACCCTCTCGCCAGAAATGGAAATTTCATTAATATCACCTAGATGCATGGACGTGCGTTTAGATTATTTATACCGCGCTTTAGCGCTCTGTGGAATTAATTAACTGCGGAGGTATTCTCGATCCGGTATAACATGGCAGCCTTATAGGAGGGAGGTTATTCAATTTCTTAAAGGCCGGCAAATCACTTGCGGCATTTCTGGTATTGCGAATGTCCATGGGTGGCGGTGATCACTTACTATTAATAAGGTTACCCACCTGTCGTTTGCCTTGCTATCATATAAAAAAAACGTTATAATTTATTATATAAATATAAATGTAAATGTAAAAAATGTAATGTAAAAACGCTAAAATATTTTAATTCAAGATAATATGTGTACTTAACCAAATCAAAGTAGTATGTATTTCTTTTTTTATTGACCTAGGAAACTAGAGAAAGATTAAGACAACGGGACAAACATTAAAACGATGTATTTTAGTATATAGCCTATTTTGTTGCAGACAAAATATACAAAAATAATTAATAAAAATAAAGTAGGTAATTACAGAATATACAAAAAAAAATGTTTAAAAATTATACTTAAGTGATGTTAGAGAATATAATATTTGTAGATAATTTAAATGGGCGAATGAGCCTAAATATTAGTATTTTCTTGTTAAAACCTAAACGATTTTCTGTTGCGATAGTGGCACAGAATTACAAATGTCAATTTCTAATTGATTCACTCATTTTCTGGAATATTACAATCCGTTACCACATGGAAGGTAATGCTGACATTTGGCGACGGTATTTCTTACTGTTTCAAACTTGAACAACCATAGTTGTGTGTGTGCGTGCGTGTAGAATGAGCACTGTTTAAAGCTGTTACTCCAAATAAACACTGGTGTATGACCAGTGCTGTAATGTTCACGATGGCTGGAATTTATATAATAGGCGACGGGAAGTTATAATTACTTACCCCGTTATAAATAACAGGGTGGACGAAGCTAAAATTATTGAACCGAATGAGGTCAAGGACACCCAGAGTCTGATAATAATGCCACTCATAATAAAATGTTTTCTTCGAGTTAAAGGATGACGGATGTAAAACGATTTGGTCCGTTAATTGAGTCAAGTATTACAAATAACAAAATATTTAACTGTTTAATTAAGCTCCTGGATGTTTCCGATTATTACGGATTGATTATAAAATCCTGGAGTTTTAAAATATAAATAAGATCGTCATATCATCATCATAGCAGCCGAAAGATGACTGCTGGACAAGGCCTCCCCCAAAGATCTCCACAATCGCTAAAATTCATTGCATTACAACATATTCTCAAAATCAGGTTGTGTTGACATATTTATAGACAAAGTTAATTACTAGTTGCTCCATCAAGGGGTCACGCCTCTCACATAGACAAAATTGTAAAGCTTAATTCTACAGTTTTCATTGTATTATTAATTCATCTAAGTTTATTATATTATATTGACGATCACCGTAGCCTAGTTGGTAGTGCTCCTGCCTACGAAGCTGGTGGTCCTGGGTTCGAATCCCGGTAAGTGCAAATATTTGTGTGATGAGCACGAATATTTGTTTCTGAGTCATGGATGTTTTCTATGTATATAAGTATTTATCTATCTATATAAGTATGTATATCGTCGCCTGGTACCCATAGTACAAGCTTTGCTTAGTTTGGGGCTAGGATGATCTGTGTGACATTGTCCCCAGATATTATATCTTTATTAGATTTAATTTCATAAAGTCAATTATTGACACTTTCATAGCTGCTATGATTTTACTCTTTTAATACAGTTATGTATGTATTTGGTTGTTATTCGATTCGGTTCCACAATTTTGGAAATTATATTAATTAAATTTTACAACATTTTAAATTTCATTTTTTAAAATTCCTTATCCCAATACCTGTCTTTAACTTAATTGCTCTGTGACAATACGACTACCCACATAGTAAATAATATTATTTTAACTTGATGATATTTATTTCATCAAAAATTTATCAAATTGTATGTGTCTCCTGCTGTCTTTCATACTCAGTTTTCTTTTTTTTTACTATATTTAAGAACTAGTTTATTGATATTATTTTAATATTGTAATTGATACAAGATAAAAAATGTATATTTAAATAGCTTACAATGATTTATAACTCACTGTATACTTCCCTCAAAAAAATACTTACCTTAAAAGATATCAAACCTGATTTATAGGATACTTGTAGTTTCATTTTCAAATCAATCAATGAGAAAATTACACTTATGTTTAGTTTAGTGAGGCTCACAATTTAGTAGAAGGAATAGAATGAGAGGCAAGTTTACATGGAAAATAATTTAATTTTCTGACCTGGTTTTGAAGTAATACTTTCTTGTTTATTAAAAACTAGCTGTGCCCGCGACTTCGTCCGCGTTTTAATTAGTTTATTTTGTTTTATTTTTTTTTTATTGAAAAATAAAAGACTTTTCTAAAATAAAAGTAGCCTAAGTTACTCCTTATTACATCAGCTATCTGCTAATAAAAGTCCCGTTAAAATCGGTCCAGGCATTTCAGAGATTAGCCGGAACAAACAGACAGACTGGCAAAAAATGTAAAAAAATATATTTTGGCGTATGTACCGTATAAATATTCATATACATGTAGTAAAAATCGGTTATTTCAATATTACAAACAGACACTTCAATTTTATTTATTTGTATAGATTATGCTCGGTGCCATCCCTAATTCTCTAAGTGAAATCTGCGTACCTCTCTACTGGTACGTAGTAACAAAATCTGACAGCCCTAGCGTCCTTTATGAAGACAGTAATTAAATAACTGTTTGAAGAGAATAAAAGCACCGTAATTATAATATAATATATCCACACGTATCTACACGTGGGGTATGTTGCCACCGCGGAGTTGCTTGACACATGCTTTTACTTCATTAATTAGTTAAGTCTGCCCAGTGTACACACGACTAATATCAAGCTATACATTTCCAGTATAGCTGATCCCGCGTTGTATAGGATTTCGGTAAAAATAAAAATAAAAAAGGTTTTTATTCACGTAGTCTTTCAAAAAGCGCTTGTAAATAGTCAGAACATGTTTGTAGTAATATAGTTGTATACATTATTATTTCTAGTTACATAGATATTTAGGTACACGGATTGTATGAAAACATTTGTAAAATTTATTTTATAATAGCAATTATATTTAGCTAGCTTGTATTAAGTTATTGTCAAAGAGATTATGTTTAAGTTTTATTATCAAAATTTATGGTTTTATTTATTGTCTTAATTATTTATATTTATTGTCTGAATTATTTATTATTATGGCGGACCTTGTGTTAATAACGAAGGTCGCGTTTTAATGCTACCACCGGATCCAATGCGCCCCAACTGAGAAGACCCAGCGAAACAAGCTCAGTGTGTTCATCTACTACCGGTTTCAACACGACCCAGTAGAGACGGTCCGGCGAAACATACTCAAGCGGACATGAACACGGGATTTGGTCCACTTAGAGTAATTAGATGAGGTACAATGAGAGGTCAGCTTATATTGGAATTGTATAGCTTGATATGTAGCCGCGTGTTCAAATACCGCTTTGTCATCATCATCATGTCAACCAAATTACGTCCACTGTTGGACAAAAGCCTCCCCAAAGAATATGGGGATATGCCATAATCGCAGTTTGATGGTCAGTTCACAGAAAGACGCTGCTGCCCGTTCTCTGGTAAGTATTCCCTCGGATGAGATGAGGTGATAATATTCTATGCCGTCACCACACAGCAATTTAAATTAAATTATGAATTTACTAATTAATATTAGTTATCTATGATATTTTCTTTTTACATGTAACTTTCACGTTGTTTAATTTAATTTCGTAGCTTCACAATTTTAAACACGAGTTGTGGTCGCTGTCATCGTGGGGTACCGTATTCTAGTACGTTTTACATGCACTCAACTTCAGAAATAAAGGACCGCCTGCAAAAGTTCGAAGAAAGACTTGGTATTTTATTTAGTCTAAGGTTCTCTTACCACTTCGAGCATATAAAATGTTTGTAATTTACGAACTCATTCGTAGAGATGGCATTGAAGAAGTATGCGTTTTGTTAAAAGTAATGTTATGCAATTTAATGTACAGACGCCAGCACATCAAGCTACCCCAGCCTGTCAACATTCCCCCATTAAAAGTGAACCTTATGCTTATATGCGATAAAGTCGAAAATCTATAAAAGAAATTTGACAGATTGGGGTAGCTGGATCTGTATTATTTAACTAATGTGATTTTGCACTATCTCTATTGTAGGTTTATCTCAAGCTCAAGTTTGCTTTTGACACCCGTTGGGCGATATTTTATACACTAATTTAATAAATAATGCTAAATAGTTTAATTTAGAGTAAATGCACCAAGTTTTCATTTTAAATATATAAAATTAAGACTAAGTTCACGTAGGCTAGTCTATATTAGAATCGAATAAAATGTATTAATTTGGTAAAATAAGAGGTAACTTGGTAAAGTAAAGCCAAACGCAGTAAGATACCAATATAAGAAATTTGCTAAATGACTATTACAATATCCAAATCTTACTAAATTAAGATCTTTATCACTTTCTGTTCTGATGTGCACGTCTTTTATATTACGTTCAACATAATATGAATCACATTTTCTAAAATCCTACATACGAAACAAAGACATTGTGCGAATTGGATTGTACAATATAATTGAGCTTATATTTAATTTAGTGTTAAAATACAATATATCCTCGCGCACTGCGGTAAATGCCCAATAGCTAGTAATTGTTTAATCCAGCCAGGTTCTAGCCATTTAATTACCAGCCCGGTTTTACTGACGGCTGCTTTATGAATTTGCTTTGATAACCCAAGTTCCAAGAAATTAGGTGGAATACTTGGTTCCGTTTAAACTAATATTACTGGCTTATAGATTACAAGCTGAATCTGACATTTAATTCGAACAGAAGGAAATTTTACATACAACTTAAACAAAGAAGGATTAAAAAGATTTTCATCAAAGCAGGTTCTTTAAGCGAAAGTTTTGGTAAAATATCTAGTAGTTTAGCGAGGCCGGATTTTACACACGGCCATCTGATCCCAACCTCAGCCCAACTTGTACTATGGAAACCATATAACTGATCTGAAAATTACATTTTTTTTGTAAATAGATGAATCGAACCCACAACCTTCGGCATGAAAAGCAAACATTTGCCAACTACGCCAACAGGCACATCGACTACGTCAACTTTGTGTCAAAAATACTGCATTCTTCTCCAGTTCTGATATTTCTTTACCACCTATACGTTTAGAATTTAATACTTACTTACACTACTTACTACGTTCTTACAATAACTTGATACGAGCTAGCTAAATATCATTGCTATAATAAATAAATTTTATAAATGTTTTCATACAATGTGTACCTACCTAAATATCTATGTTACTAGAAATAATAATGTATACTATATATATTACTACAAACATGTTCTGACTATTTACAAGCGCTTTTTTAAAGTCTACGTGAATAAAAACCATTTTTATGTTATTTTATTTATTTTAATACATTAAGAGAATAATTATAGTTAATTCTTAACCTCACTGTTGTTGTTAGTTTTATTATAGACTTGTTCGTTTCTTTTACAGGTTTTTAAATTCTGATTGCGATTTCATTCATATCATCTTTTATTAACTGTCTGCACTACTATTAGAGTTTAACCAGTTTATCATCTTCATTCGTTATTTAATCGAAATGTTAATTTGTTACAATGAAGTTTGCATTATAATTGATTCAACGTACTCCAAATCCAATAGACGGGACAAATATCATAATTTATTAATGGTGAGTTCCAGAATAGGAACAGTCAGTTGCGTATTCATACGAAGAGCTTTTATAAACTCATTATTATTGTCAGCCCAGTCGCGTAATTTCCTTGCTTTCAAGTAAATAGGCCATCTATTGTGTAACGACGTGTAGTTTTCTATGCACACATATATATAGGAATGTCTCACAGGGGTCGTGTTTTCGTTTACATTTATGAAAGACGGCTTCTTTAGATTATCACCTATTACAAGTGTGCCTTAATCGCCAGCAATTATAATATTGTATGACTGGAAAACTTTATGGTATATTTTAATAATCACATCAAAGATATAAGTGTTCGAAGGCAGCTAGTTTGACTAATTTTATCCTACTAATATTTTTTAGTAAGTAAGTTTCCAAGCGTGAGTAAGGTAGGACACACATACAGGAAGGCGCCAGGTGTACTGGTGGACCGCCGAGATCGCGCAGTTGCGCGTCGCGTGCGTGGCGGTCAGACCCCAGTACACCCGATACCGGAGGAGACGTCGTCGGGTCCCTGACGAAGAGGCCGCGCGGTATGAGGTGTACCGCGCGGCGAAGGAGGCTCTGCGGCTGGCCATCGGTGAAACCAAGACGGGAGCCAGGGAGGAGATGTTGGAGACTCTGGACGGGGATCCGTGGGGGCGCCCTAATCGTGCGGTTCGAGGGAAACTTCGAGCCGCGGCGCCCTCACTCACGGTCGCCAGAGCTCATTGGGGTGGGGGGAAGGGTCAGCAACACTTGTTTGCTGACTGTTTAAGGCCGGCAACGTACCCGCGACACCTCTGGTGTTGCGAGTGTCTATGGACGGCGATGATCACTTACCGCCAGGAGACCCACTTGCACATTTGTCGCCCTCTGATATAAAAAAATAAAGGCGTAAGTTTATGACTGTGCGAGTGTGTATGTTTGTTACTTCTTCACGTCTAAACGGCTGTAACGATTTTAATAACATTTGGTATGGAGTTAGCTGACACCCTGGATTAACACATTTATAAAGTTTAATGCGGGTAAAACAGCGGGGCACAGCTACTTCGATATAAATCGGGCCACTACTTGATTTAAGTATAAAGCTTTTGACAGATATAGCCTTGGTTGCATGAGTAATAGAATTCAGGAGTTCCTTCACACATTAATCGACTTTTATATTTTTGGTTTATAACTTCGTGCCAGAAGGACATTTATAAAAGTAAAAAAAATGTTTTGATAATATTCAGGTCAGTATTGATTAACCACTCAATGTGCCAGGCAGTTCCTCCCGCGTTAGACTTTATAAATTATAGCCTATTTGTTAATCGAATGTTTTATCTATATTACTTTAAAGTTTCATAAAAATTCTTTCCGTAGTTTTTGCATGAAAGAGTACCAAGCCATCCGATTTGTTTCCGAGTTTTGGGCAACTTACTGTTTCCTTATCATACAGGCCACAATGATCATATTCGGCCACCACCTGTTATGTTACGGTGCTGCGGTGGAGAAAGGTCGTAGTCGCTGTAAATGATCTAGAAGACCATCAGTATAGCAAGACAAAACTTAGTTATTTTATTCTTTGAAAAAGAACTAACACATTTTTAGTCATCCTTTAAATTCATCCTTATCATCCCAAATACTGAATACACAGACAGATTGGGGTAGCTTGATGTGCTGGCGTCTGTACTAAAATACTTTTATGTGCATGTTATATGCCGTATGTTAGTGCCTAAATTAGTCTTAAAATAACATCAGATTAGCGAGCTATCAACCTTACTTTCAAATAAATGTCTATATACAGTTACTTGTATATGGTACATCCATAATAAAACATTTAAATGGTTGATTATCAGGACAGAATATTATCAAGTAAATAATAAACCACTTTAACACCATTCGAATATCAGAAGTTGGCCTGAAGTATTGTAAAGGTGAAAATATTAAAAATCCTTTGGAAGTATCAAAACAATTCAGTAAGTATAGCTTTATATTTATCCACTTAACTTGATTACCAAGCGAAGACCACGGCACGCTCTGGTAACTCAAATTGCTGGCAAACAACACCTTAATTACGGGAGGAAAATAATAGGTAGAATTGTGTTTATCTTACGTAGTACGACAACTAAACTGTTGGCTTTTACAGTGCACTAACGAAACTTGTTATTGTTTTTGAAAACAAGATTTTACTAGTACTAATTACATAGCGTTAGACAACGTTCATTTTTCATGAGTTATTGAATATAAAAAAGCGCCTAAGTGCGAGTCAGACTCACCCATGAAGGTTCCCGTAGCAGCAAGTATTTGAATTGATTGAATGAAAGGCAAATTGCGGTTTACGATTTATAACATATAAAAAAACTACTTACTAGATCTCGTTCATACCAATTTCGGTAGAAGTTTGCATGGTAATGTACAGACGCCAGCACATCAAGCTACCCCAATCTGTCAAATTTCCCAAATTGAAAGTGAACCTTACGCTTTTGTGATAAAGTTGAAAATCTATATAAGAATTTTGACAGATTGGGGGAGCTGGATTTGCTGCTTTCTGTACATCATATTTTTTTTAGTTTTATTATTCTCTTATTTTAGAAGTAAAAGGGGGCGGGGCACATTTTGCCACTTTGGAAGTCGGTCGCGCAAACTATTTAATTTAGAAATAAAGTAAAATTAGAAACCTCAATATCATTTTTGAAGACTTATCTATAGATACCTCCCCACATGTATGGGTGCGACGAAATGTGCAATGATATTTTTGTTTAAAGTCTATTATTGGTTTATTCTATTTTTCTGTGAAAATTTTAATGCGTTTGCGAATACATCTACTAAGTTTCAACAGTATAGTTCTTATAGTTTCGGAAAAAAGTGGCTGTGACATATGGATGGACAGACATGATGAATGCATAAGGGTTCCTTTTTTGCCATTTGGCTACGGAACCCTAAACACGTAGGCGTCCTGCAAAAATCTGTAATACATTCTTGATTATTTTTCTTAAAAAGCTTATTCATCTGTATATACATTTATTTGGTAAATAATCTTTCTTCTTTTTTTTAAGGATATACCTACACGTGTAGTTAGAAACCGTATGTGAGAAAGCGCACATTTAGATTACACAGCTGATCGAGTGTAGATACCATTACATGACTGTAGATTTCATTTATTGAATAGAATAGTCTCATCTAAGAGTCTGTTAGACATTAAATTTAGATTGGTTGTACGACCAAGCTCTTACAGCAATTTGAATTGAAAAGAGCTAGTTTTTAGTGAGCATTCGACCCAAAATTGCTTCACCAGCTTTTAATTCATCAAATATACAAATTAAAATAAAAAAATAAAATACAAAAGGTTTTTATTCACGTAGACTTTAAAAAAGCGCTTGTAAATAGTCAGAACATGTTCGCAGTAATATGTAATTAATTTATAATTATTTCTAGGTACATATAGATATTTAGGTACACGGATTGTAGGAAATAATTCACAATAAGATTTATTTTATAACAGTAACGATATTTAGCTAACTAAAATTAAGTTATTGTCAAGGATTATGTGTAGGTTTAATCATCTAAATTTTAGCTATATTTTTACTACATAATAATATTGTCTGAATGTCTATATTAAGGTACGAATTAGATGTTATCATTATGTAATTCAAAACTAATATAGCTTATGTTGAAAAAACATAAGAAGAGAGATATAAAATCTGTTTTTTTAGTTTAAAGTAAGGTTAAAAATTAAATTAAATAAAAAAGGTTTTTATTCACGTAGACTTTAAAAAAGCGCTTGCAAATAGTCAGAACATGTTTGTAGTAATTTAGTTGTATACATTATTATTTCTAGTAACATAGATATTTAGGTACACGTTGTATGAAAACATTTATAAAATTTATTTTATTATAGCAATGATATTTAGCTAGCTCGTATCAAGTTATTGTCAAGAGTTAAACAGAATTGATCTTATTCAAATGTTATCCATATCAATGTTTTGAAAATCTTTATTATATTTCTTTCAAATGTGAAAAGTAATCAAACTTTGACAAACCATTTATGTATGTTCGTCGATCGCAACTAAGCCAACGCTATTAATTTAGGGTATCCAAGGGGTGCCAACAATACTATATTAATAAACTTCTGTTGATTTTTTTTAAGTGTTTATTTCAAATTTCTTTATTGCAACAAATAAGTTACACATCCTGCGCAGAGGACAAACTGACAACATCAACGTCCTATTCAAGAATAAGAGTCGTCAATAGAGAATTTTCTGTAATCAATATTTTTTGTATTTTCTGTATCACGACTGCTCTGTACAGATGTAAAGTTAAAAAAATAGTCATTAATATCCTGGTTACACATAATTATTAGCTTCAGAGACTACATATCTATACATATAATAAAATCGTAGGAAAGTTGAAGCGTATCAGGTGTGGTTTGGAAAATAATTAAACACAAATCACTATACTCAATAAACTTACAAATTTATTTTAAACAAAAGTATGGTCATGGGTTATAAGCCCGTCATTTATTATGCCCTATGGAGGTAGGCGCGCCAAGTACTCTCCTGGCTGGCTTCGTCGCTAACGGAGATGTCGCGGAGTTCCAGGAGGATTACGCAGGCCGGAGGATGACCCACAGGGATTGGGCTGGTCTGAAGTGTGGCTTCGTCGCTAACGGTGACGGATGTTGAGGTACAGTTGCAATTCGTACTTTGGACCCTCGTAGGCCGAACTTTGGACCCCAATATGGGGTTAACACTGATTGAAATTAACTTGTTAAACTAATAACTATTTGTGAATGAAGATTCACTTCAACTTGAAGATGTTACACGACGCGACTAAGAAAAATATAACGTTTCTTTTTAAGTGAGTGCGTACGTGCTATCGCAATGAGTGCAATCTGAGTCTGACCTCCCAACGTTCGCTAAATCCCCGCTCGGCGGCTCACGCTTCCCAACCGGTTTTGCTTAGCGACCGCTCGGCGGCTACCGAACTGGTTTAAAGCGGCGGAGAATTAATACTAAATGAACTAAGGAGCGTTGAATAGAAATACAACGTTACAAAGTCAAGACTGTACATTGAATATTTTTTTAAAAGGATACTTGGGGCGTGGTCTACAATTCAAACCGAATACAAAAATATAGTTTTTAGAATGTTTGTCTGTTTATCTGTATGTATGTCCGGGCTAAACTCAAAAAGTACTGCATGGATTTACTTCAAATTTACATGAATATTACTAAAAGGTCGGGTCAACATATAGGCTACATATTATCACGCTATCATGTACGGGGGAGGAGCTATAATAATTTATAAAATTTAACGCGGGTAAAACCACGGGACACACCTATTTAATCTTAAATATTTAATAATACCATCTTGAATTTCTGAGAAACTATGTAATAAGATAAATGTACTCGTTTTGTACAATTAGTTAAGTATCAATATTATCATAACTGTGATCAGACGATCGATTGACGATCACCGTAGCCTAGTTGGTAGAGCCCCTGCCTACGAAGCTGGTGGTCCTGGGTTCGAATCCCGGTAAGTGCAAATATCTGTGTGATGAGCACGAATATTTGTTTCTGAGTCATGGATGTTTTCTATGTATATAAGTATTTATCTATCTATATAAGTATGTATATCGTCGCCTGGTACCCATAGTACAAGCTTTGCTTAGTTTGGGGCTAGGATGATCTGTGTGACATTGTCCCTAGATATTATAATATTATTATCATATTCCTAGAATAAATGAGTACTCCTTTACTATTACTTCACTTTTTGGCTTGTGGTAGTTTTATACATTCAAATAAATATGTAAGATATAGTATAAGTTGAAACAACCCTTTTATAAGCCTCCTAAAGCACTTAAACTTTATTGGATCATTGCTTACACCCTCTTGCCAACCAGTTGCGATAACTAGCTATCATCGACCACGCCAACCTGCAATATGGACGGATTAAATATTGACTATCTAATATTAACTTGGACAACATGCAATCCCCACATTAAATGTTATTTTATCAACATACGTACCTAATATATCTTCGGGTATATGTAATATGTATTTAATATGTGGGTAGATTATGTATTTGATACTAAAATAGACAGCTGTCAGTGAAAATGCAAATATTATTAGGTACTTACTGTTAACGCATAGCAACATCTATCACCATTAGTGTTATATTCATCCACTAGATGGCACTGTTTTAAACTTTAAACTGAGATACTATTTTTATGTGTTATCTGTGCAACACTTTTCTTTATTAAATCTTTAAAAAGTTAAATAAATGTCTAATTTTAAAAACGTAGACATTAGAATTCTTCCCGGAGGTTATTTTGGCGCCAACACGGAAAAGGACGCATCGAGGCTATGTTTTGTTTTCAAAAACTGATGCCATAATTCGAAACACTTACTCTTATTCAAAATGTTAAAATATCAGTTTCGATCAAAAATATACACTCGCGAGCAACCAAATCGACTCAAGCCTAGACGGCGCACATATACATTGATTTTCCTAAAACGATAAATGGTAATTACAAAAGTGATATGTCATTCGAAAGCTGAAGAATTAGGCTTTCAATTAACATCAATACCTTAAAAAAAACTAAGCGCTGATTTATTGACACATTTTAATTGGCCGTCAGCGTAAATTACCTCTTTAGGAATCCACGACTTGCGCTACCTGCTCCCGCTATAAAACCCCCCACTTCCGGTTTATCTTATCAGTTGCTTGTTACAGGTTGACCGGTACACATCTCCGTAAATTGCATTCCTTGTTTTCGCTAACCCATGGATACCACACCAGAAGAAGCCGCTCAAGTTGTTGCCTTGTTGCAACAAGGGTTAAGTCAGCGAGCAATCGCTGCCCAGCTCCACTTGAGCCAGTCTTTTGTATCCCGAGTATACAGACGGTTCCAAGAGACTGGTGCCTTCAATCGGAGACCAAGAACGAGCCGCCACCGGTGCACTTCAGAGAGAGACGACCGCTTCATTGTCTCAACCTCACTGCGCAATCGACACCTTACGGGCGTTGATGTGCAGCAAGAACTGAGACGTGTACGACAAGTGGCTGTCAGCGAGTGGACAGTGAGAAGACGCTTGAAGGAAGCCAACTTGACGCCAAAAAGACCTGCGACGGGCCCTAAGTTGACTGCAGGCCACCGACAAGCGCGCCTTCAATTTGCTCGAGAGCATCTCAATTGGAGCGTTGCGCAATGGCGATCGGTCCTGTTTACTGATGAGTGCAGAATGTGTCTGCATGGCAGTGACAGGAGAGGCCGAGTCTACAGGCGTCCGGGAGAACGATTTGCCCAATGTTGTTTCGCTGAAACAGTGGCATATGGCGGCGGTTCCTGCATGATGTGGGCTGGTATCTCTTTAGAGGGAAAAACCGAACTTGTTTTCGTGCCTGGGGGCGGCCGAGGAGGCGGGCTAACAGCTGATCGGTACATCACCGACATTCTACTGGATCATGTTGTGCCCTACGCAGGGTTTGTCGGTGAAGACTTCGTGTTAATGCACGACAATGCCCGCTGCCACACGGCACGAGTCACTCGACAGTTTCTGCAAGAGGTCGAATTACGCACGATGGACTGGCCTGCGCTCAGTCCTGACATGAATCCCATCGAGCACTTATGGGACGAGCTTAAAAGAAGAGTTCGGGCCAGAAATCCAGTCCCTTCAAGCGTAGACGAGCTAAAGACAGCATTATTAGAGGAGTGGGACGGCATTCCTCAAGAAAATGTCAAAAAATTGATAAGGTCCATGAAAAACAGACTGCGGGATGTAATTAGGGCTAGAGGGGGCAATACGAAATACTGATTTAAATAAAATAATTTTATTTTTAATTTTTTTTGTTTAATTTGTCAAATACGAGACACATACCCTTTTTCCTAAATTCCCGTTTTTCCTACTCTTGCATTCAGACATCATTTATTTCAAAAATGATGGATGGATTTCAATGATAATGATATCAAATTAAAGCTGACATCTTAAGCTTTCGAATGACATATCATTTTAATAATTTCCATTCATGATTTTAGTTGTATCAATGTATGTGTGCGCCGACAAGGCTTGAGTCGATTTGGTTGCTCGCGAGTGTATATACCCTAAAACCAAACGTGATTAATACGTAAAAATCTTCACAAATATGCATGTTAAGGTTTGTGCATCGTGTAAAGCATATAAAAAACCTCACGATCACAAATGCAGCTCGGACAACTGCCCCACATTTAAGCATAAACTTGAGCAGTTAGTCCGTAATACCAAATATTAACATGGCTTATAAAGATAGGGCAGCTAAACACAACGATAGGGTTACGACATCAGAGTTGGAAACTTTAGTCAATGAATACAACTTAGATATAGTGCTTGCTGAGATTAACCAAACAATGAAAGAGTTATTTACGATGTCAAATTAATTTAGTATGTCTTTACTACTTTGGTACTCGGCTAGCACTCTGATATGAGTTGTTGTAGTAGTAAAGAAGAAATAAAATATAATGGCAAGCATAGCGAAGCACAAGGACTTATGGATCGCCAGGACTTCCTTTACTGCGAAGCCATCTTACCCAGTAAACTCTGGCAACTTAAGTCACACACAGTAAGTATTAGTAGTGCTGTCTTCCCGGCTGAATTACGGCCACGGTGGCCATTCTCAATGGAGATCAGCCAATTGCGCAGGAAATATTATAGTGCACAAGTGTGTGCGCAAACACAGGGGCACTTTCTATTCCATCACTCTCATGATCCGAGGGGACGACTAGCGACACGACCGGAAAGAGGTCAGGTACAAGATGGCTTTACGTGCTCTCCGCGGCACGGGGGTGTAATACCGCCAAATTCCATACTTCGGGCTGATACTGAGAAATTTCTTTTTTACGGAAAAATCCCAAAATCACTTCTTGGCCTGACCCGGGATTTGAACCCAGGACCTCATTTCCTGCGGTTGAACACGCTACCGCTAGACCAACGAGGCAAGTATTAGTAGTAGTTCGTGACAAATGGAAATCCGTTGTCTCTGCCTACCCCTCTGGAAAACAGGCGTGAGTCTATGTATGTACGTATAAACCGTTCAGAACTTTCATATTAATAAATTATTAAAGAACTGAGCAATATCTGGATCTATTTAAGGGTGATTTTTTAAAATAAGCTATATTAGTTGTGAATTTATATAGTTGATTAAAAGCTTTTGAAGTAATTTGTTTCGAATAATCACTAACAACTAGATTGTTATAATTCAAATTGGTTACGTAAAACCTTGGTCTTAAACCCAATCTTAATTCCACATCTAACAGACTTTTAGATAAGAAACCATTCTATTCAATAAATTATGCTGAAAGCCTTGTAAAGTGTAATGGTACAGTCGATCACCTGTCTAATCTGAAGGCACACGCCTTCTAATGTACGTTTTCTAACAACTCGTGGAAATCCTTCAATTATTAAGGTATTTTATTTTTATTTTTCTTTGTTCATTTAAAGGCAGTCAAAATAAATATTAGTAAAGAAAATGAAATAAGCATATAAATGAATACATCTGTTTCTAAAAAAACATACATTATTTTGTTCTAACTATGCCCCGCGGTTTCACCCGCGTTAAAGTTGTTTTGGCGTAAAAGAGTAACAAAAATACATCCATACATCTATACTCACAAGCTTTCGCATTTATAATATTAGGTCTTTACCTATGAAATTGCCGTTCTGCAGTACTGGCCATTTCAAATCAAAATAATTTTTGTTTGGCTAAGAATTCTAATTTCAAATTAATTTTAATTAAAAACATGGAGTCTTTTTTCCAAAAGTAGTCATTTTTTTATTGATTAGTGTTACATTTTCATCGCATTTCAATCTTTTTCGTCATCATGGATACGTTAAAAATTCGAGTAATTATGGAATATGAGTACCGTCGTGGCAGCAACGCGGCACAAGCGGCACGCAACATCAACGACGTTTACGGAGCTAACACTACAAACCAACGCACCACCTGTTATTGGTTTGCTCGCTTCCGTTCTGGAAATTTCGACCTGAAAAATGAACCTCGCGGTCGTCCGAAGACTTTGGTCGACAATGACGAATTAAAGGCGGTTGTGGAAGCTGATGATACACAATCTACGGCTGAATTAGCAGCAGCTTTCGACGTTAGCGTCAAAACAATATTGGTCCATTTGCGTCAAATTGGCAAGGTAAAAAAGCTTGACAAATGGGTGCCCCACGAACTCAATGATCGCCAGCGCGAAGTACGCGTCGAGACGTGCCTTGCACTGCTCAACAGACACACAAATGAAGGAATTTTGAACCGCATTGTTACCTGCGATGAAAAATGGATTCTGTTTGATAACCGCAAGCGCTCAGCAAGTTGGTTGGATCCTGGTTCAGCACCTAAACAATGCCCTAAACGAAAACTTACCCCTAGAAAAGTGATGGTCACTGTTTGGTGGTCTAGCGCCGGTGTGATTCATCACAGCTTCTTACCAAACGGGGTGAGCATTACTGCAGATGTGTACTGTGAAGAACTGAGCACAATGATGGAGAAGCTGGCGCATCTCCAACCAGCATTGGTCAATCGCTCGTCTCCGCTGCTCCTGCACGACAACGCGCGACCTCATACTGCACAGCAGACGGTCTCCAAGTTGCAAGAACTGGGGTTGGAAGCTCTCCGTCATCCGCCCTACTCACCAGACCTTGCGCCTACAGACTACTACTTTTTCCAGAATTTGGATAACTTCTTGGCGGGAAAAAAATTCAATACCCGAGAGGCAGTACAAAATGCCTTTGAAGAATTTGTTGCCTCCCGTCCAGCTGATTTCTTTAAGAAGGGCATCAATAAACTGCCACTGCGATGGCAAAGATGCATTGATTGCATGGGTGATTACTTCGATTAATACAAATAAAAAAATTCATGAAAAAAATTCGTTTAAATTTTTTCATACAAAACGGCAATTTCATAGGTAAAGACCTATTATTAGTAGGTTGTGTACCTCTAGCAGTTTTGGCAGTGCGCGCCGGAATAGCTCGCAGATGGTAGATTTTTTCCTACTTACTTGACACTAAACGTCATATTTTAGACAATTCACACAATATCTTTATAAATTGTAGCCTGTGTTTTATTCTGATACATAAGCTATATTATTGTAAAGTTTCATTTAAATCCATTCAAGAGTTTTTACGTGAAAGAGTAACAAACATCCATCCATACTTACAAACATTCGCGTTTATAAAATTAGTAGAATATTACAGATTTTTGGTGGACGGAACCATTTGTATATTCTAGACAACCCTTGCGCCACATTTAGATGAATTGATGGGTATAAGAGGTGATTTATATAGATGGTTCGTATCGTATATTGAAAATAGGAGTCAAACTGTGGTGCTGAACGGTTACTCTTCGCGAGCAATGGATGTTACCTCAGGAATACCACAGAGATCCTTATTAGGGCCCCTATTATTCAACATCTTCATAAACGATATCGTATCCTGCTTTCTTAGCTCAAAAATTATATTATATGCGGATGACATGAAGATTTTGGGTAAAATATCGTCTTATGAAGCCGCTATCTCTTTGCAAAATGATCTGGACCGTTTTAATTCATACTGCATTGAAAACCACCTCGATCTCAACATTGATAAGTGCTACGTGTTATCTTTCACTCGTAAACCCAACCCGATTAATTACGATTATAGACTCGCGGCTACAGTTATTACGAGAGTGAATACTGTCAGGGACTTGGGAGTGACATTTGATTCCAAGTTGATCTTTGATTCACACGTGGACAACATAATTAATAGAGCTTCCAAAGTGTTAGGTTTCATTTTCAGACTTTCAGCAGATTTTAAAAACATTAAGACTCTCAAAATACTATATTGTGCTTACGTCCGTAGTCTACTCGAATACGCTTCTCAGGTATGGAACCCCAGATATGACACATATATAGTAAGGTTAGAAAACATTCAAAGGAAATTCTTAAGGTACATTCAATATCGCGCTAAAACCTATCTACCTAACTACACAAGTCGCTGCAGTAAGTTCCACATGCTTCCTCTACAGGAGCGCAGGAAAATAGCTGATGTCTCACTATTATTTAAACTCATGAATGGTTCAATGGATGTCACTGAGCTGATGAACAAAATAGGCCTTATTTATAATATAATATATATAAATAGGATTTATTGAACACCCCTACCACCAAAAGCAACTACAGACAAAATGCTTTTTTGATAAGGGCAAGTCGTTTGTAGAACACTGAATGCCAGAGAGTCGACATTGATATATTTCATACAAGTGTCTCAAACCTGAAAAGGACTATGTGTAATAATTTCTTTGAGTCACAGTGTTCTCAGTAGATTTTTTAGATTTTTTAAAATAGTAATTTAGTAATAGGTATAGGTATGCTGTTTATTGTATATTTGTAATATGTATACAATTTATTTATTTGTGAAAACTTGTATTTGGCCATCTTTTGTATAACTTCAAGAATTTGTGTAACTTATTAGCTGTAAGTTTTCTAAATTTGAAAATAAAATAAAATACCGCGAAACCTGAATTGCACTTTGTTGCTTATTAGAAAGAGTCGCTATTTCTACACTCGCGAGCAACCAAATCGACTCAAGCCTAGACGGCGCACATATACATTGATTTTCCTAAAACGATAAATGGTAATTACAAAAGTGATATGTCATTCGAAAGCTGAAGAATTAGGCTTTCAATTAACATCAATACCTTAAAAAAAACTAAGCGCTGATTTATTGACACATTTTAATTGGCCGTCAGCGTAAATTACCTCTTTAGGAATCCACGACTTGCGCTACCTGCTCCCGCTATAAAACCCCCCACTTCCGGTTTATCTTATCAGTTGCTTGTTACAGGTTGACCGGTACACATCTCCGTAAATTGCATTCCTTGTTTTCGCTAACCCATGGATACCACACCAGAAGAAGCCGCTCAAGTTGTTGCCTTGTTGCAACAAGGGTTAAGTCAGCGAGCAATCGCTGCCCAGCTCCACTTGAGCCAGTCTTCTGTATCCCGAGTATACAGACGGTTCCAAGAGACTGGTGCCTTCAATCGGAGACCAAGAACGAGCCGCCACCGGTGCACTTCAGAGAGAGACGACCGCTTCATTGTCTCAACCTCGCTGCGCAATCGACACCTTACGGGCGTTGATGTGCAGCAAGAACTGAGACGTGTACGACAAGTGGCTGTCAGCGAGTGGACAGTGAGAAGACGCTTGAAGGAAGCCAACTTGACGCCAAAAAGACCTGCGACGGGCCCTAAGTTGACTGCAGGCCACCGACAAGCGCGCCTTCAATTTGCTCGAGAGCATCTCAATTGGAGCGTTGCGCAATGGCGATCGGTCCTGTTTACTGATGAGTGCAGAATGTGTCTGCATGGCAGTGACAGGAGAGGCCGAGTCTACAGGCGTCCGGGAGAACGATTTGCCCAATGTTGTTTCGCTGAAACAGTGGCATATGGCGGCGGTTCCTGCATGATGTGGGCTGGTATCTCTTTAGAGGGAAAAACCGAACTTGTTTTCGTGCCTGGGGGCGGCCGAGGAGGCGGGCTAACAGCTGATCGGTGCATCACCGACATTCTACTGGATCATGTTGTGCCCTACGCAGGGTTTGTCGGTGAAGACTTCGTGTTAATGCACGACAATGCCCGCTGCCACACGGCACGAGTCACTCGACAGTTTCTGCAAGAGGTCGAATTACGCACGATGGACTGGCCTGCGCTCAGTCCTGACATGAATCCCATCGAGCACTTATGGGACGAGCTTAAAAGAAGAGTTCGGGCCAGAAATCCAGTCCCTTCAAGCGTAGACGAGCTAAAGACAGCATTATTAGAGGAGTGGGACGGCATTCCTCAAGAAAATGTCAAAAAATTGATAAGGTCCATGAAAAACAGACTGCGGGATGTAATTAGGGCTAGAGGGGGCAATACGAAATACTGATTTAAATAAAATAATTTTATTTTTAATTTTTTTTGTTTAATTTGTCAAATACGAGACACATACCCTTTTTCCTAAATTCCCGTTTTTCCTACTCTTGCATTCAGACATCATTTATTTCAAAAATGATGGATGGATTTCAATGATAATGATATCAAATTAAAGCTGACATCTTAAGCTTTCGAATGACATATCATTTTAATAATTTCCATTCATGATTTTAGTTGTATCAATGTATGTGTGCGCCGACAAGGCTTGAGTCGATTTGGTTGCTCGCGAGTGTATAAATCGTTGCGCAAAATGCTGCTTCTGAATGTTAGTTCTTGTTTTCCGTGGCCAAAGTAATAGGCCAAATTGTATTTAATAAAGCCCATTGTAACTTAAACCGATCGAGTTAAGTTAAAGAAACTTAACTTTAACTGGATATTTCTTAGATTTTGTAAAAGGCTGTAAAAATTGATAACAATAGAAATAAAAAGCTATTATGATTTTTCTCTTTAATAAATATGTAAGCTGATTTTTTGCGGCAGAAATATTATAACCAACAGCTCACAAGGAAGAATGAGGAAATATACCCGTCAATATTTTATTCGAGGTACACTGGTTGGAACTTAGCCAGGGTGTCAAGGCTAACTCGGGGCAAGCTATTTTACTGATAGACTGTCCTTGAAACATAAGGAAGTGAAGACTGTAGTAGAAACTAGATTTTGTATCGTGTTACAACTCGAAGACTACTTATTAAATTAAAAATACGGCCATAATATAAAATAGCCTAGCAATAGATTACTCATTCATTAATTCATGATTCATTCATTCATTATTTATGATTACATATATTATATCTTTGGAAATATTATATTTATAACATATGGACCTAAGAATTTCACCTTCGACACAATAAGAATGAATTCTTACATCAATATAGACAGAACCATTGAGACGAGGTGTAGTAAAATATATCTAAAACAATAAATACAAATTAAAAATCCATTTGACAATAACTTCAAGAAATTTGCTATTTAACTAATCCATAACTATCATAAGAATAATTATAATTATATGCAATAAGTCACCTTATTGTGATAATCCATTTGCACCTATAATAGTTAATTTTTAATACTATAACTCATGTTCTGACTATTTACAAGAGCTTTTTAAAGTATATAAGAATTAAAACCATTTTTATTTTATTTATTTACTCATTGGAATCACACCCGTTGCCGACCCTTTTCCCCTCACCAATGAGTTTAGGAAGATTTACTGAGGTCAATATTATTACTGAAATCTATTCTGTGACCGTGATGAAGCGTAAAAACTATATGTCTGACCTAAAAACATATCCTCTTGCAGTTAAAATATGTTCGGAAATGGACGTGCGGAAGAACAACCACGAAAGGCATCTGTAAGGATAACAAATAAACAACGACTCGTACTTCGCGATCAAACACATAACACCTTTCCGGAGATTGACTGGACTTGTATTTTCTTGACTTGATATTTCCTCCTGCCGTGTAAATGCTACAGTGCAATGTTTTTGTAATTATGGTGGTTGGAAGGTAGCCAGGATGTCAAGGTTACGGGTCACGGCACCCAAATGGTAGAAACGACATTGAAATTATGGAGAGCTGAAGTGAGTTGGCAACGTACTCTTGTAAATAAAGGTCAATAGAACAAGGCGCTAATCTATGCGAAAGTGCATGGTGTACAAACAACTTTAAGCCAAAAGCATATTTTCAGCTGGCGAAATTATGCTTTTTGAAAATGTCATGCAGGTTTGCGTATGTCATATTAACATACGAAAGCCTGCGGTTAGATATAATATATTTCAAGCTTACCTATTTGGCACTAGAGCGTCTGCTACCAAGCATATATTTAATAAATAATCGCATTCTTAAAAACCCGCAGGATGATGTCCACCAGTGGGTTATTATATTGTTTTTTTTTTGAGATATTGTAGTTAGTCGTTCGTGATTGTGTGCGTGTTTGATGAAAATGTACGGGTGCAAAAACGAGTGTTATTTAGACCACACGACCGAAATAAAAGTTCTTTAGTTCCGTCTATTTGTATCTGGCTCTGAGAGAAAGAGAGAAATAAAATGTGTGCTCACCCCTCTGCCTTTTTCTCTTACAGTAATATACGAAACGTAACTTTGGCTCTCCTTCTATCATCACTTCTTCCTCTCAACTTCCAACTTCTCACGTCACGCATTTACCAACTGACTCCCCAAGTCAACTGTGCGTAAAGAAGTTTTACTTTTGAATGTTATAGCATTATTCGCAATGCAAAGCGTTTATCTAATCTCAAAAATGGGAAATCATAAATTTAATCGTCCGGCGGGTCTCAAACCCGCACCATCTACCAATCCAATGTTTTTCTAGAAACATGGCCGACTGATATGTTCACAGTTGCATGTGAAAGATCATATCATATTGATAATACCTTCCAAATTATTAAATTTGAATTTTATAGCATTATTAGATGGTGCAGGTTCGAGACCCGCCGGACGATAAAATTTATGATTTCCCATTTTTGATATTAGATAAACGCTTTGCATTGCGAATAATGCTATAAAATTTGGAAGGTAATATCAATATGATATGACATGCAACTGTGAACATATCAGTCGGCCATGTTTCTAGAAGAACAAAACCGATAGATAATACCTACATCCTCCGGAAGGGTGTTAGCAAGTGAATCCTAAATTTGATCTGCCTGTGTGTATCGTTCGTAGCTTAACGCAGAGCACCTACCCCGGATTGGTAGATGGTGCAGGTTCGAGTCCCGCCGGCCGATTAAATTTATGATTTCCCATTTTTGAAGTTTTACTTTAATAATCAGTATTCACTTCATACTTAATAACATTTTTATATATAGATAAAATACTATAATGCGTACAAACTCTACCATTATAATTGAATGATGCCTGGAGTATAATAGATATAATTATAAGGGTTGTATGTAATATATAGTAGTCGGAAACTTACCAATAGGCTTTTTTAACAATCATCAAACGGACAAAGATGAAAATATCGTTTGAATAATAAAAAATAAAATTGTAACCCACAAAATTCTAATCCGGGTAGAAGCTTAGCAAACTCTATTTCAAGCCTTAAAATATCCATCTATAAAACACACATGCAAATGCAGATAGGCACCGGGGATTTATTTATGACCAGGAAACTTTTATCCGTGAGTGCCGGTAGTTATTTGTTTGCAAAAGCTTAAAGCTCATAGTTTTCTATGCTGTTAGATATCACGTTCCAATAACATAAAAGGGCTGAGTGTTTTGAATTTGGATCGGGACGAATTGTCATAAAATAACTGAACTCACAGCTTTCAGGCATAAAGATCGTATTGTAATCGATCCATACATTCGGAAGCGTCGGGGCCTCAGGCAAACGTAGGCTCAGACACACAGGTACAAACAACAAATGGTTCAAACGGGGTAAAGAACTGAAAGAGAATTACCTAAAGAACGATTTTGTTTTCGTCATTTTACAAACGAGTGACTTCATGAAACCCTTCATCAAACTCAAGTGTCCTAGCCTTTTCACATAATAACGACGGAGTTACAGTTTGTCTGTGTAGAGAAACAGTTACATGGTTTAGGTTTAAAGATTCTTTATTCTCAATAAAAACAAATAAGACACTTACTTGAGAACAATAAAGAATAACTTATAATAAACTAGCGGCCCGGTACGTACTTCGCTACGTATAAGGCAAAGTAATAAATAATGATTATTAAGTTCATTTATTCAAACAAAAAAATATTTTAAATTGCTAAAAGATGTTGATTTTCCACTTTTTCAAGACTTTTTTTTAAATTTTCTCTACGTACAAACCTTCCCTGGACTTCCACGAATAATTCAAGACCAAAATTTGCCAAATCGGTAAAGGCGTTGTTGAGTTATAACATTACAACGAAAAGTGGCATTGATTTTTATATATATAGACTAGCGGCCCGGTACGTGCTTTGCTACGTATAAGGCATAGTAATAAAAAAAATAATTATTAAGTTCATTTATTCAAACAAAAAAATATTTTAAATTGCTAAAAGATGTTGATTTTACACTTTTTCAAGACTTTCTTTTAAATTTTCTCTACGTACAAACCTTCCCTCTACTTCCACGAATAATTCAAGACCAAAATTAGCCAAATCGGTAAAGGCGTTGTTGAGTTATAACATTACAACGAAAAGTGGCATTGATTTTTATATATATAGATTACATAAGGTCGAGTTCGTAGTTTCCCTAAGTACATATTACATATACATTATTATTATGATACGGTGTGGTGTGATCATGTCTATGTAATCTCATGCTGCTCATCATGTAATTTTATATTGCATTATGATAAGAAATTTTGATTAAAATGTGTTTTGAATGGCTACGTATGTGATAAATTTTACATCACTAAATTGATAATAAGCCCTCTTTAATGATCTCTGGCAACCTTCTTGGCACTCAGAACTACAACATTAACAAAGCTGGATAATTACACCATATGGCGTAAGGTAGGAGGTACTTCTTCAGAAAGACAGAGAATAAGAACACAGAGTTCCTTCTCTCTTTATTTTCTTTTTAAATTCGTTCAGCATTCTTTCTCTAAGCGGTGACCGAATTTTTAGTTGACAACATTTGAATTTAAAAAAAGTGCGAGTCGGACCCGCCCATGAAGGGTTCCGTAGAAGTAAGTATTTCAGTTGATTAAATGAAAGCAAATTACGGTTTACGATTTATGGAGTATTAAAACAAACTACTTGCTAAATCTCGTTCAAACCTTTCGTTGTTAGTTTGTATGGTAATGTACATCATATATTTTTTTTGGTTTTATCATTCTCTTTTTTAGAAGTTACAGGGGGGGGGACACTCATTTTACCACTTTGGAAGTGTCTCTCGCGCAAACTATTCAGTTTAGAAAAAAATGATATTAGAAACTTCAATATCATTTTTGAAGACCTATCCATAGACATCCCACATGTATGGGTACGATGTAAAAAAAGTTTTGAGTTTCAGTTCTATGTATGGGGATCTCCCAAAATTATTGTCCTTTTTCTATTTTTGTGTAAAAATCCTTGTGAAAAAAATGGCTGTGACATACGGACGGACAGACAGATATGACGAATCTATAAGGGTTCCGTTTTTTGCCATTTGGCTACGGAACCCTAAAAATGGACTGAGTAAGATAAACCTCTTTTAAAGATGCGGATAGCGTAAGGCCAGCGATTGTGGTGAACGTCATTCGGCTTATACGACGATGATGATTTAGTGAGACAACTACTGAGTTGTTTCACTAAATCATCATAAACTTTGTTTAATACTGGTTAAACAAAGTTTACGGTGATATGATAAGTGTTTAATGATGCTGTTGCCTATTTATTTATACATACATACATACATAGACTCACGCCTGTTTCCCAGAGGGGTAGGCAGAGACAACGGATTTCCATTTGTCACGATCTTTGCACACGTCTTTTGCCTCGATTACTGTCATTATATTCTTCATACATGCTCGCCGGTTTAGGATACTTCTGACCTGTCCTTTCTTGAGAACGTCTCCGATTTGGTCAGAGAATGTTCGACGAGGTCTTCCCCTTCCGGTTGTTCCATTCACACAGGCCAGGTATACTTCTTTGGTCAATCTTCTTTCATTCATCCTTTCTAAATGGCCAAACCATCTCAGCGTTCCTTTTTCAATCTTTGTGACTACATCCTCTTTCACACCACAACGCTCTCTTAAATCAGTATTTCGAATTCTGTCTCTCAAAGTCACACCACACATACTTCTCAGAGCTCTCATTTCCACTGCATTTATTTTACTTTAATTCTTTTTCTGCCATACCCAACTATTTATTTATATACTTCTAAAAGAACTTGATACATTATTTAAGACGCGTAGACTATTTTTGGCAACATAAATGAATTAAACATATGTGTCTATCAGTGCCAATTGCCTTCGAGAATTATCAGAATATAACCGTAACCGCTTACATAATATACTGTGACATACTTAATACCATAATTGACATAAGATGAAATACATTTATACAATTCTAGTTTCAATTGATTCCATGCATTATTAACTAAGTGAGTTTAGTTAGTATACAGGAGCGATGTATACAAAGCTGTGAAATAGTAATATTAAAGGTTAAAGGGGTGGGTTTGTGGTGATTGAAACTTTTTATTTACTGTTCCAATCGTCTTCGAACTTATAATGAAATAATGACAAAATTTATTCAGCACTTGGGTAATAACACACACTTGTACTTGTAAAGCTCACAATGCAATACATAAACGTAGTCGAATCTATACATATAATAAAATCGTAGGAAAGTCAAAACTGTACATTGAATATTTAACAAAAATTTAGAATTTTTGTCCGTTTGTACAGACAAACGGACAAAAATTCTAAATTTTTGTTAAATATTCAATGTTCAGTTTTTTTTTAATACAGATGTATGTCCGGGCTAAACTTGGATTTACTTCAAATTTTGCATGAATATTATAAGAGATCGGGTCAACATATAGGCTAGATATTATCACGCTAACGCCTACGGGGGAGGAGCTGTGACAATTTATGAAATTTTATATATATATATATATATAATAAATTTATGATTACTATTATTATTATTAACGCGGGTGAAACCGCGGGGCACAGCTAGTATAGTATAAAAGTTACAAAAAATTTATAAGTCCGTCCGTGCGGTCTGTTTTATCATTAATATATATAGATATAGATAATTATAATAATAATAAGTCTTTATTTTCAGACCAAATTAGTGTCCAATTAGTTAGTAACAATTTTCTTATAAACTAGTGTTGGTAATTTGTATTTTTTAAATATGTAACAAATTTACCTTTCATTGCTGCGTCATTCCATGCGAAATGGCGCAGCAATGATTGACATAAATACAGTCTAGCCGACTAGCGATCATGCGGAGGATGCTGTTGGTGCTGCCACGTATTCTGCGCACCAGAGATGCGCATCTCTTATATATTTTCTTAAATCATAAATTAAATAAATAACAAGTTACTAATCTATAATTTTTAAATAAAGTTCTACTATATTAACATTAACGAATTGAAGGCAACGAATTCTAATAACCAGTAGCTTAAATTAAACGACTAATACCTGAGGCTAACCTTTTGGGGTTCGGGCCACAGCTCAGGCTGAAGCAAAAAGACGGAATTCTAAGAGAGAATACCAATGATCTCATTGATCGATTGCCTTATCATCTTGCAGAAGTCGGCGGTAATATAAATAAACTAAGAATTTTTATTAAATCGCAAAATTGTGCGACTTACGATACATAACACCCAATTTTATTATATAACAAGTAAGTACACATTGAAACAACCGTAATATCTAACAATATGATTACACTTGTGATAGACAGAAATGATTTATCAGTTAGAATAAATTAAAGGCTCAAATTAACATGTTTTTAGTAATTTTATTTATTAAAGTTATTATGGCAAATCTGTTCAGTGCAGACTGTGCGCTTGTGATACGCACTGCCCTTAACAACGAGGCAAGCTCAAAAATCAAATAATATTATATTTAAAAATGTTTATCCGCGTAGATTACCTACATTTACTTGACGCAGCCGCCTTTGGCTTTTTCCTGCATTCCTGTTTTCTTTAACTATTTTTAATTCATCTATGTTTTTTTTATTTAGTGTAAGTTTACATTACATTCTATTGTTACACCTATCTCCCCAGTTTCCAGGGTTATCTAGAAGAAATCGCAGTAGCGATAAGACCAGCCTTTGTACCAAATATATGTACGTCAAATTTTTATAATGTACAATAAATAGTATATTACTTTACTAAATTTAAAATAATAATAATAATATCTAGGGACAATGTCACACAGATCATCCTAGCCCTAAACTAAGCAAAGCTTGTACTATGAGTACCAGGCGACGATATACATACTTATATAGATTGATTAATACTTAAATACATAGAAAACATCCATGACTCAGAAACAAATATTTGTGCTCATCACGCAAATATTTACGGGACAAATACTTACCGGGATTCGAACCCAGGACCACTAGCTTCGTAGGCAGGAGCACTACCAACTAGGCTACGGTGGTCTTGTTAAGTTCACTACGTCAGAAGTTGTCTGATAGAAGTGCTAAAGCCTTAGTTAGCACAGACACATTTGTGGATTCTTCTATCTTCAAAATCTTTCGAGTTTCAAACAGGACTTTTTACATGCGTTGCATTTTGTCTCCAAGTTATTTGCGGCATATTGTACAAAAGAGTCGCAAAGGCTTCGTTATGAGAGAGCCTGCATGACATCGCCTTGTTTCCCACGGAGAATGTATTATTCAATACATAGAGTAAAATAGAAAGGACAAGTATTATTAACAAATTATTTTGTAAACTTCTATTACGTATGTAAGTGTATAAGTTACTTGAGATAGCGAAGCATCTAATTGTGTGTTGTATTAATAAAATATTAGACCGATGTTTATAAAATATAAAATCTTAACCCTCCCATGTCTATATATTCTTGAAGTAGCTTTATTTGTAAGAACAAATTTAGAATTGTTTCCTCATCAATCTGATGTTATTAAACGCATTAGACGTAATGGTAATAGACTGTTTGCATAATTCCCGAACTACACTTATGTGGAGAAGTATTTTCTGTATGGCGCCACAAATCTACAATAAAATACATTTTTCAAATAAAACCCTAACAATAAACTTATTCAAGAAGAAATTTAAAGAATTACTTTGTAAAAAGGGTACTATAGTGTGAATGATTTTTTACTAGATAAGTCTGTTGTGCCAAATATATGAAATTATTGTGTTTTAAATTGCGGCAAACTATTTTACATGTATAAATTTTAAGTCATTTGTGCGCCTGATTCGGCAGGACATGTTGATACCACTATAACTATAATTATAACCCCACATGTAAAAATGTAACACATGTTTCATACAAATAAATGCATCTTTATCTTTAACTTTAGCTATAGCTTTGATATTACTAATGAGTATATATTTTTTTATTTATGACAATACTTCACGCTTCGAGTTCTAGGATGATATTTAGGAAAATATATTCCCGCTCCAAGAACAGCTCAACTAGGCGACAGTACCTCCACCTTATGTCGTGTTTCAGAGTGCGAGGAACGTTTACAGAAGTCTTCAAAGAGGCAGGATGGGGCTAGTAACTAACTAGTAAGTTATGCTCTCAGTGATGCAAGCATCAATAGGCTATAACCGCATTTCAGGTGAGTTATAAACCGAATGCGTCATATTTACAAATAGTACAGAGTAATAGAATTATTTTTGACAATAACACTTATGTACACTTTTCATAATAAAACGCAAATGCGTACAAATTTATGGAGTATGACGGGCCTGTTGGCGTGGTTGGTAAAGTTTGCCTTTCACGCCGGAGGTCGTGGGTTCGATTTCCACCCAGGACAGATATTTGTGTGCATGAAAATGTCTGTTTGTCCTAAGTCTGGGTGTAATTATCTATATAAGTATGTTTTTACAAAAGAAAAGTAGTATATGTAGTATATCAGTTATCTGGTTTCCATAGTCCAAGCTCTGCTTACTTTGGGATCAGATGGCCGTGTGAAAATAATGTGCCAGGATATTATCATTATATTTACGAAGCAGTACAGACGGACAACTATAATTACTGATTTAATGTACACTTTTTATAATAAGACGGTCTCGTTACTCTATGCCTTATGAACGCCCCACGATCTGTACCAATACCTACCTAATTTCACCACTTCCCTGTAACATCCCCATTCGCATGCAAATATGGCGTATCCTTACGTATTTGAATTATTTACAGACGAAAAATATTGAACAGGCCCTCAGGTCTATGAGAATTTCTTTGTGAAGCGGTTTCCGACGGAGCAACGCCAAAATATTCAAAAAGGGTAACCATTTTATTGAAGTAGCGGTAATGGTAGGGGTATTTTTACCAAGAGGCTTTTTTCTAGATTTGTGTCCTGCGGTTTGGAGTATATTAGAAGACGGGAATTATTGATATTCGTTTGAAATAGAAGTTGTTTTGGTCCATTCAAAGTAAATCGGTTGCCTGGAAGAGATCGCTTTTAGCGATAAGGCCGCCAATTGCATTAAAATAAGCAAATTTTCTTGTTGTATCCATTATTTTGTATTACTTATTTTTGCAATAAAGTGTACTTCTTCTTTCTTCTTCTTCTTGAACGCACTGATTTAAATTAGTTTTATATTAACTGCAAATAGACCAGGAAATTGGTACGAACGGTTGCTGCATCAATCTTTTACGATTAGGTACTACGTTCCACCTCTCTGGAAGGCTTAGAGGTAGAAGCCGAATCAAATAGCTACAAAAGAAGAACGCATAACGTGCTGTGGTGGGTCCAGCAGTGGCGGGGTACGGAACACCGAAGTAACCTGAATATTGACACGGGCAAATACAGAATAGGCGGCTTTCAGGCAGAGATTTCTACCCTACTACACTAAACAATATTATCAAGCATCACATTTAAGATACTGATAATATTATTTATGGACTACAATATCTTTTCATCTGCCTATTTAATTACCAGAAATGAATGAAAACATGATATGATATTGGCATGTCGACAGTTGAGTAATTTATACTACAATTATGTTATAGCGTCGCTGCTGCAAATACATTATAAGAGAGCACATAGAAAAAGAAAATATCAAACAAATAGTATGAATTTGTAACTTTATGCGTACAAAAGTACGGCGGAAAATGGCGGATTAATGTCAAATGTAGTTCCCAGTCAACTTAAGCTTGTTCAGGGATGACACTTTTGTGTTTCATTAAATAGTTAATATAATTTGTTTCATAGTTAACTAAATATTTATTCCGTACACAAGCTAACTAAATATCACTACCATTATAAAATAAATTGTATAAATGTTTTAACATTCCGTGTACCTAAATATCTGTAATAAGTAACTTGAAATAATAACCGTATTACTACAAACATGTTCTGACTATTTACAAGCGCTTTTTTAAAGTCTACGTGAATAAAAACCTTTTTTTATTTATAGTTTTTAGCTTGTAACATTACCATTTTGATACCATTGACAAAATAAGAATAATCTCATATTGCATACTACCCGTCTCCACAAAATAAGTAACTCTTTTATGGGGCAATGTATAAGATTCTATAACAAACTTCCCAATGATATTAGAGAATTGTCTACGAATAAGTTTAAAAGAATTATTAAAGCCAAATTGTGTATACCTATTACAAAATTTCTGATTATTTAAATGACAAAAGTACTTGGGATTGAGTTGCACTGAGTCAAAACACATGATTGTAATTAATTTTAAGTATATTTTGGAAAGGGCTATGCTTGGAGATTCCCTGCGAGATCGAATCAGAAATGATGAGATCCGCAGGCGAACCAAACTAACCGACATAGCCGTAAAAATTGCCAAGCTGAAGTGGCAGTGGGCAGGGCACAAAGCTCGTAGAGCCGACGGCCGCTGGGGCAGAAAGGTTCTCGAGTGGCGACCACGAACCGGAAGATGCAGCGTGGGCAGGCCCTCTACAAGATGGACCGATGATCTTGTGCGGATCGCTGGAAATCGCTGGATGCGGATAGCGCAAGACCGGTAATTGTGGAGATCTTTGGGGGAGGCCTTTGTCCAGCAGTGGACGTGATGATGATGATGATATTTTATTTAAAAAAGGATTCCTACAGAGTTTTCTGGCAGTGTTTCTCAGTAGCTGACAGAAAATATGACGATTCCACATAAATGTAATTTTTTTACGGAATAAATAATTTTTGACGTTGACTTTGAATACTATATTGACGGGTCTGTTGGCGTGGTTGGTAAATGCTTGCTTTCCACGCCGCAAGTCGTGGGTTCGATTTCTACCCAGGACAGATATTTGTGTGCATGAACATGTCTGTTTGTCCTGAGTCTGGGTGTAATTATCTATATAAGTATGTATTTTCAAAAGAAAAGTAGTATATTATGTAGTATATCAGTTATCTGGTTTCCATAGTATAAGCTTTGCTTAGTTTGGGATCAGATGGCCGTGTGTGAATAATGTCCCAGGATATTATTATTATATTTCCACTGGAATTATAGTGGTTTTCTTTTGTTCTGCGTTTAGTATTACACGAGGAAACGCAAACAACTTTGGAACCTGTTGACCTCATTAGTAGCACTAGTAGGCATGCATATAACTATAAAAAATTAGTTAAACCAATGGATGGCTGCTACATCCCCCGTAAGCGTGTTAGTAAGGGGACCGTAAATTCTGCCGACCCAGAATTTGCAAGGGGTGCTGGTTAAATACCCGTCGGACAATTAAATTTATGATCACCAGTTTTGAGTATGAATTAACCCTTTTTGGTTCATTATAAATATTTTAAAAATCTGTTCATTAAGGATAATGTCGATTTAAAGGCAAATAAACATACTTATAATTTTTTTCGCTGTTACATCTGACTGATCTGTTTTAATTAATCAATTCACTTACTTTGTACCCCGGTCGCGGTTTATACTTCTTACCTTCTTGCGTATACCATACCGATGATAAATTTAAATCAGCCTTCTTATCGTAATAATCTACGAGCATTGCATCTTACTTAATAATAAAATGTGTAGTTTAAAAAAAATACTTCTAAAATATTGACTTAAAATCAAACTAAACAAGTGTCTTGCTAAAGCATAAAGCACAATAAACATTTTAATTTATCATAAGGACATACCTATTTTAATTGTAAAATTAATTTAATGCCATTTCAACTTACGACAGGTAATTATTACACAATACACACACAAGCCCAACAGTAGTAGTAGTAGTAGTAGAATTAATATAATAGGTCTTTACCTATGAAATTGCCGTTTTGTATGAAAAAATTTAAACGAATTTTTTTCATGAATTTTTTTATTTGTATTAATCGAAGTAATCACCCATGCAATCAATGCATCTTTGCCATCGCAGTGGCAGTTTATTGATGCTCTTCTTAAAGAAATCAGCTGGACGGGAGGCAACAAATTCTTCAAAGGCATTTTGTACTGCCTCTCGGGTATTGAATTTTTTTCCCGCCAAGAAGTTATCCAAATTCTGGAAAAAGTAGTAGTCTGTAGGCGCAAGGTCTGGTGAGTAGGGCGGATGACGGAGAGCTTCCAACCCCAGTTCTTGCAACTTGGAGACCGTCTGCTGTGCAGTATGAGGTCGCGCGTTGTCATGCAGGAGCAGCGGAGACGAGCGATTGACCAATGCTGGTTGGAGATGCGCCAGCTTCTCCATCATTGTGCTCAGTTCTTCACAGTACACATCTGCAGTAATGCTCACCCCGTTTGGTAAGAAGCTGTGATGAATCACACCGGCGCTAGACCACCAAACAGTGACCATCACTTTTCTAGGGGTAAGTTTTCGTTTAGGGCATTGTTTAGGTGCTGAACCAGGATCCAACCAACTTGCTGAGCGCTTGCGGTTATCAAACAGAATCCATTTTTCATCGCAGGTAACAATGCGGTTCAAAATTCCTTCATTTGTGTGTCTGTTGAGCAGTGCAAGGCACGTCTCGACGCGTTCTTCGCGCTGGCGATCATTGAGTTCGTGGGGCACCCATTTGTCAAGCTTTTTTACCTTGCCAATTTGACGCAAATGGACCAATATTGTTTTGACGCTAACGTCGAAAGCTGCTGCTAATTCAGCCGTAGATTGTGTATCATCAGCTTCCACAACCGCCTTTAATTCGTCATTGTCGACCAAAGTCTTCGGACGACCGCGAGGTTCATTTTTCAGGTCGAAATTTCCAGAACGGAAGCGAGCAAACCAATAACAGGTGGTGCGTTGGTTTGTAGTGTTAGCTCCGTAAACGTCGTTGATGTTGCGTGCCGCTTGTGCCGCGTTGCTGCCACGACGGTACTCATATTCCATAATTACTCGAATTTTTAACGTATCCATGATGACGAAAAAGATTGAAATGCGATGAAAATGTAACACTAATCAATAAAGAAATGACTACTTTTGGAAAAAAGAATCCATGTTTTTAAAATAAAATTAATTTGAAATTAGAATTCTTAGCCAAACAAAAATTATTTTGATTTGAAATGGCCAGTACTGCAGAACGGCAATTTCATAGGTAAAGACCTAATATTATAATTAATTTAATATATTGTGTTTTACCATTATTATTATTTTTCATTTTATATTTATTTATTTATTTGAACAACCAGTAGTTGTTATATTGTTTCTTACGTCTAGATTATTAAGTGCAAATTTATAATTAAATGAACAACATTTTAAGGTGTCACAGCACGCGCATAAATTTTATAATGTTGACAATTATCTATATAAGTATGTATTATCAAAAGAAAAGTAGTATATTTAGTATATAAGTTATATAGTTTCCATGGTTCAAGCTCTGCTTAATTTGAAATCAGATGCCCGTGTTTGAATAATGTCCTAGCATATTATTTATTTGAATTAACCAATTTTAACAAGAAGCAGTTATTGTGAATTAACTATATTAGTTGGACCTAACCTTTGGATTTTTTGTGCGTATTATTGAGTAGTGTACCTAGATATGTATGTTTCATCAATCGTTTAATGACTTATAAAGGCAAATTTGACAATAATACATATTGAAACCAACAAAATATGCAAACTCTGTAATATTACTGTGATAAGAGCAGGGATCCCCAATTTATTTAAAAATAAAATGCTGTCCACCGTTCCACATCATACCAATATTATAAATGCGAAAGTTTGTGAGTGTGTGAGTTGTGTGTGTTGTGATATTTGTTACTTCTTCGCGGCTAAACGGCTAGAGCGATTTTAATAAAATTTGGTATGGAATTAGATGACACCCTGGATTGACACATAGGCTACAATTTATAAAGTTTAACGTGACTAAAACCGCGGGGCACAGCTAGTTGATAATCAATAAAGTAGTTTTTATGTTTATCACATACAAGCACGAATAGATTAGATTTTTGGTTGTTTTTTTGTCAAACTAACAAATACTTATCTATTCTACTTATTATATTCGTATAATTTTCATTTTTAATCCCAATTTATAGAGTAAAATACTATACTTATATTAATTGATTCCGCTTACAGCCAGATGCTCTCTCACTGGGCTGTAAGTAATCGGCGGCGGTCAGTCCATAAAAGGGTGACCGCCAAAGTGGTTGAATTTCTGACAGTCTCCATCCTTCGGAGGGCTCATTAACCTGTCGCTCCTGGTCGTAGCCAGACAGAGGCCTACTGGACGGCTTGAACAACTCTCACAGGGTTATAGTATACGGTAAAAACTGCCCATACCACAAGTAAGGAATTGATTCCGTTACTTTAACTAGGGACAATGTCACACAGATCATCCTAGCCCCAAACTAAGCAAAGCTTGTACTATGGGTAACAGGCGACGATATACATACTTATATAGATAGATAAATACTTCAATAAATAGAAAACATCCATGACTCAGAAACAAATATTCGTGCTCATCACACAAATATTTGCACTTACCGGGACTCGAAACCAGGACCACCAACTTCGTAGGCAGGAGCACTACCATCTAGGCTACGGTGACCGTCACTTTAACTAAGCATAACTTATTAACAACAGCTAAGGAATAGTTCCAACCTATCCCAGACTAAACAAAGTAGATTAAGCAGTGCGTGTGCATTAAGCCTCGTACTCCCCTGTTTGCACTTCTGACATGTTTACTAGCGAGGAGCGACATTTCTTTAGCAGTTTCACTTGTGATGTATTTCCATATTTCATGTTGATGGTTTGCAAAGGCAATTTGGTTCTTAGTAATTTGTACCGAAACAAATAAATGGAACCTAGGGCCTTTTCTGCCTGGCAGTCCATCCGTATGATCTGAAACGATGCTGACAGTCCATCCGTATGATCTGACACAATGCTGACAGTCCATCCGTATGATCTGACACAATGCTGACAGTCCATCCGTATGATCTGACACAATGCTGACAGTCCATCCGCATGATCTGACACATTGCTGACAGTCCATCCGTATGATCTGAAGCTCGTCAACAGAATGAGATGATATTTGAAATAAATATTTCATGTGTCATCGAAAGCATGTCAGCGGAATGAAGTTCATTGCTGCACAAAGATATCCACAATGGAGTTATGTAGGTATATCATTTGGAAGGATATGCCATAATCGCCACGCTTGGCAGACTGGTTGGCGTTCGCATTATCATGACTATATATTCCAGTACACAGAGAGACACTCATGTCCGTTCTATGGTAGATATTCCCTCCGGACGATTTCTACGCCAACCATGAAATGAGATGAGGATGATAATAATTCTTTACAGTCGGCACAGCAATTCCGTGTATAATCTTGATCTAGCTTTGGATTAATTATTTAGGAACAATTTTGAATTCTAACAAGAAATGTGAAATGCCGATTTTAATAAAACCTTCGTAATGCATTGCACTTGGCTGTTTTTTTTTTTGTTCGTGTCCAATTAGTCTCCATCCAAACTAGTCCAAACTAATATTATAAATGCGAAAGTAACTCTGTCTGTCTGTCTTTCTGTCTGTCTTTGCTTCACGCCTAAACTACTGAACCGATTTGTGTAAAATTTGGTACAGACATAGTTTGGAACGTGAGAAAGGACATAGGATAGTTTTTATTACAAAAAATAAAATAATAAATAAAATAGCGCCATCTATTGGTCAAGAGTCGGCATCAATTCAGTACTGAAAATTCATCGGAAAAATGTAAATAAATAGTAAAAAGGTATGAAAATATAATATAATACAACTTTTAGTACAAAGAAAATTCTCTAACGGAGTATAGATAATTCCATTAGTACTATATGTCGAGTTGGTGATCGCGCAATGGTGTCGATCGTTACACGTGTTCGGTTCATGTTATTGTTTTAATTCATCGGAAAAAAGTAAATAAATAGTAAAAAGGTATGAAAAAAATAATATCAATATAATAAAACTTTTAGTACAAAGAAAATGCCCGAACGGAGTATAGATAAATAATCCGAGTTGTCACTATGCTCGATAGATGGCGTTGGGATCGAAATAGAGATCCCGCGAGATCGGGAACTATGTGGGTAAAACCAAAAATCTGCTGGAAGTCACTATTCCACGCGAACGAAGTCGCGGGCAAAAGCTAGTTAGGTAATAATAATGTCCTTTAATATTTTGGAATATGTTAACAATATCAGCACATTCAAAATACTTGTTTAAAGTTTAATCGTGAGTTCAAAAATATTTTTCTAGGTCTGGGTATGTTCAACTACTGGATAATTTGGTCATGGACAGATAAAATTGCCGCGTGGCCACTTTTAGACAAGAATCATTACACTTACAGTTTGGTGTCGACCTAATATTATAATAATTATTGTCAACATTTGCTCGAAGGGTTCTCAAGCGAATCTGTATTTGAAATAACTTTGTCAAACGATCTGTACAGATATATTAAATAAAACATTGTATAGTGACCTACATAAGAGAACTTCTGTTTAATCTATTGATCAAAACAATTACAGTAATTATTCGATTTTTTTTAAAGATGAAATCAAAGTAATCTTTTGACTATTTAATTATAAATTAAATTAAAATGTCATAGTGCAAAATCTCTTTAGCTCTTAAGACAAGTTACAACTGCACAAGCGATTAATAATAAGTCGTGTCGTATTAGGGAGCCGCGCAATTGATGTAACCATGATCTCTAAGACGGCCGTGCCAGACAGCTGAACGTCCTCGTCAGATAAGCTGCACCATAAGATATCGGAGTAGTGGGCAGCTTTTAAATTCGTAGCATGATGAGACCCGTATGGCAGTATCGGCCAACTTGTGCGTTCTCACGATGTATCTCCGGTGAGATATAATTTATGTCACAGCCTTGTTCCTTAGCCCAATCTTGAAATGACGCGCTTCCCAATATCCGCGGTCTTAACAATGGTTGATGTAGTACTTAGCTACGAGACACCATTAGTAAATACACGTTTCAATTTGACGGTATCATGCCGTATAAAGTATGCAATAAACAGTATTTAGAAAAGTAATCTACTACATATGTCCCGAAAAGCATTAGACTCAATTAGGGGACAATGAATATTTGTACAAACTGCCGGAAACGGTATTTCGGGCTTCGTCGAAGAAACTATGGGTTGAATTGAAGCTCGAAACACTTTCTTATGGGACAGATATATAAATATAATAGCCAACGTATTTCTTAATAAAGGGTCTTATACTGGGGAAACAAAGATGAAATAAAAATAGTTTATTTTATTTATATAAATATAATAGCCAACGTATTTCTTCATAAAGGGTCTTATTCTGGGGAAACAAAGATGATGAAGTATAAGTTCTGTAGTTTTATCTATCCCAATGTGATCTTAATGATGTACCCTCGCACGGAAGACCAGCGTTCTCTGAGGTTTGGGATATAAGCAGTTTTAGTCATGGTTTAATCTTATTTCAATTAGTGAAGAAAGTGTACCACAATCCTGCTCGCAGTGTCAGCCTCTGGCAATGCTCCAACAGACACAGTTCCATCTGAAGGACATGTCGTAATCTGGTAAGCTCTGAAGTTGCTGAAACCGATGCCGGCGTATGACTTCCAGTCAAACGATCCGACGGTAAAGGGGAGAAGTAAACTTAACCCTTGCATGCAACCGTTCTTCCAGGTCATTTAGCCAATCAAGTATTTCAAGGATGACGGTGAGGGCTGTCCCGACACCTACGTGGACTATCATAAGTATCCGATCTGTCGCGACGCCTATCTACTACGTGTTTTACGGTAACGGTCTCTACGCTTCTTATCGCAAAGGCTATGAAAATCATTACGTGGTGTGTGCTCACGACATACTTAATTATACAACGCGCTATTTAGTTTATAAGGGATTTAAAGGGAAACTAAAATATTTATAATTTAAATATTAACTAACGGTTGTATATTTTAGGGCGCACGGAAAGTCAAAACAACAAACAAGTAGTAATCACATTTTAAAAGCAATGCAACGAAAATACAAATAAATTTTAATAACAGGGATGCACTGCCAATACTAGCCGAAATAAAAGCTCACAAGGCGTCTGCGTTTTTAAACGGAACGTGACACGGACGTTCCGTTTAAAAACGCAGAAAATCAACATGTATTTTTTATTTCAACAAGAACAAAGAAAATAATTATAACGTGGTAGTTTACGACCCAAACAAAAATTATTTGCAGTTAGAGAGATGGCAAAAGATCAAAGTCGCGTGTTATTTAGCTGTTATTAAGCGTCCCACATCAAATCCCACTTCTGATATTCAAGGTCAGAAACTTATTCAATTAATTAAAAAATAAAATACAAAACAACCTGTCAACTATTCTATTATTATTTAAATATAAATAGCAAAGTGCAAATTCATTATAAACAAAGATAATTTAAGTACACTTGTTAAGACACGTCGCAATTGAGAACTCGAGCAATAGTGAGTCGTGGTAGGGAGCCGTGTCGATGACGTCACGTCGCCCCTTCCACTGGCCGCATCGCATCAACACGATCACGTGATCTCCCTGCCCTCTCAGCTGAGAAATCTTCTAAGAGGATATTAATTATCTAAAATATTCTCAAGAGACCTTCGGAATAATTTGCTTAAGTTTTTGCTACAGCTTAAAACCTACTAAGTGCTGAAATACTCCGAAAGGATCCAACCTAATGGAAAATGAAAGGAATAGTCGGTACTTAGTACTTAAAGAGACGGAGCTTATACTATGAATTTACTTAAACAAGTCTGGTAGTTCTGAGAAAAGCCACTGCACAGTGTATATTTTTCTAGTATTGTTAGTATAGTTTATGTTCTATTTATATTATAAATTGTGCGAAAGTCAGAGTAAATAAAGGTTATTTGATTTATTAATATTTATCTTTAAGAGGAGCTTGACTTGGCAAATTACGTCTCATCACATTATCAGCTTGATATCGTCTACTTCTGGACATAGGGCTCCCCCAAAAGATTTTTATAACGTTGCCAAGGTTAGTCGCAGCAGGGACAACTTGTTCAGGTGGGCTTACATCAATGATCGCAGCCTTCAATGCAAATGTGGTGTAGCCCCACAGACAATGGGACATCTGTTATCATGTAGCGCGTGCCCTTACAACTGCACGCTTAAAGAACTGATGGACGCTACCCATAATGCGATTCTCGTGGCCAAGTTCTGGGCGGATACAGTTTAGACTGCCATCGACTCGCTAAGAAGAAGAAGACGTTGCCATTTGGAGGGGTTTGCTGTAGGCGTGGCACTTGACATGGCACTTGGCATGGCACTTGGCATGGCACTTGGCATGGCACTTGGCATGCGAGTTGGTGACCGCATCACGGTGGTTGCTAGTACACAGGCAGTGGTTGTGGTTGGTGGCAAATACCATTGGGTAATACACGTTACAGAATACGACGCAATCAATAACAAACTAATGATGTAGTTTAATTTTTTTTTAATTCTGTTTTACGGCTCGGGCTCCTTCATGTTTATGAGCCTTCAGTAAAATATATTTTTAATTCATTAATTTTGTGGTTTAAATCATTTATTCTCATAAAGCCAAAAAGCCCCTTACATGAGAACATACAAAAAACATAAGCTTATTTTTTCATTAAGTCATTGTCAAGTAAAGTCCGTCACAGTCAAGTCATACATAGTCCTTGTCCTACCCCAGTAAAGCAGTGGAAACTTTACTAGAGGCTTATATGGAGTTTTATATTCAATACTGAAATTCTCAATTCACGGCAAAAGTTATCGTAAGTGTTATGTCTAAAAATCCACCACATCCACCACAAACTCGATTTTTCACCAGGTTTTGAAAATTAAACAATGCCGCGATAAGTCTTTTTCCGCGTTGGGACCAAAACTGGATGTAGTCTTAAACTTGCGTAGGGTAGCCAGAGCTCATATGGGAGGAAAAGTGTCCATATCGTGGGAATGATGTCAACGTCGTAGGCTAGGGTAACCAATTACCATAAAGTGTGCCGTATTGTTTTAGGCGGACTTGGTAGTATATAAAAATACAGCGAGTACCAAAAAAGGGTGACGTCAAATAATACACAAGTAGTTAATAAACCTTAGCTAAATATTGTTTTATCATTACATTTTTCAAAGGGTCGTCGTTATATCCGCTACATATTGGTCTGACAATAACATCTTTAAAAAAAAGAGCTAGTAACTTCTTAAAGAAAATAGATCAAACGAGAATCCATTACTATAAAATCTGCCGACAAATTTACGCTCAATAGCTTTAATGTATGGAACAAGGCGTTGGACACGAATTGTGTTCGAAATAGTCCCTTCTAGGAATTTTTAAACGTTTCTGTAAACTTATGGTATCATCATCCTATATCATCCTCATAGTTACCGATAGGGCTTAATTATAAGTATTATCGTATCCCAATATTCTATCTTTTTAAACTGTCAACTAAGGATCCATTGTATTCGATAACTAAGTGTGGACATTTCGATGTAAGTTCAATCGATAGTCTGGAACTCAATTTAGTAAGCAAATATGCAAGCAAGGTAAATAGTCAGTAGTCTGGCATTCGCCAGGCTGCTGAGCTCTATATATTTTATATATTTTTGGTTACTATTGGTAACTAAGATTTTCTCAACGATTAAGAGTATTTTAACTTAAACGTCAAGGCTTTGGCAAGGTCTTTGAATGTTCATCTTGGTTTTAAGTAATAAATCCGAATATCTTACGTAAACAAAATAAAAATGAAGTTATTTTTTCTTATTTTCAATTTCAATATGGTGAGGACAAGAAAATCTAAAGCTATTTTAATTTAAAATTCACTCGCATTATTAAAATTTACGTTATAGTTATAACGGACGGACTGAGTTGCTCCAGTGCCGTCTCGGGGACTCTGTAAGTGCACCACGTTTGAACACTCACACAGTGCTTGTCGCCGGGCCCTAGGTTTCTAAGTGTGTTCTGCGATCTTAGTGTTGCACTAACTGTCACTGTGTAAATACACACGATATTATTACTTAGCTATCGTACGGTCAATCTTATTTGTGAGAGTGTACCTACATGGTCGCTACAGAATATCAATGTCTTCAGCAATTACACGACTTAGAACTACTTATTCTTAAATATGCTACTACTGATATATCGTTTTTTGTAGTTATTGGTCGTTTTTCGAAACATAATGCCCTAAAGTATTGATGATAGCAAGGATACTATGACCATTTTAAAAATAGACTAGAATGATCTTACACTAATACCCGTTTTCATGTGAACTTATATATATCCGAATCCATTGTGCCACAATATCTTGATATCACGAAATGTTATTAGGATAAGAGCATTTTCTTTTTGCATACTTACATCCTCAATTACCATCCCCTTTGTTGAACTTTGCATTATACGAGTACATCTATACATACGTATATAATTAAATCGTAGAAAAGTCGAAACTGTACATTGTATATTTTTTTAAACGGATACTTGAGGCGTGATCTACAATCGATATCGAATCCAAAAATATAGTTTTTAGAATTTTTGTCTGTGTGTCTGTTTGTCTGTATGTATGTCCGGGCAAAACTCAAAAAGTAATGTATGGATTTACTTCAAATTTTGCGTGAATATTACTAAGAGGTCGGGTCAACATATAGGCTACATATTATCACGCTATCATCTACGGGGAATGAGCTGTGCTAATTTATAAAATTTAACGCGGGTAAAACCGCAGGGCACAGCTAGTAGCTAAATAAAATGTTTCCCATCTTAAAAATACAGAGTAACTCCGAAACACATAAGGTCACTTTTTTTTTTTTGTATGACGCTATGGTTAGCCTAGGAGGCTTTCACTGCTTCACCGGACTATAGAGGCGAGCAGAGGGCTCGAGCCGTCTAGCAATTAAGTAACCCGCGCCGGAGGGCACCCCCTGTGGGGTTCGAACCTCGACTCTGGGCGATTACTGGCGGAGAGAGGGCAAGATCATCATTTTAGGGAGTTTTGTGCAACTTTCACTCTACGTTAATGACATTACGCGGCCCCCGTCCGCGTTGAGGGGGCTTTTATAAGGATAAATTTGAACGTCTTTATTGCGTTTACGGTACCTATAGATCTGATTAAAACTTATGGCAAGTTTTCAACTAAACTGGAAATTAAGGCCGGATATTATTTCTGTCTTTCTTGTCTCAGGTATCCGTAGCATGTATTTTTAGGGTTCCGTAGCCAAACGGCAAAAAACGGAACCCTTATAGATTCGTCATGTCTGTCTGTCTGTCTGTCCGTCCGTATGTCACAGCCACTTTTTTCCGAAACTATAAGAGCCGTACTGCTGAAACTTGGTATTGGTATTTTGTGAACCACATTAAGATTTTTACACAAAAATAGAAAAAGGACAATTATTTTGGGGGGTCACTATACATAGAACTGAAACTCAAATAATTTTTTTTCATCGTACGCATACCTGTGAGGTGTCTATGGATAGGTCTTCAAAAATCATATTGAGGTTCCTAATATCATTTTTGTCTAAACTGAATATTTTGCGCGAGAGACACTTCCAAAGTAGTAAAATGAGTGTCCCCCCCCCCTGTAACTTCTAAAATAAGAGAATGATCAAACTAAAAAAAATATATGATGTGTACATTTGACGAAAATTGGTTTGAACGAGATCTAGCAAGTAGTTTTTTTTTTATAAGTTATAAACCGCAATTTGCTTTCATTTAATCAACTGAAATACTTGTTGCTACGGAACCCTTCATGTGCGAGTCCGACTCGCACTTGGCCGGTTTTTTATTTCATACCGAGGCTATCAATTGATCTGGTGATCTGATGGTAAGCGAACTCAGGCGGATTACTAGACGGTATCCCCGAAAAAAAAAGGAATAGGCTTGATTACATTTAAATGGAGAACAATTCTCCCCGAAGTTACAATTATTTACTTTACTCTAATTGATCCTGGATTATGAATTTCTACGAAGTTTCCAATAACGAATACTCTGTGTATAATACCTAAAGCCGAAATCTATTGTAAATTCTAATTAAAGATATTGTAGGCTCCCGTTCATAGCTACATTTTAACCTCGACCTTTGAGTCGAGAATTCCACTGAATATCGATTCTACATTTGAAATGCAGTACTCTTAAGTCGCCCGGAGAGCATGTCTGCCATGAGCTCCGTCTCTCTATGTCATCATATCAGCCGGAAGACATCCACTGCTGGACAAAGGCCTCCCCCAAAGATCTCCACAATTGCCGGTCCGTAACCACGGCTGTTACCACGGCTGGGAATAGCAGGGCTGCCGGGGACTGGGGGCCGCGGTTTAGTTGTGTCCTTCATTTGAGGGGATCTGCCATAATCGCCACGCTTGGCAAATGGGTTGGCGATCGCAGTAAGGTAGACATTGGTACTCATGAGAACGCTGCTGCCCATTCTCTGGTATATATTCCCTCGGGACGACTTCTACGTCCCCCTACGGGATGAGAGGGGGCGCCGATTTTCTCTAGGCCGTCACCACACAGCCAATATCTCTCTATGTAATATGACCATTATACTGCGATCGCCAACCCGTCTGCCAATCGTGGTGATTAAGGCATCTTCCCCCAAATAAAGAACACAACTCCACTGTGGTAATCTTTTGGGGAGGATTTTCTCCAGCAGTGGACGTCATTCATCATTATAGCTGTAATAATTCCTCTACTGAACAAGCCTCCCCAAGAATCATCTTGGGGCATATGCCTTAATCGCCCCGCTTGGCAGATGGATTGGCGATCGCAGTAAGATAGTCATAGTACTCAGAAGGAAGCTGTTACCCGTCCTCTCGTAGATATTCCCTCGGGTCGACTTCTACGCCCCCCACGGGTTGAGATGGGGTGATGATATTCTGATAATCGCCGCCGTCACCATAGAGTTTAAAACCAAATCATAGTCGAGATTGTTTAGTTTGTACCCAAAATTGTATGGCTTAGTATTGAATATTAGTAAGTACTAAGTAGACCAAATCTCTCCCCTTGCGTATGTATGTTCCACTGGATAGTAGAAACACTCGCTGAGTATTTTTCGCTGCATCTTCTCAGACGGAGCGGATTGAATCAGAGGGTAGCATTAAAGTGGGACCGTCGCTATAAACACAAGGTACACCAGTATGGTAATATGGAATTAGTACCTTAATTATAAACATAGTCATTAAGACGAGATGTAGTAAAATACATGTAAAACGATAAATTTTGATAACGAAACCTATAAACAATCTCTTTGGCAATAACTTAATATAAGCTAGCTAAGTAAATAAATCATTTCTACCATAAATTTAATATTTTCATACAAGCCGCCTATCCAAATATCTATATGTACCTAGAAATAATTATGTATATTAAGTATACATAATTATTTCTATATAATATACGAATAAATCCTTTTTTATGTTATGTAAACGACATAATATATTATATGTTTTGTCTGTGTTTCTCCTCAAAGTTATCTACTCAAGTTGTTAACCGTTAAGAAAGTTACATCTTAACCAGAAATAACTTTTGACGGAGTTACCTCTAGTTATCGTGCGCAGATTAAGACTTGAATAATAGCTAGAACCGAAATGTAGCAATTATTGAAGTCTTCTGCAAATCTAGTAAGATAACGAGCAAATTCTAATCAAAGAATTTGTAAGCTCAAGTTCCTATTGCCCTTTTTGGGGTTTACCGCGACCTTCTAATTCAAAGTTACCCTGTATATATATTTATAGCAAGGAACTTATTTGTTATAATTATAATAAATTAGGCTTTGCTGTCGGGCCTATTACTACGAATGATGTTTAGAGAAACCTATTCCTAGAGTGAACACAAGTAAGTACACACACAGTAAACTGGAGTTTAATCAACATCTATGATACCTCTATAATAAATTTATATGTATAAATAATATATAAATATCAGTACTATTATAAAATAAATTTTATAATATTTTTAACAATGCGTATCCCTAAATATCTAATCATATGATGAAATCGTAGGAAAGTCAAAACTGTAATTGAATATTTTTTTAAAAGGATACATGAGGCGTGATCTACATCGATATCGAAGCCAAAAATATAGCTTAAGTATTGTTGTCTGTGTGTCTGTTTCTCTGTATGTATGTCCAGGCTAAACCCAAAAAGTACTGCATGGATTTACATCAAATTTTGAATGAATCTTAGTAAGAGGTCGGGCCAACATATAGGTTACATATTATCACGCTATCTATATAGCTGCGATGATTCATAAAGTTTAACGTGGGTAAAACCGCGGGGCCCAGTTAGTATAAAATATTGGCCGACGAGTAAGTCGGAAAAAAAGGTCGGGTCAACACATAGGCTACATATTATCACGCTGTCACCTACGGGGGAGGAGTTGTGATAATTTATAAAATTCAACGTGGGTAAAACCGTGGGGCACAGCTAGTCTATAATAAGTAACTTGAAATAATAACTGTATTACTAAAAACATGTTCTGACTATTTACAAGCGCTTTTTTAAAGTCTACATGAATATAATCCTTTTTTATTTTATTTTACCAAAATAGTGGAAATTCTAATATAAGATGTAAATTTGCAGAAGTTCACAGTTCCCTATTTGGACTGATAGCGACCTTTGAATCGAAATGAAAATAGTATATATCTTCGTGAATACAAATTTATTTTAAAATATCATTTCTGATTTGCATTTTGTGTCATATTCACTGGATGTTAAAGTTTAAAATTAGTTTCTCGGTCTGATCTATACGAATGAATATGATGAAGCCTATTCGTGGAGGGTACGTATCAGATGCGGGCAAATAGGCCAAGTTCTTGGCGATGCTTTTGTTCCCTATTTGGATTCACCTCGACCTTTGCATCTAAAGGAAACAAATATATATTTTCACGGACTGTAGCTTATTTTTAAATACTAGATTACAAATGCAGTACTCTACTAATCAAGTCGATGGTAAGGTTAAAGTTAGATATTCTGCCCTAATCTAAGCGTTAAGAGTGGCGTGCGCTAAAACCTATTGTTCGAATAAGCCATAATCTAAGGAGATGCTTGGCAAACTTTGTTGAGACTCGGAGCAATCTTGTGTCTATAATTGAGACAGCACTTAACCAAGTGTCAAACTCAACCTGGTTAAATTCAACCCCCTAAAGTCATTTGCATTGCCATACCTCCTCAATTTCAGGGATTATCGGCGTGGACATCGGGAGTGAAGTCAAATTTCACGGTCATTAGGAAGACAAGGTCAAATTTGCCTCCAAAAAGCTGGGTGTCTTTCGCAGAGCTAGGCGATACTTTACATGCGCCCATCGCCTCCAATTATATAAGGTGCACATACGACCGCATATGGAATATTGCTGCCACCTCTGGGCCGGGGCACCACCGTATCAACTTCTTCCCTTTGATCGTATTTAACATCAAGCAGCTCGAAAATTGCGGAGAGGACGTGGCGTCTCTATGTGTCCCTTACTGCATTTATAACGGGGAGTGTTCAGAGGAATTGTTCGAGGTTATACCTGCCGCCACATTCCACCACAAAACAACAAACATACACACTCACACAGTCACACACTCACAAAACTTTCGCCTTTATAATACTAGCTGTGCCTGCGGTTTAACCCGCGTTAAACTTTATAAATTATAGCCTATGTGTTAATCTAGGGTGTCAGCTAACTTCAGACCAAATTTTATTAAAATCAAACAAACATACAAACTCACACACTCAACTTTCGCCTTTATAATATTAGTGTGAATACACCCAGACTCGGGACCAACATACATATTCATGCACACAAATATTTTCTTGGATGGGTATCGAACCTACGACCTGCGGCGTGAAAGGCAGATATCTACAATCAACCATGCCAACCGGCTGGTCCGTCAATAATAAAACAAAACATATTAAGTAAAGTGTTTTTATAACATGAGATATCCAGTTTCATGGAATTATTGAGATGATAAAATATCCTGTTGTTAGATTTCATAGAATAAATGTTAACTGAATGTTGTCCATCCAAATGTTCCATTGTAAATTGGATAATCCTGGATGAATGATCATCTACCACCGTGCGTTTCACAAGAAACTTTCTGTCGCACACTACCGCCCTGAATCAATTAACTGCGGAGGTATTTCCGATCCGGTATGGCATGTCAACCTTCAAAAAGCGAGCCTAAAAGGCCGGCTGCTCACTTACGACTCCTCAGGTGTTGCGAGTGTCTATGGGCGGCGGTGATCACTTACCATTAGGTGACCCACTTGCAAGTTTGCCTTACAATTATATAAAAAATGCAGTTGTAAGAAAATAAGACTTTGATTTATTACACATTAAACATTTAATTTCATGGGTAGCATTTTAACCAAAATAAATCCTTCAGATATTATTTCAAGCGTGACAATTTCCACCCGTTATTAAACGGTACAATTAAATATCTCGCCAACTACGACTAAATTATAAACCAATACCCTGGTAGAAGTCAGTCAAATTTTATCTCTATGTTTGAGTGATTCATCAACTCGTCCTACATGCCTACGGCCCATTTGGGACGACTTGCGGACCATGAAAATAAATTATATTTTCATTCCGCAACTCGTCCCACTTTTTTTTGTGTGGAATTTTAGACTTTGTAAACGTTTAGTCAGACAAGTTATAACAGTATTTTTTAAGAATGTTCAGTTTTTACTTTCGTTTGGTTTTCAAAGATTATTTAATATGAAAAAATATTATTTTTATTACTTGTGATTATTTAAGAACTGTAGGTTTATTTATAAAACTCATTGTAAAATGTGATTATCAATTGTGTCATAGAAATCCTTTACAATTGTTTTTTTAGTTATAAGCTAAAAATTAATAATAAATCCTAGAAAGTCTAATTGTCCGTCAAATTATCATTGTTAAAGCTTTTAAAATTGTTGATTATTTTATTCAAGATTGTTGATTATTATTTTTACCTCGATTGCTCTCTCTATGTTTACTATATAATCTAGTTGGGATGAAGTCAGTGAAATTATATTCAGATTCAATTATATTTAGAAATAAATATAAGTTATTATTTATTACTTATTTATTTTTTTACAGTAAATTTATTCAAAATATTTTTTAAAGGCTCTAGGTATATTAATCACTTTGTCGCGGGTTTCTTAACAAACATATAATCGACGAACACAAAGTACAGACGCTAGCACATCAAGCTACCCCAATCTGTCAAATTTCTTTAATAGATTTTTAACTTTATCAGAAAAGCACTCCCTTTTCATTCTTGAAATTTGACAGATTGGGGTAGCTCGATGTGCTGGCGTCTGTAAATCCAAACTCGGAACAACTATTTGTGGATCACACAAATAGTTGCACCAATTCAGTTCCTAACCATCCTAAGGTTTTCTGGAAGAGATCGATTTATGCGATAAGACCGGCCTTTGTACAACTTGTCTACGTAATATTTTATTTCATATTTATTTGTATGGTGTTAAATAAAGAGTATTCTTTTCTAATCTATAAGTATATGCCATTATTAGAGTTCCGTTTCGTCCGTCCGTTTGTCTATCAGCATATTGTAATATGAATAAGTAAGTAAGTTACTCTTTACTGGACACCAAAAATATTACATATTAGCTGTGCCCTGCGGTATTACCCGCGTTAAACTTTATAAATTCTAGCCTATGTGTTAATCCAGGATGTCAGCTAACTCAATACCAAATTTTATTAAAATCGGTTCCGCCGTTTAGCCGTGAAGAAGTAACAATCATACACACTCACACACTCTCACAGTGACAAACTTTCGCCTTTATAATATTAGTGTGACAAAGAATGTACAAATGGCGGCCTTATCGCTATGTGCGGTGTGACAGTTGAAATTATAAGAGATTATATTGTCTTACTTCTCTAAACTCGTACAAATTTATTGCATAACTTTACTATTTTTTCTCCAGTTTTGGTACAAAGAGAAAAATGTCCTTTGTATAAAATCAGCTAATCCAAAGCCCTTAATTTACTAAAAGGGTCACACGCCCGAGTGGCTTATATTTTCAAGATCCTAATAACTCCATAATGCTAACTCAGAATGGGATCTCAAGACTTCATTACCTATGGTTCAGTACGCAACACCAAAGAGGGCAGCAGTATTCATATTATTGTTGCAAATCCACCACTGAATAGGAAGGAGATCTCATCGAACTCATAATTGACTTGGTAATTCATTAGACAAGTTCGGGCTATTTGCGTTTGCGGCCAAGTTTGGCTATTTGGCCAACTCCGTCAAGTGATTGGAGATTGATACTTTGACTACACAAATTACGGAACTGTCGAGGTTTTGAAGCGAAAATTAGAATTAACGCCGAAAATTGAGCGGCCGGTACCGTCGTAATTTGCCCGTAGTTGACAAGATATTTAATTTTCCCTTTTAATTACGAACGAACATTTTCACGCTTGAAATAATTTGCGGAGGATTTATTTTGGTAAAAAACATAGGTACTACTCAGTAAAATAAATTATTTTATTAATTTTACATATAATTATGTTGGTCAATTGACTATCAATGTCGTGTGATTCGTTGCGAGTTCCAAGACAGTCAAAGCGATCCCCCGGGACATGCCTGAGCCTCACCGCTCAGTGTCATTTCATTGTGTGCCACTGTTGATCCTGGCTTACAGGAGTTGCAGTGGTGAGTAAGAGGGAGGGACTAGTCCCGATAAAAAAAATATCAATGGCGTGTGATAGCACTCTATGTCGTTTTAATTTATATCTATAGTTTTAACATAATTTTTAGACCTTTATACTTAGGTTCAGGTATTTATGTTATTACTTGCACTAGTGCACATATTGGCTCGTCTCACTGCGTGTTTAATCGGTCTCGTCTCCAGCATTCTCCCTAAGTCATAAAAGGCTTCACCAAATGCCACTTGTACTGATGTTTGGACCGCAACGGTCTCATTTGCAACCTTAGCTCTAACTCATCGATTCGGATGATCAATTAAAAATATATATATTTATAAAATAATTATCGATGCGTAAGTCGATATGCTCTCCTATATTCGAGGGTAAACTGTAAACTTTATTATTTAAAATCGGTAATTAATATTGGCACTAGATATATGCTTTAATACCATCAGTTCGGCTGTTTTTACTCCTTAAAATTGATTATTGACAATCGATAAGTACACTGTAAATATTTAAAAATGTCGAATATAATTACTTTATATTTGTCAGATAAAACCGTCGATCCCAACGATGCAGGTCAACTAAACCTAAAATGTGTACGCACACTTTGAAGACATTACTTCAACATTTCCATTATTTTATTAATACTTATTGCGACCTTATTAAATCTTAAAATAAAAATCCCAGTTACCCAAATTAAAAAAAGAATTATAAAGCCTCCACCTTGTAGCCAAATAGAAAAATGTCGCGCCTGCAAAATTTATTTTATCTTACGTACCTTAAAACACGAAGAAGGTAACTACGAAGTCGGGAGAAGATATCGCGCGGCTTGCAAGTTTCCCGGGAGCGCTGCAAACGTCCGCTCGGGGTGGCAGCGAGCGCGCGATACAGAGCAGGCTAGCTGGCCAGAGCAAGCAAGGCCCGCGGGGCGCGCCCGCCAAGTCGCCAATCTGTTGCGCCACGCCTGCGCCGTGCGAGCCAACGCGACACCTCACCTGAACAATAATGCTAGTTTTATTGTCTTTCTCAACCCCGCCCATTTGCTAAACACCGGAGGTCGCAGAAGAAGTAACCAGAAGAAAACATATACAAGCCAAAAGTAAACACAAGCATGTAAGATTACCGAAAATACTAGATCGCAGTTCAACTGGTACCGGAATATTCATTCTGTGTACTGAGACCCGAATTTACTTTTAATGAAAATATCTAATATTCATTATTAAATGAACACAACAAAACGTTACTTAAGAGATTATATGGTACATAGAGAAATAATAAATATTCATAGAATTTAACTAATTTTTAATGAATTAAATTTAGTGTTATATATGACGGACATACGATCATGGAAGTGAAGAATATGAGATTTTGAGGACCTCAGCTTGACTCCAATTGAAAATAAAAGTCCAGATGGAAAATATCTGCAGCAAACTCAACCAATTTTGTTATGTACTTTATACGCTTCGTAAAGTTGTGAATCAGTTTGCACTGATAACTGATCATATAAGTTTTAAGGTATGATGTTATCTTTTGGGGCAACTCAGTTGACAAAAATATTTTATTTAAGGCCCAAAAGAAATTTATGAGAACAGTTTGCAATCTTACACCTGTCAGCCATTATAAATAAACTTGAATATATTAACACTGCCTCGCATTTATATTTATGAAATCTCTGTGTTTGTAGCATCAAATATAAATTTATCGGGCATCTCAAAAGTAAACGATAATAAAAAAATATCTTACCCAGTAAATCATAATGCTCAATTTAGCATTAGCGATTTTTGTATAGCACCACGAACACTCAACCATCTACTAATACTAACTACTGACCATCTTAAAAATATATTGTAAACTTGCCTAATAAAAAGCGTATTGTAGTGTAAATGAGTATCCTATTGACACGTTCAATTAATAGATATTAATTTTGACATTATTTTAATAAAAATCTGTATTATTAACAACTTTGACATAGTATAATAGACTTTTAATTAATAACTATATTAATAACAAGATTAAATAAATATGACAATTATTAATAATTTTTATTTGAAACTAGCTGTGCCCCGCGGTTTTACCCGCGTTAAACATTATAAATTATCACAGCTCTTCCTCCGCGGTGATAGCGTGATATGTGTAGCATATATATTGACCAACCTCTTGAAGAAATTTGTAGTAAATCGATGCAGTACTTATCGAGTTTAGCCCGGACATACATACAGACAAATAGACAACATTTCTAAAAACTATATTTATGGCTTCGATATCTATTGTAGATCACGCACCAAGTATTTTAAAAAATATTCAATGTAATTACAGTTTTGACTCTCCTACAATTTTATTATAAGTATAGATCAATTATCTTATCTTATAGATGTTATATTCGTGTATTCGCGTTGTCTTGACACACCTAACACACTGCCATCTGATCCGAAACTAGGCGGAGCCTGGCAACGAGACAACATATATGTATATTACATGTACATACTTGTATAACTAAATACATCTAATAGAAAATATACACCCAAAAAAGTTTAATTTAAAATATCTCTATTGTATATTATCATAATTTATTCAAGTTAATATCCATAAAAGATTTCAATTCAAAGTACGGTTCTTTACTTTATGTAACAACGTTTATTATTCCTGTGTTTAAATTAGTTCAAATCAAATATTTTGTCGTAAATCATGGCTAAAGCCTGAAGTCGTGGGTTGATCTACACCAGGACCACTCTTTATGTTATATATGTGCATACATTACAATATAAGTAACAATTGATAAACTTCAGTTGTGTGGTTGCCATAGTAACAGACCTAGTTTGGGATAAGATGATAATTCGTTAGTTGTCCCAAGATATGATATTATAATTATAAAATATTAGGATTCTTATGATCTAGTGAGGTTGTGTAATATTTGTTTTTTATATCAATTAATGAGAATTTATATTAGAGATGTAATTTTCGATTCTCTTCTGGGATTTGTAGCACTGAAATTCGTAACGTTCTATTATTGCTATGCCAAACTTTTGTAGTTACGTGAGTTTTGTTAGTTAATTATTTATCGTATGGGTAGTGGTTACCCTTGTGTCAGAGTTGTTGACGCCGCGCCGCCCAGTAGGCCTCCCACATGGCTTAACGGCTGTTGCCTAATGTTTACAACCAGGACCGACAGTTTAAAATGCCCTCTGAAGCACGGCACTTTGGCGGTCACCCATCTGTGGACTGACCGCGAGCCTAGTTGCTTAACCTCGCCGATCACTTACCCACCGGTGAGAGCATCTAGCTATGAGTTTATGTTACAAATTGTATTTTAATTATATTCACTGTATATTAAATACTCAATTATTATCGAAATTCTGTACATTATTGTTTGAAATATCTATTGTTTGATACAATATAAATTAGTAATACATTGTATTGTGTCGATAAAGACAAATTGTTTTTTGATAAATCGAGCACTTATTCAATATTTTGGTATAAAATAAATAAACAATAAAGGTTTTTATTCACATAGACTTTAAAAAAGCGCTTGTAAATAGTCAGAACATGTTTGTAGTAATATCTACAGTTATTATTTCTAGTTACTTATTACAGATATTTAGGTACACGGAATGTTAAAACATTTATACAATTTATTTTATAGTGGTAGTGACATTTAGCTAGCTTGTATTAAGTTATTGTCAAGGAGATTATGTTTAGTTGAAGTTTTTAATATTATGTATTGAAATTTATAATTAAATTAGGTATGTTATGGATCGTAAAATAGTACCAATTCTAATGTCGAAGAAAAACTTCTTTACTTGCCTTGACTTGGCAAGTAAGCTAGTGAAAGCGTAACGAGAACGTTTCGATAACTGTGATCGGGCGAGGCGAACGGAAGCTGTGAAGGAGCTTCGAGAACCGTAACTCTCGTTCCATATTCAGTAACTTCTGTATATGGAACGAGAGTTCTTTCATTACTGTCGGGGCAAGAGATCTAACAGGCAGTAGAATACAGGACTTTATAAGTTGCAGTTTAACAATCAATAATGATTTTCTAGATTTAAAACTAATACTATTACTAGTTCCTGTTACTGCTGCGGAAGATAGTCAGACGACCCCTCAATATGAAGGTTCTAATTATCTCTTTTCGTAAAGAACTCTAAACTGGTTCGGCATACATATACATAAAAAATGCGCGGCAGTCTTTGGGATTAGGGACTTCTGTTTGAAGAGAATACTATTTTTTACTTGAATAATCTACAATAAAATGGTTGACAGTGTTGACAGTTCCCATTGAAATATGCTTTTTTCTATATAAATATATATAGAAAGAAGTCGAAAGTCTTCGACCAGTGTGTGTTGCCAATGATGACTTCCGGAACAGAGACGTGATCGCTCACTATGGGCCTTATCAAGTGGCTCAAGGTCACCTAAAGAGCAATGGAAAGGGCTATGCTTGGAGTTACCCTGCAAGATCGAATCAGAAATGTTGAGATCCGCAGGCGAACCAAAGTAACCGACATAAAGTACTACCTAAAATAAAAATATGTATAGTTATATAAAAAGAGGTATAAATATACAATGTGTAAAAAAGTAATATGTAAGAGCACCATTATCGCCAACAAACTGGCAACAGTTTGGCGATTTTGTTAAATTGTTTTAATGTGAATAATTTAAGAGAATAAATGACTAAAAAAAACAAAATTGCCAAGCTGAAGTGGTAGTGGGCAGGGCACATAGCTCGTAGAGCCGACGGCCGCTGGGGCAGAAAGGTTCTCGAGTGGCGACCACGAACCGGAAGACGCAGCGTGGGCAGGCCCCCTACAAGATGGACCGATGATCTTGTGCGGGTCGCTGGAAATCGCTGGATGCGGATAGCGCAAGACCGGCAATTGTGGAGATCTTTGGGGGAGGCCTTTATCCAGCAGTGGACGTCTTTCGGCTGATATGATGATGTATATATATAAAATGAATACTAATAAGACACGATGGTATATCTATGTACATATATACACAGTATACATATAGCTCATGGAAAGCGTTCGGTGTCGATGACGCGAGATCCATGATTTTTGTTCACCTGAAAAGTGCTCCGCCTAAAGAAGATATCACATCAAAATTAAAAAGTATCCACATTTCATGACCGAAGGACATGCAGAGCCGATATTAATCCATCTTTATTAATTTCGAATAGCGACGCAAATTCCTACGTAGGTACGTACCGTAAAAGCCTCTAACAGCAATGTACATTTTTCACCATAGGCGTCATAATTGAAATCCAATTCAGTAGTGGTCCAGCGCTCAAATTACCAATGGACATTTTTGACGGATTTTCGGTGTAAAAGTGAAAAATTGAATTAGTTTTATCCTTTGACGTACAGTTCCATCATTGTTAGCAGACTGGCAACCTCAGTGGGAAATACATACATAAATCAGGGACACAGCGGCAAATGTAGTTACAGTAAATGTATATTCCATAAATTTATTACATTGGTGTTTATAATGCGAGCATGTATGGAGAATATAATGACAGTAATCGAGGCAAAAGAACTATGCAAAGATCGTGACAAATGGAGATCCGTTGTCTCTGCCTACCCCTCTGGGAAAAAGGCGTGAGTCTATGTATGTATGCATGTGTTTGTAATCTATACATATAATAAAATCGTAGGAAAGTCAAAACTGTACATTGAATATTTTTTTAAAAGCGTACTTGGGGCGTAATCTACTATCGATATCGAAGCCAAAAATATAGTTTTTAGAATTTTTGTCTGTGTGTCTGTTTGTCTGTATGTATGTCCGGGCTAAACTAAAAAGTACTCGATGGATTTACTTAAAATTTTGCATGAATATTACTAAGAGGTCGGGTCAACAAAGCCGCTTGCAGGGTCCAGTAGCTTGCAGTAGCAAATGCTACCGCCTCCTTTGGTATCCGTTTAGATATCCTTCCTACCCATGAGTCATTATATTATAAAAGAACATGAAAAATTAAAAAATTACAACTAAATTATATTTATTGATATAAAGCCTCCATTATACACTCCAGTAATTCATTCAAAATATCACAAACCAACTCGCTTATTACGTATTGGTGCTAGCTCAGTATAGGTACTGATTGTTAATTAAAACGGGCTTCAAACACAACAAAAGCTTTGACATGCGGTTGGGCCAACATGTTTAAGTAACTTTAAATTTCTCTATCATTTTTCAGTAGGCTTTAATGGTTCTGACATATTTTAGTATCGAAAATTTAGATATTAAAACCGAGTGGTAACTTTAACCTGAATGAATGAGTTTTAATTATAGATATATTTCGTAATTTTGCTGTGAAATCAATAATTTAATTAAACTTGAAATTAACAACATTATTCGGTCTCGAACCAACCATCTACCAATCCGGGGTACGCGCTCTGCGTTAAGCTACGAACCATACGAGAGGTATTTTAAGTTACCATTTATTACATTCGGAATATGATTGTTTTCAATTTCATTACTTTTGTTTTGATCAATTACTTGATTAATGGATTTATTAAGTAATTTAGTAATTTAATAACAATAATTAATTGATCAATTACAATAGTCAAAAAGCTACGATAGTTTTAAAAAGATTTGAATTATTAGTAGTTGTTATGACCCGTTTGATTTGTTCGAGCCGCCAGAGGACGCCGCACATTCATTTTTTTTCGTTGCCATTTGAATAGGTATCCGTATTGTTAATACTGTTTCGTAAAATTATTTAATTATTTGACAATTAATTTAAAATTATTTTATGAATTATGAAAGATCAATTTGAATTGTTAGAATTAGAAAGTAAACACGTGTTATTTTAACTTCCGGTAACGTTGAGTTACCGTCATGACACTCATGACGTTCGGTCGCCATGATGTTTCGTTCAGTGCATAGACTATTATATTATGGTTCAGTGAGTCACTTTGATTTTATGCTAGACGATTCGAGCCCACGCTCACTTCTATAGTCCGGTGAAGCAGTAAAAGCCTCGTAGGCTAACTGCAGACGACATGTAGAAAAATAAAAATAAAATTATTTTGTCGTTTAGACCGGACGGTTGTCTCAAATTATTACGGTGCACGAAATCGATTTGGATTTTCTAACTTGGACCGAACTGTTGTCTAGTGAGTACTTTTGGTTTTATGTAATTGTTAATTATAAGGATTACTTTTAGAGTAGGTACATTAGTGAATGTTAATCATTAAATAACACTAATTTTAGTAAAACAATGTGTCTTATTTTTATAATGAATTTGTGCTTTTTTTTTCATCATATATCATCATGAGCGAAAGCAATGATAATGGTGACGTCACCTTTTCTGAGAGCTCGGTTGGGGTAAAGTTCTCGTTAAACATATTTTAGATAAATTAAATTATATAGGGACACAGAAAAAATAATAATGCCCATTACACAAAGATTTATCCCGGGTGGGAATTGAACCCACGACTCAGCAGTCAGGATCACAATCCACTAGACCAACAGTCTAGTCAAAGAAACATAAAATAGTTTTCATTTTAAAGTTGTCCAAGAGATAAAGCAAATGCGTCCATGTTTTCCAGTGGTTCTTTGTATTTTCTCAATGTCCGTTAAATAAATATGTGTTTCTAGCGTAATTTGTTCTGGGTGGGAGGAGATTCGAGTTACATTAAGTTAATTTTTTCGAGTTAGCAATAAATTAAATATAATAAAAAAAATTATGCGATTATACGCAAAAAACAGCATCCCTTGTGCGAAGAGTGAGAAACAGTCAGAATAGTATTCTGAAAATTAAAGCCGAGAACCTCAACTCGCCAATTATTTACCGTTTTGAACGGTTAATTGTAAATACTAACACTAGAAAATAAGTTACGTTTATGTTACTAACACTATGGATTTATTTATCCGCAATAAAAGTTATAGAATACAATACAATAAAACTAATTTTCAATTGAAGGCTACCACAATACTGGGTTTAATTTATTTGAAAATGGTAACACTAATGTCAAAGTTATTCGAGCCACCAACTAAATTTCTAACGTGGATTATGACTGTAGTATATTGAATACAGTCAATCCCGATCGCTTAACTTCCACAACGACTGAGTAAATCTGGAAACGGGTGAGTTAAAGGTTGTGTCCCACAAGCCTCTCAACATTTACTATGTCGTAGGTATGCTTATTTTTCGACTTATAAATATGGAAAAGAAACAAATCATTCTTGAGATGATAAGCTTCTCCTCCTTTATAAAGGCAGCTAAAAAGTTAGCGTTTCAACTGGACTGTGTTAAAACCGTAGAGGAGACACCCACTGAGTTTGTGTCGTGGGGTCTTCTCGGTTGGGGCGCATGGGGTCCGGTGGTAGCATTTCAGCACGACCGTCGTTATAACCTATATCTAAATCTTGATGATGAAACGTATAAATAATCTATTTGACACTAACTTGATTTAAGCTAGGTAAATAACTAAATCAAAACTATTACAAAATAAATATTATTTCTTAATTTTCCATTGCCCTAAGTATCTACATGTTCCTAGAAATGTTTATGTATGTATGCTTACGTATAATACAAACATATTTTGACTATTTACAAGACGTGCTTTGTAAAGTTTAGTTGAATAAAAATCTTTTTTATTTAAAAATAGAATAAAAGGTCAGACGTATGCTAGCAATTGGACTTTATTTTAAATTTTAAATTATTTATTATTGAAAAAAAAATATACATTTAAGTTTTAGACATTTTTGCCAAGCTGCACAGCAGTTTGTCGGCACGTATTGCGATACAGCTTGCAGCGCATTTAATGAATCTGCCAGTTTCATCATTTACCCTGGCAGTGCGACCATCAGGCCGAGCTGTTTTATTTAAATTACTACACTATCTGCCACAAAGGGCTTCCACAACCACAATGGTATCCCGCAAGGCGGCGCTACTGATTACGGGTTATATTCATAGAATTAATGTATTTTCCCAGTATTTCCATGTGATGTGTCAACACATCACATGGAAATACTGGGAAAATTACAACGGTGACTTTGAGCGATTATTTAGATTTTGTTGTGTCGTAATCCACGTGTATTTTATATTTATCTTGGGCTTTAGCTCTTGACTTCTTTGTTTTTTTTTTCATTTCTCTAAATTACTTGTATTTTACTTTAAGGGCCAGCGCAGACAGAGAGGAGCGCAGCGGAGAGGATTTTATTAAGCCACTAGAAAATCAACTTTAAAATTATTAAAATAAAGTTCATATATACTTAAACATTATATGCCCGCGACCACGCGAGCATTTTATGTCTGGTTCAAGCATATATGAACTTTATTTCTATAGTTTTATAGTAGATATCCTAGTGCTTTAATAAAATCCTCTCCGGTGCCCTCCTCTCTGTCTGCGATGGCCCTAAGGAGACACCCTAAAATGTAAATGACATAATATTAAATAAATGTAATATATTTGTAATAATACCGTCCCGACCCGTCCTGTCACCGTTCAAAATCCGATAACGTAAATAAGTTATAACTAGAACGATTTCGACATTTGACACCTGTCATTGATATTGACGTAACCAGCAATGTGAAGCGACGCGTCGCGGAATATTGTGGCTGTTTTGGATCCCATTACACACAAACACTTAAATTTGGACCTTTAGAGAGCAGATCCTTATTCAAAAATAATAATTTGTTAACATTGACAGCATTATATATATATACTCGAAGATTGTATTTTTGTAAAAAACAATCCCAGAGAATTTGTATCATCGCTAGATAAGAAATCAATTATCGCAAAAAGAGATCCAACTTGTATTTTATTGCCACCTTGTAGAACAACGTTATACCATAAGAACTGCTCTGTAATGTGTATTAAGGTGTTTAATAGGGTACCCAAGAGGATCAGAGAACTGCCACTGATACGTATGAAAACAGTTTTAAAACAGTGGCTTATAGATAAGGTCTTCTACAACCTTACTGAATTCTTTGACCATAAGGAATGGATTCATGATTATAATTATTGACATATTCTGATTATTCATTATTTATTTTTAAATTACTACTACGATGGTCTTTTCTTAGTATTACAATGAGATTATATTACCATAATTAATTATATAGTTATCAAGACTACATGTAAAAAAATATATTCGCATGTCTCTGTCGACAAAATGTGTGAACTTAAACCTTATGTAAACATCCTGTATGTACCACGTTTTTAAGAGAAATAAATACTTACTTACTTAAAATCTATACATATTTCTGACAATTATTTACTATAAACCCCAAAAAGACTATAAAATTAGCCAATCTCATAATAACCAACAGGTTTCGTTAGGACCGCGCTGAATTACGAATGTAGTCCCAGGGCAATCACGCTTAAATTACGCTCAAATTGACTGGCCTGTTAAACTAGATGTGCCAATACCCACCCCACCGTTAATATTTTATGTAAAGAAAGTTTTGTGAGGTAAGGGATTTGCTTAACGACAAGGAAGGTACGTTTATGTACTCAAACTGCATGAGTGGGATTTGAAAATACTTATGGTTCACAAATTTAGAAGGCTTAAGATAAATGCTTCATAATTTTTTTTTTACCAAATTACGTTCACGGCTGGACAAAACCCTCTTGAAACAATAGGGGGAGGTTGGAGGTTGGAGTTTTGATGGTCATTGTTCACAGAAAAACGCTGTATCCCGTTCTCTGGTATGTATTCCAAGGATTATCAAAATTTACAAATAACCTTGTTCAGTCAGTAGTATAAATTGAATTAATAATAATAATATCTAGGGACAATGTCACACAGATCATCCTAGCCCCAAACTAAGCAAAGCTTGTACTATGGGTACCAGGCGACGATATACATACTTATATAGATAGATAAATACTTATACATAGACAACATCCATGACTCAGAAACAAATATTCGTGCTCATCACACAAACATTTGCACTTACCGGGATTCGAAACCAGGACCACCAGCTGCGTAGGCAGGAGCACTACCAACTAGGCTACGTTGCCCTAATACAGGCAAGTTTTGCATAAAATGTCACTTCAAACACTAGATGGAGTACTAATTTTGTCAGTGAAAAATAAATTATTTGAATAAACAAAACACATTCTGGAAAGTTACCAATAGTATTTCATACTTTACACTCATCGTCAACAAAACATGCAAATATTAGGGTCTGAGATGCCTTAGATGTAGGTAATGACACCTTCTATTTGCTGCATAATATTTTCATACCCGGCGTTATAGCTGGTGAAATTATTAGAACTGTATATTAGTACAGAAAAATGTACAGGCGCCAGCACATCAAGCTACCCCAATCTGTCAAATTTCCCGAATTGAAAGTGAACCTTATACTTGTGTGATACAGTTGAAAATCCATAAAAGAAATTTGACAGATTGGGGTAGCTGGATGTGCTGGATGTGCGTCTTTACAACAGTAACTACTATTTATGAGTGTATATAAAGGAGAAGAAAATGACTCCATACATTCCTGGGCCCAGGTGTTAACTTATAAAACTAGCCTTATTTGTGAGAGGCTAGAGTTATTTGTAATAACAAGACCTCACTGAAATTTTGCTATCCAGGAATCAAGTTATATGAAGTATAGTAAAAGTGAGGTTAAATTATAACATTGTAGTTTTTTACAAAATATTTTTGAATGGCCTGGGTTGTGTTATGGTTTTATGCATGGAGAGTGTGACATGTCGAAGATCTGGCACGTTTGGATCCCCCGCGCCCCGTGCAGTCACTACAGTCGAAGAAAACCACAAATAAAACATGGAAAATACGTGCGCACTTAAACCGAGAGACAACGAACGAGTGACAGTCAAAGAGTATGTAAAGGCTGTCAGGCAGAGAAGTGATGCCCGAAGAAAAATTAAAGGAATACAATCCGCTATGAATCGATTCCATGAAAAACACTTGTCACTCGATTTTCAAACATATTCTGAGATTTTACCGATTTATTCTTAATCGATTGCGAGCAATTCATCATTTTTTTATCGATTATTTCGTTTCATAACTGAATTTAAGTTTTCTCGCTTCCTAGATAGAAACATGATACCATATTTTGTGATTTCTTTTAGAAAAATATAACGGTTTTTTTTATTCCCATTTCAACTAGTTAACTGCTGGTCCCAGAAGTTACCTTCTCCTTTCTTTCTCGTATGGGCTGTCATGAGCCTAGGTTCAGGGTTATTTAATGACGTCAATTTTTTTTGTCTGCCTTTAAGGCCTTCTGAAGCACTGGTTACGGTAGACGACTCCCTGGACCTTGGCGCCCTCATGTTTGGTCCATTCAAACTTGTCTGAGTCAGAGTTCGCTGTGTTTTGCATTCGTAAATCAGATATTTGTAAAGTCCCCCGATTCATTAAACGAGCTTGGGCGTTGTCTATCAAAAAAGAATTGGGAATGTTAGCTTAACGTACCTTTAGAATATTGCAGAATTTAAATTTAGAAATTAAACATTCAGGTAATTGCCATTATATAAAACGAGCACTTGAGGAGATGTTTAACGTAGCTGATACGCAAGGGTCACGTGCCTAATAGCAATTCTTCGCGTGTTAACATGTGATAGCATTTATGGCATAGATTAAATATAGACATAGCCAATATTTCTTAACTACCTCGTTACTTATTATTTTCTCTAAATATGGAATATAGTAATTGATTGGCGAGGACAAACAAATAGGCTCGCGGTCAGTCCATAGATGGGTGCCCGCCAAAATTAATTTAATTTCTGAGCGTCTCCGTGTTTCGGAGGGCACGTTAAGCTGTCGCTAGGCAACAGTCGTTAAGCCATGTCAGAGGCCTACTGGGCGGCTTGAACAACTCTGACACTAGGGTAACCACTGCCCATATGATAAGGAAGTTCTCCGAAATGATCTAATACTAAGTCATTTCCAGAAGTTTACTCCGAACGTAATATCATACTTTTTATAAACACTTTATATTTTTATCTAATACTAAGTCATTTCCAGAAGTTTACTCCGAACGTAATTTCGTACTTTATAAACACTTTATATTTTTATACTTTCCATCACTTTAATTTCCTGCGGGACGAAAATCAGATAAACTAGTTTTATCTAGATTTACCCACTTTGCAGGACGCCCGACCGCGACGCTGTACTTGTTAGTGCTCGGGGAATAAATTAGTTTGCCTCCATTTAAATTACCCAGTTAATGTAACTGGGTAATTTAAAAGCCTGGTCGTATATTTAATCGGCAGCTTTTTCCAATATAAATATACATAACTAGCTGTGCCCGGCGGTGTTACCTTTAAATTAAATTTTATAAATTTTCTTTGCTATAAACCTCACGGAGCCCGAGACCTTTCCAACGAATGCAAAACCGTGGAAATCGGTTCGTGCGTTCTGGAGTCAGGAAGGAAAACCCGACTTATTTTTATATAGTAGAAAATAATATATATGTATGTCATTAGTACGGAATGGTCATTAGTACGAAATATCAGCTGACTACGAAACGCAAGTGTGAAGTTGGCGCGCTTCAACAGAGTCTGACATGACGTTCGTACGAATCGACGAGGTGTAACTACTCATTTCTCTTCGAAGCTTCGAGCGGACAAGTTGTGCCAAGAAACTATGTCACGTTTGGTTGTTTGATTTATTGTGTCAGTGTATAACTTAAATAGATTTACCACTGATCTAGGACATTCATTTTAATCACATAGTATGTACTCCCACCATAATGTACGACGGTGAAGATTTTTTTTTTTCACACATATCATCCTAGCCCCAAACTAAGCAAAGCTTGTACTATGGGTACCAGGCGACGATATACATACTTATATAGATAGATTAATACTTATATACATAGAAAACATCCATGACTCAGAAACAAATATTCGTGCTCATCACACAAATATTTGCACTTACCGGGATTCGAACCCAGGACCACCAGCGTCGTAGGCAGGAGCACTACCAACTAGGCTACGGTGATCGGTGATTCATGCAACAACTAGTTTCGTCACTATATGTATTATATTTATATGTTCATCTTATATATCGATGTAAGTAAAAATGAATCACCGAAATGTATAATTATACGCTCTTAACTTCCAAACGACTGTACCAAATTCGATAAATCTTTCTTTTATGTGTTTGTTATTGTTGAAAATAAAAACATAAAACAAATATTAAAAAATATCAGAAAAGTGAAAATGTTGTTAATTACGTTAAATTAAAATAATTATTATAATACTTGCTGTGCCACGCGGTTATACCCGCGTTAATCTTTATAAATTATAGCCTATGTATTAATCCAGGGTGTCATATAACTCCATACCAAATTTTATTAAAATCGCTCCAGCCTTTTAGACGTGAAGAAGTAACAAACATACACACTCACAAACTTTCACCTTTATAATATTAGTGTGATTAGATTAAATTTTAGACAGTATTGACGGGAAAAATATCTGGTGATGCGAAATTCGCCGGGACAGCAGTAGTATGTTACAAATCTCTGACTTGGAGTAAACTAGAATTACAATGAACGTTCAGTTGAATAAATAGTTGGGGACGTTGAATTTAATTCCTTTATACTATACACCGTCGCTTCTAAGTACCGGAACCTTACCAACACACGTATTTACATATACTTGGTGTATAACTTCACAGTAAGTAAATTAAGTTTCAAGCATCGAAATAACTAGCACATTGCCATTTACCGATAATGAACCCAGAAGACCAACCCTGTATTAGAGAAATACGGGGTTAGAAATACTTATATATATACCCCCGTTTGGTTATATAACGCGCCGACCAATCTATACATATAGTAAAATCGTAGGAAAGTCAAAACTGTACATTGAGTATTTTTTTAAAAGAATACTTATCGATATCGAAGCCAAACATATAGTTCTAAGAATTTTTATCTGTTATCTGTATGTATGTCCGGGATAAACTCAAAAAGTACTGCATGGATTTACTTCAAATTTTGTATGAATATTAGTAAGAGGTCGGGTCAGCATATAGGATACATATTATCACGCTATTACCTACGGGGGAGGAGCTGCGATGATTCTTAAAGTTTAACGCGGGTAAAACCGCGGGGCACAGCTAGTATAAAATATTGGCCGACGAGTAAGTCGGAAAAAAAGTAGCGAAGTAAGGCTTCGATACTAATGCCCTTTTTAGTGCCTACAGTTTTTTATTAATTGGGCTAACGCTTGAACACAATCTCATCTGCTAATAAGTGAAGATAGATCTTGCTGGTCCATAATATCCTTTTAAATTAAACCGTGTAACCAGCGACTTCCACTTCATTTAATAATACATGTTTTTCTTCAAGAATAGATATTATTATGTTTGTATGTTCTTATGTTTGAGTCTCTGAAGCATCCTAGTTCTGGAACATTTTAGTCTGTAACAACTTCGTAGAAGATTGTAGTACTGTTCATTATTAAAAAAACCAACTTTAACGGGATAGTCCTTAGGTCTAGTTATTCGAAGTACATTTAACCATAACAGCTGTGTTTCTTTTTAGAATAGTGGTTTTTTATCGTTTGTTGATTTATATCGTTTTTCGTATGAGAATAACATTGTATAAGTAACTTAGCTATGTAATTCAGAAGTTATGCTTATTCTTATAATACGCGTTCTAGTTCATATAAAAGGTCAGTGGAAATAGCTTCTTTCTATGCCTTCTTTCTTTCCTTGGAAATGACTTCGTTATTAAGGTTCTTAAATAAATGTATCAATATTTAATTTCTAAAGATAGTGCAATCAATTTATCAATCATACTCTAAGAGATATAGACGTTTCTAATGAAAGAAACCTATCAAAGTCCTCATAGGATTTCATTTAAGAATTAATTGAAATTTAAAACCTTCTTTCAATCTTTAATATTTATTCCATCTGGCTTGTATATGTGGCCTACTGCTGGGTTATGACGTCGTAATAACCTTAACAAGTAGGTACAAACAGTAACAAAAGAAGGGGGTGATAAAGTGTTCCAAGACGATTTGACTAACGTACACCCAGTTTGGTAAGCTTCTTTCAAGGTCAAAGGGCGTCGACATTTATTTATTTATATGGCCAACCAATAGTTGTTGACACATAATAAAAATGACAATAATAAAATATCATATACAACAAAAACAAAAAATTAAAATTTTAAACATTACATAAATTGAAACATATTTATAATCAAAATAAAAACCGATAACATATTTATATGCTTACTTTGAAAAACTTATAATGTTATTACACTAATTAAATAAACTCAAGACATTTTTTTTGACATGGATACGAAAACTCATCGGTGCGTGTTCTGGGTTTGAACTGGAGAACAGTGACTCCACAGTAACGGACTAACCATACTAAATAAACAAGTGGTTTCATGGTTTAGAAACCCATAAAACCATTTGTTCATTTCGTATTATTTTGTTTATCGCGTTTTCTTGCAGCGACACGGATTTCAAGGAAAACGTCTGTTCATTTAGATTAATGGAAAATACGGGAATGAAATTGGAACAAAACATATTCAAGGACCTTACAACATTCTGCATAGTGTTCGACAGATTATCATAATATAAATCTGAAAACAATTTATGCGTTCGTTATTTAAGGCCCCGACCAGAAAAGGTCTAACTTTAATAGCCTATTAAACAATTGTATTCACTTTAAAAGTATATAAATTTTGTAAATACCATTAAATATGGGAAATAGACATAGTTTATCCTTTTTCTTTTGGCGAGTAAAATCCACACAAAATAGAAAAAATGTACAGAATATTTTGGAGTATTAATGTGACAAAACTACCAATGCGTATTCTTTGAAAGTGTTGAGAGTAATCTTATATCTATACATATAATAAAATCGTAGGAAAGTCATAACTGTACCAATAAGAATAATTTCTCTAGAATTCTGATGAATCCCACAAACAGTTACTACAGATAAAAAATATGCGCTTCTCAACTTATCTCCAGAGGACAATGGTTGCAGCTAGAGCTGAAGCACTTATATTTTCAAGGCTTCTACGAGTGAACTGTATGATCAACTTTCTCCAAGATCTGTATAGTCAATATAATATAACGATTAATTGGGCAGATATCACACTCCTAGAGTATGTGGTGAGTACTTTGTTAATATTCTTTGTAAGATGTTGGACCAAAGAATACCAAGGACACAAGTTATGCAAACTATCAGTCACCAACCTGAACAATATTTTTTATCCGTATCGACAAGATAGAGCCCAGAAAAAAAAGCATACAAAAGTGGCAAGCCTTGGTAAAGGTTTTCCATCTACGTGGCCTAACGCGAAGATTGTTGCATCAACTGGATTAGCAATTACGTGTCTATGCATCTAATTTATGACGCGATATTTTGCTCAAAGGAATCCGTGTGTTTCTAAAAAATAAAGAATCTGTTTAAGCCGCGATAAGACCGCGCCTACGATGACGGCACGAACATGACGGTTTTTAGCCTAAGCTACAAAATAGAGTTTATATAATTAGCTACTTATCTTTACATTTTCTTCAAGGGAATGTATGTTGAAGTCATCATAATATTAATGCGTGAAGCAATAAACATTGTACCTCTTTCTACGAAAATTGCGTGGACGAAGGAGTAAGAAATTTAGAACAGTTAAAGTTCATATGGAGAAGGAGTGCAGAAAGCTAATATTTTCATATAATAGGCATTAGAAGTTAATTATTTTATTAAAAGAAACATTACACACATTATCATGCCTTTGACACTCTGACAAACTGAGAAGAGATGACAAACCGAGTGTTAAAACAGAACAGATTAATATTAATTGCAATAGAACCTTCATTTTTCAAACAAGTGAGATTTCTACTTCCCCTTTATTACCAGGCAACTCTTGCAGCAAAGATGTTGATAAATTTGTTAACATTTCATTACTCCATTCATAAAATCAATAATTGAGTAAATTTCAATAAAATATACCTATATTAAGGCGCTTAGTTAGATTGGATTCTATCGCGTTGTTATGAAATATATTTATTTCAGCCTCTTGATAAAGATTTTCCGTATGCAACACCCATTTTTATTTATTAGAGGAGGTTGAAATTAGGTATTTAAACACCTTCATTTAGAACATTTTTCTATTTTTATTTAACTATATTTTTGATGGTCTACCTGAGTACGGGCAACCGCTTCTTCCTGAGTACTATAACCATCTTCCTGCAAACACCAACCTGTCTGCCAAGCGTGGCAATTATGGCATATCCCCCGAAGATGATTCTGGGAGAAGGCTTTTCCAGCAGGCGACCTTTTCGACAGTGCTGATGATGAGTATGACAATTTTCATTGGTTTTTCAGTTATATGACTCCAAAGCAAATCAGTTTTCACAGTAAAGCATCCTAACAAAATATAAATTACCTACATAAATAGCTAACACGAGGTAGGAACCTCAAAGATGAATTAATAATTGTATCAATCAATTTGTTTAACAGGATCTTCCGCGCTGAGTGCTTCCTCGTTAATTGACTTATGACCTAAAAGCGGACCTTATATTTGTTAGTTAAGGTTTATTTTTGACTTGGTCGCGGTCAGGAACTGTGATTAAGTTAATATAGCCAGCCAGAGCTTAGTTCAAAAACATACAATGTTCATCTGTGTGACATCTGATGGTATACAAAACCGAATGTATATAGATAATGACCAGGACAGATATTTGTGTTCATGAACATGTCTATTAGTCCTGAGTCTGGGTGTAATTTATCTATATAAAAATGTATTTACAAAACAAAAGTAGTTTATGTAGTATATCAGTTATCTGGTTTCCATAGTACAAGCTCTGCTTAGTTTGGGATCAGGTGGCCGGTCTAAATAATGTCCCAGGATATTATTATAGGTATTTAATCGCATTTAATTAAATGTAAATTCCTTTTCAATCTATTAGACCGTCGAGCTATCAAGCTTGAATTAAATCTTGTTTAAGAAAAAGTTTAAGCCTGATATTAATCCCAGCTCTCTTAAAAAAATAGAAGAGAATTTTACTTTCAGAGCTTATTATGTTAGCGAAGCATTGTCAGCCATATTTTCTTGAGAGTAAACATTGTATGTAATTTTAAGAGATCCTTTGAACGTTGCTATTTTTACGTTCGTCTCGTTTCATTTTATTAATAAACTAAATGCAACATTATTATTAGCTAGGAATTTTATATTAGACTTTAAAAGTAGATACCACCCAAAACTCGGCGGCGAACTTACCTTATGTTAAACCTCTCGTCATAGTAGTAATATTAGGATTTACGCATACCTACTTTTAAGCCAAATCATCTAATAATTATATTTTAAGCCAAACTTTCTAATATGACGCCTTGGGCCTTCTTGAACTGCGATTCACACAACTGAAGTATATACTAAAAATAACTTTATTTTGCTCCTCAAGTAATACCTACTTATATGAAACATAACTCTCCCTCGCTCTTCTATCTTCACTAACTTATATATCTTCCCCTTAACTTCCGTTTGCCTCGCCCGATCACACTTGTCGTAACAATCTCGTCACGCATTCAATAGCTTAACAGCGTGCGTAAATAAGTTTCACTTCAATAATGACACAAAATGTACTAAAATTAGCAATTTTTTGCAAATAAATTATATATTATAAATTTATGTGAGTATATAAATATGATGTTTCCTATCTGCACGAAAAAGTAGTTTCGTTTCACTATAAGATTTACAAAATAACTATTTAGTAATAATATTATTGCAAATTTATTATGGGGAAAGAAAAAATATTTATATTTAATAAATATAGTGCGTTACGAGACGACACAAAGATGAATTGTAAGATGAGGTTAAAAAAGAAAATTAAAGAGGTTTCGGGATATGAAACATTAGTAAGTATGTAGTGTGTAAGATACTTAGAATAAGTTTAGTTATAAAAAAGTAAATCTGTTGGTAAATGACCGAATCGCCTACAAACTGCGTTAGCCATTTGGCGAAGGATACATATAAAACCCTATTAAAAAATAAATAAAAATAATAATAAAAGTCAATAAGACAATGCTATATTCTCGCAAGTTCGACAAAATAATGCAATATCCTTGAAAGTTCGATAAGACAATGCAATATCTTTGCAAGTTCAATACGACAATGCAAATACGTTCAAGTTTTTATTGAATGATGTAGATTTAAGAACCTTTAGGCATTTAGATGCATTGAAATCTTTAGGTGGTAAAAAGATCCAACTATAAGGGTGAATTAGTTTATCTTTACGGAACATATTTTTTTTAATATACATATAATAGGATGGCAAACGAGCAAGTGGGTCACCTGATGGTAAGTGGACACCGCTGCCCATGGACACTCGCAACACCAGAGGAGCCGCAAGTGTGTTGCCGGCCTTTAAGAAAAGAATAGGCTCGCTTCTTGAAGGTAAATTATTAAATGTTTAACTAAATGTTTGGTAAGCAGTAGTAATATTATTAACACGGTACTTAAAACAAAAAGTTGACTAACTTCGGATGGCTTACAAAGGGTGTCGGTAGGATTTAGAATTATTCGTAACGTACCCTTCAAAAGAGCTCGTTGTGCTCTTTTTAGTCACGGGATTATGGAGTTAACTGTACTACCGCATACGGATACACAGTTGATAGTAGATATTGATATAACTAGAATAGAACAACCCAAGCCTCGGTAAATGTCGAAGTGAGACACGATAACAATAATTTATAAATAAAATAAAAAAGGTTTTTATTCACGCAGACTTTAAAAAAGCGCTTGTAAATAGTCAGAACATGTTTTTAGTAATACAGTTATTATTTCTAATTACTTATTACAGACATTTAGGTACACGGAATGTTAAAATTTTTATACAATTTATTTTATAATGGTAGTGATATTTAGGTAGCTTGTATTAAGTTATTGTCAAGGAGATTATGATTAGGTTTAATTATTGAAATTTATATTTTACTACATACATATTGTCTGAATGGTCTGTCTATATTAAGGTATGACTTCAGTATTATTATTATAACGGACCTTATGTTTAAAACGACGGTCGCGCTTTAATGCTACCACCGGATCCAATGCGCCCCAACTAAGAAGATCCAGCGAAACAAACTCAGCAGATTCATCTACTAGCGGTTTCAACACGGCCCAGTTGAGACGGTTCGGCGAAACATACTCAAGCGGGCAACACGAACGGCGAACAGGGGTTTTGGTCAACTTAAAGTAATTATTTAGTAGGCAAACACAATATCTGCTCGATCGGTGGTCTGAATGAATATTAATTTAGATTATATTTAGGAAACAAAATAAAAACATCGAAACAATAACATTATTCATTTTGAGTCAGAGTCAATAAATTTAAATTTATATGTTAGCAATCATATTACAGATAGTTCACGTAACTCAACAAATTAGTCATCATGTCTATATGGCTACAAGATCTCCAGCGAGCAATGTGCAGGTAGGTGGTGAGCGCCAGGTGTCTTTGTCTTCGATGTACTCTTTAGTGGTATAATAACCCCTAGCTATAAGTACACGTTTAATATGTGTCTTGAAACTTGTGTCAGGCAGATCAGTATTATGAGTAGGAAGCTTGTTATCAAACCTAATACAATTTCCTAAAATGATTTATTCGTTTTGCTGACTCATAAGCCTGGTATTGTAAGTTTGTCTTTATTCCTAGTATTAATGTTATGCAGTTCACTTTTTCTATAGTTATTAATATTTTTTTCTAACATACAATATATTCTGATATATATACTCAGATGGCACCGTTAGTATATTTACTTCTTTAAACAAAGTTCGCCAAGATTCGGGACTACCTAACCCATAAATGGCTCTGACTGCTCTTTTTTGTAAAATGAAAATAGTACTTATGTCAGCTGCCGAACCCCACAGCAGAATGCCATAGGACATAATACTATGGAAGTACGCTAAATATACCAATCTAGCAGTTTGTTCATCTGACAATTTATATGACTAATGGTATTATAAACTTCATCTAAACATAATCTCCTTGGCAATACACCTTATTTTCCAAACGGCATAGGAAGCCGAACTCAATTTAGCTGTTAGCTTTTCAATCTGAGGAGCCCATTGCAATTTTACGTCCAGTATCAATCCTAGAAATGCGGTCAGCGGAACTAAATCTAAAATTTCCTCATTTAATGCAACTGTTGGTATAACCTGTCTCATATTTAGTAATGAGAATTTGATACATTTCGTTTTCCCTGCATTTAATAAGAGGTTATTTGCTGAAAACCATTTTGATATAAGGCCGAGTGTTTCTTGATCTTATTCAAGTGTTTAATTTATCAATATGTAATAATAATAATGTCCTCCCGGCTGAATTTCGACCACGGCGGCCAGTCACAATGGAGACTAGCCAATTGCGCAGGACATATTATAGTGGACAAGTGTGTGTGCAAACAGAGGGGCACTTTCTATTCCATCACTCTCATGATCCTATGGGACGACTAGCGATACGACCGGAAAGAGGTCAGGCACAGGACAGACGGCTTTACGTGCTTTTCGAGGCACGGGGGTGTAATACCGCCAACTCCCAAACTTCGGGTTGACACTGAGAAATTTATTTTTTACGGAATTATCCTAAAATCACCATTTGGCCCGACCCGGTATTTGAACCCAGGACCTCATTATATGCGGTTGTACACGCTACCGCTAGACCAACGAGAGGCAGATAGTAGTATTGGTATAACTAGAATAGAACAACACAGGCCTCGGTAGTGTGGAAAAGATAGACGATAACAATAATTTATCTTATTAGAATGCATAATTTATCAATATATAAAAAACTTGGGAGGTGTCAAGGGACACCCGGATGGAACGAAGTTATTTCTTTTATACTTTTCGAAGTAAATATTCAATTGTAAATAATTAAATTAAATTAAAAGCTAAAAATTAGATAAACTACAGATACACTATTTACCGTAAAAGGCGTCCGATAATCCCTCCGCATCGCTTACGGGACAAGTGTCCAGAAGGCTGGCCACATTGCCACGCTGGATGGCAATGCTGATTCTCTGACCCAAGAATAGACCAGCCCTTTTCTAAGTTAACATAAAGAACTTGTCGAAAATACAACCGATCTACAAAATAGTGGTACACAAGTATTGAATGCACTAACTAGAACGGAATAAAATCTTCCAAACAAATCTCTTTATGAAAATATTCATCCATTACCCATTTTCCACTTTCTAGTAATACAGTAAGAACCTTGGATACCGAATTTAAGGACGGAAGTAAAACTTCGTAATAATATTGAAATGAGATGAGTTATATTTGCCTAAAGTGATTGAAAAAGAGATGCTGTGTGGCTGGTGAGATAAAATATCTCCACCCCATTTTATCCGGCGGGGGCCGTGGAAGTCAACCCGAGGGTATATCTCCCAGAGCAGCGCGGCAGCGTCTCTCTATATCTCATACTGCGATCGCCAACCCGCCTGCCAAGCGTGGCGATGATGCCATATCCCCCCACTCTTCGGGGAGGCTTTTGTCTAGCAGTGGACGTACTTTGGCGGACATGATAAGTAACTAGTAGACTAAACTTTTGTGTCACAACTACATGGCGCATACTACCTTTCATAGTTTAGCAACATCTGCATCAAGAAAAGATATTGAAATAAATTCTCTACAACTTCCTGCTTAGTTTATTAAACTGACAATTACTCAGCAATTTCTATGCCGTCACTTATTGCTTTATTGTCTTTCCTTTTTCTTGATTTCTTCTGAAGAAATTATATCTTGATAACTTTATATTCGTTTTACGCCAAAATGTTCGTCGAATTTTTTCAGCAAGACATCCACATCCGTCTTTTCACTGTCTTGCATTTCATATGAAAATGTTTGGCAAACATCGAAACCTTCCGGGCTGATCAAATTTATCAATAAACTTGCCTGTACTTCTTTATTTTCCTTACTTACTTTAAACTAGTACCATAAGAATAATAAGGTTACACACACAAACGTTATGTAAGAGCACTAGTAATTCAATTGGAGCAGCTCGGTGCTTTCCCTGTGCAACGCTGAGCTACCAAGCTGGCATAATTCAATTTGTACACGAGGTTAATGTAGGAAACATGAACCTCATGGTTAATGTACGAAACATTAACGTTGTAGTTACTGTACGATATTGCTCTTGTCTTCTGTGACTTTTGTTGAACCTTTTGTAGGAGCACATGGCCTCGAAAAACCCCTCGTAAGACAAAAGGTGGACAAAACAATAGGTGGCCATAGGTGGTGTCGGGAAGAAACCTTCTTTAGGTCACCTGGAATAAGTGTCTGCAGTAATTTGAAAGATATAATATATTAATACTATATTTGGGCTCTCCAGTAAAAAATGCGCTAAAATATTTGAAAAATATAGTAATAATACCCTGGGATATTATTCACACACGGCCATTTGATCCCAACCTAAGCAGAGCTTGTACTATGGAAACCAGATAACTGATATATATTACACTAGCCGTGCCCAGCGGTTTCACCCGCGTTAAATTTTATAAATTAAAGATTTTCCCGCTTTTCTGTTGAAATTTTTCCGGAATTTTCCTTGCTATAAACCTCACTGAGCCCGAGACCTTTCCAACGAATGCAAAATCGTGGAAATCGGTTCGTGCGTTCTGGAGTAATAGCGTCAGGAAAGAAAACCCGACTTATTTTTATATAGTAGATATACTACGTTTCTTTTGTAAACACATACTTATATAGATAAATACACCCAGACTCAGGATAAATAGACATGTTCAAGCACACAAATACCTTTCCTGGGTGGGAATAGAACCCACGAGCTACGGCGTGAAAAGCAGGCATTTATCAACCACGCCAACAGGCCCGTCATATAATAATAATAATATCTGGGGACAATGTCACACAGATCATCCTAGCCCCAAACTAAGCAAAGCTAGCACTATGGGTACCAGGCGACGATATACATATTTATATAGATAGATAAATACTTATATACATAGAAAACATCCATGACTCAGAAACAAATATTCGTGCTCATCACACAAATATTAGCACTTACCGGGATTCGAACCCAGGACCAGGAAAAAGAACTTGACGCACTAAATGCAAATAAAAAATATAGGAGAATGTTGGAGACGTATTTTTTATTTTTATTAAAGTATTGTGTGAAGAATGGGCATATTTTCGTTACAAAATTTTACATTTGATACTGTACAAACACCTGTGCGTGGTTTGTTTAGCGATCTAACAATCACTTTTTATATTAGGTCTTTACCTATGAAATTGCCGTTCTGCAGTACTGGCCATTTCAAATCAAAATAATTTTTGTTTGGCTAAGAATTCTAATTTCAAATTAATTTTATTTTAAAAACATGGATTCTTTTTTCCAAAAGTAGTCATTTCTTTATTGATTAGTGTTACATTTTCATCGCATTTCAATCTTTTTCGTCATCATGGATACGTTAAAAATTCGAGTAATTATGGAATATGAGTACCGTCGTGGCAGCAACGCGGCACAAGCGGCACGCAACATCAACGACGTTTACGGAGCTAACACTACAAACCAACGCACCACCTGTTATTGGTTTGCTCGCTTCCGTTCTGGAAATTTCGACCTGAAAAATGAACCTCGCGGTCGTCCGAAGACTTTGGTCGACAATGACGAATTAAAGGCGGTTGTGGAAGCTGATGATACACAATCTACGGCTGAATTAGCAGCAGCTTTCGACGTTAGCGTCAAAACAATATTGGTCCATTTGCGTCAAATTGGCAAGGTAAAAAAGCTTGACAAATGGGTGCCCCACGAACTCAATGATCGCCAGCGCGAAGTACGCGTCGAGACGTGCCTTGCACTGCTCAACAGACACACAAATGAAGGAATTTTGAACCGCATTGTTACCTGCGATGAAAAATGGATTCTGTTTGATAACCGCAAGCGCTCAGCAAGTTGGTTGGATCCTGGTTCAGCACCTAAACAATGCCCTAAACGAAAACTTACCCCTAGAAAAGTGATGGTCACTGTTTGGTGGTCTAGCGCCGGTGTGATTCATCACAGCTTCTTACCAAACGAGGTGAGCATTACTGCAGATGTGTACTGTGAAGAACTGAGCACAATGATGGAGAAGCTGGCGCATCTCCAACCAGCATTGGTCAATCGCTCGTCTCCGCTGCTCCTGCACGACAACGCGCGACCTCATACTGCACAGCAGACGGTCTCCAAGTTGCAAGAACTGGGGTTGGAAGCTCTCCGTCATCCGCCCTACTCACCAGACCTTGCGCCTACAGACTACTACTTTTTCCAGAATTTGGATAACTTCTTGGCGGGAAAAAAATTCAATACCCGAGAGGCAGTACAAAATGCCTTTTGAAGAATTTGTTGCCTCCCGTCCAGCTGATTTCTTTAAGAAGGGCATCAATAAACTGCCACTGCGATGGCAAAGATGCATTGATTGCATGGGTGATTACTTCGATTAATACAAATAAAAAAATTCATGAAAAAAATTCGTTTAAATTTTTTCATACAAAACGGCAATTTCATAGGTAAAGACCTATTATTCATGTGTATGTAATTGTTTTGTTTGGTTTAAATAATTATTCGGGCTCTATTAAAAATACTTGTTCTTTAAACAAGAGTGGTGTATACGCGTCATGATCATCAACTTGTTATCGTCCACTGCTGGACAAAAGCCTTAAATAAAGGGGGAAGGAATTTGCCGTAGTCACCGCGCGGTGGAGTTGGCGGCCACAGTAATGTCCTCCCGACCGAATTTCGGCCAGGGCAGCCAGTCTCAATGGAGACTAGCCAATTGCGCAGAACATATTATAGTGCACAAGTGTGTGCGCAAACACAGGGGCACTTTCTATTCCATCACTCCCATGATCCGATGGGACGACTAGCGACACGGGGGTGTAATACCGCCAACTTCCAGATTTCGGGCTGACACTGAGAAATTTCTTTTTACGGGGAAATTCCAATTTCACTGTTTTGGCCCGACCCGGGATTTGAACCCAGGACATCATTATCTGCGGTTGAGTACGCTACCGCTAGACCAACGAGGCAGTTAAAGTGGCGGCAGTAAGGTGGTAGTTAGTACACAGGTGCTGCTACTGCAGGCTGCTGCCCGACTACCCTATTTTCTACTCATATTCAAGTTAAATACGATCTGTAGTTACATTTATTTAGTTGACGGGTTTTTGGGACGTTAGAAACATCGGCATAGCCAACAGCATTGAACGAATTGAGTCAGAGCCACCATGAATCCACAAAATGCATAATCGCGCGAGTCTGTAAAAAATCCGCACCATGATGCAGAGCTGCACTCCCGCAAGTACGCGCGTAGATGCGTCGACAAGCAACATGCAGCGTGCTGCGTGGCGGTGTGGTAATCGCCTTAAAATCGGTGCTGACAGGTTAAAGTCGGTCTCTAGCTATACCAAATTTAAACGAATTAATTGTTTGTATATTTCGGATTGATCGGTGCCAACTTTGATTACATTTCAATCGCTGACAAAACTCTTGAACGCTGATGAGAAAATAAGTTAAAAATCAATTACAAAGGAATGTAGAATCGTGTTAAACTGATAATAAATAGTTTTTATTTTGTTTTGGCAAGATGTCGTGTGTGACTCAATCGTGTAAATTACATGCATAACAAAGAAAATACTTTAGTTATAATACAAGATACTGTAAAACGGAACTGTAAAAATATTAATAGCAAATCAATGATTGACATTATTGTTGATCAATGTTGTATCTTAAATTACCTTACCTTTTCATTAATTTAGCGATATTTTGATCAGTGAGACGTCCTATGATTCTATTATTATTTTTGTCACACTCTCCCCCCTCAACACATGTTTATTTTATTATTTAATAAAGTACCAAGTGTAGTACTTTATATGTATTACAATCTAGTCTAGAGACTAATAAGTAATTTTATATTATAATAATCTAATTTAAGCTTTTTTGTGTGTTATTTATATTATTATGTATTTACGATGTTATAAGGTATGATGGGGTTGGCATATCCTTATTGGACAAAAACCCCTAAAAATAAAAAATAAACATTATAGTAACCTAAACTTCTACATAGACATAATTAATTCTAAGAATTAGTCCACCGACTTTCCTTGGTCGTATTTGTAAAGGGGAAGACGCTTTGTTCATGTGTTCTTAATAATTACACTATTGCTATCACTAATCATCCCTCAACATGTGAAGTAATTTATAAATGCAATAGGATATTAGTTAGAAAACTCCTGAACTGTATAAAAACAGTTTTCTGAAAGCCATGTCTTCAACTTAAGTTTGAATGAGTATGATTTTTTTTTAACTAGAAGTAATTGACAGTTAGCCTGGGACGCATTAATAATAGAAGTTTTTCAGCACAATCTACTATTATGATGTATGTTGGTACTTTCAATCACTATAATCGATTCGAATTAAATCTAAAGTGTAACCACGTATCTAATTGTCGCTTAACGCTTAATTGGCTATTCGGCAGCGTAGAACCTGTTCTTATAATTAACTCTGACCGGACGAAAATAACTTTACAATAATGGGGCTTAATCTGCCGCTAACCTTTCTCTTAAAATAAACAAATACTATTAAAAGAAAGTAAATTCATTTAGCATTCAATGCAATACGTTTAAACCATATTGAATACATCCAGAGTTGTTGCTTTAGCTATAGAATACATTCTTGGCAAGGGGCTGTCAATATATTTACACATTTTATATATTTTCCTCTTCATCGTATGATTGGCACCTTATGCACAACAGTAAGCTTGTGGCACAAAGGCTTAAAAGTCGAATAAGCTTCCTGAAGTGTGTGATTCCACTTTCTGGCGAACGCTGTAAGACACGGCTCGAACTGTGGCGAGACGGTGCTTGCCTACCCATCCCATTCGTCCCTCCCGCTGAAAACCTCCCGCCTGGACACAAGTTGCCGTGGCCAACCTGGCAGTCCCTGAATAGACTCCGGTTGGTCGAAGCAAGAAAACCTCCTCAGGTTTTCAACCTAGAGTGCAAGTGTGGTTCTGTTCCTCAAACTATGGCACACTTGTTAACATGTCATGCGTGTTCTAATGCTTGCACGTTACCAGAACTAATGGACGCTACTGACAACGCTCAACGCGTAGCTGAATTAATTTAGATAACCATCGACACGCTATGAAGAAGATCGTATGATCTGTGGTTACCCTAGTGTCAGAGCTATTCAAGCCACCCAGTAGGCCACCAACATGGCTTATCGTCTGTTGTCTAATAACAACAACCGGGACCGACAGCTTAACGTGCTCTCCGAACCATGGAGGCGCTCAGAACTATCCCCATCTATAAACTGACCGCGTGCATAGGTGTTTTAACACGCCGATGACGGCCCGTCGTGGACAACTGGTTACGAGTGCCATTTTATATTGTAAAAGTGGAAAGCAATACCCATTTGTGTGAAACTATTTTGTTTTGTTACGCCTACTCAGTAGCTTTACAGTAAACTAGATTAAAATTACTGTATAAAACAATACCACTTAGGGCCTGATTAGTTTAGGAGTATATAACAAGTTCAAATATCAAATGTCAAATTTCCCCAATTGAAAGTGAACCTTAATGCTTTTGAGATAAAGTTGAAATTCTATAAAAGAAATTTAACAGATTGGGGTAGCTGGATGTGTTGTACTTACCGATACCGGTATGTATATGGTGGTTTATTTATATACAGGACGTTTTTCCATTAAAATCATATTTGGCTACTGAACGTGTATCTAAAGATAGAGTAAACTGGGATTCATAAAGTGTGCTTTAGACCACAAGATTGAAGTAAATCTTAAACATACGAAACTTAACCGGCTATTAGAGAAAGAGGGAAAAGAAAATGTGTGCTCGCACTACTCTCTCTTGCCCCCACTGTTATACACGTATATCTCCCTCTCAATTTCCGTTCAACTCGCCCGATCACCCTTTTCGTAACGCTCTCGTCACGCATTTACCAGCTTACACCCCAAGTCGGGCGTACGAGAAGAATTTTTAATTCAAAGTGATTAGATTGGATTAGAGAAACGAACCCGCCAAGTTGGTCACCAATAATAAAGCTAATTTTGATACATATATACATAGACTCATGCCTGTTTCCCAGAGAGGTAGGCATCGACAACGGATTTCCATTTGTCACGATCTTTGCACACGTCTTTTGCCTCGATTACTGTCATTATATTCTTCATACATGCTCGCCGGTTTAGGGTACTTCTGACCTGTCCTTTCTTGAGAACGTCTCCGATTTGGTCAGAGAATGTTCGACGAGGTCTTCCCCTTCCGGTTGTTCCATTCATACAGGCCAGGTATACTTCTTTGGTCAATCTTCTTTCATTCATCCTCTCTAAATGGCCAAACCATCTCAGCATTCCTTTTTCAATCTTTGTGACTACATCTTCTTTCACACCACAACTCTCTTACATCAGTATTTCGAATTCTGATAATTTAGATAACAAAATAAAATATAAATAATGAAATAAATGAAATGAAATAAAAATTAAACTATGGCAACCCTATTCTACGCGCCCTTAGATTGTTTCGTATTTAAATCCATGCAGTTCTATACGTTGGCATTGTCTTGGGTATATTTCTGTTATTTCACCGTACAGCTATATAGATACAAGTTTATTCGTTGTAGGTATTACCTTAGTCTCTCCAGCAACAGCGGGAGCCGACAATATCTAAGTCTATCACAGAACAGAGAGTTGGAACGCAGATTATTTAGAACCCCTTCACTAAACGAGTACCGCCGAGTGACCCATGCTTGATTTCAATCTTTGGAATTTCTCTAAACTCATGCGGGGCAGTCTTTTGAGTCATTTGTGCCTAACGCTTTAAGGCTGGAAGCTAAAAATCAGTGTTACAGTCTACATAAGCTTTAACGATATGCTAATAAAACTATTTTGCTTTGGGGACTGTCCATTGAATTGACTAGACTCGCAGTCACTCCGTGTAAGAGTTTTTTTCATCATTGACCGTCAATGAGGTACTTCGGAGAGCACTTTAAGCTGTCGGTCCCGGTTCTGGTCAGCGGCCAAGGGTGACCACTGCTCATACGATAAGTAATTAAGTTATAATAACATTAGCTTTAAGCCGTTTGGGGTCGAAACGCTTGGAACGTGGGGTCAGAGTGCCCGTGGTCTCTATCGCCAGATTTCGAAGCGTTTGGTTGACGCTTCCCGTGACCAGAGGGCTGGCTTTTTCTTTGGCCAAAGAATTAGTTTAGCAATACAACGTGGTAATGCAGCCAGTCTTCTGGGCACATTTCTCATGGCCTCGATTCGGAGGAATACTACGACGCCATCTGTAGTTAGTTTTAATTTATTTTTGTGTATATTTTTTCGTAGATTTAGTTTTTCTATCAATTAATTAATTAAATGTTTCAATAACATTAGCTTAAATTCTTATTATGTTAGGGACTTCTACAAATTAATTTTTGACTTTTAATATCACTCAGTACTTACATATGTATATATGACGTCTCGAAGTTACTTTGTTACTACAGAGAATGATAAATTATGATTGCAAAATCATATACGTTTATTATATTTCAAAAATTGAGTCTTTTAATAATATCTAATCTCTTAAAACGTTGGAAACGTTCCTCTATGTATAAAATAAAAACGTAAACCTACAATAAACTCATTGATAAACATATTTTTGTCCATCTAACTTCAAATATTGATGTAGGGCAGTTGGGTCAACCTTTCAAAGTGAGGCAAATATTCAAATATAGTTTTCGTGAGACCCAATCTGCTTTGAGACATGGAAACAAATACATCGTATTATTTATGGAAATACCGAGGATGTATTTCAGTCAAACTTGGCTATTTTAGTGTAGTTATATTTAATTTTTCTTCTTCATCTATATAAGCTATATAAAATAGTTTATTTCGGTATCTTTATATATATTATACTAACTGGACCCCATGGTTTTATCAGCGTTAATCTTTATAAATTATAGCCTATGCGGTATTCGGATATATAAGCTATATTACTAAGTTTCATCAAAATCCGTTCTGTGGATTTTGCGTGAAAGAGTAACAAACATACACACTCACACACTCACAAACTTTCGCTTTTATAATATTAGTGTGACTACTATAATTTATCTTACATATATCTTTTTAAGTATATTAAATACTTACTTGTGATAGGCGGCCCCGGTCTTCACAGATAGTTCAAATATAGAAGTGTGTAATAGATAAAAAAATATGTTTTCTGTTGAAAATAGAAAAAGAAAAATATGAAATTTTGTAGCTGTGTTAGAATGAAACTATGTACACAAATGAATCGAAATGTATGTTTGTAATGTTAAGTAACAACTTTCGATTAAATACGGCGTATCTCCAAAACGGCTGGACCGACTTTAACTGACCGATCACAGGTAAATAGCGCATTGAGCATTGGCAATTATAACGTTTCTATGCTGTCATGCTGTGTGGTGACGGCAAATAATAACATCACCCCATCTCATCCCGTGGGTTGCGTAGAAATCGTCTGAGGAATACCTAACAGAGAACGGGCAGTTTTTCTGTGAACTATGAACATCAAACTGCGATCGGCAACCCGTCTGCCAAGCGCGGCGATTATGGCATATCCCCACATTATTTGGGGAGGCTTTTGTCCAACAGTGGACGTACTTTGGCTGACATGATGATGTAGTCAAATTATATTGTAAGTGAAGTAAATTGAATTAATAGAATCTATAATTGAATTTACGGAAAACACCATTACTCTGTTAGACGTGCTGTTGTATAAGAATTTCGTGGTTTCCTGGTAAGGTACCGAAATCTAAGAGGCAATTATATATTATGTAAAGAAAAAAATCATAACAATTTGTCAAAAAATACACACAAATTCATAAGAACGTTATAACCAAACAGTATGCTAAAAATAAAAACGTATTCTGTGCTTGCTACTGATTAGTTAAGGAGCTAGGATGATAATTGCTCACATGCGCCCTTAGATGACTACAGTATCCAATCTTGTGAGTGAACGTGCGCCAACATTGGCTGCACAAGAGGACACCGTCGACATAGTTGTCAAATAGAACTACTGGTGGTTTAATAATAATAATAATATCTAAGGACAATGTCACACAGATCATCCTAGCCCCAAACTAAGCAAAGCTTGTACTATGGGTACCAGGCGACGATATACATACTTATATAGATAGATAAATACTTATATACATAGAAAACATCCATGACTCAGAAACAAATATTCGTGCTCATCACACAAATATTTGCACTTACCGGGATTCAAACCCAGAACCACCAACTTCGTAGGCAGGAGCACTACCAACTAGGCTAGGCTTTAATCTTAAGAGCATCGCGTTTCTCGGATTTTCTCGCCTCTTCAAAGCCATGGACCTTTTCGTTTATCAAGCGCCTCCACTCAGGGCGGCAACTAGCCTTTTCCTCCCATTTCGGGGGATTAATAATGCACCTCTTCACGTGTCTTTTCTGAACATCTTTATATCGTAAGATCTGGCCGCACTGTTTCCGCCTGCTGTTCTGGAGTCACAGAAAAAGATGCGTTTAGCCACCCTTACATCAGCTATTCTTGAGAGGTGACTACACCATCGGAGCTGTTCTTTTATGCTATTCATATAATAGCGCGTCTAGCCCAAAAAAGAACTTCCTTTTAGAACCGTATTTTCATATAATATTTTAACCATATAAGCCACACTTCGAAGTTCTCAGAATATTGACAGAGTCAAGTTTGTACACTTAAATTCTATTGACCGACCCATAGTATATACTATCAGGAAACGTATGAAAACAAACAAAAACCTAGCTCGCGCTATAACTCGATAAAAACCTTTAAGAGGCTTCTATAAGATGAAAACTTCGTATACTAGGGATTCCAAGGAGACATTATTGACATTTAATTTTAGTCTCTATCACGATGGAATACGGACCATGCACATAAATTAGTTTGGTGACAACAATTTTAGGGGAAATTATGACATTATAAAATATAATCCTACTAATATTATAAATACGAAAAATTGTGTGTATGGATGAAAACTACTGAACGGATTTTGATTCAACTTTGTAGTAATAATAGCTTATATATCCGATAACACATAGGTTATGATTTATTAAGTTTGACGAGGGTGAAACCGTGGGGAACAGCTATTATATTATATATAATTAACATTATGTTATTCGTTATATAGGTACTTACTACTTACTTATCGTGTGGGCAGTGGTTACCCCAGTGTCAGAGTTGTTCAAGCCGCCCATTAGGCCTCTGACATGGCTTAACGACTGTTGCCTAATGGCTACAACCGGGACCAACAGCTTAACGTGCCCTCCGAAGCACGGAGACGCTCAGAAATTAAACCACTTTGGCGGTCACCCATCTATGGACTGACCGCGAGCCTAGTTGCTTGACCTCGCCAATCACTTACGGACCGGTGAGAGCATCTAGCTGTGAGCGCAGTTACCTCTAGTTGATATTATATAGGTTATACCTATACTACCCCCAAAAACGTGTTAAATCTGATAAGGTGCCTTTTTAATCCTACCAAGTTGGCTTATTAACATAAGGCCCATCTGATTCCAATCGGTTCCGTGAGACACACGTAAGTCATATTCACACGTTGCACACTATTCCTCCATATCCGATAAACATTTTTTTATGACAACGCCCGCACTAGGGCGTCTAATCCCTGTCTCACACAAACATACAATCGACGGACACAAATCATATCACTCAGAACCACTATTAATGGGTTACACAAATTATTGTCCGGCGAGGGAATTGAACCCGGTACACAAATGGCGAGGCGACTGTCTTGAGTCATTACCCACACAATATCACCGCTAATTTAAATACAATATTAAATTTTAATTTTTATAGCATTATTCGTAATGTAAAGCCTTAATCTAGTCTCAAAAATGGAAAATCATAAATTTTATCGTCCGGCGGGTCTAGAGCCTGCACCATCTACCAATCAGGGGTAGGCGCTCTGCGTTAAGCTACGAATGATACACCCTGGCAGATCTAATTTAGGATTCCCTTGCTAACACCCTTCCGGAAGATTTACGTATTGTATCGGCCGACTGATATGTTCACAGTTGCATGTGAAAAATCATATCATATTGATAATACGTTCCAAATGATTAAATTTGATTTTTATAGCATTATTCGCAATACAATATTGCAATATTGTTCTTTTATGTATTTTTCACATGACGTTCACAGTTTGTCTAGGAGGCATTGACTGCCTCGCCGGACAATAGACGCTGTCTAGCAAATAAGGTTATAAACTAAGTGACCGCGCTGAGCCCCCCCCCCCCCCTACCCTCTTAAGGTTTGATCTTCGACTCAGGGCGGGTATTGATGTGGAGAAGAATGAGACGGGCGGTTTGTATTACCTATTTTGTAATATATAGCTACTCAGTCGAGCAAACGATATAACGATATAATCAAAAATGTATTTGCTGCCTGAATCTATGTACATTACTTAAAACTGTTGATGAATACTTACATTTTTATGGTAAACTAGCTGTACCCGCGACTTTGTCCGCACATTTTGTATTGACTCCGTAAATTTTTCATCAGAATATCTCTAATATTTTGTCTGTTGTCGCAAATTTATAAAACATTCACACAAACCTTACATATTTCCATATAAACTTTCATCCCATTTCATTTCATTTATTGATATTTTACGGCCTCGAGGGTAAAACTTTTACAAATTTGAATTGAATGTCATATTTATTTATATCGAATTAACGGATTAAAAATTTAGTTTCTTACTCAACAACTCTCTACTTAAAAATTAGTTACTTCCATACATCTTGAATATACTACAAAAAATTACTTGTTTCGAACGTTTTTAGGGTTCCGTAGCCAAATGGCAAAAAACGGAATCCTTATAGATTCGTCATGTCTGTCTGTCTGTCTGTCCGTCCGTATGTCACAGCCACTTTTTTCCGAAACTATAAGAGCTATACAGTTGAAACTTGGTGACTAGATGTATTCTGTGAACCGCATTAAGATTTTTATAAAATAATAAAAAAAAGAATAAAATTTTGGGGGTTCCCCATACATAGAACTGAACAAATTTTTTTTTTCATCCTACCCATACATGTGGGGTATCTATGGATAGGTCTTTAAAATGATATTGAGGTTCTTAATATCATTTTTTTCTAACCTGAATAGTTTGCGCGAGACACACTTCTAAAGTGGTAAAATGAGTGCCCCCCCCCCCCCCTGTAACTTCTAAAATAAGAGATTGATAAAACTAAAAAATAAAAATAACTAAAGAATAAGAACATTCTTAATTTAATGACCATATTTTCTAGTCATAACTTTGCGTTACTGCATGTCTTTTACTTGTCAAAAGTGCAACAAGTCGAGTTATTACATTTGATGACCTTATTTTCTAGACATAAGGGCAATAACTTTGCGGTAATGCAGCTTTTCTACTAGTCAAAAGTGCAACAAGTCGAGTTATTAAAATAGTTTTATCTGCTCAGTGACATAAATATAACGATAATGCACCAATCTTTAATGGAGATATATCCCGCCGGTAAAATATCATTTAAGACATATCGCTACTTCTTCTTCAATGGCAATTCGACTTGGGGGTGAAAATAATCAGATGACATGAAAGTATGCACAGGCTAAAAGTATTTAACTTATGCGTATGTGTAACACTCATAAGTTAAATACTTTTAGCCTGGGCATACTTTCATGTCATCTAATCATTTTCACCCCCAAGTCGAATTGCCATTGAAGAAGAAGAAAGATTAAGACTTTGAGGACTTGATAGATTATGTGAAACAGTCCAATTAAAAAAATAATAGCGCAAAAATCATGACAATCATGATTTTTATTACTACGAAGATGATCTTCTCAGCATATGAACAGAAACTTGGTATTAAGAGGGGCTTTCACAATAAAATTTTTTAGAGGAGAAAATTCAATTTCCTCAAGTAAAAATATATAAGAAAATAAACAAATCATTCCAAATTGTTAAAATAATAGTCCTCCGAGAGCGATAACCAAGGAGCACAAAGCCAGAATAATAGTAGACCTTTAATGCCTGTAACTAGGAGAGATTCCTGATTAAATTTACCTGAAACCTCCCGGGTGTCATGGCTCATGTATTGAGCACAGTTCAATCTAAGGTGTCAAGCATGTATTGAGCACAGTTCAATTTAAATCTGTTTTATATTTTTCTTACGTTTAGTACGTTAGAAATTGATTAACTAAGATCTAATTTTTCTTTTCATTTTTCTTTTCTCATAGTATATTTCATTATTTATTAAGACCCCAATATTTTTATAAGTAACTAACCAACTAACTGACGTTATACATGTATGTACTAGCTTGTATGTCTAATGAAAACCGCATTCAGTGGGAAACTTATTGCACTTATGGTTAGAACATACTTTATCTTACCGTAAGCATCTGCTACATAGAACTGCCTTACTAACGATAAGTGCAATAACTACGCTACTTATTGTGGTTAAGACTAGTAAACAATCTGTCCATTTATGAAGCAGTTCTAAACATTAGTACAATACCATGATTTTAAATAGTTTAAACAACACATTTCAACATTTCAAGTACTGTGTAATATTCTATACATTTTATCTATAACCTGTAAAAAATTCAAGCCAATACATTAAATGGGGATGGAGATACAAACAAAACAAAAATAAAAACTTTAACTGCGTTTTTCTCGAAAGTATGTTAGACCTAGTTATTGCACTTTAAATAAGGACGGCAGAGATCTAGTCAGTAGTTTTTTTTGAAATGTCATAAATCGTAAACCGCAATTTACCTTTCATTTAATCAACTGAAATACTTGCTGCTATGGAATCCTTCATGTGCGAGTCCGACTCGCACTTGGCCGGTTTTTTATAGCAGAAGGTTCTATTCAAGCTAGGCTTATATGCCTTTTAAAGAAGTTTTATTAATTTTGACTGGACGTGTGGCGCAGCGGCTTAGAGAGTCGCCTCGCCGCTTCGTGTCGCGGGTTGAAGTCCCACGCCGGACAACTATTTGTGTGACCCATAAATAGTTGTTCTGAGTCTGGATGTAATTTGTGTCCGTCTATTTTAAGTTTGTAAAGTACCTCGCGACACAGGGATGAAATACCCTAATGCGGGCATCATCTTTAAAAAAGAACTAAAATGTTAGTCGACAACTTAACATATCGATATATTAGAAAAACTCTTGTTTCGTACATATTGAGTCTAATAAAAGCAATACCAATTTGACTAGTATCTTAAAGTAATAGAATGAGTACAACGAAATATTACAAAGAGTAACGTCAGAGAGCTAGGCAAATACAACATCATATTTTACAATACACTCACTAAATTAAATATACCTGAAAGTTTGAAAGGAACACAACCGTCTTTGTAATATGAAAATTGCAAAGTGATTGACTCAAAGTAGCAACCCTAGAGCTGAAACTATCAGAAATAGAGACGGTACTTTTAGATTTATATTCCTTCATAAATAATTTATTAACTCTTGGACAGAATACAGTTATTAATGATTTAAAACTTTCGCGATTTGTACACATTTTTATATATTGTGGAGACGGGTCTCAATCGCGATAACGATTTAAGGCAAATGCTGATGTCATTAGTATTGTGTGTAGACATACCGACAGTTCCGTACAAATAAATAAGAAAAAATATCAAGACCACGCGAGGGTAGATACCGAAACCTGAGCTTCACGGAGACGACGCTGCCAAGCCACACCAGTCGACCCGTGACCACGGCTGGTGCAATCCATGCCGAAACGTCGGGTAACCAAGGTAATGATTTGCTTTAAATCGTTATCGCGATTGAGACCCGTGTCTACAATATATAAAAACAAACCGGCCAAGTGCGAGTCGGACTCGCCCATGAAAGGTTCCTTAGTACGAAGTATTTCAGTTGATTAAATGAAACGTAAATTGCGGTTTACGATTGAAAAAACTACTTGCTAGATCTCGTTCAAACCAATTTTCGTTGTTAGTTTCCATGGTAATGTACATCATATATTTTTTTAGTTTTATGATTCTCTTATTTTAGAAGTTACAGGGGGTTGACACTTATTTTACCACTTTTGAAGTGTCTCTCGCGCAAAACAAAATGATAATAGAAACCTCAATATAATTTTTGAAGACCTATCCATAGACAACCCACATGTATGTATAGGAACAATGTAAAAAAAAATTTGAGTTTCAGTTCTATGTATGGCGACCCCCAACATTATTGTTCTTTTTAAATTTTTGTGTAAAAATCTTAATGCGGTTCACAGAATACATCTACTTACCAAGTTTCAACAGCTCTTATAGTTTCGGAAAAAAGTGGATGTGACATACGGATGGACAGACAGACAGACAGACTGACATGACGAATCTATAACGGTTCCGTTTTTTGCCATTTGGCTACGGAACCCTAAAAAGGTATTGGAACTATAAAATACGTCATCCAGGGTTGCGCCCAAAAGTGTTATGTGCAAGAAAAATTTCGTACACCAGTCTTGCGCCTGGTCTCTCCCCGGTTGTGTCGGATCGCCATTCCATCGGATTATTATCATTATTGTCATCATCATGACGAATAATGTACACTGTTGGACAAAGGCCTCACAAAAAGAATTCCACAACGGATTGTGTCCATCATTTGGAGGGACTTGTTTATATCATCGTACAAATATTATAAATGCGAAAGTCTGTGAGTAGGAATGTATGGATGTATATAATGGATTAATGTATGTAAACTACGGAACGGATTTCATGAAACTTTGTAGTAATATGGCTTATATATCCGAATAACACATGTGTGAGGCGCTGTCATTCTTACTGGGCCACGAACCACATGGCTTGCGCACTCTTTGAAGACTTCACTAAATGGAATTCCAAAGACGGGGCTCTTACTTTCTGCAGTCTTATTTCACGTTTCGTGAAGCAATCAAAGCATCTCAGGCGTACCTACTTTTTAATGAACATTTATAATGAATTGAATCTATATTCACTAACAAAAAACATGGAAATGTTGGTGGAAAATAGTATCTTGTATAATGTAAATTTACAGACGCCAGCACATCCAGCTACCCCAATCTGTCAAATTTCTTTTATAGATTTTCAACTTTATCACAATAGTATAAGGTTCACTTTCAATTGAGGAAATTTGACTGATTGGGCTAGCTTGATCTGCTGGCGTCTGTACATCTCATACGTCTTCACCAGCCCGGCTCAAACAGTTAACCAAAGGGATTGATTACAACTTCGGCTTTGGTTGGTAAATGCTTGCCTTTCACGCAACAGGCCGTGGGTTCAATTTGCATCCAGGACAAATATTTGTATGCATGAACATTGAACACGTCTGTTTGACCTGAGGCTGGGTGTAATTATCTATATAAGTATGTATTTACAAAAGAAAAGTAGTATAAGTATATCAGTTATCTGGTTTCCATAGTAAAAGCTCTGTTTAGTTTAGGATCAGATGGCCGTGTGTGAATAATGTCCTAGGATATTATTATTATAGGAAACAATGTAACATTTTCTCCACAACCTTATTAGTGTAGTGGGCCTGCTGGCGTGGTTGGCAAATGCTTGCTTTTCACGCCGGAGTTCGTGAGTTCGATTCCCACCCGGGACAGATATTTGTGTGCATGAACATGCCTGTTTGTCCTGAGTCCGGGTTCAACTATCTAATGTATTTACAGAAGTTAGTAGTTATCTGGTTTCCATAGTACAAGCTCAGCTTACTTTGGCCGTGTGTGAATAATATCTTAGGATATTATTCTGTTAAACACTGTATCATTTACTCTACGACCTTATAAGTGTAGTGTATTCGTTCGTTTTATATTCGTAAACTGGCGCAAAAAGTATTCTTAACGTTAATGAACAAATTACAATGAACCATTGAGCGGTGACCTTACGCCAAACGTTGTCGTCGTGGAAACGTACCGGCTATTGTTGTCCATTCATTTACAATTGTATTGTACCATCGGACGGTACGCAACATGATTCGCTCATAAAAGGTCTACAAGCGGCTAAGTGGCCGCATGAACGACGGACTAATATAAATATATTATTTTATCATTGGAGTTTTAGATTAAATTGTTATTATTCAAAAGCGTTTTATAATGCGAAATATTTTTATTTCAGCTCATAAAATTCAATTTATTCATTAAATGCGCGGAACTCTGTCTCTGTACAAAACTCTATTGAATTTTAATTGAACTGAAATAAAACTAAAAGGCTTTTCAAATAAAAGTTAACATTCATTTTTGTTATATTTTATTTATTAGTGCTTCGTTTGTTACAATGAGAACTACGATTTATATCTTGTAATATATTGTTAGTATACTTCAGAGGTGTTCGTTAAAACTGAAGGTGTTGGAATATCACTTTTAATTCGGGTACAATTTGTAAAAAAAACTTAAAACTTCATTAAGGTCCCACATTCCCATGGTGGAGTAGTAGAATGTCCAGACGCCATCCCAATCTGCCAAATTCCCCCAATTGAAAGTGAACCTTATACTTACGTGATAAAGTTGAAAATATATAAGAGAAATTTGACAGATTGGGGTAGCTGGATGTGCCATCTTAACTCAGAAAGAAGCTGTTGCCTGTCTCTGGTACATATTCCTTCGGGTAGACTTTTTTTTTGTATCAGAAGGCGACAAACGAGCTAGTGGGTCACCTGATGGTAATTGATCACCACCGCCCATAGACACTCGCAACACCAGAGGTGCCGCGGGTGCGGGGCCGGCCTTTAACAGTCAGCAAACAAGTGTTGCTGACCCTTCCACCCCAATGAGCTCTGGCGACCTTACTCACACTCGGAAACACAACATTAAAATTATTAATGTTATTATTAAGGAATGTCTTCTGTAAGGTGGAGGTACTTCCCCAGTCAGGCTGCTCTTTGAGCAAATAAACGCTATGCCCTACCTCTCTTCTACGCCTCTCACGGGATGAGATGGGGTGACGATATTCTGATATTCGTCACCATACAACAGTATTATGAGTAGTAAAATTGATTGAATTCAATTTGTGATGTAGCGACTATCTAATAGCAAAGTATTCTTCACGGCTCGTAAAATATTGGCGGCTTAGCAAGTAACACGACGAGACCCTGTCGATAATGTCTCTCTAAGAGGTTTAATTTTTGAGCGTCTCCGCACTTAGAACGACACGTGCTATCTATCGATCCAGCCCACCGACGCACACACTTTAATAATGAGTGTAATCATTCGATTAGCTTGTGTACTAACATCTTGTGGATTGCTTTTAGTTATGTCCTTGAATCTGTAAATTAGATAGCAAAATTTCAAATCTCTCTCAACCACGCTTATCGAGGAAAATTTGGAAATATCGTTAATGACGTTAGCCACAAGTGGTTATGAAGAATCTCTACTATCTTCACTCATATGGGTAAAATAGAAAACAGTATTGAAATTTACAGAATCGATGTCTTGTATTCTCCTATTACCTCCTCCAAAGCTGAACAGATTTCAATTTATTTTTGATTGATCAATCTTCTTGACAAGAACATAGTGTCTGTCTGACCTTTTGTTTTTTGTTTCAGGTAGCAATTGGTGATAAAAAGACAATTTGAAGCGGCTGCTTGAAATAGACTTTTTAATAAGGGGTCTTAATAAATAAAAAAATAGTTTTACGTACTACAATGTATTGGTCTAGTGGTTTATCGTGATGGTGAACAGCTTGCATTCCTTGTTATATCTGAGTACTACTACGTGGCTCATTCTTCCCGGGTCCCATATGGTGCACCGAAATAAACATGAAAAAAAGATAAATAGGTAACTTTCTTTGCACAGCTGAAATATAAACTTGAAATTGTTACGGTAATTTAAAGATTAAGTCTAAAGTTGACTTATATCATAACAGAGACAGTCTCAGGTACTCAAGGCACTGGATCAAAGACCATGTTCAGGCTAGCAGTAACAAGCCCGAGATGCATTCGACGCTACTGAGGAGTTCATTCCGCGGTCATCGATACGCGAGCGCACGGCTCCCCAGTAGCCTTACTTCGCAAAAATCAGCCATCTACAACATGTAACGTAATTAACGCACATCCTCAAACACCCCAATTAGAATATTATGTTGTAATCATAACACATACAATGAATTTTTAATATAACATGTATATACATTGTTATTTACTAAATTAGTTTCTTGGAATAAAGTTTATTTTTCTTTATATGATGGAATTTGTATGAATACTAATAAAACTGCAATTTTAAAAGTCTTACTACTCTGATTTACGGTCCATTCCAATTTGTTTTGACTGCACAGGGTTAATATGACAATAATTCCATAGTTTTAATTAAGGTTGAAAAAAAAATTACCTATATTAAAAATGATATAAATCGATTCAGTAAACTATTCTGAACAAACTATTTTCAGGATGTGCGTTAATTAAGTTACATGTTGTATAGTGACGGGGCGTCTTTCTGCTAATATATTGTATCGGCTATATTCCTAGGCAGGTCTTTCCGGTCGTGTCGTATTTGTAGTGGTGAAATAGAAAGTGCCCGTGTATTTGCGCACACACTTGTGTACTATAATATGTCCTGCGCAATTGGCTAATCTCCATTGGACTGGCCGCCGCGCGCGCCGTGGTTGAACGACATTATTTATTTATTTTATTCATATAAATCATATGAATAAAATAAATGCTGGAAATCACTGGATGCGGATAGCGCAAGACCGGCAATTGTGGAGATCTTTGGGGGAGGCCTTTGTCCAGCAGTGGACGTCTTTAGGCTGATATGATAATGATGATGATATAAATTATTCTAAGCTCAGATTTAGAACTATTACATGAAATTTAAAATTTTAACGGAATTTAATAACTATTCATTTGGCCGCGCAAGTAAACTTAACCTAGCCGATCGCTTGGTGACTAGTGAGCGTAATAGGTCTGAATCGTCTCATATTAAGTTATATAAAACAAACAAATGAAACTAGCACCGTAGCCTAGTTGGTAGTGCTCCTGCCAACAAAGCTGGTGGTCCTGGGTTCGAATCCCGGTAAGTGCAAATATTTGTGTGATGAGCACGAATATTTGTTTCTGAGTCATGAATGTTTTCTATGTATATAAGTATTTATCCATCTATATAAGAATGTATATCGTCGCCTGGTACCCATAGCACAAGCTTTGCTTAGTTTGGGGTTAGGATGATCTGTGTGACATTGTCCCTAGATATTATTATTATTACAAAAAAAAAACTTGTCGATAAAGATACAACCGCACTCATCAAGGAAACACATTACAAAATGATGCCGTATGTTTTGGTCGCCAGCTAAACATTGCCATCAAGCGTGGCAATGCTGCCAGCTTCCTAGGTACAGACGCCAGCACGTCAAACTACCCCAATCTGTCAAATTTCCTCAATTGAAAGTGAACCTTATGCTTTTGTGGTAAAATTGCAAATCTATAAAAGAAATTTGACAGATTGGGTTAGCTGGATGTGCTGGCGTCTGTACGATGCTCACGGGCTATATTTTATTATACGTTTTATGATTGTTCTTTGTTAATAAATATTATTAGAATGCACGGTAGAAGAAAAGATGGGTTGAAGACTGCAAAGTGTGGTAGGTAAGCTGTGTACAAGGATAGCAGTGGACAGGACAAAATGGAAGGAGTTGGAGGAGGCCTCTGCCAAAGGGCAAACAAACGACGATTACCTGTGATAGGTTGTAATGAGAATAAAATGTATGTACACTATCTACTCAGATAGATTTATTCTCATGTCCACTGAACGTATTCACAACGGCTGCCTATCGCCTTTGCAGTAGCTAGTTTAGTTTAGGTTATGTTAGTTTGCAGCGAAAATACGAGTAATATAAGATAAGGTACGTAGGTATTATATAGATATAAGTTTAACTACTCTGTCGCATTAGGCTCGCCTGTAAGGATAAAATAAGTATAATGGTAAATAAATAAATAAATAAAATAAAATAATAAATAATGTATTCAATAGTGCATGGTAATGATTTGAATCACACTAATATTATACAGGCGAAAGTTTGTGAGTGTGTGACTGTGTGAGTGTGTATGTTTGTTACTTCCTCACGTCTAAACGGCAAGAGCGATTTCAATAAAATTTGGTATGGAGTTAGCTGAAACCCTAGATAAATTAACACATAGGCTATAATTTATAAAGTTTAACGCGGGTAAAACCGTGGGGCACGGCTAGTATAATATAAAAAGTGAAATAAAGTGAATATATAATTATTATAATTGTCCGAAGACACCGCTTGTTTATCTATTTTATTTATTACTAGCTGTGCCCCACGGTTTTACCCGCGTTAAACTTTATAAAATATGGCCTATGTGTTATCCTAACTATAAAAATTTACCTATGTTCTTTCGCAGGGTCTAGACCATCTTTATACCAAATTTCATTCAAATCCGTTCAGTAGTTTTGGCGTGAAAGAGTAACAGACAGACAGACAGACAGAGTTACTTTCGCATTTATAATGTTAGTTAGGATTATTAGTATGGTTAATTAGTATAATTTAATTGAGGATTATTCTTTGAATTAAAATGTATGTGTTAGCTATAAAAATAGTAAATAGTACACAAAAACAGTAATATTTCGTAAGCAGCGCCGCGTAAGCAACGTCGGAAGTAACTTCGACCTCCAAGATACAGTACTGACCTAGCTCTCCATTGAAAAAACATCATCATTTAACCTTTTTTTATAAACACTACCTTAATACGGCGCAAGAGAGTTTATTTTTCATAGAAACATTGGTGTCTCTTAGAATATTTTAAAAGAAGCCGTGTTATTTAACATTTCTCTATATTGCGTTTCCTTGTGATTTTATTTTAACAGATACTGGCAAAAAATGACATATAATTATCTACGTTTGACGCTATCGACTATTGACGAGCTCGCAAACTATTGACGGGCCTGTTGGTGTGGTAGCCAAATGCTTGCTTTTCACGCTGGAGGTTGTGGGTTCGATTCCCACCTAGGTCAGACATTTGTGTGCATGAACATGTCAATGTATATAAGTGTATGTGTGTGTAATTTATTTATATAAGAATTTACATCAGAAAAGTAGTATATTAGCTCTCTGGTTTCCATAGTACAAGCTCTGCTTAGTTTGGGATCAGATACATACATACATACATAGACTCATGCCTGTTTCCCAGAGGGGTAGGCAGAGACAACGGATTTCCATTTGTCACGATCTTTGCACATGTCTTTTGCCTCGATTACTGTCATTATATTCTTCATACATGCTCGCCGGTTTAGGGTACTTCTGACCTGCCCTTTCTTGAGAACGTCTCCGATTTGGTCAGAGAATGTTCGACGAGGTCTTCCCCTTCCAGTTGTTCCATTCACACAGGCCAGGTATACTTCTTTGGTCAATCTTCTTTCATTCATCCTCTCTAAATGGGCAAACCATCTCAACATTCCTTTTTCAATATTTGTGACTACATCAGATGTTCGTGTATAAATACTGTCCCGGGACATTAGTAATATTATTTATAGTTATAGATATCTGGTATGTCCTTGTTTTTATTTATTCGTAAAGACACTTATTCACGCTGTTGTCCGAGTAGTTCTTGTAAGCCTCAGACATGGCTCGATCGACTGTTGTCTAATAATATACAGACATTTTAACGAACACTTTGAAGCACAGTTATGCTCAGAAGTTCAACAATTTTGCGACTACCGATCGTTTGGGAAACTGGCTATAAGCACGCCCCTTTTAATTTCATACATATTAATTAGTAAAAATTTTTGCTAACTTCTTGTTTCAAGTAAAGTAAGGTTTTAAGGCGATGCGCACATTGGACACTTAAAATTATCTTTGAACTGTGAGTTTGAAGTCAATGACTGTATAGAAAATCTGTGTAGCAAATTTAATTTTATTTAAATAACTATCTAACGATCCTATTACTTAATAACTCCCTTAATGTAACAAGAAGGTAATAACCTTTTGTTATAATTTTATATCTAATATTAAAGACATTTAAATGTCAAAGATGTGAAAATATATCTTAAAGCATCACTTAGCTAATTTTAACAACCCACGCCAACGTTTAAGTTTAATAGTCCAGGTCAAAAATAATGAATAACAGTGAAAGTGAAATTAAACTATAACATAAATGCCTGGCCAATATTATGTTTACAAAAATACGACTATTATAATCATAAAATTAACTTGTGTTGGTAGCTCGACGATTTGTTGTGACTTCCATATAAAGCTGGTGGCAGATAAGGTTATAACAAACAGTTTTGAACTTCAGGTTGCTGTTTTGGATAATATGTATTAGAATCTTATTTTGGGGATCGATGAGGTTTCCCGCAACATAATAACTTTTTCTATGTATTCGGTAAATATCTAAGTTAAACCAAAGTTCGCTAAAAACTCACTAAATAAACCAATTCGACTGTTGTCAATTTCATACTAATAAACAAAATAAGACGTTTTGTATGCAATGTACAGACCTCGTAAACCACTACAATATCGAATTCCTGATTCCATCGTCGAGCTCAAACGTATTTCATTAGCATTTGACATTAGCACACTTACAAGTTACAACACAGATTGACGACTAAGTGACCAAACAAACTTGCAGCCTACGTGGTAGTACAGCGTGATCGTAACAGATTGACGCTTGCTACACCTTAGCAATCACTTGCGCATCGCCAACCCTTTAGAAACTTTTAGTTAGATCCTTTCAAATATTGGTCCGATGTAACATGCTGGCCCGCAGTTTTGCACATTGTAGAGCTAACGTTAAAATTACGTCGTTTAAAGCATTCTGCCAAACCTTTTACACGTGCAGTCTGTGGGTCAGGTATACGCAGAGGGCCTATAACGCACTCCGTATACAATATAATAACGCGCTGAGGGTGCTATTGAGGCTCCCGAGATTTTGCAGCGCGTCAGGTATGCATGAGGAGTCGACAACTGATAGTTTCGATACAATTATCCGTATGAGGACCGTCACCTTGATGCGTCGCATACGAGGCACCAAAGGCATCCTTCGCATCATCTGCGAGAGACCTGACTGTCCACTAGTGGGGCATTGGACACGTTTGCACTGCTGCGTGTCAAGTGCACAAGGTAGTAGGACGAAGTTTTAAAATTTTTATATAACATACTAACATAGTTTTAAGTTATTATAATACTAACAATTACTAAATTATATGGATGTATACGGTCCGAAATAATAATAATAATAATTAGCATTCATTGAAAGCAGGTTAAATTGATAAGATTACATAGTTTGCCACAAAAGAGCCTAAAGATGCGTTATATTAATGAGAATCATATTATAATTAGTAATATTACAGAGAGAATGTACACGAACCAGTAGCGTGTGAGGCTTATTCCCTTGATCTTTGGACCTTGAGTACGACTGAGTACGTAAACAGACCAAAAAGTAGTATTCGTAGATTTTGTAAGTCATCACATACTTATTTGTACAATATTTTACGAGTACTAATCTATAAGTACATACTATTATAAGAAAATAATTAGAACAGAATAGAATATAGTTTATTTGTAAGAATATAGTACAATAAAGGGATATACCTAGCTAGGTGTTACAAATGCGAAAGTCTCATATATTCTACCATTTCTGGTGTACACATATTATCTTATAACTAAAAAATCTATGAACAATTTGAAATTACTTATCATCTAAATACTCTCTTGTAGAATAATAACATTTGTTAATTAAAAATTCAAATAATTTGCGTTTAAACATATTTAAATTAGGAAGTAAAGTTTAATTTGTTTTTAAACTATATCCTATTAGTTATAAGTTCCGATCATATGTTGAATATCAAGTCCATAGTAATTTTGTATGTATGCCATTTTTAGGGTTCCGTAGGCAAACGGCAAATACCGACAGACATGACGTATCCATAAGGCGGAACCCTTATGGATACGTCATGTCTGTCTGTATGTCAGTCCGTCCGTACATGTCACAGCCACTTATTTCCGAAACTATACGAAACAATAATAAAATAATAACCAAAAATACTGTTGATACTTGGTTAAAAGATGTATTCTGTGAACCGCATTAAGATATTCACATAAAAATAGAAATAATAATAATCCATACATTACATATAACAAAATCGTAGGAAAGTCAAAACTGTACATTGAATATTTTTTTAAATAGGTTACTTGGGCCGTGATCTACGATTGATATCGAAGCCAAAAATATAGTTTATAGAATTCTTGTCTGTGTGTCTGTTTGTCTGTATGTATGTCCGGGCTAAACTCAAAAATTACTGCATGGATTTACTTCAAATTTTGCATGAATATTACTAAGAGGTCGGGTCAACATATAGGCTACATATTATCACGCTATAACCTACGGGGGAGGAGCTATGATAATTTATAAAATTTAACGCGGGTAAAACCGCGGGGCACAGCTAGTATAAAAAAGCAACAAATTTTGGGGGTTCCCCATACTTAGAACTGAAACTCATAATAATACATTAAAACTAAAAAATATATATGATGTCCTTACCATGCATACTTCCACCGAAAATCGGTTTGAAGGAGATCTAGTAAGGAGGTTTTTAAATACGTCATAAATCGTAATCCGCAATCAAACCAATCCTTTTTCAATGTACTGTATAACACAGTCAATATAAGTTTTGAAAGAGTCACGGGAAGCCGCTGGATGCGAGCAGCGCAGGACCGGCTATTGTGGAGATCCTTGGGGGAGGCCTTTGTCCAGCAGTGGACGTCTTTCGGCTGATATGATGATGATGAAGTTATTACGCCTCGTGGTAACTCATTAGCCAATTTGTGAGTTAGTTTCTAGTTAATTGTCCATAAAAGACAGAACACAAGATATTCCAACCACAAGTTTTATATCTATATTTATCTTTCCGGTCTGGTTGCACGCCGCGTTAATTTTGTGCACCTCATTTTTATGTTGTTTTAAGAAAAATATGATTTTACTGGTTTTATTTTATTCGTTTTTAACAGGTTTTAAGTAGATTTTGATAACATTATCTTAAATGTAGCATCTGCGAGTAAGTAGTACTTCTGGTATAGTTCGAAATTCAAAAATAAAAATTCATAAATATGTATTGCACTTATGTACAGACGCCAGCACATCCAGCTACCCCAATCTGTCAAATTTCTTTTATAGATTTTAACGTTATCACAAAAGCATAAAGTTGACTTTCAATTGAGGAAATTTGACTGATGACGTCTGTACATGATCTAATGCAAGTTAATGGTAATAAAGTACAATATAATTAAAATGAGTTAAAAACTTACCAAATTGTATGGGTTTCCACGATTCACGCGTAATAGGCCAGGCAATGTACGTGTCTATGTTTACCCTGAGATATTTGAAATTAACCACACATGCAACTAACATTGACAAGTTACTTTATTATAAGGGAGACATTCGTATGAGTGGTCTCGTAATGTGGATATGCCACTCTTAGCTAGCTGGTTATATGGAGATGGTATCGATATTTACAACGTTCGACCAATGTACAAAGTTATTTTAATTATCTAGCATTACCATAACTCGTGGGTTATTGTATATGAGTCACGTGTCGGCAGCATGCACATAAAAAAATACAGTTAACCAGTCCCGCATTGACTTAACCAACTGGTTCAGTTCCGGTTCAACCAATTTATTTTTTTGTTAAATAAGACAACGTCCGTACTAGGGAATATAATCCCTATACAAACATATAATAGACGGACACAAATTATATCCAATTATAATTTAGTCAACACCATACTTAACTTTACTTAGAACACCGTATACTCTAACTTGCACTTTTAGGTAACACGTCATAAAACTTTTTAATTTAAAAATTTAAAAATTTCTTGCATAGAATTGTACAGACGATAGCACAATATCAAACTACCCCAATCTGTCAAATTTTCACAATTGAAAGTGAACCTTATGCTTATGTGATAAAGTTGAAAATATATAAAATAAATTTGATAGATTGGGGTAGATAGATGTGCTGGCGTCTGTACAAGGCGAACTTAATGCCATAGGCATTCTCTACAACTCAACCTTGGGGTGATGCAGAGATAACATAGCAGGTGCACTATATAAGGTGCCTATATAAATTTCACAAATACATATCATATATATAATATTATTAATAATAATATCTAGGGAAAATGTCACACAGATCATCCTAGCCCCAAACTAAGCAAAGCTTTTACTATGGGTACCAGGCGACGATATACATACTTATATAGATAGATAAATACTTAAATACATAGGAAACATCCATGACTCAGAAACAAATATTCGTGCTCATTACACAAATATTTGCACTTACCGGGATTCGAACCCAGGACCACCAGCTTCGTAGGTAGGAGCACTACCAACTAGGCTACGGTGACCATATATACTTTCATACTATAAAATATATATAAATAAATAGAATAGATAGATAATCTTTCATCAAGCTCATTCGTCTTTAGCCAAAATGATAATTATATTCATCATCATCATTATATCAGCCGTAAGACATCCACTGCCAGACAATTACCGGTCTTGAACTACCCACAGAAAGCATTATTTCTTTACCTCCATGATATCTAATTAAATATCACACTCGATGTTTGAGATGAAATAATAATAATTATATCATAGGACATTATTCACACACGGCCATCTGATCCCAATCTAAGCAGAGCTTGTCAAAGTCAAAAATTCATTATTCCGTAAAAATTTTACATTTATGTGGAATTGTCATATTTTTTTACCCTACCGTGCAATGCATTACGTGGCAGCTACTGAGAAACACTGCCAGAAAACTCAGTAGGAATCGTTTTTTTAAATAAAATATACTTACGATTTCCTACTTACAATCATGAGTGTTGACTCAGAACAACTCAATTCCAAGCACTTTTATCACGTAAATAATCTGACATTTTGTAATATGCTACACAATTTGGCTTTAATAATTCTTTTAAACTTATTCGTAGACAATTCTCTAATATCATTGGGATGTTTGTTATAGAATCTTATACATCGCCCCATAAAAGAGTTACTTATTTTAAACATAAAAGAGTTACTCGTATTATAGAAACCAGATAATTAATATACTTCATATACTACTTTTCTATTTTACATACATACTTTTATAGATAATAACACCCAGACCCAGGACAAACAGACCTGTTCAACAACACAAATATCTGTCCTGGGTAGGAATCGAACCCTAATCTTATAATTTTCATTTCAAATTTATTGCAAAAATATATAGATAATACTTTCTATATATAATTCTATAGTCTGAACGTAGAGTGATGAGTTTGATTACTTGAAATTAACACTTGTTCATAGCGTTAAATGAACTGTCAAACTAAGGTTATTTTACTAATCAAGTTAGTACGAATTGCATTTAAAATATATTCATGTTCACTCTCTGTGAGTCCCCTCACAAGCAGGCCAATTAAGCTCGGCTCAAAGCTTTACTCATATGCAAATTATTGTCTGAAAGCACTCAGGTGCGTATTCCTGAACAGATGAACAGACGTCTAACAATAGAGATAATTTGCTGCAGTGCCTGCTTCTATTAAATTAATTAACCAAGGCGTCTTATGTCAGAATGCATAATCTTTTTTGGTACGTGAAGAGGGTACTTTCAAAAGTTTATAATGAAACATGTGACATAACTATTTTAGACATTTATTTTAATAAAATAAGTTGCAAGGATTAGATACAGTAGAAATAGAATATGAATTTGCCACATTTTAGTAATAAAATCGTTTGAATAAGAAAATAACGAAACACGACATAAAATATTGCCTCTATAGGTACAACCCAACATATTGCACTGCTTAATCGGAATAGTTGTAAAAATAGAGCATTTCCTTATAACTCATCTGTTAGCTAATAAGTCACTCAGCGATTTAAATAAGTACTTTGGCGTGAAAGACATCCGTACTAGCCTAAATAATCTTGCCCAATGCCCTACAATGCCCCTGCAGCCGCAAAATTTGACAAAGAACTTAATCGAGACAATTTCTTGAAATAGTACACCTTTTTTCATTTGTATTTTTTAGTTTAACCTGTTGTAACTACGTTTAACTGATCGAAATGAAAATAAAGTTTAAGAAAACTCTCCACTCACTTTTATTGGAAAAATGTTATTATGCTGTTGAAGATTTTTTAAATGATAATGTAATATAATATTATATATATTTATATATATTCACTAGCTGTGCCCCGCGGTGTTAACCGCGTTAAATTTTATAAATTTTCTTTGCTACAAACTTCACGGAGCCCGAGACCTTTCCAACGAATGCAAAACCGTGGAAATCGGTTCGTGCGTTCTGGAGTTATAGCGTCAGGAAGGATAACCCGACTTATTTTTATATAGTAGAAGATTTTTCAAATATAATTAAAATATGTTGTTGTATGTTTTTTGTTTTCACTTAGAAATATTTAACTTTGTTTTCTTCTGATAGTTTTTATTTTTATTATAAGTTCTCATTTAGTTCTTAAGTAGCTATAGCTAAGTTAAATTATATTTGTACGCCTCAACGGCAAAACATAGCGTCCATATATAATTATTTAACACCTTTATGTAAATACCTATGTTTTACAAATAAAATATTTGATTTGATTTGATTTGAAATGATTAGACCAGGCATCAGGGTCTAATAGGCTTTTAATGATTGTTCTCATAAACTGTATGGTTTTCGGCCTGAAAAGAATATCAGGGTCACCACATACCATCCCGTGGTTGTCGTAAAACGCGACCCTAACTGCGGTCGCCATCTCGCATGCCAATTGCGGTGACTAGGGCAAAGCCCTCCAAATGGCAACCTTATAGTTACCTTTGGGCGATGCCTATGTCCAGCAGTGGACGGTATTTGGCTGATGATGCGATTGTTCTCATCATTTATTTTCTGTTACATTCAGGATCGACGCACAATCTCCTGGCACGGAGGATATTAGCACTCAGGAGGCCCAGAACAAATCTCCGCTCTTTAGAAGAAACTAGCTGTGCGCTGCGGTTTGACCCGCGGTAAATTTTATAAATTATCACAGCTCCTCCCCCGAAGGTGATATCGTAATAATATGTAGCCTATATGTCGACCCGACCTCTTAGTAATATTCATGCAAAATTTTAAGTAAATCCATGCAGTACTTTTTGAGTTTAGCCCGGACATACATATGTATGTACATACAGACAAACAGACGGAAAGGCTTCGATATCTATTGTAGACTAGCTGTGCCCCGCGGTTTTACCCGCGTTAAACTTTATAAATTATCACAGCTCCTCCCCCGTAGGTGGTAGCGTGATAATATGTAGCCTATATGTTGACCCGACCTCTTCGTAATATTCATGCAAAATATGAAGTAAATCCATGCAGTAATTTTTGAGTTTAGCCCGGACATACATACAGACAAACAGATAATAATAATAATTTTATTTCGGATTACTCCATAAAGTGTTAGTTATAAAAGTCTTAACCTATGTTAGTAACAATGTTTAATCAAAAATTTTAATTCAAAATAAAACAAATAATCTAGTACTTAAACAATCACAAAATTAAAATCTAACATTAAAATTCATTAGGGAATGTCAGGTCATATGTCAAACAATAAATAAGACAACAACAGCAATACTTAGCTATTCAGCCCAATGGTAAGTACCTTTAAGCTGAACAACAAAACACTAGTGCTGCTGCCCAGTTACTATTTGCATCCATTTGGTTTGGATAGGACAATCTTGACGCGATGCTATCATCCTCAGGATGCCATTGCTGCTATCCCTGACCCGTGCAAAAAGAGAGGCAACTTTTTTTCTCATGACGGCATAGAAGCCATCCGTGCGGGCTTCCGCAAACATACTTGATGCACTGCAGTCTCTAGGAAGTTTCAACAGCATCCTGAAGATATTATTATACTGAACTCGCAGGACATTGGCAGCCCGGCAGGTATAATCGACCCAAAGAGCACTCGAGTAAAAAGATTGGCAATATGCCTTAAAAAGTGTGATTTTCACATCACTGGAGCACCGAGTGAACCTACGCGCCAACATGTTCCCCCTGGCCGCCAATGCCCTACGTTCGCGTTCTAGATCGGCACCTTCCTTCAGATCGACCGTAACAATATGCCCTAAGTACCTGAAGCTGGTCACCACTCTCAAACTTTCACCGTTTAGCTTAATTGGAGGAACATGTACAAGTGAGTAACTTTTGCCTTTAAAAATAAGGATCTCACTTTTTGAGGAGTTGTATTTCAATCCATGTTCCACCGCATAAGCCTCACAGACTACCACCAGTTTACGAACTGACCCCACAGACGGGCCGAGCAGCACGCCATCATCAGCGTACCATATGTTATTAACACATACACCATCTACAAAACAACCCGTGTACGTACCGTTGAGCTCACCTATGAGGTCGTTTATGTAAAGATTGAACAGCAGAGGAGAGGTCAACCCCCCCTGTCTCACACCACACTTCATGCCATATGCATCTGACAATGTGCCGGCCCACCTCACCATATTCCGCTGACCAGTGTACCACGACTGTAATATTGTTATTACTTCCCCAGGTACACCCGCACTATCCAATTTTGCCCACAATTTGTTATATAGAACAGTATCAAACGCTTTTGACATATGAAGAAGAAGAAGAAGAAGAAGAAGAAAAAGTATTTATTGAGCACACATAATAAAGATACAAAAAAACACAGAGTAACAATGGCAACAAACAATATAAATACCATACAAAATACTCTATTGTTGTTACTAAAACAGATTTAGTGCGCTCAAATGGCTAGCAGCTCAGCATGATGTTACAACCACAATATGGCTGTAACGCTGATTTTCAGCTACCTGCCACAGTGAGTCACAAATGTGCTACATAAATTACATACATAAGACATAAGACAATACGTTTCTTAAAAATTATATATATAGAACAAAATAAAAGAATACGGTTTAAAAGAAAGAAACAAAAAATCTAAATTAACAATATTACAATAAAATCAACATAAAATAAAATAAAATCATACTGCTCCGATTCGCTGTCAATATACCGTAACCCATTGCAAATATACTTAGCTAACAATCGTACTTATAAATTGCATCAAATAATAGTAAACAAGATAAATATAATACACACACACACACACATACACATACACACACACACACACATTCTCACACATTCACAAACTGAAGCTAAATTGGAACTTATTGTAAAATTTAAATTATTGAATTATTTTGGTTTATCGAGAAAGCACGCATATACCGGGGTTTTCCTGTGTGTATAGTACTTGACAGCATGCTTAAGACAAACCATAGCACTCTCTGTGGAAAGCCCAGCTCGAAATCCGAACTGACCATCGTGCAGGTGAATATGTTGCAAAAGAATATCATTAAGCATGCTATCAAGCACCTTTGCAGCAATCGTGGCTAGTGAGATAGGCCTATAATTGCTCATATCCGATGCGTCGCTGACCCTATTCTTCAAAATGGGAACAACAATTGTCTTTGTGAGATCATTAGGTAAAAACCCATGACATAGACACAAATTGAGTATCATACACAATACTCGTGGCAAATGTACCCCTGCATATTTACCCAGTTCAATGCTTAGGCCGTCATGCCCAGGGGATTTACCTTTCCTCATACTATTGATGACTTTTTCCACCTTTTTAACAGTAAAAGTTATAGCTCGCTCCTGAGAGACGGCCAAAGCACGGAACACCTGATCTGCTTCTGTGCGTAGTGGATTTATTTGAAAATGCTGACTAAAGCAATTGGCAATTCGATAATGATCACTCATTCCGGCCACAGAAGCAGGTATGCTAATTTTACAATTCATTTTTCCAGTAAGTTTCCAAAAGTGCTTAAAGTCATTGGCAGTGTGACGTGAAGCTAATATATTCATCTTTATTTGATCTTGCCTATCCTGGCACCATTTTAATTTTTCTTTAAATGTTTTTCTGCTTTGACACATTTCCTCATATAAAACCCCTTCCCTAGGCTTCCCAGCATGGACCCACATTAAAAACTTAAATCTGGCCTCCCCGTGAAATTGAGAAACATACTTATTCCAACCTGCAATATAACCCCCTCTTCTCCGCCGCACAATCCCCACATGTGAAGCTTTTGCAGCATCTGATAAAATGGAGACCAACCTCAGGTACATATTTTCTATAATCGTTCTGTGTTCTAAATTATCACACAAGCCATCAGAACAATGAGATAACTCTGTGGGAAAATCAATTTCTTTAAGTGCATCATGACAATTTTGCCGATAACAACCAATTTGCTCCTCATTACGCCCATACTGCTTTATTTTGCACTGGATTAAATTGTGCCCACTCATTACACAGAATTTGTCCAAGGTGGCACTCTACAAATAGAGGAAAATGATCGGACCAGTGTACATTGTACTCCACCCAGATTTTAATGATAGTGGGTAATGTAGCATTAGTAACAATACAATGGTCCAACCATCTCGTACAGCCATGTGCCTCACTTAAAAAGGTAAAGATATCTGTCTCACCAAGTATATCAGCGCAAGTCCATTGCTGGTCCATACAAAAATCTAAGAGATGATTACAAAACAGTTCATTTGGATGAGCATTATAGTCACCTAACATATATACTGCATGCGCACTATTGTCCTCAACTATTGAGTTGATTCTCCCCAGACACTGTGTAAACTCTGGCAGATTTTCCACACAATCTGTCGGCATGTACACACTAAACACTAATAATGTCTTGTTATTAATCACAAGTTTAATAGCCGTTAGTCGAGCATCATCACAATTTATTACTGATGCTGCTTCGACAACACTTTTTCTCCATAATATAGCAACGCCTCCATAAGGCCTACCTCTAAGTAGACCCTGTTCTGTGTTCACAGCTGATGTTCCTGTACCACCAAACTCCTCGTCTACACATTGCAATAGCGGTAGATCATGTGGCAGCAGCCATGTCTCTTGCAGGGCAATGATGTCGGCCTTCCGACACAAACCCTTCACTCCTTCTATAGACCTCTTCAGTGACTTGCAATTAAATGAAACTATTCTTAAATTGTGGTTATCCATAAAAATTAAGTGGCAGGTTGCCTCAAGTCTTCACTCGTCGGATGTGATTCCAAATTGTTCTTCATGTGTACAAAGCGCCTGAAGGATATACCAATAGGCCAAAAACTGTCATCCAAAAAGGTATCCACCTTTTGTTTACTGACAAATAGCTTAAAAGCACTGTAATTTCTTTCTTTAAACATTTTAATTTTAATCGGCGTGACCTTCTCGTTCGTTCTTGTTAGCACGTAGTCAGCGATGTCCCCCTCAGTCACATCCTTGTGAACATTAGTGATGAACAAAGGTATCTTAATGTCGGCTGCCTTGAAATTACTTTTGTCATTTGTGTCCGCTTTACCTTTGCTTGCAATGAACCTGTTTCTATACCGTCTATTTTGAACCATAGTCCATTCCTTATTCCTTTGGGGGTTCTGATTAAAATCCCCGCCATTTGCCACATTAGCAAAGGACTTCATGAACCGGCGAGGGCTCTCAGCAGGAAGAACCATGGTTTTGTTTTGTTCTTTTTGTAAGCTATGGTGATGTAAAACATTCTTGACGTTAGTGACGCTACGTGTCAAATCACCACGTTCCATAGGGCCGCATACAGGAGGTGGGATGTTGGCAGATTTTGTATTGCTCACACTTGCGTCTGTGTCTGTCTCTCTCGCTGTCTTTGTACACAGAGACGTAGCTTGAACATGTGTCGTGCGTTCGCCTGAAACGGCGAGAAAATCGTGCGAGCGAGTCACCGAACGGTTGTGCTCATCATCACGGTGTTGGATCACGGCTCCAGTCACCTCCGTTACATTATCTTCAATTATTTTACATGTACCGCCAACTGCGATACTCTCTGATGAGTTCTTGCTCAATTTATTTTCAACATCCTTTAGTTGTTCTTTAGTTGCAAAGTTTTGCTTTACATCTGATATTTGGGTTTTCAATAGCAAGATCTCTTTCAATAAAGCCGTGACGTCGATATGATCAAACGTCACGGGCGGTAATTTGTGAAGTTCTTTCGCCACAAAAATCGGAATCAATTCCGGATCAGTACTTCTAATAACTACAATAATATCCTCCAGGTCTCGTTGTATTTTAGCATCACATTTTTTCCTTTTAATATTTCTGATATCCGTCGTTATGGAATCAAATAATAATTTTTTTGAGTTCTCCACATCAGCCACAGAAAATGTCGATACACACACACGTACTAAACTTTCCTGGTCCATAACATCAATTTTATTCATAATAAATGCTAATAATTCATCAATAACCACATTGCAACTAGCACATTTAACAGTTGTCAGCGACATATTTGTTATGTTGGTCCGCTCTATTGATACTAAAAATTTATAGATTAATGGTCTCCATGTTCGTAGTTATTCCTCAAATCGGGGTAATGTTTCTATCGTTGCAACCCTGTATGTCTTCTTTAGTATTTTTTTTTTATACATTGGCAACATTTCAGACAATTAGTAAGTTTCGTAAAAGCACATCACTATATGTTCTATAGTCTTTGATTTCATTCAAATGTCAAACAATGAGTCATTAACTGTTGAAAAATATTTATACTGGGGTAGAAAATTACGTACTTTTTAGGTTCTCCTTAAAAATACCATGGTTTTCGTCAATTTTTAATCTTCTTCACATATAGACAAGTTGTTTATTTATATATTAAGACACCATTAGGGTTTTCCTGCATTTTTAGTGCGGCTTCATCAATTTAAGGATACTTTAACACTGGAATGATTTGCTTGTTGTTTTTTCTTTTACAGCTATTGAACAGATTCACAAACACTCACAGTTAGCAATTACTGACTTTTTTAGCAACTGATCACCATTTCAGGGTTCTTTATTGCTTAATAACAATTTTATATAATTAAATCACAGAAGACCGGTATCGACACCACTGACAGTCCACTGACGTGGTGTCCATAAACAGACAAAAATTCTAAAAACCATATTTTTGGTTTAGATATCGATTGTAGATCACGCCCCAGATATTTATATAAAAAATATTCAATGTACATTTTTGACTTTCCTACAATTTTATTATATGTATAGATCACGCCCCAAGTATCCTTTTTTTATTATTATAAATATTCAATTCAAAAAAAGTTTTGACTTTACTACGATTTTATTATATGTATAGATTATACAGTCCGGGAGTCAAACCAGCGCCCCTCATCAAGTTATCTCCATTCACTAAGTTACCGTTAATCTCCTTGCTAATGCAGTGTCCTTCATTTCGATTGCACATTCTCGGCTGGCACCGGAGATTACCACTGCGCTCGGTAAGTGACAATTACGCAGGTACCTATATTCAGTTCCGCAAATGCATGCGGGTAAGTATGTATATGACGCAGGAAGTGTACTCAATTATTGTTAGGCAATAATATTTCGTGTTTTGGATTTCTAAAGTTGTTAATATAATCACTTTCGAATTCTTATCCTGACTGCAGCTTCATAGAATGTAGTGAAATGGGAATGAAACCACAATTAGGTGATACTGTCGGTAGCCGTGCTAAAATATCTTTCAATATAATTTAATAATTTTATTCATAATTTAAATAATAATCAACCTTAATTGAATCAATTAACTTTTAATCACACATCCTCATGTAATTTTTTTTTTGTTATCCTGTACATCATTGAATAATAATTATTGATTACTTATTTTTTGTATGTATAATTTCACTTTTCATTTCATATAAGTACCATAATTGTTGTTGTTTTATATTTTATGTTTCGTTTTTTATGTTAATTTTGTTTCCTAAATTTTAATGTTATTTTAGCATTAGTATTTTTCATTTTATATTTAGTTTTAGTTGTTATATCTTTGTTTTTACTGATGTCACGAGTGTCATGAATCTGTGCATGTTGTGACACCTTGATAAACTGTGCATTTGATGTTAATTTTTAAGTGTTTTATTTAGACTAGCAATAATGTAAAAGTTACTGGTTGTCCTAAATAAATAAATAAATAATTAGTTATGTTAAAATCTTATATAAAGCCGTTTTTTATGCATGTGGTGTTAACCTGTAATTAATTGTTGCACTTGTAAATGTTACCCTAGCCTTTAAGTTGTAAATGTTTATGTGTATTAACCTTAATAAATAAATAAATAGTCAACTATTATCATACATCATTATTCGGGAAGGAATTGAGTAATATGGCTGAAATTGAGAAACAGTAAGGCCGCTTTAGGGGCTTATAGGTTTGGAACAAGATGGCAAAAAGTCATAGAATAAAACATTTTAGCTAGGGGTGGTTAGTAAAAAATAAGTATATTTTCTTCGCCAAACATGGATAGTCAAATGGCTTTCTAAACTATATTTAGTATTCTACGATACTGCTAATGAAGTCTGTTGTAAGCATACCCTCACAATACTAAGCAGATAAACTCGTAAGTAGTACAGCGAGGGTTAGGAAATAAGGGAGGGAGTTAGGCAGCCGTGAATGTACAGACGCCAGCACATCCATCTACCCCAATCTGTGAAATTTCTTTTATAGATTTTCAACGTTATCGCAAACGCATAAGGTTCTCTTTCAATTGGGGAAATTTGACAAATTGAGTTAGCTTGATGTGCTGGCGTCTGTACTTTAGTCGTTAGTAGTAGTTAGTAGTAATGGAAGAGATGTAATTGATATAGCGTTACACATTGTTTATTATTTTAAAAAAAACAAGCTTTTAATATCTGTCGTTTTGAATCGAATTCAAATTGATTATTTTCGTTCGTATGCCTATTTGACCTGCATATTTTCCTAATAAAATCCAGTAAGAGATATCTCCATGAAAGGAGCTAGGAGAGTACCTTGGACAACCATGATGCTATAGTTGTAAAAATAACTAACTAAATTAATAAACAAGGATGGCACTTGGATTGATCCTTTGGTATCTGTCATTAATATGGCGGTCACCGTAGCCTAGTTGGTAGTGCCCCTTCCTACGAAGCTGGTGGTCCTGGGTTAGAAGTTTCTGAGTCATGGATGTTTTCTATGTATATAAGTATGACACATTGTAAAAAAAAAAAAGATTTCAAGCGAAGTGGTTAACAAGGAACAAATACATACCTTTTATAATAATTACTTTCAGAATTAGTGACAAATTATAACGAGCTAGGGCCAATGCACACCATTTTTAGGGTTCCGAAGCCAAATGGCAAAAAACGGAACCCTTAGAGATTTGTCATGTCTGTCTGTCTGTCCGTCCGTATGTCACAGCCATTTTTTTCCGACACAATAAGAGATGTACTGTTGCAACTTGGTAAGTAGATGTATTCGGTGAACCGCAATAAGATTTGTACACAAAAATAGAAAAATAACAATAATTTTGGGGGTCCCTATACGTAGAACTGAAACTCAAACCTTATTTTCATCGCACCCGTACATGTGGGGTGTCTATGGATAGGTCTTTAAAAATTATATTGAGGTTTCTAATATATTTTTTTTCTAAACTGAATAGTTTGTGCGAGAGACACTTCCAAATTGGTACCGCCCCCTGTAACTTCTAAAATAAGAGAATGTTAAAATAAAAAAAAATATATGATGTACATTACCATGCAAACTAATAACGAAAATTGGTTTGAACGAGATCTAGCCAGTAATTTTTTTTAATACGTCATAAACCGTAAACCGCAATTTGCTTTCATTTAATCAACTGAAATACCTACTTGCTTCTACGGAACCCTTCATGGGCGAGTCCGACTCGCACTTGGCCGGTTTTTTTAGAAACGAGCGTCCACGGCACGCTTTTGTCTTACAGAGCAGTTTGTTTTTGTTTGTTTATCGATACAAACGCGATGATAACGCGCGCCTGTATCACTACAAACGCGCGTCAACGGCGCGCTTTATAAACGTGGTGTGAAAAGGCCCTAACCCATGTAAAGAATTTTACCAGAGATCACACTTATTCGTAATTCTACCATTAAGGTTCTATTGTCAAAGACTATAGACATTAAAGATAAACAATATTAATCTGTTCTCAGTTTTGACGCTCAGTTTGTAATCATTTCTCAGTTCAGTGTGTCAAAAGCATGGTAGTGTATTTTTTTAATTAAAATAATTTTCTTCTAATGCCTATTATATAAAAATATTAGCTTTATGCACTGCTTCTCCATGTGAACTTTAAATGTTCCAAATTTTATACCCCTCCGTCCACGCAATTTTCGTATGAAGGGCTACAAAGCTTTTGCTTCTCGCATATGGCATAGCGTAATTTCGCTCAAAGAGCAACCCTACTGGGGAAGTACCGCCTTACAGAAGACATTCATTAATAATAACATTAATAATTTCAATGTTGTGTTTCTGTGAGTAAAGTAGCCAGTGCTTAACTGGGTGGGGGTAAGGGCCAGCAACACTTGTTTGCTGACTCTTAAAAGCCGGTAACGCACTCGTGACTGGTGTTGCGAGTGCCCAGGGGCGGTGGTGATCACTTACCATCAAGTGACCCACTTGTTCGTTTGTCGGCCTCTGATATAAAATACGTATTATGTTGTCGTATTTGACCATTGCTTGAATTGTAATACTTTCTAAATTCTTAACAATGATCCGGTGACATAGTTCAAACAGGTAGCCCCCACAACAGTTCAAGGGTATCATGCAGCGCCAACGCATTAGCATGACAAGGAACCTACCCCAATGCGCTCGGCCGTGCCTAGTCCGATACTATCGGCACTATTCCCGTAGGCGCCTTTGTGATGTGCTAAAGGTCGAAATTTTATCCGGATAAAACTGGCTTGAATTCCTTTAAATGTCAGATCGTCCACCGATATGAGGCCGCCAGCACTTGCCACTATACAACGTGTCACATAAATTGTATAGAAATAAGGATTTTTTTTCTTAAAAAATAAGATATCTTGGCGAGTGATCGTCAGACATTCTCAGTAATATCACATTGTTACTTTTTGTTCGTTTGTAACTAATAATATTACTGGCCGTCAGCCGCAGCGGTTAAGAGAATCTCCTAACTACTCCGTGTCCCAGGTTCGGTTCCCGCGCAGTAAGACTATTTGTGTACTTTGTGTCCATCAATTATATAATATGTTTGCAAAGTACCCCGCGACACAGGGATTTATTTCCCCAGTGCGGACAAGGTCTTTAAATAACATAAGGGATAAACTTTGGGGACTGCCGATAGAGGTGAAAATTCTTTTTTACTACTACTAATCTAGATATAATAATAGATAATAATGGATTTTAAATAAATAATATTTTCAGTTTCTCGCTTTTTGTTAACCCAAAAGAACACATAGCTCATGTAAAGCGTGACGTGACGATGACGCGAGTGTCACGCTTTATATTCACCCAAGAAGTACACATGTATACACAGCACATGATGTCCTCCCGACCGAATTTCGGCCTTAATGGAGACTAGCCAATTGCGCAGGACCTATTATAGTGCACAAGTGTGTGCGCAAACACAGGGGCACTTTCTATTCCATCACTCTCATGATCCGATGGGAGGCCTAGCGCCACGACTGGAAAGAGTTCAGGTACAGGACCGACGACTTTACGTGCTCTCCGAGGCACGGGGGTGTAATACCGCCAACTTCCAGACTTAGGACTGATACTGAGAAACTACTTTTTACGGAAAAATCCCTAAATCACTTTTGGGCCCGACCCGGGATTTGTACCCAGGACCTCATTATCTGTGGCTGAACATGCTACCGCTAGACCAATATAAATCATGGGAAGAGTGAGCTCCATGATTTTTATTCAGTCAAAAAGTGCTCAACGCGCCTAAAGATTTTTTCACGAAAATATACCGTGTTATGACAGTAAAGAACACCCAGACACGGTTGGCATTATACAGACGCTAGCAAATCGAGCTACCCCAATCTGTCAAATTTCTTTTATAGATTTTCAACTTTATCACAAAAACAAATGGCTTGGCACGTTACGATGGAAAGCGACCAGACGGTATGTCATTGCTGCCATGGAAGGTGGGAAAGCATCTGGTGTGGGACGCAACATGCGTGGATACCCTGGCACCATCCCACCTTCCTCAAACCTCGAATTCTGCGGGCGCTGCTGCTACATCTGCAGAGAACCTCAAGCGGCGTAAGTACTCCCGCCTAATCGGCAGTTACGTTTTTGAGCCATTTGGGGTTGAAACACTAGGACCATGGGGTCCAGGAGCTCGTTCACTCTTCAAGAGCATTTCTAAAAAATTGATCGACGCCACACGTGACCAGAGGGCTGGTCTATTTTTTGCACAGAGAATAAGTATTGCCATACAACGTGGCAATGCTGCCAGCCTTCTGGGCACGATACCCTTTGATGCCGATGCGGAGCGCTTAATGGATTGCCTTTAGTTAGTTTATTTTAGTTTAGTTTATAGCATTATAGTTAAAATTTCTTATTAAATAAATTTCTTCTTATTAACAAAAACATAAGTTTCACTTGCGAATGGGGAAATTTGACAGATTAGGATAGCTTGATGTGCTGGCCTCTGTAACAAAAGTGGAGTAAAGAATCTCCAACCAATACTTATAGCTCCTAAGCGTAGGTAACATGTCTTTTGACAGCCATTGGCCAATCAGACTAATTATACTAATAGACTCATGTGCTTTCTGTGACTTAATTGGTCGAAGGCTGCGCGCTGTAGAGAGACACAAGTCGTCGTCGCCATGCTAGCGACGCTGATCATCTCTATTGTTGGTCATGGGTCACGTATTCAAGGCAATAGACATTAGCAAAAACGGTCCGTGGATCAATTACCCTGAAACCTTATGTTAAATACTTACTTTATTTTATACTATTTTTTACGTAAATGTAGGTAAAAAGATAGTCAACGCAGATATTATTTTTTCTTAATATTATTTTTAAATATATGACTAAAGATTGAGCTTTTCTTATCTTTATGGGCAGTGCATTGCCCAGGCACACAGCCTTCAGAAAATTGTGGATGCACTTGGCGCTTTCAGTTTAAGATTCTCGTATTTGAGATAGGCAGGTGTCGAAGGATTGAACAGTATATTATGAAGAATTGATAAAACACAAACATATATGCGTAATCCAAATATAAACTTATACAGTAATTTTTAAGTCGCTCCAGTTTATCAGGTTGTGCTTCAGTGAGATAATAAAGGCTGGAAGAACGAGCGACTGACCGAGCGCAATTTTTAAAGCAGCGGATAGAAAATTGTCTACGCTAGATATCTGCAGAGGCAAAAACCTTACGACTAAGTTATTATCAATGTTACCAAGTTTTTTGCCTTTAATATAAGATAGTGCGAGGTCAATATCGGAATGAGTCATCGCTCAATATAGACAGATTATCCACTTTTACTACTATTATAAGAGCTCGGCCACAGACTAGCGCAGACGGACGGGAGGGCTTGTTTTTACTATTCATAACCAAAATAAACCACAAAAATTACAAAAACTATGAGATGTTTGAACTATGAACGCAACTGAGCTAGCGAATATGGTAAAAAAATATATGGCACCTCGTACAAAACTAGTTTTGAAGTGAATACTTGAGCACTTTTTTGACGAACGAAAATCATAGTCACCGAACTCGCGTCATCGTCACCGAACGCTTTCCATGAGATATATGTGTACTGTGTACATATATGTATAAGTGTACTTTTGAACTATTGGTGGCATACAAAGTACAGACAGCTGTAAACCGTTTTTTCTCAAGCTCGGTATTTTGACACTACCGTGCTTATATATTTATGAAGTAGTTGTCTTCGTCAAAAACAACTTGTATATGTTTGGAACTTTAAACATCGCTACGCATTAAAATAAAATACGACATATACCGCACAAAAAAACTGTTTTTAATAAGAACTTCCTAGGTATGGCACCTAAAATATTCAATCACCTACCTAGACTTATTATACTGGAAAATGATAAAAGAAAATTTCAAAAATAGCTTGTCTATTTTTTAATAAAAAAAAAACCTACTACACAATAAACGAATATTTGTTGGACAAAAATGTGCAAGCATAATTATACATATCATGTCAATGTGTAGTAGCTCCGATTTGTGATCAATTAAATCCACTGTATTTATTTTGATGTGAGACATTTATATGGTATATGACTGGTATAAGAAATTATAATAAAATTTCTTTGATACTAAAAATTTTACATTTATATTGTATATTAATAGTTTGTAAATTGTATTATAATTGGCCTAGAATTGTTTATTTTGTTTTATGTTATATAGCTTTGACTGCTGTAAAGTTTTAAATTTAACAATTGTAATTTTAATTTTTTATCCGATTATATTAACATTTTATGAATAATCAGAATTATTACATCGACATATTAATAAATTTAAATTTTGTATAACCATTGCATGCCATAATGGTAGAATATAATGGGAAGACACATTCACTCACATCTGGAAATGTATTGTTAAAAAATGTATGTACATGTTCGACAATGAATCAATGAATTATGATGCAAAAAAGTGTGAAACTCGCGTCATCGTCATATCACGCTGCCCATGAGCTGTATGTAGATGTATACTGTGTATGCATGTACATAGATATACCTCTGTGCGTTATTGGTATACATTATAAAAGGAGTATTATCTCAATGTTAAGTGGACTATTATATTGAGATTATTTAGATAAGAAATGTAAATAATTGTTTTCACTTCAATCGGTAGTCCCCAAACACTGCTCCAAATGATATTTATAATTTACTTTTAAAATAAAAGGCGGAATTTTAGTTCTTGGTTTAGGTAGGTGTGAAACTATAGTCACATATTCAGGCGCGTAATCCAAGCTTCTACCGTCATTAATAAATAATATTATGGCAACTTTAAGAAAATGGAAAACCATCATGTATTTCATATTTTCATGTTGATTTATCACTGAAAAAAATATCGGTCCAGTTTTATGGAAAGTATTGTGCCAATACTAAATCTCGATTTAACTATTTTAGCATGGTGTACTTTTCAAGTGAGGTCTTTAGGCACATTGAGCATCATGGAACTCACGTTCTCGTCACATCGCGATTCCCATGAGCTATAAATATGTATACTGTGTATATATGTGTCCTTTTGAGCCAACAATAAGGGTGTAACTCGCGTCATCGTCATATCACGCTTCTCATGAGCTAAGTACATATAGCAACGACTAGCCGACTAGCATGATCGCTAGTCGGCTAGACTGTATTGACGTCAATCATTGCTGCGCCATTTCGCATGGAATGACGCAGCAATGAATGGTTAATTTGTTAAATATGGTACATATTTTAAAAATACTTATTACTAAGACTAGTTTATAAGAAAATTGTTACTAACGTATTGGACACTAATTTGGTCTGAAAATAAATTCTTATTATTATTATACAACATGTAACATAATTAACGCACACCCTCAATCACCCCAATTAGAATATTATGTTGTAATCATAATACATACACTGATTTTTTTATTTAACATATATATGCATTATTATTTACTAAATTAGTTTCTTGAAATAAAGTTTATTTTTATTTATTTCGTATTGAATGATGGAATTTGTATGAATACAAATAAAAGTGTGATTTATAAGTCTTATTACTTTGTCTTACGGTCCATTTCGATTGGTTTTGATTCTACAGGGTTGATATGACAATAATTTCCGTAGTTGTAATTATTTTGGAATAAAAAATTACCTATATTAAAAATGATATAAATCGATTCAGTAAAGGATTCTGAACAAACTATTTTCAGGAAGTGCGTTAATTACGTTACATGTTGTACATGTATACTGTGTATATTATACCTACGTGTATTTTTTGAGTGAATTAAGAGCGTGAAACTCGTGTCATCGTCACGTCACGCTTCCCATGAACTATATGTATACTGTGTACTTTTTAGGTGAACAAAGAGCGTGAAACTCGCGTCAACATCACGCCGCACTTTCCATGAGCTAACTATTATATTGTAAAAACTATTATAATGTCCAATTCTATCGGTAGTCCCCACAGACTTACATATATTTTACATGGAGAGAGTCCCAGCAGTGTCAATTTATCTTAACTAGTGCGGCACACGTGCGCTGCAGGGACACAGATTGAGTTTCTCAAGTATCGCACATTATTCACTCGGTGCAGTGTAACGTTACGCAAGTTAACTAACTTATTTCTGTAACAATATCCCTTTTATAAAAATACCACCTTATTTACCTTGTCAGCTTTGATATATTGTGTCTTTGTTATTTAAATTCCTTTTTTTAATTTGAATGAATATGACAAAATATTTCTCAAGCTAATTGGTCTTTATAAATTAGCTGCTACACATTTAAGCGTGTGGGTGGCAATAGCCAAATTGGTTTTCTGCAAGTTAGGCTAACATTATTTTGGGGGCACCGGAGCAGCATATCCACGTTCCCGGGGCTCCTCCCATTAGGCGCCAAGAGAAGTCCACGGCAGGTAGGTTCAGTCGGTGCGAGTCCATACCCACCAGTAGACACTTTTTGCGTGTAGCAAGCGTAGGCATTCCCCCTGCCTTATCAAAAAAAAAGCTAACACTATTTACAAAATTGGCTTATGTCAATACTGAAAAATCTCGTGGTTCCAGAACGAGATTAAGATACATTTCCACGACAGAAAATTAGAAAAGAAAAGCTTTATTCTAGCTCTCCGGTTTTGTTTAATTTCCACCCGATTTATTTTTAAATTGTTCGTGTAGCCTTTTCAGTAATCTACGCCTGATACTTTATACGTAAATACTATTATTTATATTTGTCTGTCTGAGCAGTGTATTGCTGTTAAGTACGAGATATCATAAAGTCTACCTCTTAGTGGCTGTATAGCATGTAGATAAGAGTATTACTTAGTTAGTTGGATGAGCGATATTGAGGCCTCCCAGTAGGCTACATGGCCCAGTGACTATGCCCAGGGCCGCAAAGCACGGCTATTAGGAACGAGTACCTACCTAATGCCGAGATAAATTCACTACCTAACTCCTTGCGTAATTAAATTACTATGAACAATATTAAAGACAAATTAAAATGATATTATCTAGAGCAGTAATAAATAGCGTATCCTATTTATGAATATCATCAATTTTTATTCAATTAACACAACATACAACATATTTCAATCTAAACTTGATCAGGGAAAGCGTGGAAATGTTTTTAAAAAGACGTTGAAATAATTGAAATTGAATTATTTAATTAAGATGTCAATTACAGTTGTAGGCTAAAAACAGAATGGCTTAAAACTATATACAAAAGTACTGGGGAGCAAATCAGCACTTCTGGGTGTTCTGGACGGGCGACGATGCGTGGGCGCTTGTATTGGAATAATATAAAAGTGCTTAGTTTGCTACAAAGACAGTCCGTTTGATCTTGGTAATATAAATATCTATTTGCGCTAAACAACACAATTTTTTTAAAAATCACTAATTTGAGTGCACTTGTGGTAAGACAGTCGCCTCGCCATTTCGGACTATTGTAATGACTGCACGTATGGCGCAGCGGCTAAGATAAGAGTCGCCTCGCCGCTTCGTGTCGCGGGTTCGATTTCCGCGCCGGATAACTATTTGTGTGACCCATAAATAGTTATTCTGAGTCTGGATGTAATTTGTGTCCGTCTATTATATGTTTGTTAAATACCCCGCGGCACAGGGACAAGATTCCCTAGTGCGGGCGTTACCAAGTACCAACTAGGCTACGGTGACCGTCAAATAACAGATAACAGCCGTTAAGTCATGTCAGAGGCCTATTAGACAAATGCCGTTAAGCCAGCCATGCCATAGTAGGCCTACTGGGCGGCTAGAACAACTCTTGACCCTAGGGTTACCACTGCCAGTACGGATAAGTAAGTATCATCATGCTGTTGAGATGGATATTGATTACCGTATTATAAAGGTAAGGTCACCGAAGTAAAATGTTTGCTCAAGTAATTTTGACAGCTCATTTACTCCAATTCAATGCAAGCAAACACTCAAGGGACGGTGGAAACTTGAAAGAACTCGAAATTAATTATAATAATAATACCATCTTAGGACATTATTTGCACGCACGGTCATCAGTCCCTATAGCACGAGTTCCTGCAGCTTACTTACTCGATCACACGTACAGTTTAGTCCCATACATTGAGCACCAGAGTTTTAGTTCTTAATAATATAGTTTCCGCGAGAGGCGCTGGTGCTCAACGTATGAGAGGAAACTGTACGTGTGATCGAGTAAGTAAACTGCAGGAACTCGTGCTAGAGGCACTGGTCCCAAACTAAGCAGAGCTTGTACTATTGAAACCAGATAACTGATATACTACATATACTACTTTTGTTTTGTCAATACATACGTATAAAGATAAATTACACCCAGACTCAGAAAAACAGACATGTTCATGCACACATATATCTGTCCTGGGTGGGAATCGAACCCACGACCTGCGGTGTGAAAACCAAGCATCAATTGACAATTAGTAAAGTGTTGGTTGAGCTTTTCTATCTACCTAACGTTAAGCATTATTTAAGTTAGTTAGTTAGTTGGGCGATAGGTTTCCGCACTTAGCCTCCTAATTGGGCTTTTGTGCGTGATACTCGTTTGGCTACTCGAACCATTTTAGTTCCATCCAGAAGTCCAGGAGACCACGAAAGCCTGGCCTGAGTGCCTCCTGCAGTGTCTTCGGATCATTCAGGAACTTTGCCCGTTGGTAAGCAACACTCTTGCAGTGTAGCAGTACGTGTGCTGGTGTTTCTTCATTTTCAATGCACCCTCTGCACAGGGGGCTGTCTGTGACGCCAATCTTGAAGAGGTGTTGGTTTAGTGTGCAGTGTCCGGTAATTGTGCCTATCACCATGCGTAGATCCTTCCTGTTCAGGTGTAATAGATTACGCGATAGGCGTTTGTTCAGAGATGGTAGAAATTATTTTGCCTGTCTGCATGATTCCAGATCTGTCCACTCTTTTTCATGTATTTGTGTGGTTTTCTCACACAGCCATGTTTTCAGTTGGTTATAGGGTACGGGTACAATGGGTTCAGGTCCCATTGTTGTCGTTTCCGATCCCTTCGTTGCCAGCTGGTCCGCTGTGTCATTTCCTTATTTAAGTATTATTTAAGTTAATCAGATTTTATTTTCATGTACCTAGTCGTAAGTGCATAGTGGGTACATAGTTGCTCCCCTTTAAACCGGAAGTAGTCCCTATTAGTACAGGACAGCCAGCTGTTCTAACTACCCTATACGCTTTATACAGGAACGCGGACGCCACGTTGCCTTTGAAGCAATTTACCCTAATAGGACACACAGGCTTGCCGGAGAATATACCTACACAGTATTCACCCAGTAATATGTTACTCAGTAAATGGTCCATAAATTATTGCGGGAGTCTTCACGTACCCTCTATTGAAGTTTAGAAATAAGTGTTATAGATAACTAATAATAATATCTAATAATATCTAGGGACAATGTCACACAGATCATCCTAGCCCCAAACTAAGCAAAGCTTGTACTATGGGTATCAGGCGACGATATACATACTTATATAGATAGATAAATACTTAAATACATAGAAAACATCCATGACCCAGAAACAAATATTCTTGCTCATCACACAAATATTTGCACTTACCGGGATCCGAATCCAGGACTACCAGCTTCGTAGGCAGGAGCACTACCAACTAGACTACGGTGACCGTCACTATAATAGTTATATTTACTAGCTTCTCTTAGTCCTCGGTCACGAAGTCAGCGGGGGCGGGAAGGCGGCGCGTTCCAATGTATAAATTTATATGGAACTAGCCTCGAAGGCAGCGGCGAGCGTCGTACGAGCGGTGCGTACTAATCTAGCATTGCCCGCGCGTCTGCATTGACGTAGTATTCAGTTCTAGTTCTTTTTAGGGTTCCGCAGGTACCCAAAGGGTGAAACCCTATTACTAAGATTTCGCTGTCCATCTGTCCGTCTGTCACCATGCTGTATCTCATGAATCGTTATAGTAAGACAGTTGAAATTTTCACAGATAATGTTTTTCTGTTGCCGCTATAACAACAAATACTAAAAAATTAAATAAAATAAATATTTAAGGGGGCTCACAATACAACAAACGTTTATTGTTTTGCTCGTTTTTATAGATAATGCTACGGAAAACTTCGGGCGCGAGTCCGACTCGCACTTGGGCGGTATTTCTTTTTGCTTACAAGCTCTAGCGCTGTGCGTTCTGCCCGCTGGCTTCGAGACCGGGTACAGCGTTGCCGCGACGCTCCCCGTGCCGCTGTTACCACCGCCCCGCCTCCGCTGACTTCGTAACCGAAGCCTAATACCGGTTACAGTCCGCTTGAGTAGAACACTTTAATTATGTTAATTACTAGCAGTAACATTTTTTTTACATACACATCTGTCATCGATTTCCGATGCACAGATATGTAAACAACTACTTGGTGGACAATGCGCAATGACGCAACGATAATGCAGCAATAATCAATGATGTGAAACGAATTCATCAACAACAATCAATCGAATAGCCGTTTATGTACAGACGCCAGCACATCAAGCTACCCCAACTTCTCAAATTTCCTCAATTGAAAGTGAACCTTATCCTTATGTGATAAAGTTGAAATCTTAAAAGAAATTTGACAGATGAGTAGCTGGATGTGCTGGCGTCTGTACAAGAAAACAAACTGTGCTTATAAATGAGATTTTTCATAGCTGGATATAATAGGTGTCCGCATTACATTGTTCGTCGAGTGAGATGTTTAAATCGTGTTCTTATTTTAGGATTAATGTTATGATTATAATAATAGACTCCGTTATTTGAAAAGTTTTAGGAATTTTCGCATATTTTCTGCGGCCGCTGATTTGCAGTATCGAATAAAGTGATGGTGTATGACTTATTTATTCAGGAAGCACACAGACAGTGTATTTATTTCGACGGACTTTTTGTTATAAACGGGCGTGTGGCGTGGTTAGCAAATGCTTGCTTTTCATGCCGCAGGTCGTAGGTTCGATGCCCACCCAGGACAGATATTTCTGAACATGAACATGTCTGTTTGTCCTGATTCTGGGTGTAATTATCTATATAAGAATGTATTTACAAAAGAAAAGTAGTATATCAGTTATCTGGTTTCCATAGTACAAGCTCTGCTTAGTTTGGGATCAGATGACCGTGTGTGAATAATATCCTTAGATATGTTTTTTTTATTCTATATAATATATATAATAACTTACTATATGATGACTTTCTGACTACCCGTAATTCTCATAATATGGGAATAAATGGGACCGGCGTCTTAACATGTCCTCTGAGGCACAAAGGGCAGTTGTTCCAAACCAATACCTGAAATGAAATGAAATGAAAATGAAATGAAAAAGTCATTTATTGCGTTAAAACATTACATTTGTGTGGAATCGTCAATTTTTTTTACCCTACCGCTCCTACTCCCCAAAGAATGTGGTATATGCCATAATCGCCACGCTTGGCAGACGGGTTGGCGATCGCAGATGGTAGTAATTCACAGAAAAAACGCTTCTGCCCGTTCTCTGGTAGATATTCCATTGGAAGATTTCTACGCCCCCCACGGGATGAGATGGGGTGATGATATTCTATTTAGTATTCACATAAAGATTATTCAGTGCCTTCCGGGTGCAAAGTTCGGCTTTCATTGCTTAGTATATGCAGCGGTTTTACGTGTGGACAAATTTAATATGCATGTTCCTTTTAAAATTTGTATATTTTTGTTCCCTTTGTGTGTTATTTCCGGCGCATCATCAAAACGGTTAATTTAAATGATGGGTGGTTCTCAGATTGATTAGGTGTCCTCTTGAAAGGCTGAATACGGCCCAATTTGCATCAATGAAAGTGCATCAAATATACAACATACACGACTAACATTAGCCGCGCTTTTAGTAATCACACTACTAAATAGTAGATATGTATGAATTAAGCTTCTCGAGTGGCGACCACGAACCGGTAGACGCAGCGTGGGCAGGCCCCCTACAAGATGAACCGATGATCTTGTGCGGGGCGCTGGAAATCGCTGGATGCGGATAGCGCAAGACCGGCAATTGTGGAGATCTTTGGGGAGGCCTTTGTCCAGCAGTGGACGTCTTTCGGCTGATATGATGATGATGTATGAATTACGGGGAGCACATGTTCCCCTGAGAATGTGTTAAAAAGTGAATGATTAAGGTCAATCTTACAGGTTAAGTATAAGGTTCAAATCTTGTAGGTGGTCTTAATTAGTCTGAGAAATATTTCAGAAATATTTTCACGTATTTAACTAGTTTTAATGAAGGTACCTTACGTTCTTTTCTGTAACCCTGGCAACTTGACAAAATCGTGATGGTCGGTTGAGTAGTTTAAGCGTGAAAGAGTAACAAACAAACTCACATTCACATTTAATAGCGTAGGTAGGATATATTTACTAATCACCTTTTTTACAGAAATTGGTGTTAACGGTCCTTATCCGTCCGTGTTATTTCACTTAAGTTCAATAATCGTGTGATCTAGTACGTGACATGACATAAACAAAGCAGACTGTATCAGAACCGCAGTAATCTTAGCTTGCTACTTATCAATATGTAAGCCGAATGCCGTCCACTGCTTAGCCTAGTTGGTAGTGCTCCTGCCTACGAAGCTGGTGGTCCTGGATTCAAATCCCGGTAAGTGCAGATATTTGTGTGATGAGCACGAATATTTTTTTCTGAGTCATGGGTGTTTTCTATGTATATAAGTATTTATCTATCTATATTAGTATGTATATCGGCGCCTGGTACCCATAGTACATGCTTTGCTTAGTTTGGGGCTAGGATGATCTGTGTGACATTGTCACTAGATATAAAAAATAAAAAATAAAAAGGCCTGCCCAAAAAATTCACAATCCACAATGGAGTTTTATCCATCATTGGGAGGGATATGCCATAATCGCTACGCTTGACAGACGGTTTGCCGATATTACGCACTCGTAGCTTCTGCACATTAAAACTCCGAGATATTTTCCACACAGAATATTTTATCGAACATAGTAACGTTCTCATCTACCGTCGTACAAAGAATGCCTCTTTAATAATCTCCTACCCTATTTATATTTTTATCAGTGATAACCATTTGAAAGCGTTTAATAATAGTTTTAAGATGTAAAATGATTATAGAATTATTAAAGTAATTAATAAAATAATAATCACTAATTAAATAAATAATCGCAATCTAAATATATAGGTAAGTATAATATAGCAGCTACGTCATAACCGTTGCGCGGCTATTGAGTAGGTACTTGATAACAACACAGAGATTTCATTACACTAGAATCTGGCCGTTCCCTGGGAGATATCCTTCGGGATGATTTCTATGCCCCCCACGGTATGAGAAGTGGTGCTAATATTTAGCGTCGTTAGCGACACCGTCCTTGTCAAAAGTTTTTAAAAAACATCTCCAGGCGTATCATCAATAGGGTCTGGCCGACCGATGTGACTCACGGAAACAAATTTTTGCTGACAGCACATGATAATAATTATATGAATTGAATTCAAACAAGGTTCATATACAACATGTAACGTAATTAACGCACACCATCAAACACGCCAATTAGAATATTATGTTGTAATCATAATACATACACAGAATTTTTTATTTAACATGTAACTATATGCATTGTAATTTACTAAATTAGTTTCTTAGAATAAAGTTTATTTTTCTTTATTTTGTATTTAATGATGGAATTTGTATGAATACAAATAAAACTGCGATTTTGAAAGTCTTATTACTTTGACTTACAGTCCATTTCAATTTGTTTTGACTGTACAGGGTTAATATGACAATAATTTCCGTAGTTTTAATTATTTTGGAATAAAAAATTACCTACATTAAAAATTATATAAATCAATTCAGTAAACGATTCTGAGCAAACTATTTTCAGGATGTGCGGTAATTAAGTTACATGTTGTATAGTGTGTTGGTAAAAGTGCCCTTAAAATATTATTAGTAAATATAAATAGCTCACACTAAATGTTGCTGCATCCATCTGCGCATGATAGGGGACTCTCACCTATCTACTGACACGCTTAGGATCGTGTTGGTGCTGTCACGCATACGTGCCAGCACCAACACGATTCTTCTCCACAATTGCCGGTCTTGCGTTATTTGCATTCAGCAGTTTCCAAAGGATATAAACCTATTTTAATGCAATTGGCGGCATTAACCCTAAAAGCGATCTCTTCCGGGCAACCATTATGCGTTGAATAGACCAGAATTCAAAATAACCTGATGAAGGTAGCAGAAGATGTACTAATTACAAACTCATTGCAATTAGTACATCTTCTTATAACATAGTTCAAAAAACTTGAGAGGTGTCAAGGGACACCCGAGTGGAACGAAGTTATTTCTTATTATTTATTATCTACAAAAAACGTGTTTACCTACACTAACAAAAATAATCGTCGCGACACCACACTATTCAATGCGAAATAGAAATGAAAATATCTGTCTTGCTTTCTATAAGAGGAGAGACAGACAGAGAAACATGCGCACGCCGCACAGCTGCAAAAAGTGTCGTGACAACTTTTCGTAAGATTTTTTTCCGTCTAGCCCCCTTTCACAACGCGCGATAAGGAACTTCGTTTCAAAACTTCGTTCCAATACTCATTGATTTTCGCTCCATTAGCTGTAGTGCGTCACGGATGGTCGCATTATTAAGCGCTTATAGGCAGTTGACCACACCATTTCCTATTCCATTAAGCGGTCGGTCCTGGCGGTAGTATTTGAACATCAGTAATTAATCCATATCACGGCACTATAATAATAACAGAGCAGAATTTACGAGTGCCTTTTTCGATGATAATTTCGCAACAGGGTAATGAATCCATGTATTTCGGCAACTTACGACGGTCACCTTAGCCTAGTTGGTAGTGCTCCTGCCTACGAAGCTGGTGGTCCTGGGTTCGAATCCCGGTAAGTGCAAATATTTGTGTGATGAGCACGAATATTTGTTTCTGAGTCATGGATGTTTTCTATATATATAAGTATTTATCTATCTATATAAGTATGTATATCGTCACCTGGTACCCATAGTACAAGCTTTGCTTAGTTTGGGGCTAGGATGATCTGTGTGACATTGTCCCTAGATATTATTATTATTATATTATTAACTACGCTCGAGGTCAGTCAGTAAATAGGTGGCCGACAAAATGGTTTAATTTGTAAGAGTCTCCGTGCTTCGAAGAGCACGTTAAGGTGTTGGTCCTGGCTGTAGTCATTAAAACAGCTGCCATGACAAAGGCCTATTCTGTGGCTTGAGTAACTCTGATACCAGGGTAAACACGTAAGTAGTATATATATATTTTTTTTTTTCACACACCGTCATCTGATCCCAAACTAAGCAGAGCTTGTACTATGGAAACCAGGTAACTGATATACTACATATACTATTTTTCTTTTGTAAATACATACTTAAATAGATAAAATACACCCAGACTCAGGACAAACAGACATGTTCATGCACACAAATATTTGTCCCGGGTGGGAATCGAACCCACGACCTCCGGCGTGAAAGGCAGCGTATCTACCAACCACGCCAACAGGCCCGTCTTATATATAGTATAGTATATATATAGTAGTAAGTAAGTAAGTAAGATCTTATCAAGAAGTAAAAGCGCTTACCAAAAATAGGAATAGTGCCGTCGACAGGAGCAATTCTGTTAAATTGGATTGGTTAAGGTGTTCTTGTATTGTGGTTATCACGGTATAAGCTATCCTCATCCCAAGTTTTAAGTAAATTAACGAAGAAAGAACATAGTTGGAGCGTGAAAGAGTAACTAATGTACTAACTCACACACACACACAAAATGTCACATTTATAATAGTCATGTGATTACAAACAGTGAGAGCTAGCCGACGTGTAGCGATATTACTAAACAGAATACAATTCACGTGAGAACTGCTACTAACAATCTGAAACCTGTCCTGATTGAATCAAGAATAAGTGGTAAAAACAACGCGCTGTTAGTGGAAACAGACTATGTTTTATTTGGCCAGACAATCATGGATGTAATATATATATATATAGATACTAGCTGTGCCCCGCGGTTTTACCCGCGTTAAACTTTATAAATTATCACAGCTCCTCCCCCGTAGGTGATAGCGAGATAATATGTACCCTATATGTTGACCCGACCTCTTAATAATATTCATGCAAAATTTGAAGTAAATCCATGCAGTAATTTTTGACCCGGACATACCTACAGACAAACAGATAAAAACTCTAAAAACTATATTTATGGCTTCGATATCGATTGTAGATCACGCCCCAAGTATCCTTTTTGAAAAATATTCAATGTACAGTTTTGACTTTCCTACGATTTTATTATATGTATAGATTATATATGTACAGATCCGGGTCGTGAGAAGCCGCTGGATGCGGGCAATGCAAGGCTGGCCGTTGTGGAGATCCTTGGGGGAGGCCTTTGTCCAGCCGGACCTCTTTTGGCTGATATAATGATGATGATGAAACAGCTCGGAGATGTTCTCAAGAAAGGGCAGGTCAGAAGTACCCTAAACCGGCGAGCATGTATGTAGAATATAATGTCAGTAAACGACGCAAAAGCGGTGTGCAAAGATCGTGACAAATGGAAATATGTTGTCTCTGCCTTCCCAAAGGGGTAGGCAGAGATCTTATCATCATCATATCTGCCGAAAAACGTCCACTGCTGGACAAAGGCCTCCCCCAAAGATCTCCACAATTGCCGGTCTTGCGCTATCCGCATCCAGCGATTTCCAGCGACCCGCACAAGATCATCGGTCCATCTTGTAGGGAGCCTGCCCACGCTGCGTCTTCCGGTTCGTGGTCGCCACTCGAGAACCTTTCTGCCCCAACGGCCGTCGGCTCTACGAGCTATGTGCCCTGCCCACTGCCACTTCAGCTTGGCAATTCTTCGGGCTATGTCGGTGACTTTGGTTCGCCTGCGGATTTCGACATTTCTGATTCGATCCCGCAAACTCCAAGCATAGCCCTCTCCATTGCTCTTTTGGTGACCTTGAGCCTTCTGATAAGGCCCATAGTGAGGGACCACGTGAGCGACTATATACTCACGCCTATTTATATGTTATTTGTATATATAGTCAACCAGCCATACATCTTCTCCTCCGGACTGCTTTCAAATCAAATCAATTTTATTTGCAAGATATGAGTACAGTGTGGTGTTAGTTTACACAGTTCTAGTTGCTATAATAGCTATTTGAGCTTCCAACCCGAGTGCGTCTTTGGAACTCCCTTTCTTTTAGAGCTCAATTATGAGATTAGGTCTTCTTGATGGTAAGTGGTTACTATAGCCTATGAATCTTGAAAGCGCATGGTATGTGTCGCCGACTCTTCCTCATCCCGATTAGTTCTGGTGAACTTACTCAAAAGACTACAACGTTAAGTGCTAATGTTCTCATTAATGCTCACGAAACTATAGCTACAGTTAGGCAGGGGTCAGGAGTACGGTCACTAGAAACCTACGGAGATAGTGGCATTCGACTTTATAATGGGAGCTAAAATATACATTAAAACCTCACTTTTATTCCGCCGTATAAAGCTCTGAATACCAATAAAATATCCCCCACTATCTGAGTTAAACAGTCACCCGCAAGCTGGCTAACGAAAAGAAGCCTTTATAATCCCACTCGTTTCATTTTGGGAGGATCAGCCTGCAGAAGATGATAAACACAACGAAATTAAAATATCATGCGAATAAAACTATTAAAAGCTTTAATTTGTGGATAGTAGAATTTATATTTGATTCATGGCAGGCACAATGTGATATGTCACAAAGCTTGGAAAATAAATGAATGTAGAATAGATTCATTAATTAATATCCTCCGACCGAAATTCGGCCACGGTGGCCAGTCTCAATGTAGACTAGCCAATTGCGCAGGACATATTATTGTGCACAAGTGTGTGCGCATGCACAGGGGTACGTTCCATTCCATCACTCTGATGAACCGAGGGGACGACTAGCGACATGACCGGAAAGAGGTCAGGTACAGGACCGACGGCTGTACGTGCTCTTCGAGGCATGGGGTGTAATACCGCCAACTCCCAGACCTTGGGCTGATATAGAGAAAGTTCTTTTTGCGGAACAAACCCCACATTCCTCCTCATCCTCAAAAATCCTCACGTTTTGGCCCGACCTGGGATTTGAAGCCAGGAGCTAATTAACTGCGGTTGATCACGCTACCACTAGACCATCGCGGCAGTCAAAAGATATGATGAATATAATAAAATCATTATATTCATCATATCTCGTGATAATATGTAGCCTATATGTTGACCCGACCTCTAAGTAATATTCATGCAAAATTTAAAGTAAACCCATGCAGTACTTTTTGAGTTTAGCCCGGACATACATAAAGACAAATAGACAAACTGACAAAAATTCTAAAAACTATATTTTTGGCTTCGATGTCCATTGTAGATCACACCCCAAGTATCCTTTTAAAAAAGTATTCAATGTACAGTTTTGACTTTCCTACGATTTTATTATATGTGTACCTATAGATTGACGACACCGATCAGTTAGTAAAGCTCTTAACCAGTAGTTTAAATTACCTTATGGGTTCGGGACACAGTTCAGGGGGCCGCAGATTATTTTTATTTTATTTTTTGTTTAAAAAAGACAACGCCCGCACTGGGGAATTAATCCCTGTGTCGCGACACAACTACTTTACAAATATATAATTGACGGACACAAAGTACATCTAGACTCGGAACAACTATTTATGGGATACAAATAGTTGTCCTGCGCGGGATTCCAACCCGGGGCACGAAGCGGCGAGGCGACTTTCGTAGCCGCTGCGCCACACGTGCAGTCAGTTAAAAAGAAGGATTTCTGTAATAAGGGTCTGACCAGGGGCTACAGGTAACGAGATCCCATATCAGAGGTTAAGGGACTAACGCGATCATACATAAACTTGGTCCACGAGAATCTTTGAGAGAGAATTTTGAAGAGATCAACATACTGACTGTAGCATGTCAGTATATATATGACAATCTAATTTATATGCATAAATATAAATACTCCTTCTGTAAAAGGAGTGATACTCATAATATAAATACTAGATATAAGCATAACTTTGTGTTACAGACCACGCGTCTCCACAAAGTAAGTAACTCGTTTATGGGGCAATGTATAAGATTCTATAGCAAACTTCCCAGTGATATCCGAGAAATGTCTATCAATGAGTTTAATATAATTATAAAAGCCAAATTGTGTAGCAAGGCTTACTTTAAAACTTCTGATTATTTAAGTGACAAAACAGCTTGGGATTGAGTCGCTCTAAATTAACACATTTAAATACCTACAATATAAGAAATAAATATTTTAACAAAGGATTCCTACTGTGTTTTCTGGCAGTGTTTCTCAGTAGCTGCCACGTCATGTACTGCACGGTAGGGTAAAAAAAATTGACGATTCCACACAAATGTAATATTTTAGCGGAATAAATGACTTTTTAAATTGAATTTTGATCCTTGCCGACGAGAACCCTACCCTAGCTGACCTGCGGCATTCTCAAGCTACCTAAACCACCAAACTGCAACTCATCCTCTATTTCAAGGAACTCTATGACTCACCATCTTATCGAGGTACTGCAGATATCCAGCCAGGTACACCTCATTACTAAATATAAATTACCCTATGCCACAAAGAACATACATATATAGAAAGAGGGTCACCCAAATTCCAGCGGCACTGTTCTAATTCTAAGGCACTTACACGTACACAGGTTATTGTCACAAATGTCACTCTCATAAACTATTCAATAATTATCACCGCCGCGGTGATAATACAGTCAATTCAGTTACAAATCTCATGCCTCACGACTTCTAAGGTAACCAATATATACAACTAATCGCGCATCGCGAGCTTTTAACAATATATTTTAAACCTTTAAGGCCCACTTGCGCCACCCCAGGTTAAATGAATTAACTCAGAGTTAGTGGCTAATATGGGGTTAAATAACAATTACGTCTTGCACCACCAAGAGTTAGGAACTAACCTTGGGTTATTTTATTAAAATTTTAACCCAGCTATTTTGGTGGGTCTAATCATTAACTCCGGATTAGTAGTGTCAAATTTGTTTCGTTTGAGAGGTTATGTTGGGTTGCAGAAGGGAATTTCAGAGATTTTAAAACAGTTTTATGTCCTAAACAATTATGAGTGATTATTTATTGTCTGATGATGATGAAGAAATCGTCGAATATAATATTAGCTCGGACTTTTATAAAAGAAGAGTTGCAGAAAGGTCGATCATGTCAACGTTGCCATGACAATATTTGAAGGACTCGAAATTGACAGATTGGTTTCAAACACAAACGATCAAATTGAAATGTCTTTGAAAAAACTTGACACGTGAGACAGTCATATACAAAGTTTTCTAGTGACAAAAAGAGGTGTATAAATATTTCGCTCATTGTTCACTCATTCATATTTGGTTGGATTACATTACGGAACAAAACCTCTTTAATGATACCAACGTAAAATAGAAAACACGGAGTCAGTTGACTCGGTGTTATTTTTCATTGGCGCAACAGAATGTTGAGTTAAAATTTTAAAGAATTAACCCGAAGTTACTTAACTCGAGTTAGTTTATTTTAGCCTAGCTTTTGGTGCAAGTGGCCCTAAGAGTTTAAGGGCAAACCCAAGTTCTCTTACTGCCGGCGTTGAACGAATGACAGATATACGCGCGCGTGTTCTTAAACTGTCCAATACAATACGTTTTAATTCGATAATAAACAGAGTCATATTACCTCCCACCGGCAAATGGTCTAAACAAATGTGTCCATATCAAAACAAAACAAATGTGCATGGTAGCATTCTTAAAGCAGCCTCACATTAAGTAGACCTTTGTTCAGATATTATCATTGATATCAAAACATTACACATGCAGTTTTGGAGTGCATCTAGACAATATTTTAAAGCTGTATTAAATTAACATTAAATATGCTCTCACCAGTCCGTAAGTGATTGGCGAGGTTAAGCAACTAGGCTCGCAGTCATTCCATAGATGGGTGACCGCCAAAGTGGTTTAATTTCTTCGGTTTTAGTCATTAGAGAACAGTCGTTCCTGCCGGAGCCCTGTCGGAGGCCTACTGGGCGGCTTGAACAACCCTGAAACCAGGGTAACCACTGCCCATTGATAAATAAGTAAGTAATTATTACTTTCCCGTGATTTAACAGAATTATCACGTATGTAGCTTGTATAAATAATGGTTCATCCTTTTAATTCCCGCTACTGTGAACGTGTCTGTGGAACACCCGCCATGACACGTTTCATGGTAAACCTGTTAGCTTTCAGTGGTTCGAATAAATGAGAAAACTAAAAAAGGAATTTTAGAGATTATATAATACACGCTATAGTATTAATACACCGAAAGACGCAGCGTGGGCAAGCCCCTAGAAGTTTGACCGATGATGTTGTGGGGGTAGGCTTGCCAGGTGTTCGGCTTTAGCCGGTCATGTTTGGCTTTTTGCGGTCGCGTCCGGCCAAATACGTACGTGTTGCCTGTCCGGCTTTTGTCAGGCTTTTTGTCAGAGTGGCGATTCGTACGACGATGGGCGGACGAGCGTCCGAGCGGACAAGAAACAAACTGTTTGGCAATAAAAAGAAATGTCCGGCTTTTAGGGAAAATGTCAGGCCTTATATAGTGCGCAGTCCGGCATTTGTATTTTATGGCCTGGCAACCCTATGTGGGGGTCACTGGAAGCCACTGGATGCGGATAGCGCAAGACCGGCAATCGTGGAGATCTTTGGGGGAGGCCTTTGTCCAGCAGTGGGCAACTTAAGGATGGATGAAATTACATTAGGGAGGATCAGAAACTGACTATTTTAAAAATTGTTTAACAATCGTATAAGAAAATTTCTGTTTCATAAAAACTTGTGTGTACTTATGTACACGCGTTAGAAGTTATACTTCTTAATATACAACTTGAACATAGTTATCAATTTTCATACCACCTAGAACTAACGTCATGCTGTTATTTTTACGATGCGCGCGCATCGTAAAAATTCACTCTCATACCACCTAGAACTAACTTCATGCTGTTAAATTTTTTGTTGTCGGTGTGCGCGCGCATCGTAAACATTCACTCTCATCATTTTTCTCCATCGCGCCAAAAGAAGTATAACTTCAAAAACTATTTTTTGTCACCTCTGGAGTTTCGGAAGCCGACCGCGCGATTGATCCTCGCGGCTCGCTCATACCCGTTACCAATCCCCCCCCCCCCCCCCCTGACCTTGGTTGCCAATAACCCGCGGTGTTATTGTTCTCAGTAATTTGATTGCATTTTTAAATCTTTGATATATTTGAAATGAAATGTCCGATTCCAATCATTTAAAAAGTGATAAATGGGTACCGAACAGTTATTTTCTACAAATGCATTAATTAGGTTAACAATAAATTCCAAAATATTAATAACGTGGTCTTATTTCAGCCGAGAATTTTATTTATTTCTTATATGTAAATAAGTAGTTATAATGAAGTAAGTAGGTACAATAGTTAGACACGTGGTATCGAGGAGATCTTTGAAGATATTGACATGTTATCTATTATTGCACTACATATTTTTGTTCTATCGTAAATAGTTTGCGTAGTGCATGCTGTATAAGGAGGTTAATGTTTAAATTTTTCCACCTCACTTTCTATTACTGTAGGTAGCATAAGTATCGCTCGTTTAATTCGAATAAAATAAAAGCCTATGTAACATTCTATAAGTGAAAGAACTTTTACAAAACAATAAATAATAAATCCTCTCTCTCTTTTCAATGTTAATATAGAAACATTTCTTTTTCAGAAACCTGTTAGTTTTAATTTGTTTAGTTTAATGGATAGATAGCCCTTGTAAAGTTACCACCATTATTTATGTGACACGTTGTATAATGTTGCGAAGGACTGGTGCGTAACTTAGGTATAAACAACCTACCAACGTATTACAAGTCACCAGGGCCCTCTTGCGGTTATAGTCCGCCGCCAAGCAATCATATAACATATTAAATGTTATACGATAGCCTAGTTGCGTGCCTATTTCACCAGAGAGACTATGATCAAGAAAAGCGATTACTAAATTTAAAAGAAATACCAAAAGATTGATTTTCTAAGATGTTGGACATTGCTCCCAGAAACTTAACAAATTACAGAACACCTTTGGTATATATTTATGCTGTCACGTTTACAAACAAGCATACCTGCAGCCCACCTTTTTTTTAATGGCCCGAATGCCTCCCCCCTCCCCATCACGCACGAGCGCGTTAAGGCAACCTGAGCTACAGCAGGTTACCTGTTCCCGGGACCGCTTATACAAGACGAGTGGAGTGCCCTTCCTCCAAACGCCAGAGATCCCAGGGGCGGCGCCTAGCCGGGGAGAAGCCAGCCGGACGCCGCATACTCTCTCGCGCTGAGATTAGCTCCCAGCGCCGGTGCCGATGAAGCGGACATTAGCGTCAATGTCCACTTCATCGGCGCCGTTTCCTTCTCCTACGGGAGGGATCGTTGCGCTCCCTCTCACGCTCGGCGGCCTCCTTCTTGAGCAAGACAGCTACACAGAAGGAGGCCACCGCGTTCCATCCGGTTGTCACCGCCAACATAGCCGAAACCACTGCTGGCAGCGAAAGGTCCAATCCTATTTCAGCGACCAGGACTCGCCTCTCGGGGGCCCAGGCTGAGCACTCCACCTCCTGCAGCCCACCTAATGATAAGTGGTAGCCTATGACGCTTACAAAGTATGCTAACGCGGAGCCTACCTTTCCTTTGGCCCCATAACACACATCATCAGTCTGATATCACCCACTGCTAGACATAGACCTCCTCCACAAGGTATATAACGTTGCCATTATAGGACGAGGGGTTTGCTATAGTCACCACATTTGGCATGCGAGTTGGCGACCGCAGGCGACCCATAACTACAAGATTAACATATAACTAATTGGTCTTTGTTGGCCTTTAATTTAATAAATAACAATAAATAATAATAATTACTACTTACTGAAGTACTGGTTTAACTGCTCCACGAATGTAAAATCTGGCGTTACTTTTAGCATTTAGTGCTCTTCAGGTCACGTGAACTAGACCTCGAACTACGGGGGTGCGAGATTTGGACCTCTAAACTTTATTGCATAAACACTTGGGCAAACGTGTTCACCTCCCGTACAAACATGTTCATTAGCTGAAGAACGTTGCATATCACATTAGTTCGCGTGTCGCGATGGCTTAGAGTTTAGAATAGACTATGGAGTCTATTCTAAACTAGTCTAAGAGATTTGTCTTCAAGCGCACGGCGCAGTGGCTTTTCGAATTCATGTGAGAATTATAAATTAATTATCTAGTACTGAAAACGATTGAGGAAAAGCCAGCGTGGTATACTATGGCATATGCTCTCTCAATGTGAGGAGAGGCCCTTGTCCTGCAGTGGGACAATATCGGTCTCCATCACCATCCTGAGGTCTAAATCTCGATCTCTTATGCTCCCTGAAGTTTTCAGTATCGGTTACTAAGAGCAAGCATTCAGATTTTTTTTCCATTAGTTTCTCACCATTTCCTTTTAGCTTAATTCCGAATTCCTAGAAAATTTCTGAAATATTGCTGCTAATTGATATAGAACGTACAGACGTACTATTCTTCCTTGCATATATTCCATTTCTAATGGGGCCTCCCAATCTAACCTATCACTCTTAAGATAACCATCCGAAATCGGATCATTAAAAATTGTTAAAATGATCCGATTTCGGATGGTTATCGTGAATAAGTAATAAAGTAAACGAAAAAATTCAGCTATGGAAAAAGAGAAAAAGGGACCATTCAAATCGCTTTTATTCGTATAGGCATCGTTTTATCCGGCGGCTGTGGAACGAGTTTAATTATTGAATTAAACTTCACTGAAATTTCACTGAACTCACCCGCAGGTTGCCCGTGGCCTCTGTTTTGATGACTAACTAAGTTCTAACCTGAATGTAGGTTAAAACTGAGCGACATTGACCGTGCAACAGACTACTAATCTTATTATAGGTACCGGCGCCGAGCAAGCAATCGATAATATCTATTCCGGGTTTTATAAACAATACCTCTGGCAAATTTACTAGATATTCTACTAGAACTGTATATGTAGAAGAAAAAAGTAGTTCATGCCTGACCGGTACTGACTGATATTTGTTTTAAGTCGCAAAATGATCAATAGGTGGTAGAACGCTGGTGCTTTCTGCTGCAGATTTGTCATATATCCCCATGGGATATGGATAGAAAGTATTGAATACTGACTTTTAACAATAACAGTTAGTGTTCAAACCTTAGTTAAATGTAAGGAACAAGAACTTAAAGTCTACAAAGAAAGCATGGTAAGTACTGTTACCGGTAGATGATATACCGTTTTGACTGCACATGTGACGTTGTCTGGCACATGATTCAGCGCATGTTAGTGGCTTGACCGTGATGCTCATGCCACCATAAAGACGTTGGTTTAAATTGGTATTTGCTTTACTTTCATATATTATTTTTCCCGGTTTTATCTATCCTTCATCATCATCATCGTTACCATATCAACCGAAAGACTTCCAGTGCTGTACAAGGCTACTAGGTACTAAGGATCTCCACAATTGCATTGTGCTGCCCGCATCCAGCGGCTTCCCACGAACCTTTCAAGATCTTCGGTAAACCTTGTAGGAAGCCTGCCCACCTCGACCCATTCGTGGTCGCCACTCAAGAACCTTTCTGTCCGAGCGGCCGTCGGTTCTACGAGCTAAGAGCTCCGCCCACTGCCAAATTTTGGCAATTCTTTGCGCTATGTCGACTACTTCAATTAACCTGCGGCCTTCGATATGTCTGATTAGATCGTGAAAGGATATTCCGAGCATATCCCACTCCATTGCTCTTTGGGTGACCTTGAGGCTTCTTATTAAGGCCATAATAATCGTCCACGTCTTTGTTCCATAGGTAATCACTGGTAACACACACTGGTCGAAGACTTTCGACTTGAGACGCTGCGGTATTTGGGCCGAGAAGATATTACATAGCTATCCTTTTTATACTTACATTTTAGAGAATTGATTGACATGACAAAATAGGTGTCTTAATTCTTATTCTTTGCTGATGATACATCTTTGATATTCAAAATTAATAGCAAAGACAAAGATCTGATTCTACTCACTAACACACTCAGCTTACTATCTAATTAGTTCCCCGCAAATAACTTATTCTGAATGCAGAATAATATAATACTTAGTTCCTTCATTAGTATTCTTGGGAGTGACACTAGACTCAACATTCTAATGAAGTAAAACATTCTTGAAAGATATTTCTGAAAAAAATACAGTTTTGGGTTGGTTTAACTTGATTTTTGATTACTTCCTTGAACGGATATTATTTTGAATCATTATCTTAGTATATAAAAAGTATATAAATATTAGAATATACGACAAATGATGGGCAGGATGGCGTGGTTGGTAGAAACTTGCCTTTCACGCCGCACGTCGTGGCTTCAATTCCCGCCCAGGACAGATATTTGTGTGCATGAACATCTTTGTTTGTCCTGAGTCTGGGCATAGTATATGGACCATGTCAGTTATTTGGATTTCATGGTACAAGCTCTGCTTAGTTTGGGATGGCCGTATGTAAATAATGCCTCTGGATATTATATATATACATATATTGGGTAACCGGTGCATTACACCGGCTTTTGCCGATTGAACGGAAGAAATTCGGCGCCTCTACGGGGTTGTCGTGCGATCCATGGCCCTATACAGGGCGCCTGTTTGGTCTAAACGCCTGATGGGTGCCTCTCGCTGCAGTACTATTCTAAATAGCCTGCAGCATGTGGTGGTCAAGATGGACCGATGATCTTGTGCGGGTCGCTGGAAATCGCTGGATGCGGATAGCGCAAAACCGGCAATTGTGGAGATCTTTGGGGGAGGCCTTTGTCCAGCAGTGGACGTCTTTCGGCTGATATGATGATGATGATGTGGTGGTCATTCGGATCGCACGACCGAGGAAATTGTACGGCGTATTTCGAGACGTTCATTCATTGCGCGCCTCCCGCCATGTTAAAGAATAGGGTCAAAATATCAAAGACCATTTTATTAAGCTACCATTGTCTTAACCTAAATAATCCTATAATACAAGCAAAGTATAGTTAAGTGCAGCTAAATGTATTAATAGCATAGCACAAAGCCCCAGAGACCCCGACCTTAATCAAAGTAAAAACGACGAGCTCGTAACTAAATCGCGGAGACGCCACAAAGCTCGCGTGTGCCTGTCCCGGGAGAGAACTCAGAATCAAGGTAATATATCCAGCGTATGCTAATATTCAGACAAATATCAAACACGAAACAGAAAAGATATTTAGATAACGGTCATATTATACCTACACAGCTACTAATGCAATACATGATTATGAGATAAAGTAGAAGGCAAAGTAAGGTTCAAAAGTTGTTTCTTGTTACATCTTACTCTAATTTTACGAAGTCAAAGTTTCCTTTGCAGTATCTGTACCTACTGGATCTATTTTGATATCTCTGGACCAGTTGCCTGGGAGAAACTGCCTTAGGCATTAAGTCCGCTTTTGTGTTTATGTGCACCAAGTTTAAAATAAACAATAGATGGTTGAGAGCCTGAGAAGACTCAATTTTATGGTTTTACGACAATCCGACTTACCAGGTGTAAGTTTGCACAAGTACAGATAAGAATAGACAATAGTGATTATTTTGTAGCACCTGTGGTATATTTACAGCTGAAAGAATAGACGGGTTTCATGCCATCATACCCTAGAGCCTGACTTCAATAATGCAGGGTTCGAGGCGGCAGTAAGGGCAACATTCATCATAATTCCATTATTCTAAAGGCATAGGTTCGTGCACAAATTGTGTTATCTTTCATATTTTTGTTTTTATTTTTACTGAAATAAATATTTATTTATTTTCTTATGTTTATTTTTTACGCGTTAGCGTGATAATATGTAGCCTATATGTTGACCCGACCTCTTAGTAATATTCATGCAAAATTTGAACTAAATCCATGCAGTAGTTTTTGAGTTTAGCCCGGACATACATACAGACAAACCGACAAACATTCTGAAAACTATATTCTTAGCTTCGCTATCGATTGTAGATCACGCCACAAGTATCTTTTTTTTTAAATATTCAATGTACCGTTTTGATTTCCTACGATTTTATAATATGTATAGATAAAATTATTATTATTATCATCATAAAGTTATAATTATATTTTTACATTACATTACAAAATTTATATCTATAAAAAAATAAAACAATAATACCATATAAATAAAATTGCTAAAAATAGAATTTGTCCTGCGGCGTGGTTTGACGTCCTAGGCCGCTGGTGGTCAGGGCGACAGAATATGGAACCTCCTCACGATGCGTGCATTTCCATAATCGGATTCCATAATTATGTATCCTTTTATTATAATTTTTGCCTATCACATAAAAATACTAGCTTTCTGTATTCTTACTCCATATGAACTATAACTGTTCCAAAACTTCATACACCTCCGTCCGCGCAATTTTCGTAAAAAGAGGTACCAAGTTTTTGCTTCACGTATTAATATTATGATGATAGTAGGTAGTACTGACATTTCGTCCCATTTTTGTCGTTATTGGTCGTTTCTAGGTGAACGAACACGCTTACACAAGTTAAGATTGACAGCAGAAGCATTGTAAATATTCGAATACACAATGCAAAGGTTTATATAGACAAAAGGCAGGTTTTGTGTTGGCACGAAAGATAGGTCTTAGACCGCTTGTATTTTTACTTGGAGAAGCAAAATATGTGTTCGTTAAAAAGTGGATTATAAAATGGTGCATTTCTATTTGTGAGTCTTACCTTACCAGTTATTCATAACGTCATAGTGAGCGATCGGCGAGGTTAAGTATTTATTTATTTATTTATTGGCTGCCAAAATGGTTTCATTTCTGAACGTCCCCATACTTCTGAGGGCCTACTGGGCGGCTTGAAGAACTGTGAAATTAGGGTAACCACTGACGAAACGATAGAGTAAAAGAATCGGTTTGGAGAAGTGGTTAGTGAACCTACCAGGAAAAAAATTGTGTGATGTGCAAGGTTATTTGTTCTGTGTCTGGAAGTAATTTATCTATAATATACCTATTTATAAGTATGTAAGTATATTTACCACAGTACAGACTCTGTCTAGTTCGAGATCACATGACTGTGTATTAACAGTCCCGAGATATTTATTGTTATGAATACTTATTAATGGATTAATCACAGCTGGCATGGTATATATGTATATAATTTTTATATCTCATAATTTATATATTATGCCATGTTAGATATATTTAAAATACTATTCGGAATATAATAAATTTGACGTACTTTCTACATTAACTCTGGTTAAATTCTCCAATGATGTGTCCAATTAAGTCCCTAGTGTAATGTAAGTGAATCCTGTTTCGTTATTGAAATGTAGTATTATTTGTCTAAAATCTACGGGTAGGTAGGTAATAATAGATACTCGATAACTCGAATTTAACACACAAAATGGAGGTTCAAGTCATGACGGTGTTCTAAATTTATTGTTCTGAGATTAACGTTTAAGAAGACGTAGTAAAGGCTCTGCCTAGTTCGGGATCAGATGACATTGTGTTCGTGTTCCTATATATTTATTCATTTAACATAAGGTTATAGCAACTAGAAATACTTGCTTATGAGTTTTAACCGTCAATTATGTTGAATAAGAACTTTGGTGGAATATGAACTTCAAAGTAGAAGATTATCCGTGTATTTGAGATTAGATAAAGGCTTTGCATTGCGAATAATGCTATAAAATTCAAATTTAATAATTTGGAAGGTATTATCAATATGATATGATCTTTCACATGTAACTGTGAACATATCAGTCGGCCATGTTTCTAGAAAAAAAAAACCGATAGATAATACCTACATCCTCCGGAAGGGTGTTAGCAAGGGAAGCCTAAATTTGATCTGCCAGCGTGTATCGTTCGTAGCTTAACGCAGAGCGCCTACCCGGATTGGTAAATGGTGCAGGTTCGAGACCCGCGGGACGATTAAATTTATGATTTCCCATTTTTGAGATTATCCGTATAGTTTTTCAAAATACGAAATGAATATGTAGTGATAATTCCGCTAGTATATAGGTATAACTATGTAATTATATATAACGGCTTGACGGTCACCGTAGCCTAGTTGGTAGTGCTCCTGCCTTCGAAGCTGGTGGTCCTGGGTTCGAGTCCAGTAAGTGCAAATATTTGTGTGATGAGCATGAATATTTGTTTCTGAGTCATGGATGTTTTCTATGTATATAAGTATGTATATCGTCACCTGGTACCCATAGTACAAGCTCTGCTTAGTTTGGGGCTAGGATGATCTGTGTGACATTGTCCCTATTAAAAGAAAAAAAAAATTATATATAAGGATGAATGAAAGAAGATTGACAAAAGAAGTATACCTGGTCTGTGTGCATTGTACAACCGTAAGGAGAAGACCTCGTAGAGCATTCTCTGACGAAATCGGAGACGTTCTCAAGAAAGGTCAGGTCAGAAGTACCCTAAACCGGCGAGCATGTATGAAGAATATAATGACAGTAAATGAGGCGAAAGAAGTGTGCAAGGATCGTGACAAATGGAAGTCCGTTGTCTCTGTCTACCCCTCTGGAAAACAGCTGTGAGTCTATGTATATATATCTTTTACCTAAAATAAATGCTTAAAATGACTCTGCTGAGTATAGGATTCTATGTTTAATGTCCCAACATACCAAAACCCGAGATTTTGTTAAAAATTCATTCCGTAAGTGCGTATTTACATATAGTGTATATGGTCTTTTGTGTTAAGAAGGCGCCGCTTCATGGCGGCTTACCATCTATACATGTACTTCTAAATACAATTTGTTATACTTGCTTTAAGTTTACTGTAAAATGTGTTCATTATGTATTCTTGGTGCTTGAAAAATAAGAATTAGCTGTGTCTCATTGACTGTCTGTACATTATTAAGTCAGTATCGTATAGATACTGACTTAATAATGTACAGACGCCAGCCCATCCAGCTACCCCAATCTGTCAAATGTCTTTTATAGATTTTCAACCTTATTACAAAAGCATAAGGTTCACTTTCAATTGGGAAAATTTGTCAGATTGGGGTAGCTTGGTCTGCTGGCGTCTGTACATAAAAACTAGCTTGATAAAATATTTATAATCTTCGTAAAATTCAAATTATGTGTTCCAACTAATTTGCAATCGTCTTAATCACACTAATAATATAATAGCGAAAGTTTGTGAGTGTGTATGTTTGTTACTCTTTAACGCAAAAACTACCAGACGGATTTTGATGTATCTTTGTAGTAATATAGATGTATACCTACATCCGAGTAACACATAGGCTATAATTTATACAGTTTAACGCGGGTAAAACCACGGAGCACTGCTTGTTAGATTATAAAAATACTAATTTAATAAACAGTTTTACGAGACAAATGCAAGTGTTCATACTTCTACCAGCAGTTCCTAATAATTTTAACTATCATAGTTCCAGCCGAATGACGTCCACTGCTGGACAAAGGACTCCCCAGAAGATGTCCACAATGGACTTGTGTCTATCATTGGGAGGGATATGTCATTATCGCTACGGTTGGCGATATGTAATAGGTCTTTACCTATGAAATTGCCGTTTTGTATGAAAAAATTTAAACGAATTTTTTTCATGAATTTTTTTATTTGTATTAATCGAAGTAATCACCCATGCAATCAATGCATCTTTGCCATCGCAGTGGCAGTTTATTGATGCCCTTCTTAAAGAAATCAGCTGGACGGGAGGCAACAAATTCTTCAAAGGCATTTTGTACTGCCTCTCGGGTATTGAATTTTTTTCCCGCCAAGAAGTTATCCAAATTCTGGAAAAAGTAGTAGTCTGTAGGCGCAAGGTCTGGTGAGTAGGGCGGATGACGGAGAGCTTCCAACCCCAGTTCTTGCAACTTGGAGACCGTCTGCTGTGCAGTATGAGGTCGCGCGTTGTCGTGCAGGAGCAGCGGAGACGAGCGATTGACCAATGCTGGTTGGAGATGCGCCAGCTTCTCCATCATTGTGCTCAGTTCTTCACAGTACACATCTGCAGTAATGCTCACCCCGTTTGGTAAGAAGCTGTGATGAATCACACCGGCGCTAGACCACCAAACAGTGACCATCACTTTTCTAGGGGTAAGTTTTCGTTTAGGGCATTGTTTAGGTGCTGAACCAGGATCCAACCAACTTGCTGAGCGCTTGCGGTTATCAAACAGAATCCATTTTTCATCGCAGGTAACAATGCGGTTCAAAATTCCTTCATTTGTGTGTCTGTTGAGCAGTGCAAGGCACGTCTCGACGCGTACTTCGCGCTGGCGATCATTGAGTTCGTGGGGCACCCATTTGTCAAGCTTTTTTACCTTGCCAATTTGACGCAAATGGACCAATATTGTTTTGACGCTAACGTCGAAAGCTGCTGCTAATTCAGCCGTAGATTGTGTATCATCAGCTTCCACAACCGCCTTTAATTCGTCATTGTCGACCAAAGTCTTCGGACGACCGCGAGGTTCATTTTTCAGGTCGAAATTTCCAGAACGGAAGCGAGCAAACCAATAACAGGTGGTGCGTTGGTTTGTAGTGTTAGCTCCGTAAACGTCGTTGATGTTGCGTGCCGCTTGTGCCGCGTTGCTGCCACGACGGTACTCATATTCCATGATTACTCGAATTTTTAACGTATCCATGATGACGAAAAAGATTGAAATGCGATGAAAATGTAACACTAATCAATAAAGAAATGACTACTTTTGGAAAAAAGAATCCATGTTTTTAAAATAAAATTAATTTGAAATTAGAATTCTTAGCCAAACAAAAATTATTTTGATTTGAAATGGCCAGTACTGCAGAACGGCAATTTCATAGGTAAAGACCTAATATATTACATATTGGCTACATACATATACTGATGATGATGATGTCCTCCCGGCCGAATTTCGACCACGGCGGCCAGTCTCAATGGAGATAAGCCAATTGCGCAGGACATATTATAGTGCACAAGTGTGTGCGCAAACGCAGGGGCACTTTCTATTCCATCACTCTCATGATCCGATGGGACGACTAGCAACACGACCGGAAAGAGGTCAGGTACAGGACCTACGGCATTACGTGCTCTCCGAGGCACGGGGCTATAATACCGCCAACTACCAGACTTCGGGCTGATACTGAGAAATTTCTTTTTACGGAAAAATCCCAAAATCACTTTTTGTCCCGACCCGGGATTTGAACCCAGGACATCATTGCCTGCGGTTGAATACGCTACCGCTAGACCAACGAGGCAGCGATATATACTATATATTATGTAATCAAACATGGATCATCTTAAGAATTGTTTTGTGTTCGCAAAAACGAATAATTACATTCGGATGTTAAGCATGTTGATTTTTGCTTATAACTAAAGAGAATTAAAGTAGCTACGAGTATAATGGACGGGTCAGAATTAGTAGAACTAAATCATTAATCTACTATATGTCGAGTAAAGTATACCATACTGTATTGGCTTTACTTGTTAGATGAATACTGAGAAATTTTCTTAACAGAAAAATCCCAAAATTTCCTTTTGGCCCGAGCCGGGATTTGAACCCAGGACCTCATTATCTGCGGTTGTTTACATATTGTGCAACTAACTATTTTAATAGTTTGCAGCGACTACCGCATTCTTACAGTTAGTGTCTTTTTGTTAATTTTTTGTGGGTAATTAGATTAGTTAAAGCATCCCGAATCGGGAACGGGTTGGGGTTAAATCGCTAACAAAATCATTAATCAGCTGATCCTTATTGTTGTATGGGGCAAAATTAACTCCCTAACTATTTGTGTATTTTTCATTTTGATGACACGTTGTTCAATTTCATAGGTAAATTAAGTAAATTAACTTACGTCTAGTTATATGTTACAACTTGTATATACTGTTACCTTTTGATCGTTTAAATCTCGTGGAGGTGTGATAGGGTGCATGAAACACTATCGATTGGGTTGATAAAATTAAAAAATAAATTTACTTTATCGTATCAACTCGAATGTACTATTGCTTTAGGGAAAACATGATGAGAACTATTAGTAGATACGTACTTTCATTCAAAGACTCGTTTCAAGAAATTGTGTAATCGCAGTCCGCGTGACCTCATACTAATAAGCCAATGCTAGACCAGCCTTGGGTGGAGTTTGGTCTAGCATTGGCTTATTAGTAGCCCTATTTTATTTAAATATAATAAAATAAAAAAGGTTTTTATTCACGTAGCCTTTAAAAAAGCGCTTGTAAATAGTCAGAATATGTTTGTAGTAATACAGTTATTATTTCTAGTTACTTATTACAGATATTTAGGTACACGAAATGTTAAAACATTTATACAATTTATTTTATAATGGTAGTGACATTTAGCTAGCTTGTATTAAGTTATTGTCAATGAGATTATATTTAGTTGAAGTTATTAATATTATGTATTGAAATTTAAATTTTTCTACATATTGTCTGAATGGTTCTGTCTATATTAAGATATGAACTCAGTATTATTATAATAACGGACTTGTGTTTAAAACGACTGTCGCGCTTTAATGCTACCACCGGATCCAATGCGCCCCAACTGAGAAGACCCAGCGAAAGTAGTATTTGATTGGCAATGTCAAAGTCTCCCGCCCCGCACTCTCCCGCGCACAGCCCCGCGTACCCCGCGCTCCTCGCATGTAATGTTGTGTTTAATGCCCATCGCTCACTGCGCAGTACATAACTGTTCACACCATACAAACACATCAGTCAACACCTTGTTATTGCTTGTTGTCATTTAACTAATTGTATAGTGGATATAGGCGGGCCTGTTGGCGTGGTTAATAAATAATAAATAAAATAAAAAAGGCTTTTATTGACGTAGACTTTAAAAAAGCGCTTGTAAATAGTCAGACCATGTTTGTAGTAATATAGTTGTATACATTATTATTTCTAGTAACATAGATATTTAGGTACGCGTTGTATGAAAACATTTATAAAATTTATTTTATTATAGCAATGATATTTTGCTAGCTCTTATATGTAGTTATCTTATATGTAGTTGGCAAATGCTTGCTCTTAATGCCGGAGGTCGTGAGTTCGATTCTCACCCAGGACAGGTATTTGTGTGCAAGTACATGTCTGTTTGTTCTGAGTCTGGATGTAATTCAATATCAGTTATCTGGTTACCATAGTACAAGCTCTGCTTAGTTTGGGATCAGATGGCGGTGTGTAAATAATGTCCCAGTATATTATAATATTATTTTACAATTAAATATATATGGTGCGGCTGTCAAACTACATATAAGTAATCTGTTTCGATACTGATGAAAATGGTGATAACGCTAGTCTAACCACAAATCGAGAGAACCTGTAACTGTAAAAAGCTGGACCGATTTTAAATTATCATGGGACTTAAGATTTACTTAAGATGTAATTAGCACTATTATTTTTAATCATCAAAATCCCTTCACAAACGAATTCGGTTGGGTGGTCTTGTTTTTATGACTAAATAACTTTGTATACATCTAATGCTCGCACGGAACCCTTGCACAAGTCCGCACAACCGCTTGGCCATATCTATCTATACATATAATAAATCGTAGGAAAGTCAAAACTGTACACTGAATATTTTTTTAAAGAATACTTGGGGCGTGATCTACAACCGATATCGATGCCAAAAATATAGTTTTAGAATTTTTGTCTGTGTGTCTGTTTGTCTGCATGTATGTCCGGGCTAAATTCAAAAAGTACTGCATGGATTTGCTTCAAATTTTGCATGAATATTACTAAGAAGTCACGCTAACACCCACGGGGGAGGAGCTGTGATAATTTATAGAATTGAACGCGGGTAAAACCGCGGGGCACATATTGTTGTTAATAATTAATATGAAATCAGCCACAAGTAAGTAGCCATCGAACTCTAAGTACAGATAATCCTTTACGAGACTGAATGGTCCATTAAACCACAGTTTACGACTGGACATAGCACATCATTATTATAAGTATTCACTTCACAGTGTAGTCCGCGATTATGACTACTTTATGATACTTGCTGACTAACGTTCTATTAATAAATAATCATTATATAATCTAATAACATGACTTTCAACCTGTGTCTGACTGGTGTAAAACATCCGGTCGCGCGTTTGACTCCGTAAGGTCATAGTCAAGTCGACTTCCGCACCGACCTTGTGTAAAAAACGATGATCTGTTTCGAGGTCTGGCTTGTTGGGGGCGTGCCCTCAGAGCATCGGTAAAAGCACGTTGTCATAATCATGCTAATTACTGGTCCCGTATAGGTATTGGTAGTCGTACGATTAATTTTGCATATCAGACTGAAAAAAACATGACTTAGTATTTCAAATTCGAAAATTGGTAATTTAGTTTTACGTCTGGGAACACTTGTTACTGTCATTTAACTGTCAGTTCGAGTGAGTTTCGCTACGGATGCGTGAATTAACCATAAAGGGTATACTAACTTTATGGAATTAACACAAAGTAACCATCGGCAGATTGCCATAAGACAAAAAAAAACCTTAAGCATGGCGTATTTTTAAAATTGTTCCTGTGAGGAAGAATGCATCTGTCGGAGCGAAGTAATAGAGTAAAGATGCTTTAGAACTTTTTGAATTTTCTTTTACCCTAAAAGTAATATTTATAATAATGGTTTCCCCTGTTTTGCATTTTGTTTTTATGTAATGTAAAATCTGTTATGTAAAATCTGTTATTTATTTTCTGTGTCTCTGTCATTTCTTTTATTGTGATACTGTGTGCGGCAGTATATTTTTGTGTACCTTTCAACATTTCCTTGATTTGTTCCATAACTCAAACTTGATGAAATTAAATGCACGTGTAACATTTTTGAAGTTTATTTATTTTGTAAGTACAGACACCAGCACATCAAGCTACCCCAATCTGTCAAATTTCCCCAATTGAAAGTGAACCTTATGTTTATGTGATAAAATAGAAAATCTATAAAAGAAATTTGACAGATTGGAGTAGCTTGATGTGCTGGCGTCTGTACATATCTTCAACATTTTCTTTATATGAATCAGTAGTATTTGTGAAAAATATGAATGATTTGATATGAATTATAATAGTATTAATATTTTTCACAAATACAAGATCCAGTTTTGTTTCACATGTCCGGACTCATTTAGAAGCTATGGAACGTTAACGGAATATTTTGTTTGCCCATGTTTTAATGTATATTGCAACTATTTTACTTTTATTTCTCTGCACTTTTCTTTGTTCATGTAAATTATTGTCTAGTTTTAGTTCTTTAATACTAATAATGCATTACTAATAATTCATTACTATGCATTACTAATAATTCGGTTAACGGTTAAGAATAACTTTATTTCTCATAAAGAATTGTATACATAATTCACTTACTGAGAAACAATTTTTAAAACTAAGATTAATAATTAGGGCGCACAAAGGTACGTATATAAATTAACAAAAACAATATTCTTAAGAACAAAATTAATTCTTTCAAATTATTTACTACTAATACTGTTTACTAGGTATCATCATTTATTTTACGTTATTTTCGTAATCGCGGTGTGAACTGTTGCAAAAAAGTATGTTAAATACGCAAAGAAGAGACGAAAGTTTTTTAAATCTAAAATTCGCTGTACATTACAGAGCTGTATGTTCTACAATTCACATATAAACATCGCTGTATACAACAATTTAAAAGTAATGTTAATTGTTCGAGATTTATTGTAAGAATATTATGAAGGTGGCTCTGCGATTTTACGGCGGCTGCCACGTCAAGCACTCGACGGTAGGGTAAAAAATTTAACTATTAAATAAACCAGCAGAAGAAAATCAAATTGGCTACAGTGTTTTCGTTCAGATTTATGAACTTGGCTTGTCACGCTGCCACGTGTCTAGATATATATTTGAATCACCTGCGTTGCGTTGCAGACCCTTTCCCCTTCCCTGGCGAGCTCTTCACATCCAAGACCACAATATTTACATAATAATCCCAGTCCAAGTATATTCCTAGTGAAGTAATACCTACTCACATGAATACCTGTAAAGTAGATATACTGAGTAAACATTAAGTGTAAAAAATATAAGCAATGTTTTCCAATGGTAATAAATATAGCCGGGGACATTATTCACACACGGCCATTTGATCCCAAAATAAACAGAGCTTGTACCTACTGTGGAAACCAGATAACTGATATACGTACTACTGTACTGTATAGGTATTGTAAATACACACTTATATGTATAGATAATTAAATCCAGACTCAAGACAAACAGCACACAAATATCTGTCCTGGGTGTGAATCGAACCCACGACCTGCGGCTTGAAAGGCAAGGATTTACACATCACTTACGCCAACAGGCCCGTCTAATGTTAATAATAATAATATCCTGGGACATTTTTTACACACGGCCATCTGATCCCAAATTAAGCAGGGCTTGTACTATGGAAACCAGATAACTGATATATTACATATACTATTTTTTTTGTAAATACATACTTATATAGATAATTTACACCCAGACTCAGGACAAACAGACATGTTAATGCACACAAATATCTGTCCTGGGTAAGAATCGAACCCACGACCTGCGTGAACAGCAATTATTTACCAAGCAAGCCAACATGCCCGACCAATGTTAATGTCAAAGAAATATCACGTAACAGAGCCTTAGTTCATTCATATATTTTCTGTGCCAAAAATATATAAAACAAAACGTAGCATCTATTCACCTCATTCACATTATGTTAAACGAAAAACATCTCAAAACAATACATTATGTTACTTACAGTCCTACCTACATCTGTTATGTACAATTACTGAAGTGAAATATTCATTGTAACAGAATACACGTAAGTATGTATGTACATTAAGTAAATTTGCCTTAAAATATTACATTATGCATGTTTGCCGACGATAGTTCAGTGGGTGCGCGTGCGCTGTGAAAGCCGCCCTTAATAGATATAACACGCAGGTATAGGTCAAACGGTAGTCTTAGGCTCGCCATACACGGACTGCTCGAGCAGTTACCTAGTGATCAACATACACTGACCGCTCTTGCAGTCTAGAATCAACAGGCTGCCATTGATATCAATGGCAGCCTCAAGCTGTTGATTCCAGACTGCAAGACCGGCAATAATAATAAGTTGGCAATTTGGTTGGCAATTGACGGTCACCGTAGCCTAGTTGGTAGTGCTCCTGCCTACGAAGCTGGTGGTCCTGGGTTCGAATCCCGGTAAGTGCAAATATTTGTGTGATGAGCACGAATATTTGTTTCTGAGTCATGGATGTTTTCTATGTATATAAGTATTTATCTATCTATATAAGTATGTATATCGTCGCCTGGTACCCATAGTACAAGCTTTGCTTAGTTTGGAGCTAGGATGATGGTGTGACATTGTCCCTAGATATTATTATTATTATTAATTTCAAATCAGTAGAATCATGGATTTTAAGGAAGGTGCACTTTTGCTAAATTTGCTCATACGACGATGACGGCGGCGTAAAAATAGAAAATTGTGGGTTCATCCAATATTAAAGCGCGGGCGGAGTTAACTGCGCAAGAGCAGTCGACAAGTCGAGCAGTCAGTGTATGCCTGGCGACTGCTTGACCGCATGATGTAATTTCACAGTGCTGCCAACCGCCCGCAGCAGTTGCAACTGCTTGAGCGGTTTGTGTATGTACGTACGTAGAAGTCTGTAGTTGACTATGCAGTCGCAGCTTGAAGCAGTCGATCTTGACTGCTTCAAGCTGCCCGTGTATTCCAGCCCTTACACACTACACTGTACGAGGTATGACTTCACTTTTGTAATGAAGTGATTAATCCTGAAAGACTGATAAGCAATAAATAAATATCTTGAGACATGTAACACACTGTCATCTGATCCCAAACTAGGCAGAGCCTGTACTACGAAAACCAGATAACTTATAAACATACTTATTTTATTAAATTTCGTTATTTAAATCTATACATGTCCTCTTTGATAATAGGGTAAGGCTCAAAATTTTTGCGCTATCGCACAAAGGAGATCACAACGGAACGTGTTACAACTGAACTAATGTGTTACAACGGAATTTGTAAACCTTAGTACACATAACTACCACGGAGTGCAATTTTTTAAAATATTTCAAAAATATATGTTTTTATTAAAAAACATAGTTTTAAAATAAAATAAAAATATTATTCTTAAGAAGGTATTTTTATTTAATGATAATAAAATTTATTATACCTAATGGCATATGACTATGAGTATCATTTAAAAAGAAAACCTAGATATAGAAATTACGACATTTTGTCTCTTTATCATTTGCGGATTGGGATGGAGCTTCATGTTTTTTTATTACGCTTTGATTCCCGCCACTGCTTTCTGACCTCATTTTTTTCATCTTCATTCAATTCAGCAATTTTCCTTTTTATGGCTTTTGTTCTTTCATTATTCTTTTTTTCAAATCTTCATATTTTGCCGCATTACTCTGTTATAATTTTTCTCAGTACCTTCGACACTATTCCGCCTCAGACATAGACATCTTGAAAGTAATAAATAAAAATAAATAGGTAACCAATACTTACTATGTAAAAGTTTATTCAAGTAATCAACAACAAAATGCCAACTAAATTGGCTCGAATTTAACTTGCAAAATTTCATTACAGAAACCGGGACTAGCGAAAGTAAATAAAAGCTTTTTATTAATATTAAAGTTAGGATAGGTTAAAAAAAATTAAAAACAATGATCTACACTTACCTTTATAAATTCTGTTGTGACACGTAGCACAATTCGTATCACAACGTCGCACAAGGGAACAAAATTTCGACACGATCGAACCTAAAAAAAATCATAACACCAAAAATACTAGACGTACCTCTTGTGCAGTGTTATATTTCAGTAGAACAATAGTTGATTTACAGGATTTAAAGCGGAAATTCAAGATATCTATTCACTTAACGTCAATACAAAAGAATTTAACTTACAATTTTTTAATGACCATCCGCGTGCTTCACCACTTTCTCCCAAATGATACGACACCAAATGGCGGAATCGTTCAGAAATGTATCAAATATTGTGAGCCAGTGTTGCCACTTTAAATAAATGAATTCGTCATGGCATAAAATTTAACCAGTTCAAAAATATCGCGTCGCACAACCTGTCGTGTTACAACGGAAAAAAAGTTCAGACACATCTAACATTGATAATATTATTAATACGCTTTGTTGTATTATAGCTGTTACCGTTTAATTTCGTCAGTTGTATTCCATAGAATAAGATATATACGGAAATAAAAGGTTGCAGAGATTAAAACAAAAATTGTGAAATGATTTGTAAGGAGTGGGCGTATGCAGACACAAAAAAATTGTATGGGAGAAAAAAAGAACCTTTTTATTTTTTATGTACTAAATTATATAATAGGATTACCCGGATGGAAAAAATAATATATGTAGGAAAAATAACAAAGTTTCTCTAAGTTTGAGAAATAATATAATTTTTTATACTTTTCGTTTTTTTTTATTTAGTTAAACTATACCGACACCAGATTTTTACAATATGCGCAAAAAATTTGAGCCTGTCCCAATAACTTAAAATTGGCTAGTTGTATATCATTACTATTAAAAATAAATGTTATTGCTTTTTTATCATAATTTATTTTATTTTAAAAAACAGACTACAGACTAATAACAAATTAATAATATCATTTTCTTATAACACTGTTAGAAGTCCAATTATATCTGTACACAACATTTAAAAATTACCGGATACCTAAATATCTACATGTATCTAAAAATAATGATAAATTAATAAATTAATTATATATTACTACAAACATGTTCTGACTATTTACGAGCGTTTTTTTTAAGTCTACGTAAATAAAATCCTTTTATATTTTTATTTATGTTATTTATATATTTCTAAAAACATACATACCTAGTATCTAATAGATAAATTATATACGGACACAGAACAAATAATCGTGTTCATCACACAAAGAATTGCCCCGGGTGGGAATCGAACGCATGACCTCTGGCTTAGCAGTCACGTTAACTAATCACTAGACATAAATGCGAAAGTTTGTGAGTACCGACGTATGGACTTGTTTATTGTTTCATGCAAATCTACGGAACGGATTTTGATGAAACTTTGTAGTAATAATATCCTGGGGCATTACACCCACACGGCCATCGGGTCCCTAACCCTGCTGCCCTTTACCTGGGAGATATTCCCTCGGGTCGACATCTACGCCTACACGGGATGAAATTGGGTGCTGATATTCTTTACCGCCACCCACACAGCATTAATTTATAATAATTCGAAATTATTTTCAATAATTATTTGCTTGAGTTGATTATAAATATGTTTTAATTTTTGTTATGTTAAAAAAGTACATATTTAAATAATTAACTTAACTAAACTTAACTAAACAGAAAAATATCTTAAATTAACTAACTAACTTGTAATAACTAACTACTATAACTAAGTTATAGGGCGTCGTAGAATTCCTCCGCATCGTCGGGAGGTAACGTGCCCAGAAGGCTGGCCGCATTGCCACGCTGTATGGCAATGCTGATTCTTTGACCCAAAAAAAGGCCAGCTCTCTGGTCACGGGAAGCGTCAATCAAACGTTTCGAAATTTCCCGAAACAATAAACGTGCGTTAGGTCCCCACGGCCCTAGCGTTATCAATAAGAAAAATTACAGCCACGTGTTCGTAGATTTAAGGTGCAGTGCGGCCACGAAAACAATACACTAGAATAATCTCTAAAATCATACAATTATAATATAGTTATTTATTCCAACGAAAAAAAAATAATTGAAAGACGGATGAGATGACAGAACCATCTACAGCTGGAATAGTATTTATGTAGGTACTAACGGTGATTTCCTTCAATGCATAAAAGTAAGTAATCAATTAATAGTTGATTTATGATAGAAAAGGCTTTTCCAACATCAATGAAAATCAATGAGGAAATAAAATGCATTAACATTGTCCTTGCAGTGTTGCTTGATTCGCCATTTGCCATCAACGATCATAAATCATTTGCTTGCAACCATAATAAAAATATTCTATTCTCAGGAGGTGTTCTCAGTTTCTATTGTTAGCGTTATAATAAGATACTGCCTAATAGTTATATTCATTCACAGGTACAATGCTATTCTATGACAATGAAACTTGTGTGAGTGTGGACAATTTCACGACAGTGTTTCAAGATAATGTGCCTCTTGCACTGAATGATGATCAAGGAGGTAGCTGAGCGATGACCTTAGACAAAACCTTAGTAACAAAACTTTAAATCCGTCTCCACCTAAGACAAGAATTGTAACGGGCGGGCGCTTCGCGTGGTGCAGCTATGCGAGATAAATGTTGAACTTTATTTATACCCCCGAGACGATAAAACAGCTAGTCACTCAATATTGACGGTCACCGTAGCCTAGTTGGTAGTGCTCCTGCCTACGAAGCTGGTGGTCCTGGGATTGCATCCCGCTAAGTGCAAATATTTGTGTGATGAGCACGAATATTTGTTTCTGAGTCATGGATGTTTTCTATGTATATAAGTATTCATAAGTAAGCCTGGTACCCATAGTACAAGCTTTGCTTAGTTTGGGGCTAGGATGATCTGTGTGACATTGTCCCCAGATATTTTTTATTTATTTATATTATTTAAGATTCTGGTATCACCATCATAGAATTATTATCCAGATGACGCCCATTGCTGAGCAAAGGCCTGCCCCATAAACCTGCACATTTGCCATTCTTGCCCTACCAGCATCCAGCGACGTCTAGCGATTCACACAAAATCCACGGTCCATCTTATAGGGCACCTGCCCACGCTGCGTCTTACGATTCCACTCGTGATCGCTCGCCACTCGAGAACTTTTCTGCCCAGCGGCCGTCAGTTACCCGAGATATGTGCCCTAGCCGCCTCAGCTTGGTAATTCTTCGTCCTATGTCGGTTACTTTACTTGGCTTGCAGATGTCAACATGATTATAGCTTTCTCTAATGCTCTTTGGTTGACCCTAAGCCGTCTTATAAGGACCACATTGAGTGACCACGTGTCTGACATCATCATCATCATATCAGCCGTAAGATGTCCACTGCTGGACAAAGGCCTCCCCCAAGGATCTCCACAATAGCCGGCCCTGCGCTAGCTATGGCTTCCCGCAACACTTGCAAGATCGTGGGTGTATCTTGTAGCGGGGGCAGGCCCGTGTGCGTCTGTCATATTTAATATATATTCCCTTGGCCGTTAATAGTCACTTTTAGGTATTAAGCAAACAGTTGTAATTATCTTTTACAAGCTTCTTTTATAGCTCACTATAATCACTGTCCAATGTTTATGAGAAAACTTGTAAATGGCTAACTGTTATTGTAAACTAAGCTAAAAGTGTACCTACATTAAAATAAATAAATGTCGTAAACATATTACCTAAATAAATTTTGGTATGCAATATATTTATCACAGTTCCGTAGTATAATTTATTTCTTGCACTCCTGCTACTGTTTACTTTACTTTTAGTTCCTATCCATCCACAGGTTGTCTGGAAGAGATCGCTTAAGGTGATAAGACCGCCCATTGTACTTTATGTTCTTTATATTATATCCGATATATTTTCTTTCCGCCTGAGGGTGTAGGTACAATAAAGAGTATTCTATCTATCTATCTAAATAAATATTTTTGTAAATTCGTCAAAATTTTAAATATCTAATACATTCCAATGAGGAAGTTAAGACCGAGCATGGAGCTTAACAAGTCTTAAGGACGAAGCGAAGTGATTACAATAGCTTAAATATAAAATCGTCTGTCTGTTCGTATACCATGGGTCTTCGCTTCGTTTTTGCAGCATGGATAGAGGAAAAATAGTTTTCTTTCCTAATATAACACTTGAATTAATATGAAGGGTCGGGGAAAAAACCAACCAGGTTATAACCAAATAGGTTATTTTGCCTAAAAATAGTTGTAAGATACATTATTAATGAGAATAATGTACGTATCTTCTTTACGTACGCTTAACTCGGGGAGGTAAGCTGGTGAATGCGTGACGTGAGTGTTACGAAAAGTGTACTCGGGCGAGGTGAACGGAAGTTGAGAGGGAGATATAAGTTAGTGAGGATAGAAAGACAGAGAGTTACGTTTCGTGTATTATACATATTACTAGCGGCCCGGTACGTGCTTCGCTACGCTTTTAAGTATTAGTACAAATTGTTTGTATATGGGAGTATAGAAAGATGTTAAATTTTACACTTTTTCAAGACTTTTTAAAATTTTCTCTACGTACAAACCGTCCCTGGACTTCCACGAATAATTCAAGACCAAAATTAGCCAAATCGGTAAAGGCGTTGTTGAGTTATAACATTAAAACGAAAAGTGGCATTGATTTTTATATATATAGATTACATCAGTGGTCTGGTCTAAAGCACACTCCTTTTTTTCATTTGGACCGGTTCAATTCAAATCATCAAATCAAAAAGCGATTTGCGCTTAACAACATCAATTTATCACTTAATGTCGATGTTATCATTCATCTAAAGCTTATCTTATTTACTTATTACTTATTATTTACTTTCTTGTTAAACGCCGGCGCTGACTGACATGACGTCTCGATACGGCATAGCACGCCAAAGGATTTTATCTTTGATCAAGTTATTTTTAACCTTATTTCATTGAGTTTAGAATTCATATTCCTTTTTTTTGTACACAATTATGGATATTTCGGCATGTCACGGGACGCAACGGCATGCCGTTTTATTTCACGGACTGCCGCGGTATACCGCAGCGGCAGTCAGAGGCGTCCTGTAAGTCACATAGGTCACTGGATAAAAAGGACAAATGATCTTTCCAGATTTGTTCTATAACCTATCAGTTGGTATTAGTCTCTATTCATCGTCCGCAAGAACTATTCATCATCATCATCATGTCAGCAAAGTTACGTTCACTGCTGGATAAAAACCCTGCCCACAGAATGGTTGGCAATCCGATGCCCGTTCTCTGGTAGGTATTCCGTCGGTACGATTTCTACGCCCCGCATGGAATGAGATGGGGTCATGATATTCTTCGCCATCCCCGCACAGAGCAAGTATTGTTATCACACTAATATTATAAAGCCGAAAGTTTGTGGGTGTGAGTGTGTATGTTTGTTACTTCTTCACGTCTAACCAGCTCTAGCGATTTTAATAAAAATTTGCATTAAAGCTGATACCCTGGATTAACACATAGGCTTAAATTTATTAAGTTTAACGCGGGTAGAACCGAGCACAGCTAGTTAATACTAAATCCCAGTTAATTGTAACTCCCCAACCAACTACCGATCCGCGCAGAACAAAACTAGTTGAATAGTTAGTTGCTGGGTTTGCTCCGGGACGCCACGACGCGACGTGACGCGGCATGAGATAGCATGTCGTGACATACCAAAGCGTCCTTCAAGCTGCCGAAGCACGCCGTGCAGTCATGTGCCGAGCCGCTATGTCAGTCAGTGCCGGTCTTAAATGTCATCTGCATCATACACCGTAAATGATCGGTGGGGTAAATCACCTAGGCAAGCGATCTATAGATGGGTGAACGCCAAATTGTTTTAATTTTGGAGTGCCTCCCGGGTTATAAAAAAGTAAAAAATGTTTTTATTCACGTAGATTTAATAAAAGCGCTTGTAAATAGTCAAATATGTTTGTAGTAATACAGTTATTATTTCTAGTTATTTATTACAGATATTTAGGTACACGGAATGTTAAAACATGTATACCTACAATTTATTTTATAATAGTAGTGATATTTATAGTAGTATAGTAATTCGGAGGGCACGTTAATCTCCCAGCTGATCCGGTTCCCGGTTCCGGTTGTCATGCCATGCCCTATCAGAAGCCTATAACTTGGTGGCTTACTTCTAAAACTATTTGGGCCGTATATGAATACTTAATCCTTCGTAAGGCCGTTTGGGCTAAACGAAAAGCATTCCATAGTCTTTTGAGCGACCACAAAATGGCACTTTTGGCCAACTATATAATAATTCTATATACCTACAAATAGATCGAAACTTATATTTGATCACACGGAATTATAATATAATTTATGATAGTCACGGTATAGTTAAATGAACTTCAACTTCAACTCTTACTTGTGGCATAGTTAAATGAATTATTTCTTGATTGATTTGATATCTGTCAAAACATATTTTACTACATCTTGTTTGACTGTCTCGGACTATAATATAAAAAAAATATAAAGTTTATTTTCAGTTTCTTACAATGTGGTTCATAGTAATGGTTGAAAATACCTGTGTTAGGATGCCCCGCTCTTCACATTATACTCGTTAAACAAAAAGGGAAAATTTATTTAATTGACGTAAGTATTCAATATTACTATTTTCATGATGGAACTCGAGTATATAGCGACGGTCGCGCTATATCGCATCTGATGCGCCCCAATTGAGAAGACCCAGCGAAACAAACTCAGTGGGTTCATCTACACGGCCCAGTTGAATTGAGTACTCAAGTGGGCATATACAAGGGATTTGGTCCACTTATAGCTTGCGCAGACGATGGAAAATGGCGGACAAAATATCCGCGGTGAGTTCTTATTATTACTGAGGTTAGGTGGCAGTTTGTTCGCGTAGGCCGTCAGGCGCCATCAGGATTTTGCGCGGGCAAAGTCAACCTTATGACTGTACTAATAAGAGCGTGCCACGGATATTTTGTCCGCCAGTATCCCTTGTTTGCGCTGGCATGGCCTTTAAAACATTTATTTAGTAAGCGAATACAATTTGTACGATCGGTTGTCGGAATGTGTATTATTTAAAACAAGCTGTGCCCCGCGCTTTTAGGTTTAAAGAACCTTTATTCTCAATAAAAACATTACATGTCACTTACTTGAGAACAATACTAATTAGAATAAGTTGTAATAAAGTTCACCATCTTCAGTTACCCATGCAATGCGTTCTTTTCTCCAACAGTTTTTGATCTGCGACTAGATCCTTGCAGGAGCCAAAAACTTCACCACGAAAGAATAGTATTAAAAGCCATTACTTCAAATGTTTTATCAACAAATATAAAATGCATTTGATAATGAAGGTATAGGTATCATAAATATCTTCGAACAAAAAATAAGTACCTACCTATTAAACAAGACGTTGCCTTGGTTTTTATCAATTGGTATTGATAATCATCAATTTTTCGTTCATTGAAATATAATTTATATTTTATGTAAGTACTACTTCAATCGAAGTCTGATCGGAACCGATTATTCGATAAAATTATGTCTACCCGGCCGAATTACGGCCACGGCGACCACTCTCACGGGATATATTATGGTGCACAAGTGTGTGCGCAAACACAGGGGCACTTTCTATTCCACCACTCCCATGATCCGATTGGACGACTAGCGACACGACCGGAAAGAGGTCAGGTACAGGACCGACGGATTTACGTGCTGTCCGAGGCACGGGGGTGTAATACCGCCTACTTCCAGACTTCGGGCTGATACTGAGAAATTTCTTGTTACGGAAAAATCCAAAAATCACTTTTTGGCCCGACCCGGGATTTAAACCCAGGACCTTATTTTTTGTGGGTGAACACGCTACCGCTAGACCAACGAGTCAGTCAATAAAATAATAACAATTTAACTGACTGCAACTATAAATGTTTGTACGTTTAAAGCGATCATTTCAGATCACTAGACTTATTGGACATAAAAGTCGGTATGGCTGTGTATTTAAGCGCTGGCTATTTGAAACATTTGTGATATACTATAACTTAACGTAATAAAATAAAAATAAATAAAAAATCATTTATTTCAGACAAAAGAGCCCATAAGCACGACAGGGTTGTTAGTATTAAAAGTAAACTAATGTTAGTAATTAAAATACAAAGTGTCACCGTCTACTCTGAAACAGCAGGCTCACTGGTCTCGCAACACATGGAGTGCAGTGAACCTACTGAGCAGAACAGTATCGGTTCTCTCGCCAATCATCTTCAGGACGCTATTAGGGCTCCCCCGTACTCGTCGCACCACCGACGCTACTTTCTTACGCATAATTGCGTAGAAGTCATCTACGCTGGCATCAGTAAACATGCCGGATGCACTGCAATATCGAGGGAGCCGAAACAGTGCCCTAAACACATTGTTATACTGGACGCGCAAGGCATTGTAGGCTTTTTGAGTAAAGTTAGCCCACAGGCCGCTCGTGTAAAACGTCTGGCAGAATGCCTTGAACATTGTTATTTTAACAGGAGCCGTACATCGAGCGAACCTGTGTGCCAACATGTTACCGCGAACCGACAATGCCCTGCGCTCCCTGTCAATGTCTAATTCGACACTCAAATTTTCATTGACAATATGTCCCAGATATTTAAACTGTGGAACACGAGTTAGAGGTACACCATTAAGTAGTATAGGTGGTATAAATATAGGTATATGGTTTTTATTTTTACACTTGAAAAACATAAACTCACTTTTACTTTCGTTATACCTCAGGCCATGCTCCACAGCATAAACCTCACACACCTTTATCAGCTGTCTAAGACCCCCAATTGAAGGGCTCAGCAGCACCATATCATCTGCATAACTCAGATTATTGACACATATGTCATCAATATGGCATCCAACATGCATGCTGCTGAGCTCCTCAATCAGATGGTTAACATATATATTAAAGAGCCTTGGTGATGTCAACCCGCCCTGCCTGACCCCACACTCTAAAGAATAGTCATCTGAGTATACATTTCCCCACCTAACTATATTAAGCTGTTTACTGTACCAGTAAGCAAGGATATTCACAAGATCGGCTGGGACACCAGCAGTTCTTAATTTTGTCCAAAGCTTATCATATGACACCAGATCAAAAGCTTTGGACAAATCCAAGAAGCATGCATATACTGGAGTGTGCCTTTTTACATAATAATCAACAGTGTGTTTCAGAGACAGTATTGCACTTTCGGTTGACAGCCCCTCTCTGAAACCGAACTGTGTATCTTGTAATGTTACAAAACGGTCAAGTTTTCTATCTAATAACCCATCAAACACTTTTGCAATTATAGTAGCTAAAGAAATTGGTCTATAATTACTTCTATCAGAGATATCAGCAGTGACATTTTTTACTATTGGCACAACCACTGTTCTCATAAGATTAGATGGTAAATATGAGTGCCGTATGCAAAAAGTGTAAAACATGGCTAAAACTCTATACAGGTGCACTCCCCCATGCTGCAAGTGCTCGACACTGAGCCCCTCATGGCCGGGTGACTTCCCTCTTTTCATATTTTTAATAATATCAGCCACATCTTTACTTGAAAATCCAATAGGCATTTCTACTGGGCCATGTTCAGTCTCAGGCACCGACTGCAAGGAGGATTTCACCTGAAAATGATCCTTAAATGAATTTGCAATCATTTTAGCATCACTGAGGCCATCAACACACACTGGCAGACTACCCTTACCATTTAAACGCTTAGTGCCCTTCCAGAACTTATTAAATTTCTTAGCAGAATGCTGCGAGGCAAGTATATCCATTTTTATCTGTTCCTGGTTGTTCTGACAGTACTTTAAGCGTGATTTGAAAATCCGACGACTTTCATACATTTTATCATACAAGGGTCCACTCACTGGTTTACCACCCAATACATACAATTGATGGTCCAGTCTAGCCTGCCTATGCGCATCTCTAACATGCTTGTTCCAGCCATGAACACACTTAACATTACTCGGCTTCTTAGGTAAGGAACTGCGACTGTTTGCCGAAGCCTGGCTTAATATATTAACAATATTGTTGTATAAGTTGTCAATTACAGATCTGTGTTGTAACTTTTGACACATACTATCGGCACATTTATGAAGTTCATCAGGAAACATAATTTTTCTAAAGTTATTATTGCAAATTTCATGATATTTCTGAACTTCATCTAATTTTCTAACCCCCCATACAACATCATTACTAATATAATTGTGTACTTCTACCTTTGCATTAATTACTTCTAAATTACATGTTACCTGTAAGGGGAAATGATTCGACCAGTATACATCATTGAGGACCATAATATTCATCACAGACTGCCATGCTGATTCAGTCACCACACAGTGGTCCAGCCATCGCTTACACCCATATACTTCACTTTGAAAGGTATATGTTTCAGATGAAATACCTAGTTTGACTAAATCAGCACATATCCAGTCATTTTCCTCACAAAAATCAAGAAGTTCAGTACAAAACGGAGCATTAGGATGTGCATTGAAATCTCCTAACATAAATACTACCTCGATACTATTGTCTTGTATAATTGCATTTAACTCACCCAAACACTGAGTAAATTCCGGCAAGTTCACAGTTTGGTCAGTCGGCATATACACACTCATAACTAACATTTCACGACCAGCTCCAGTTATTACTTTAATCGCAGCAATACGCTCACTTAAACACTTCACTACCGTAACATTGCGAAAAGCACTTTTTCTCCATAGTATCGCAACCCCTCCGTGAGGTCTACCTCGTAGCACTCCAGCAGTTAAGTCCACCGCCGACTTCCCTGTGTAGCCGAAGTTGTCGTCAATATCACCCAGTACTTGAATATCGTACGGTAACAGCCAAGTTTCTTGAAGGGCTATCACGTCTGCCGATTTACATAAAGTTCTCACACATTCCAGACTTCTTTTAATATTTTTGCAGTTATAACTTACTAGGGTACTATCCATTGAATTTTTTGTCGTCTTTATCAGAATTCCACGGTCTAAATCGTATGAATCTTCTAAACGTTATTCCATCAGGCCACAAGTTATCATTCAAAAAGGTATCAATTTTACTAATTGAAACATAAATCTTAAATGAATTGTACGGCCTTTCTTTTTTCATGCTAACTTTTTCAAGGAAGACTTTTTCCTGGGTCTTATTATGTATATATTCACATATGTCGGCTTCTAGGGTATCTTTGTTTACATTAGAAATAAACAAAGGAATCTTTGTTTCCGCCGCTTTGAACTTAGTTTCAACATTGGTTATTGCCTTTCCCATTTTTCCAATAAATCGATTCTTGTGTCGCCCACGTTGCATCACAGTCCACTCATCTGTCGGCTTATTTTGTTTCCATTCACCCGGCAATTTAACTATTTCCACCATCGTTGGTGGCAGCGTAGACGGCGTCAGCGTTTGTTTACATGCAATACCGGCAATACCGGTAGTACGAGTATCTGAGGATGACGATATAACTTTATTCGTGAGCGCCAGTGGCGATGAAATAATATGTGTTTGCGACGACGCCGCCTCTGCCGGCTGAGCCACAGGCGTTTTCGGTGCGAGGGAGATAGTCCTATTTTCATATGGGCGATAGTGAGACAGCGGCGTCAAGTCGAGCGCGTTTCGTTCCGATGACTTTGTCTTAGCGTCGGTATTTGATAAATCATGTGATAAACCTACCGGCCCACTATCCGAAAAATATGTACCTCTTTTTTCCGTGTTAATATTTGGGTAATTAACCAAGGAAGTTAGCTTTAGATTGTCTAGGTCTATACGTACTGTTTCTACCATATCTACTGTCGCATAATTTTCCTTAATTGTTTGTATCTCACTACGAAGGAGCACAATGTCTTTCAGTAATTTCGTAACATCAATAATTCGTAATAACAATAAGTATTGTGTGGCTTACCGCAAAGATTAACACCACCCCATCTCATCCCATGGGTCTAGCGGTAGCATGTTCACCCGCAGAACGAACGAGTTCCAAAGTGATTTTGGGGAAAAGATAAATTTCTCAGTATCAGCCCGCAATCTGGGAGTTGGTGGTATTATACCCCCGTGCCTCAGAGAGCACGTAAAGCCGTCGGTCCTGTACCTGACCTCTTTCCGGTCGTGTCGCCTGGGCGTCCCATCGGATCATGAGAGTGATGGAATAGAAAGTGCTACTTTGTTTGCGCACACATTTGAGCACTATAATATATCTTGCGCAGATGGCTCATCTCTGATGAGACTGGCCGCCGTGGCCGAAATTCGCGTAGGAGGACATTATTATTATTACTATGACTATCATACTGTGATCTCTAAACCGTTTGCAAACCGTAGCAGTTCTTTTGGGGAGGTCTTTGTTCAGCAGTGGACGTGATTTGGCGTACTTGATGATGATGATCAATATTTTAATGTGGAATACTTAAGACAATCAATTTAACTGATTAACTTGAAGAGCATCCATTTGCTAAATATAATGATATGAGAAAATGAATACATGGACTTCTCATACAAAAGTTCAGACGCGCACACATAGCTTGTATGAAGATATATATATTTTTTTTGAAATCTTATAACTACTGTTTACATAATAATATTGTTTATCATAATCATTTACTAATGTATTTATAATTTAATTCAATCTCATGATTAAACTAAAGATGTATCTACTCAATTTTCTATATACAAAAACACACACACGCGTATACACACACACACGCGTATATACACACACACACACACACACACACACACACGCTTACACAGGTTTATTTACTTATATAGCTAAATAAATAATATAAAAGTATCTTGCTGACAAATTTATATAATGTAATAGGTTTCGGGGGGACCTGGAGTGCCAAAATACAGGCCTTGGCTTAGTTTGGACCCCAGATCTCCCACAAGTTGCAACTTCATACGTTTTGTCAACTTTATTTGTTTCATGTTAATATCATGTAATTTGTGGAGATGAAATAAATCATTTTTGTATCGTATTTTGTATTAATATATTCTAATTTGTTTCAATTTTATAAGTTCCTTAATACTCAGATTTCAGGGCACAGCATCACGGTAATGTTATCTAACAGTATTCTATCTTCATGCGAACGCTCATAACACGAGTCTTACAAACGCGCCTCGAGTTTAGTATACACCTGGTGCTGTCATAACACGAGTCATACAAACGTGCCTCGGGTTTAGTATACACCTGGTGCTGTCATAACACGAGTCTTACAAACGCGCCTCGAGTTTAGTATACACCTGGTGCTGTCATAACACGAGTCATACAAACGCGCCTCGTGTTTGGTATACACCTGGTGCTGTCATAACGCGAGTCTTACAAACGCGCCTCGTGTTTGGTATACACCCGGTGCTGAAAGAGTCGCTCATACGACGCAGTTTTGAATGGACGGTGTGATGGTTTGGTAAGCATGACATAACCCACGGGCGGGCCACTTACTGTTTATGTGTTTACTGTTGCATTTTCTCATGGCTTATATATTAAGTACATGTGAGGGTGCCATTTACATAATTATTGCAAAAATTTGAGGGTGGTTTGCTTTTGCGATCGTAATTTGTTTTGCTAGATCGCGTGTTTAAATCCTAAAGTGTAAGTTTGTTATAGATATATTGATGTTTGTTACTCTTTCACGCTTAAACTAACGAACCGATTTTGATGAAACTTTGTAGTAATATATTGCACTCGCCTCGCCGCGTCGTGTCGCAGGTTTGAGTCCCGCGACGGACAACTATTTGTGTGACCCATAAATAGTTGTTCTGAGTCTGGATGTACTTCGTGTCCGTCTATTATATGTTTGTAAAATACCCCGCGACACAGGGATTCACTTCGACACAGGAATAATATAGGTTATACCTATATACGAATAACACAAAGGCTATAATGTATTAAGTTTAACGCAGGTGACATCGCGGCGGGCACAGTTAGTCGAACATAGACATGTAAGTTCTCTGCATTCTAAACTATTGCCAACTTGAGATTCCCACGTTGACGGCTAAATACTCTTAATATACCTTTTCAGTACAACCTTTATCTCAGAAACTGACTTTCGTTTTTCACTTAGCTTCTTGAAGTTCCGTGTAAAAGATAAATGTAGCCTTCCTCTCTGTGAGACACCAACGCCGTAGCTTCCCTGTCTTTGCCTCAAGTAACTTTGTAATTAATAAAAAGGAAATGTAATTCATTCACTCACTGACTACAATATTAACACGAAATATTGAAGACAAGTTTTAGTAAATATTAGTAAAGGTTGGAAACTTTTAGTTAGTAAGTTATTATGCAACGGGACTGGATTAATATGATTTAAAATGGTATATCATTATTGTAAGCACTTTCTAACTATATGTTTCGGTCATTTACTAAGATTAATACTGTAATGATATTACCTGCCCTCCTATAGAATAAAACCTCTTTTATCAAGATAGCTTACTCTGGTCATTTTATTAAAAAAGCTGGACATAGCTTTTAAAATTAGAAATAGAATTCGAATCAAATAAAAATTATGATTTTACGTTTGATTGATGTTTTGTCAAGAGTTATAAAAATGGAGTGCTAAAGTATACATTGTGAATCTAGTTTTATTATTTTATCTCAATAAAATAAGTGATTGGTGTTTACAGTGTTGTTATGGATATCCATATCCGTAACCGTAACTATCGGATATCCGAAATAACAAAATATCCGTAACCGTAACCGAATCCGAAATAAAAGTTTTGGATAGTTTCGGATATTTGATTTTGCATTTAATTAGTTATCTATATAACACTTCAAAACGAGTAGATGTAAGACAGAATGACTTATATGACAGATTGCGAAACATACAAGGTACCTACAATTAAAGTCGAATATAATCTGATTAGTATTTCATTTTACAGTTCTTTAAAAATTTAATATCCGTAACCGAAACTATCGGATAATCCGAAATAATTTAATATCCATAACCGTAACCGAAACCGATATTATATTTTACCAATATCCATATCCATATCCGGATCCGAAATTATATATCCATAACATCCTTGGTGTTTAATACGTGTGTTATCATTGAGAAGGTCTCCCTAGATCCGATCACAGATTACCTCTTGCTGCTGCGAGTGTGCTACAATACTTAGAAATAAAAGTGCAAAATCCAAAATTATCAAGATCTGAATTTGCAACAATAGTCGTGTGGTTTCCAGCGTGAAAGAGTAATAGGCCACCCCATGCCATGCCGAGGGTGTCTTACTTACTTACTTATCGTAGGGGCAGTGGGTACCCTAGTGTCAGAGTTGTTCAAGCCGCCCAATCCCCGACATGGCTTAACGACTGTTGCCTAATGGCTACAACCGGGACCGACAGCTAACGTGCCCTCAGAAATTAAACCACTTTGGCGGTCACCCATCTATGGACTTACCGCGAGCCTAGTTGCTTAACCTCGTCGATCGCTTACGGACCGGTGAGAACATCTAGCTATGAGCGCCTCGAGGGTGTCTTAAAATGCGACTAAGGAATACACCATATAGACGGGCAATAGCGCCTTCAGCGTAGTAATTTACACCTAACTGCGGTCTCCAACTCGCATCCCAAGCGCGGTGACTACGGCAAATCCCTCCATCCCTCCAAATGGCAACGTTATAGAAACGTTGAGGTGGGGGGGGGGGGCTTGGTCCAGCAGTGGATGATATCAAGCTGATAATGATTCTTTGTGGCCATTACGAATACTAAATAAAATAATAAAATAGGTACATTTTCTGGCTATTATATTAGGTTATCGGTAATTGAATGTCCTTAAAAACATTTATATGTTTTTAAGGATTGCCTATCCTGAATGCGATGTGTAGATGGGCAGACATTAGGCGAATATGTTTGGTTTTCTGCGAAAGAAAGTATGCAAGAATGTCCAGTATTTTGTATTGAATTTTGTATGTAACCCTAAAAATAAGTAATGTAATTGTTTCTATATTAATTAATGTTTTACCGTTTTATTTAACTATAAATAAATGTGTGAGCGAGATTACTGCGCCTTTAATTCTGGGCCCTTAATATCTTATGGAGGCAGTCATGACCATTGCACTCAGTAGCCCTTAAGTGATTACCGAGGTAAAGTACAGACGCACATCAAGCTAGCCCAACCTGTCAAATGAACCCTATGCTTATGTGCTAAAGTTGAAAATCTATTAGTCTAGCCTTTGACCAAACAAAAGCGACACTCACTTACGCCTTCTATTAAATACATCTTTCATGTTGTTTTATTACTACCTCTTTGTCCAATAAAATACTGATGATGACAAATATTGGTAAAACAGAATATTTCTTAGCCAACAAAATAACTGTACCTAATCTATATTTTATCCTCACAAGACTGTTCTACATCCGCAACAAAAACATAAAAATCAGTTCTAAGCTGCACAAGAAAAGAAGATGTATCCAGAACCCTGTTATATGTAGTAAATAACACAGATTATATGAAACTTTACAAAAGTATTTATATAAGATACTTCTTCTTTCATTATCGGTGGTTATCCGATAATGAAAGAAGATCCATCTTTCATTATGGTAGCTGTTTAAGCCGTCCGGTGGGTCTCTGACATGGCTTATGGACCGTTGACTAATGATATAAACCCGGACCGACAGCTTAACATGCCCTCCGAATCACGGACACGCTCAGAAATAGAACCACTTTAATGGTCACTAATCTAGGGACTGACCGCGTGCCTTTGTACAGACGCCAGCACATCCAGCTACCCCAATCTATCAAATTTCTTTTATACATTTTCAACTTTATCACCTAAGCCCAAGGTTCACTTTCAACTAGGGAAATTTGACAGATTGGGGTAGCTTGATATGTCTGTACAATCGTGTTTTTCTTAACACGATTACATTAACATGATTTACTTTCCTTCTTCCGGGCTTTGTCTTACCTGAGAGTCTTAGGGTATAAGATCAAAATTTTAAGTAAATCATGATGGTAATTGTATCTACAGTGCTGTGCTTCCTCAGTAGGTAAATAATTACAGCCAAGTACAATAGTTGCATAGGCGGCTCGTAATTTACCTGCATAATATTCAGAAACAAGAACACCTGCAAACAAGTGTTATCTAAAGCATGCATTTTATTTCATTGTAGACTTGGATATTTACATTCACTAGTTCAAAACACAATGTAGAAATGTAATCTAAGCATACAAATGATTAGGTTGCTAACATCATTAAAATATATGTTACAATGGATAACCTAGTCTCAAATGTATAATAAACTAGCTAGGCCCCGCGGTTTTACCCGCGTTAAACTTTATAAATTATAGCCCTTGTGTTATTCTGATATATAAGCTATATTATTGTAAAGTTTCATTAAAATTCTCTGACCAAATTGGAGATGTTCTCAAGAAAGGGCAGGTCAGAAGTAAGTACCCTAAACCGGCGAGCATGTATGAAGAATATAATGACAGTAATCGAGGCAAAAGAAGTATGCAAAGATCGTGACAAATGGAAATCCGTTGTCTCTGCCTACCCCTCTGGGAAACAGGCGTGAGTCTATGTATGTATGTTCATTAAAATCCATTTATTAGTATTTACGTGAAAGAGTAACAAACATCCATCCATACTTACAAACTTTCGCGTTTGTAATATTACTAGGATCATAATGATTTTTGCTCTTATTAATTTAATTTACATTACATGATTTATACCTCGACTGGCCACCATTCTCACAGCAATCGTTTTTTTAAGTGTAAGAATCACACCCCTGAGGAGATCCTTAGTGTCACTTTTGGCGCCAGCACAGAAAAAGATGCATCGAGGCATGTTCATTTCAAAAACAGGCATACATTCGAGTTTATATGTGTAAATATGGTAGATTTTTAGATATAATTCAATTCATTTATTTTTATCTCTTCACAACAAATGGTTACATTTCACATATGTAACGCCATATGAAATTAATGCATAATTAGCTGTGCGCCGCGGTTTTCCCCGCGTTAAAATTTATAAGTTATAGCCTATGTGTTAATCCAGGGTGTCAGCTAATTCCATACCCAATTTTTATTAAATCGCTCCAGCCGTTTAGACGTGAAGAAGTAACATACATACACACTCACATACTCATAAACTTTCGCCTTTATAATATTAGTCTGATTAGGGTGAAGTACAGACACCAGCACATGCAGCTACCCCAATCTGTCAAATTCCATTTATAGATTTTCAACTTTATCACAAAAGTATAAGGTTCGCTATTAATTGGGGAAATTTGACAGATTGGGGTAGTTTGACGTGCTGGCGTCTGTACATTAGGGAATATATGCAACCAGTTTTGTGAGAGACTGGTGCCTGTGCTAGATTTAGTACAAACCACCACGGTTTATTACAAGTCACCATTTTTTCCTTTTTTTTTCCAAATCTCATTTCTCGTTGTTCGATAACCTTACACAAGTGGAGTACAGTGACATATTACCATGAATAATATTTATAATAATATTATAATATTTTTTTAAATAATAATAATAATATCTGGGGACAATGTCACACAGATCATCCTAGCCCCAAACTAAGCAAAGCTTGTACTATGGGTACCAGGCGACGATATACATACTTATATAGATAGATAAATACTTATATACATAGAAAACATCCATGACTCAGAAACAAATATTCGTGCTAATCACACAAATATTTGCACTTACCGGGATTCGAACCCAGGACCACCAGCTTCGTAGGCAGGAGCACTACCAACTAAGCTACGGTGACCGTCGAACCGTGAATTGTGAATTTCCGTGTTAAATCAAAAACTCCAAGCATATAATAAAGTCGCCATTGCCTTCCTGTGGTAGGACTTTGATTAGTATGTGACGGACTTTACTAGATTTTGTCTGTGAATAAATAACGAATGCATACTACTACAATGAGACCATATTTATTGTGACTGAAGGATTTAAGATCTATGCTCAAGGAATAATTAAAACAAATGAGATCCTTATTAAGTTAGGAATACGAGTCAGTTTTATATTTTACGTGGCAGTTTGTGATCGCTGGCACGGAATCACAGATCAGGGGCTCTACCAGCTAAGTCGCCGAACATCGATTTCTTAAATGGCGTTCAAATAAATAAAGGCTAAAAATGACTTCATCAATCGTTAAATCGGCTTCAACGTTGACAATCGATTCCGGACCATTTATGAAGTCACATGTACTCATGGAAGCCGATTTAACGATTGATTAAGTCAATTTTAACCTTTATTTATTTGAACGCCATTTAAGAAATCGATGTTCGGCGACTTAGCCGGTTTAGCCCCAGTGAGAGGGGGCAAATGTGATCATCGCCGGAGATAGCTCCTAAGTTTTTTTTTATTGGCTTTTGAATGTAGACGAGCTAGCGGCCCACTCGATGGTAAGTGGTAACCGCTGCTCATGGACATTCGCAGTGCCAGGGGGCACAGCAAACCGCTGCCTACCGTGATATTAATACTCTTTTTAAACCTTGTATTAAGAAAGAACTTTTCGGCCGCTGGGGCAGAAATATTCTCGAGTGGCGACCACGAAAGACGCAGCGTGGGCAGGCCCCCTACAAGATGGACCGATGATCTTGTGCGGGTCGCTGGAAATCGCTGGATGCGGATAGCGCAAGACCGGCGATTGTGGAGATCTTTGGGGGAGGCCTTTGTCCAGCAGTGGACGTCTTTCGGCTGATATGATGATGATGATAAAGAAGTACATGTCGTAGCGCTGAGGAAACACCGCAGCAGGTAACCATTAGCTTACACTTGTTCTAGATGAATGGCCAACCCGGAAATGAAAATACACGCACATTTATCATCAGGAATTGTACTACCTACATAGCGAGTAGAGAATATGCGGGCTTACGCACGCATAGTACTGGTTGCATCAGGGTGGACTAAATAGTTTAGGTGATAAAAGCATAAATAATCACACTACTGAAGCCAATAGCCTGCATAATACGGTGGGTGAGTTCATACACATTTACAAATTAACAAGTTATACTCAGTCAACCGGAGGGCGCCGCAAAATACTCCCGACCGCAATGTCACTACAATGAAGGTATCTATATTTGAGTGTAATTCGATGCGAGATATTTTATTACCACTAACCAATTATACGAGTGTATTCCCCAGATATCACAGCATCCGCTCAGTGGTCTAAATTAAATAATCACTTCATCATATCAGCCGAAAGACGCCCACTGCTGGACAAAAGCCTCTCTCAAAGATCTCTCCAGCGACCCGCACAAGATCATCGGTCGATCTTGTAGGGGCCCTGCCCACGCTGCGTCTTCCGGTTCGTGGTCGCCACTCAAGAACCTTTCTGCCCCAACGGCCATCGGTTCTAAGAGCTATGTGCCCCGCCCACTGCCACATAATCACTTAGAGAGCCTTAAATAATAACTTGTAGTTTCAAAGTATAAAATACTGCAGCCGCGTTTTTGCTGAGGAGTGATCGTAACTAGACCGTCACGTCTTGGTCGGTGACGCTGAATCAGGCTGACAAGGATCCACTGGTAATGCACTCGAGCTATATGATCCAGTCGTCATGAGCCATGTTTACTGACAAAGAAGTTGTTTACTGTGTACCAATGTTTTGGAATCTATACTAATACTAGCGGCCCGGTACGTGCTTCGCTACGTATAAGGCATAGTAATAAAAAAATGATTAAAAGTTTATTTATTCATACAAAAAAATATTTTAAATTGTTAGCTAGTAAAAACTACGATTTTACACTTTTTCAAAACTTTTTTTAATTTTCTCTACGTACAAACCTTCCCTGGACTTCCACGAATAATTCAAGACCAAAATTAGCCAAGGTAAAGGCGTTATTGAGTTATAACATTACAACGAAAAGTGGCATTGATTTTTGTATATAGGTATAGATTATAAAGAGGTAACGTTTGTGAAATTGTGTGTTCGTGAGTTTGTGACGTTGTAAGGGGTAATCTCTGGGTCTAATGAACCGATTATTTAAAATTATTTCAACAATATAAAGCTACGTTATTGTGGACTGCCATAAGCTATGATTCTGCATCATAATTTTTATTTATCCCGAACTTTAAACCCGAAGTATTACGCTGTACAAACGGGCAGGGACAGAAATATTTATAACGCGGAACGAAGACCGCGAGCACTGCTAGTAAGGTATAAACATTTAAAATCCTTAGATATAAAATTGCCGTGCAACATTAAAGAACAAAATGTCCATTATTGGACATTTACAAGTTGACATAGATTGGCAGATAAACGCTGATGGAATGGCAACACTTGTATATAGCCATATCATAATCTAATCTAAAATATATTACATGATATTTTGTATGTAATCTTTTATCATTTGTGTCTATATAAACTTAATAGTTATATAATAGTTTATCGGATAAAGATAATATTTGAAAATATTTAAGCTAAATATTATATGAAAATTGGCCTAATTTAGTTTGGAATTTCAAATTAATCTAATACACATTTTACGCGAATTTTGTACATATTTCTTTCTCTCTTTATCTTTTGCTTACTTGTCTCATCTAGCTCTTAAAAGTATGTTCAAAGAGTAATAAAATCAGAGGTATCTTATAACGATTAAAATAAAAATTTAGGTCACTTTAATTACATATGTCGTTATATTTTTACTGTTTATTATCATATATATATATTTTTATTGTTTAAAGCAAACCAGAAATTTTAATTTGATTTGAAACAGACATTGTCGGAACTACCAATGTATTCCAATAGAAAATAAGTAAATATATATATCTACTATTTATAATGCAATAACATTTTATCTCAAGAACGAGTAAGGAGGTACGTTACAACACTTATTACCAACAAGGTTACTGTCTAGTTTCCAATGATTGTCACGTGATCCCTAATTATCATGCTCAAGTAATAATAACTTAAGAATAATCATAATGGTAGATACTCGTTCCTACGAGTTTATCTTTGTCTTCGAGTGCCTTCCTTTACTTTTCCATAAGGAGTTAAGTTTATATCCTCTTACATAAGCAATATGTTTACGTGTCGGGTTCTGAATACTCTGAGACAAATTCAATAATAATCATAGTATAAAGGTTTTAGGGGTAGAACTGTGATGTAGGTAGATCTTATATCAGCGAAAACTTTATTTCGGGATTAATGGGAAAAAATATCATAACTCCCGAAACTCATTTTAAACGGATATCGATTTTCTAGATATTATCGATGATAGTCAATACCCACATTCCTAAAATGGCGCCTAATTCCTAACATGGCACATAGTCATAACGATCAATTTACTGATGCTCGGGCGCGTCACGGGAAAATATGAATTTGCCTTGGGATCCAGAAGGAAAAAAAATGTAAAACAAAATATAATAGAAAATGGAAACTAAACGTTATCCTCATCTTTCCCCAGTAACTAGAGAGAAATGGGAAACAGTAAGGTAAGGTAATACTTCAAAGTAATGAACATGCACATACAGGATTGTTCTACAAATAAGGCTTTTTTCTATATTTCATAATATACGTCTAAAATTACACTTCTGTGATCCACCAATCCACAGGATGGACGCTCATACTAAAACTTGTAAATTGTTATGCCCAAGCGGCTTGTTTTTGCAATTGTTGGCATTAAAGCAATTTGCCTCATACACCGCCAATAGGACTCAGCAAACCCTAAACTGGATTGCAGATGCCCTACTGCTACTACAAAATGATACGTTATATTTTGTATATTTAACAGAAAGCCAATAATTACACCTCGTCACCAATAGAAGAAGAAGAAAATACGTTTACCCAGTAAACGAGCAGAGATAAATAATTAAAAAGAAAAAATAACTTGTGTGTACTTATGAACACGCATTAGAAGTTATACTTCTTAATATACAACTTGAACATAGTTATCAATTTTCATACCACCTAGAACTAACGTCATGCTGTTATTTTTACGATGCGCGCGCATAAAAATTCACTCTCATACATTTTCATACCACCTAGAACTAACTTCATGCTGTTTAATTTTTTGGTGTCGGTGTGCGCGCGCATCGTAAAAATTCACTCTCATCATTTTTCTCCATCGCACCAAAAGAAGTAGGTATAACTTCAATAAAGGATATGAGGAACAAAATTATTGTTGCGAGTCCGAATTGGTCCATCTCAGCACTAACTGCAACATTAACAGTAGGTACAGCTTGCAATCACATATTAAAAACTGCATATGAAATAAAATAATAATAAATTAACACCAATTTCCAGATAATACTTACACACAGAATATAAAATATTTGATATGTCAACATTATGGTCAAATCTTCCCGTTCCATCGATATACAAAATAATTCAACTATGGCATAACATGCATTACATATTTAATCTGTGCCACGAGCTGAGTCGTGCTGTCATTCTAATTATATACTCTCTGATTCATCACAAAACTGTCAGATAAAAAGGAACGCGAAATTTGAATCACTTCAAAATCTATATAAATAAACAAAAATTGTTTTGGTTGGTAGATAAGTTTGGTGTAAGTATATCGAAGAGTGGTAATTGTGATTTATCGAATTTAAAGGTGACATTTGTATGATAAAAACATGATGGGGTAATGGCGTTGTTATTACAACGGAGTTCGTCGCTATGTTAGCGTCAGCGCATTGTTTTGACCTGAAACAAGCCGCCAAAAATGTGTGGTTAGCCTTCAACACTTCTTTCCGCAAAAGTGTTATGAAAAATGTTGGTTGTTATGGTTACTTATTACATATCAGAATATAACTTGATATAGGTATCACAAAACTGATCACAAAAGAAATCAAGTTTTAAACAACGCTTTGCTGTTTTGCAACTTATTCCATCCCATTCTTCTTCTTAGCGCTTCGATGGCAAACTCGTTAAGTTAACTCGTTTTGTGGCCCAGAACGTGGACACACTGATTGCCATGCTTGTGGCATTTCTAAGATCCTGCCATGTACATGTGGCAGGGCAGGCTGGGCAGGCTCCAGATGGGCCATGGAATGGGCCGATGCTCCGCAAATACAGTCCATTTTGGAGTTGCTCGACAGTCCCCTAGACCGACACCTAGACACTAGACACCTAGACATGTTTGACCTAGACATGGCCCACCACATTGCTCAGTAAGTTTAGCAGCTATAGTCACTATAGCTCTATAGGAACATGACTTTTAAATAATGAAATGATTGATAGCTCTAGGTAATTGCTGATATTCCTGTCTGCAACAATCCAAATCTATTCTAGAAACAAGTTATGTAAACGGCTATGAGCCCAAACTCTTTGTCTTAAGTTTACCCGCGATTTTGTTATTATTGATTTTGAACTTTCTTAGCAATAATTACTGAGATTCTACGCAAAGTTTCAGACCATATTAATTCTGGCTGTTAGGTGTAGTGCTTTTAAAACAGTTTAAGTGCATTACATTAATGTATGCCTAAGGCTTAGTGTAACTTATAATAATTGTGACACCATTTTTACGCAAACTTTCATAAAATACTTACGAGTAGATATTTGTAGATCAATACGTTTTAAGCAAATATAGATGTAGATATTTGTATCATGATCGGACTTTAAATGATTCTCTTTCCCTATTATTTTCTTGTAGGGTGGATATAAAAAAAACTGCCGAAAACACATGTGCAATTTGTAACTAGAAGCAATAATATTTAACTTTTTACTTCAAAAATTGTTACTCATATTATTATTTGTAGCTATCTTATGAAGTTAAGATTGGTCACCTTTGTATGTGCCAATAAAACATTCCCCTTTATAATGTTTCCTTGATTATTACTAGGAGGCCTAAAATTAAATGAGGTCTAAATAATGGGCCAACCAAAGATCACGAACATTATGATAATTAAAGATATCCTTTTTTAATTACATATTTTGTGGGGTCCCCTCGTTAATCACGACAAATTTGGATAATTCCAATAAAACAAAAATTACTATTTTGCGGAAAATATTGATAACATAAAAAATCACAACATTACATTTTGCAAAAGAAAGGTTATAAAGATGTATAGTTAACACCAACGATATCTACGACGACGTGGCTGTATTTCTGACTGTACCTATATTTATTAAACTGCGCTTGCAAACACTTTAGCCTTGACAGCGTCAAGCGTGGTTATTACAAGCAGTGCGAACAGCAAGTGTCACGTGGAACCGACTGTACTTCATTTTGCTAAAGTTAAACCTCTGCTAGCTGCTGATACCATTGGTAGGAATTAATTCACGAGTTGATAAAGAAGATGACAATATTATTCAAGGCGACCAATTATACTTGAAAGTAACAATTATTTTTTAACTTTCATTTAAGTATTTATGTTAATCTTACCTAAGAACGGCCCAAAAAGGTTACGCATTACGGGAGTCTATCAAAATTAAATCACATATTGAAGTGAAAAACTTGTATTCGAGCAAAAACATGATCAATATAAAAACCACTTGTATGTTTCGTACTAGGTAGGTTACACATCAAAAGTAGTAGTATATGATTCTATAATAATTAGCGCACCCATAAATTCTACAACACGATCATTAAATCCCCTTCCAGGGGGGGAGGGGGAGTTAAACGAGCATAGCTAACTGTTTATTTGTTTATAAACATAGTATTAACAACACCAATCAATACTTGTGAAGAAAACTAACGTGTTTCCTTATTACAAATGAATCTTAATGACGTCCCAGTTTTGAAATGATCGAAATCTCAAGAATAATTAGATAAATAAATACATACTAACGTCTGCTCTGCCAGTTGCATATAACATCTTTCTTACTTTACAATATTGGCTATTACTCATAATATGTTTTAAGTAACCTAATATTATAGTTGAGGTAGAAGCGGGTGACGAGATAACGTTTTTAAAATCAGGTCCGTTTTGTATTTTGTGTAGCACGGCAATGCTTCGACAGCAGTGGCGGCAAATATGGGGATAGACTTTCTTTGCGTGAAAAATGTCTATGAAGATCTGAAAAAGCTATTGAAGACCTAGCACAGTCCCCATGTGTCGTCTAATCGCATCATTCCATGTAATATAAATTATTCTATCCCACTCACGGGGCACAATACAAACAGATTTTCCAGAGAAGACTTATTAGGACATTGTGCACCAAAAGATGATACATAATAATATGTTAAAAGAACTGTGTGTCTTCGCTCAAACCTTATTTTGTCCAGATAATATTTCGTTTTGCTTCCCATGACATAACACGTATTTTACTCGTATTTCTACCAAGACCAGCGAAAATTTCCAGGCTATTTAATATGGCTATAGCTGACATAAATGACGAAATTCTAAATAAATAACAATGTAGATGGGATATCCCGCGCAAGGATTGCCACTCGCATCAGATCAATTATTTCTGGATGTTTGCGAACGGTTAATTAAAACTTGGCTAATCACAGACCAGTGTGTGTTTACTATTACTTCCTGAACACGGAAATTTAAATTTTTTCGTTTATTTTCAAATGACTACCCTCACCTGAAAGCCTTTGCTCAACTTTCTATTGCGAATATGAATACACCACCCAGCACCACATAATTCGGGAGTGTGATATAGAATCTGCCATAAAGAACGCGATTGTATGTTGAATAGCCCACAATCAATATCTGGAGCAGGTTATTAAAGAGATCTTTTAGCGACAAGGACCAACTTCCGTGCGTTTAGACACTTCTGCCAAACCTACTATTGTAATCGACCATAACAGCTCAGTTGACGGGACCCTTAAGCATCTTCTACACGAGTCCCAACAGAGGTCACCCTGGTGGTTGCCATCCGTCTAGACTGCAGTTACGGCTAAGCAGTGGAACACCCTCCCGAACGACGTGTTCCCAGACTCATACAACATGGGTTAATTCAAGGCTAGAGTGAACAGGCATCTTATGGGTACGCGCGGTCCACCTTCGACCTTACATCTTCACTTACCATCAGGTGAGATCGTGGTCAAGAGCAAACACATCTAGCATAAAAAACGTTGTGCAGTCTAGATTTTGACGTTGGTTTGCAACTGTGTAGAAGATGCTTTAATAATTTCTTAACCCTTGGTGATTGTGTTGTCTCATTTTATGGGGTTCTAGCCACCTTATATCATTCTGTCTCCCGCTTTGCACTGGAGGGAAGTGGAACTGATTTTATCGAACTCCACCTTGTTTTCTTGTAATCTAACTTGTTGCGACATCCAACACAGTGTAAACAATTCCTCGGGACATACCGGGGTTTCACCGCTCAATGTTATTTAATTGTGTCCCATTGTCTATCATGGCTTACGAGAGTGGCAGTGGAGGGTAAGAGGGAGAGAATAGTCCCAATTGTAGCTAAATTTTAGCCTCATGAATAAGTTCGAAAATCATCCTTTTACGGCTTGAGTTGTTCTTGCTCGCGCCATATCTTTGAATAGGAAAATAAATATAAATGTTGACCAAGGTTCTTAAGTTAATATCATAGAAATACGTCCTATTTTGATGAAAAAATGGTAATACCCCAAGTGGGCTTCCTACGGCTCTTAGAGTTACGGGAGTGTAACCCTGCCTCTGTCACTTCGGAGATTTTTGGCTAGTGAAACAGTCGTAGTTTTACTAGCCGGAAATCTCATTAATACTGGTTGACCCGACCCGGGATTAGAATCGTTTGTTTATATGTCTGCAGTTAAAGAGACTAGCTATAGCGCGGACAAATGACATAACTACCTTGCTGTACCTACTTAGACGAAGCGAATACAATGGACCATTATCAATACTTAGACTTAAATAAAAACAGTCAATAAAAAGACTACGGTCGTTATTACAGTCCGACAACATCTTCAAAATACCATTTCAAATGACACTTTAACGTGCTATTACAATTTATTTAAAAAAACAGCTATGGTTGTGTTGATCTCGAGTGTTAAGGTGCGCTTATATATTTATCTTTCAGTTTACATGTATATCCCGTGGAAGTAAGAATTGTCATTTAGGCATTTCCTGTAAAATATGACCGAAGCAAAGTTTCTGTATTTTCGTTAACTTTCGAATTTTAGCGTTTATAATAGAAAATAGACCGTGACAGAGAGACAAATAGACATGCCAGTAGTTCGAAGATACGAAATTGTGGGAAAAGGACCGAATGTGTGCAACAGACTACTAAGCGTTTAACATGTGTAGGTATATATAATACTTCTCTGGAGTAAAGTGTGGTAGGTTTTATATACGAGACATAGGACGCAGCTCACTTTTTAAAGAATATTTCTAAATATTAGTATTATTCGACGCATAGTGTGATGAACATTTTATGAAAAAGGTTTTCTCCGAATTAGTTTGTATTAAGAGTAATATGTGATCAAATCGGAAGGATCGTTTGTCTACTTTATTTAGTTGTATCATAATTTTACGCTTAAACTAACAACAAATTAGAAGTATCTTACTAACTTAACTTTATCATAAGCTGAACGATAAGAGGGAATGAACTAATACTGCATGTCTAATGCCCCTGGTTTTGCAAGTGTCCATAGGCTACGGAAGTTACTATCAGATAGCCAGTCTACGTGTTTGCAAATTTACTGTTAAAAAGGTATACCATAGTATGGAAAAATTGCATGAACTGTTAACCAGGAACATGTTAGTTTTACTCGTATTACCCCCATACCAATTCACTTTTTAATGTCGAAAGATTGTATGTAATGTGTAAAGTGTTACGAACTGCAGACATATAAGGCTGCTATCACAGCCTGCTAGCAACCAGCAAGCAAACATGCAGCTTATTTGCAATGGCTTTATCTCGCGAAAAATCTCACATGAACGAACACACGGCTTTAAAATACGTCACTATTTTAATAGATAAATCTAGTGATCCCCTGGCGTTACCGAACACACCTTATTAAAATTCTAAGTAAAACTCGACAATATTGAACCGCCACTGTGCAGTAAACTCCGCTAATTATTCAACGCAGATTTTGACACAGCCAATGTTTGACATTTACGAAATAGTGACGAAAAACCACGAATTTCATTGCACGATAGCGCATTTGGTTAGAAGCATCTACCCAGATAAGACTAGCTATCCGTTGATACATTAAGACCGGCAAATTTGCTTTAGGATGATGCGGCCTTGGTTGATTTCCAGTCACTCATAATTCTAGCGTGAATCTAAAAACTTACATTACTGTTTTTTTTTCGGAAAAATGTAAGTACGGAGAGGTAATACCTCAGTCACGATGTTTGCGAGAACAAACAATTGAAATAAAAAATATTGGTCAACCTTATGGCTTGTGCCGTCCGAAAATGATTCGAAATTGGATTAAAAGTTAGAGGTGGCCAGTGATGCGTGTAGACGTTCCGCGGTGGGTATCGACAATCGCGTATCGGTACTTACGGGTAGGTCGGGAGCGGTGAGTCGGCGCCGGACACTCGCGGCGTGCGCTCGCGTCGAGCGTGGTCGCGTAACTGGACGCGCGTGCCGAAGAGGCTGGCGGGGTGATAACTGCTGATAAGGACGCGTCATCAGTTACGCGGCAAGCCGTTAAAATGACGCTCGCGAGAATGTAATTATGTTTTGTGTACTTACAGGTATAATGAGTTGTGTTTTCTTTTTGTAACAGCTGTTCCACGATTCGAGTTGTAAGAATTTCTGTATGAAATGATAAAGATGTAAATATTAAATCAATTTCGAAAAGTTAACCTTTACATAAACTAAACATTGTGTGAAGTTTTATTTATTTAAGTACTTAACTATCTAAGTATTTGACCTAGTTTGTATCGAGTAGTAGTTCTGTTGCATTTAGTTTGTTGACAGAATAGTATTCTAGGTGTATTATACCTAAGCACTTCTTAAATTACCCCCCTAGTTTGTATTTATTTTTAATTTTATCTCGGTCTTATATAGATATGCTCAAATTAATTGTATTATAGTATAAGTTACCATCGCAGATTAAAATTAATTTGTAATACCTACTGTGTAAATTTATGTGTGCAATAAAGAGTAAGAATAAGACTCTTTTTTATTTTAATCTGGTAATGTATATAATAACTAAAATAGGGCCCTATATAACCAATAATAAAAATAAGTCGGGTTTTCCTTCCTGACGCTATAACTCCAGAACGCACGAACCGATTTCCACGGTTTTGCATTCGTTGGAAAGGTCTCGGGCTCCGTAAGGTTTATAGCAAAGAAAATTTATAAAATTTAACGCGGGTAACACCGCGGGGCACAGCTAGTAACCAATAATAAAGCAAAATGTGTATAGAGTATGTAATAATATGTGTGCCCGCGCACGTCCTGTTGTTCTGCTTGTTTTAGGCATGTTTGTAAAAAAGTCACCCCTTCACTAGTCATTTGATATCGCTTATTATAATGAGCTTTATAATTAATATTGTTAAATCGCTAACGGTCTTCATTTAATATGTTGCCATATATACCTAAGTGGTAGTTTAATATGTTGCCATATATGAATGGTTGTCTACCACCGTGCGTTCCACAAGCAACATTTACCGCGCAATGGGTGGTACATACATACATAGACTCACGTCTGTGTCCCAGAGGGGTAGGCAGAGACGACGTTGAAGAAAATTTCCATTTGTCACGATCTTTGCACACGTCTTTTGCCTCGATTACTGTCATTATATTCTTCATATATGCTCGCTGGTTTAAAGTACTTCTGACCTGCCCTTTCTTGAGAACGTCTCCGATTTGGTCAGAGAATGTTCGACGAGGTCTTCCCCTTCCGGATGTACCATTCACACAGGCCAGGTATACTTCTTTGGTGAATCTTCTTTCATTCATCCTCTCTAAATGGCCAAACCATCTCAGCATTCCTTTTTCAATCTTTGTGACTACATCTTCTGGGTGGTATTGCGCGGTAAATGTAAATGCGGAATCAATAAACTGCGAATGTATTTCCGATCCGATATGACATGGCACGCTTAAAGAAGTGAACCTATTCCTTTCTAAAAGGCCAGGAACGTACTCGCAGCCCCTCTGGTGTTGCAAGTGCCTATGGGCGGCGGTGACTACTTATCATCAGATGACCCACTTGCTAGTTTGCCTTGCTATTAAACTTAAAAAAAAAACAAAACATAACAAAAGTAAATTCATTACAATAACCTAACAAATATAAGCATCATATTTGTGGCATTTTATTCTTATATTACTTTATCATCATCATCATATGAGCCGCAAGACTTCCACTGCTAGATATCACCGTCCCCCAAAGATCTCCGGTGTGGCGCTATCCGCATATCCACATACTAGCTGTGCCCCGCGGTTCGCCCGCGTTAAAGATTATAAATTATAACCTATGTTTTTTATATTATTTAATAAAGTCCCAAGTATAGTATTTTATATGTATTACAATCTAGTCTAGAGACTAATAAGTAATTTTATATTAACCTAAACTTCTACATATACATAATTAATTCTAAGAGTTAGCCTATGTGTTATTCTGATATATGTATAAGCTATATTACTACAAAGTTTCATCAAAATCCTTTTGGTAATTTTTGCGTGAAAGAGTTACAAACATCCAAACACACAAACTTACCTATATCATAGTACAGAAGATAGAAAACAAAAATAGTCGACAGGTAAACAACATATTAAAGCGACACTTTTTAATTAAAACTTAAGTAGCATATAAGCGGCAACACCGTAGAATCTTACACTTTCAAGATTTGGAATTAAGATTCAATGTAAAATTATTTTTTATTTAATTATAAAAGAAGTTACATAGGACTAATTGTGAGATAATATTTTACGGTACCAGAACCAGAAACGTAGGTGCCTTTCGTGGACAAGAATGCAATAAATAAATTGAAGCCACGAAGAGCACCTGCCAAAAATATTGATAGGTGCCTTTCGTGGACTAGGCTAGGTGCCATTCGCGCAGGTGCCATTCAGATGGGTGCCCTTCGTGGACTACCTCGTTTGTCCGTTTGTATCCCGTTGACATGATATTTATAATGTATCGCTTTAAGTTTTGGGGGGGCCTGGAGTGCTAAAATACAGGCCTAGGCTTAGCTTAGACTCCAGATCTCCCACATGTTACAAATTTAGTCAAACCTTTTGTCAACTGTATTTTCTAATACTTAAGAATGTAATTTGTGGAGATGAAATAAACCATTATAATTATTATTATTATTAAACATGTTCTATTTACAAGCGCTTTTTAAAGTCGACGTGAAAGAAACCTTTTTTATTTATTTATTTAAACCAACTTTGTAGAAATTAATAAAATCAGCGCCACCTACCTTCTCATTGATCGCGCGCTGAACACATCTATACATATAATAAATCTGTAGATCTATACATATAATAAATCTGTAGAAAAATCATTTTTGTACATGAAAAGAAAATCCAAAAAAAATAGCCAGGGTATTAAAGGACAACCAATAGAACCCATTTCCAGCATTTTTAGAATTTTTGTCTGTTTGTCTGTTTGTCTGTCTATATGTTCGGGTATCACGTAAAATATACGAAAGCAATGTAGATAACTTTTATACACAACGATTGAGCGTAACCTGAGGTAACATTTAGTTTTTGTTTTATTGCAATCGGTTCAGTCTATCAAAAGATATTAGATTTTAAAGTAATCATGGAGAAAAATAACACACATTTCGGTACTTCAAGATGAACTAATGTTTATAGTTGAACTAAACTGTCCGATAGATGTCATTGTGCATATTATGACATGTCTTTTCTGAATGAACTAGGTTGATAGTTGATTTTTGTTTCGATAGATGTCGTTGTGCATTTTTTTTGACTCGCGGTGTTAAGATTTGCCCTTGTTTGCTGATTGCATGAGTTACGTAGGGTTTTGAATGTTCTGAATTGTTTCGAAATAAGGTCTTGGTTGCCTAGAAGTATGTCGTTGTCCAAAATTGGTTATTAAAAAAATCTGTTTTCTTTGGGCAAATTAAATTATGTAAAAGGTGGGATTTGTTATAATTTCATTTTAAATTATTGATAGTTGATTTTTATTTCGATACATGTCGTTGTGCTTGATAGTTGATTTTTATTTCGATAGATGTCGTTGTGCATTGCTTTTGACCCGCGGTGTTAAGATTTGCCCGTGTTTGCTAATTGCATGAGTTACGTAGGGCTTAGAATGTTCCGAATTGTTTCGAAATAAGGTTTTGCTTGGCTAGAAGTATGTCGTTGTCCAAAATTGGTTATTAAAATATTCTGTTTTCTTTGGGCAAATTGAATTATGTAGGTACATGGTTGGATTTGTTATAATTTAATTTTAAATTATAATGTCAATCGATCGAAAGTTTGTGCTGTCGATTCGTTTGTAACGCGAATGTACAGACGATTCGAATTTTATTGAGCCTGTCCGATTGAATGTAGTAAACTAACCAGGTCTCTCATAATTTTCTCAGCACAAATCTATATACCTACCTATGTAAAAGAGGAAACTGACTGACTGACATATCAACGCACAGCCTGAACGGCTGGGGTTCATCATCATCATCATCATCATCATATCAGCCGAAAGACGTCCACTGCTGGACAAAGGCCTCCCCTAAAGATCTCCACAATTGCCGGTCTTGTGCTATTCGCATCCAGCAGTTTCCAGCGACCCGCACAAGATCATCGGTCCATCTCGTAGGGGGCCTGCCCACGCTGCGTCTTCCGGTTCGTGGTCGCCACTCGAGAACCTTTCTGCCCCAACGGCCGTCGGCTCTACGAGCTATGTGCCCTGCCCACTGCCACTTCAGCTTGGCAATTCTTCGGGCTATGTCGGTGACTTTGGTTCGCCTGCGGATTTCGACATTTCTGATGCGATCCCGCAGGGAAACTCCGAGCATAGCCCTCTCCATTGCTCTTTGGGTGACCTTGAGCCTTCTAATAAGGCCCATAGTGAGCGACCACGTCTCTGTTCCGTATGTCATCACTGGCAACACACACTGGTCGAAGACTTTCGACTTGAGACACTGCGGTATTTTGGACGAGAAGATGTTACGTAGCTTCCCGAACGCTGCCCATCCGCGTTGGATTCTACGATTGACCTCCTTCTCGAAGTTGGACCTACCTAGTTGGATGGTCTGTCCTAGGTAAATATAGTTCTCTACAACTTCGAGTGCAGAGTCACCAACTTTCAATTGAGTGGGTGCAACATGGACGTTTGACATGATTTTCGTCTTATCCATGTTCATTTTCAGACCCACTTGTTGAGAGACTCTGCTGAGGTCATCGAGCATTGTACTGAGGTCTTCCATGGTCTCAGCCATGACTACGATATCATCGGCAAATCGAAGGTGAGTGATGTACTCGCCATTGACATTGATGCCAAAGCCTTTCCAGTCCAGAAGCTTGAAGACGTCTTCCAATGCAGCGGTGAACAGTTTCGGAGATATAACATCTCCCTGTCTCACGCCTCGCTGCAAGTGGATAGGTTTCGAGATCTGGTCCTGGAGTCGCACTGACATAGTGGCGTTTTCATACAAACACTTTATCACCTCGATATACCGGTAGTCAATTTGGCACCTTATGAGAGACCTCAGCACGGCCCATGTTTCGATAGAATCAAAGGCTTTCTCATAGTCCACAAACGCTAAGCACAGTGGCTTGTTATACTCTTCGGTCTTCTGTATAACTTGCCGCAGCGTATGTATGTGGTCTATGGTGCTATAGCCTTTTCGGAAACCGGCTTGTTCGGGAGGCTGGAAGTCGTCAAACCTGCGCGCGAGACGGTTCGTAACGACCCTCGAAAACAACTTGTAAACATGGCTCAGCAGTGTGATGGGTCTATAATTCTTCAATAGGGTTTTGTCGCCCTTTTTGAAGAAGAGCATCACCACGCTTCTGTGCCATGCTTATGGCGTTTGACCATCTAGTATGACGGAGTTAAATAACTTCTGAAGGGCCCGTAGGATTGGTGTACCACCCGCCTTCAGAAGCTCTGCTGTAACTCCATCATCACCAGGCGCCTTGTTGTTCTTGAGTTGTTTGAGAGCCATTCTAATCTCGTACAGGCTGACGTCCGGGATGTCTTCGGTGTAATGTCGGGTTAGTCGTGCTCTGGGATCTGAGGCATGACTTTTGACAGGTGGCTGTGTTGTCGTATATAACTGCCCGTAGAACTTCTCGATCTCTCCCAACAACTCAGGTTTAGACGTGACGATTCTACCATCCTCAGTCTTCAGCTTCGTCAGTTGGCTCTGTCCAACAGACAGAGCTCTTGCGAACACTTTGGAGCCTTTGTTCCGCTCAATGGCCTCTTTAATACTAATTGTATTAAATTGCCGCGTGTCGCGAGTCAAAGACTTTGAGATCTGTCTGTTGAGCTGCCGATATCTGGAAGCATCATCTGAGGATGTCAGAACCATTTTCCGTCTATCTTCCATAAGTTGCAGGGTAAAATCAGAGATCTTTTTAGTTCTGTTTGTACGGCGGGCCTTGAAGACCTTAGACCCAGCCGTATGGACAGCTTCTACGAGCCTGTCATAGTATGAGTCCACTTCCTCGCAGTCTGCTAGGCATTCGAAACGGTTTTGCAGTTCGAGCTGAAATGGTTCGGGGTTTTGGACGTGGATAGGTAAAGGTCGGAGCGTAGACTTTATCAGTCGGGACCTCTGGAGTTTGACATTAAGGTTCAATGAGCCTCTGACCAGTCTGTGATCGCTCCCGGTTTTAACCGCATTGATCACGGAGACATCATTGAACATCTGTCGTCTCGTCGACAAGATAAAGTCTATCTCATTTTTAGTTTTACCATCGGGGCTCACCCAGGTCCATTTGCGGTGATCCGGCTTCCTGAAGAAGGAATTCATCATAAAGAGTCCCTCCTTCTCCATGAAGTCGGCCAACATTTGGCCCCGGGGGTTCCGGTCACCAGTTCCAAATTGCCCCACTCTCAGCTCATTACCGAATCGTTTGCCCAGCTTCGCGTTAAAGTCCCCCATGACCACAGTGAAATAGGAGTTAGAGGTATGTATGGCTCTGGATATGTCCTCATACATAACCTCGACTTCATCGTCGGAGTGTGTCGAAGTGGGTGCGTATACCTGTATAACCTTCAACGAATACCGCTTGGTGATTCTGAGTATAAGGTACGCAACCCTCGTCGACACACTCTCGATTTTCACTAGGTTGTTCACGAGGGACTTGTGGACTATGAACCCGACACCACCTTGGGATATTTGGTCACCCTCCCGGTAATAGAGCAGGTTTCCGGATTTCAGTATTATCGAGTCCTCCCCCTCTCTTCGGACTTCAGATAATCCTACAATATCCCAATGTAACCTGCTCAATTCTTCCTCCAGTTCGGTTATCTTCTCGTCGGACCGCAGTGTACGTGTGTTATATGTTGCCAGGGCCAGAGGTCGTCGGTGTTGGTAACGCGGAATCTGCCGGGGATTCTTAGCACCCCCTGCCCTGCCGTAACCACGGCTGTTACCACGGCTGGGAATAGCAGGGCTGCCGGGGACTGGGGGCCGCGGTTTGGTTGTGTCCATCATTTGAGGGGAATTGCCATAATCGCCACGCTTGGCAGACGGGTTGGCGATCGCAGTAAGGTGGACATGGTACTCAGGAGAACGCTGCTGCCCGTTCTCTGGTATATGTTCCCTCGGGACGACTTTTACGTCCCCCCACGGGATGAGAAGAGGTGGTGATATTCTTAGGCCGTCACCACACAGCAGCTGGGGTTAGAGACTTGAAATTTTGCCGGTAGGTACTTTTTATGACGTATGCATTCACTAAGGAAGGGGTTTTTGGAAATACTAACCTTATGGGGGTAAAACAGAGAATGAAAGATTATATGAAAATCCGTCATTTTTTGAAGTTAAAGGCATTGAAACTAATATTTAGTAGTTCAGCCAAAAATAAAAATAAATATTTTAGAATTTTTGGAAATTCCACCCCAAGGGCGTAAAATAGGGGATATAAGTTTGTATGAAAAGTGTATAATTTTTTATGTGAAAAGCATGAAAATTGGTATTTGGCCTTTCCGTTAAAAATAAAAAATATGTATTTCAGGATTTTAGGAATTTCCACTCCTAAGGGCGCATAATAGGGGATGTATGTTGCGTGTGGGTATACCTATAATGGTTGTGAGGCTTCAAGTCAAAACTTTGCATTGTGTTATAGAGTCTACTATTATGCCTGGATCCGCCCAGGGAGAAACAGTGTTCGTGTCACGTATTCCGTTAGTGCCAAATGATCTCCCTTTTCAGTTTAAAATACTGTAGTTCCCTATAAAAGTGTGTGTCGCGATAACCATCAACAAATCGCAAAGTCAAACTCTCAAGTTAGCTGGAATTGACTTGAGGAAGGCGGGCAGGTTCACTTGGCGAGCTCACGTGTGAGTTCATCCCACAGTCTGATCCATGTAGTGCGAGGACCTACGTCTTTTGCTGAGCGCCGTAAAGTGGATGATATTGAACATCCCACATACCAGGCCGCTTGCCGAGCACGCCATGCCATGACAAGTTTGCTGAAGATTTTATGAGACATGTACAACTAAATACTGATGGACAAATTACTGACAGGGTACGTGAAAATTGTCACAATAGGTCCTTATTGGCTATTCAAATGATAGTTATAAGTATAGGAGGGAACCCGATCAGTCAGAGGCTGCGAAAAGGCACAGGAGTTTATTATTGTTAAAAATAGGCGATGGCACATACCCCGTACAAGAAGATGGAAAAGTTATTTTGATTGGTAATCTCTGTTCTTACGTTACACCACAGCAAGAGCTAATTTCTTCTGTGTACGGAGATACCACAAAATGGGAAATCAAGCCGGTTCTTGGCTATGTCAGCGAGCTATTTTGACTCCCCACAATGACCAAGCTGCGGCAATTAATTTCAAAATATTGAGTCATGCGTCCGGTAATAGTAGAGAATATAGCTCAATAAATACATTTATGGATGAAGATAACGCCACGCACTACCCGGTAGAATTTTTGGATTCCCTCAGCACACCTGGACTTTCAGCCCACAAAATAGTTTCAAAAATTGGTGTACCAATAATTCTCCTCAGAAACTTATGTCCTCCCAAACTTTGTAACGCCACTCGGCTCTAAGTCACAAATCTGCAACATTATCGAAGCTGAAATATTAACAGGTTGCGGCGCCGGTGATATTGTTTTTATTCCAAGGATACCTATAATTCCTAAAAACTTTCCTTTCTCTTTCAAACGAGTGCAAGTCCCAGTCAGTCTCTGTTATGCCATGACGATTAGTAAAGCTCAGGTCCAGACATTATCCGTTGCGGGGGTGGACCTAAGTATTGGATGCTTTTCCCATGGTCAACTATACGTAGCTCTTTCACGCGTAAACAACCCCAATAACGTTTTTGTGTACGCTCCAGATGGTTCCACAGGTAAAATAAAGAAGCACTAAATTAAATTAAAAAAATGTTTTCGGTATCCTCCCACAGCGCTTTACACTAAAAAATACATTTTTAAGTTCCGACATCCACGCGAACGAAGTCGCGGGCACAGCTAGTACATAATAAATCATCAAAATCTGGTTGTAAAACATAGAACCGGGCTTATTAGTGAATCTAAACCATCGATATTCATTTAGCCGTTTAGAAAAAGTTTAGCCACAAACATACTGAAATAATTTTGTGTATTGAATCATACTATAATGTATAATACATATAAACTAAACATAAAAAAGGAAACAATGTTAACTAAAGAAATGACAATTGAAAATAAAATAAAAGTATAGTGCGACAAGGATATTTATGAACGTGGCTCAAAGTGGAACTAACACTGCCATCTTGTAAAGTGTCTCTTTGACAGTTCTGCCACAGCTTGCTTTACTGACTGTTGTTCCTACGATTATTATTGTATTATTTTATTTAAAACACTAGAAATAAGCCCAAAAGTGATGAAAAGTGTTGTCAGGGAAATATTCCTAAAAGTTAAGGAGTTTTCATAAAAGGAAACAAAATGAAGGCTTGATAATTCCATTTGAAAAGTTAACGAACGAGTTGTCACCGTGATAGGTTAATGTTACCATGCTTGATTTTTCAGTGTGTTAATTTTTCGTTTGATTTTTACGTTAATGTAGTATTAAGTGGTTTTTTTTTAATATTATTGGTTAATAAAAATATTATATTAATTTAGAAATAAATTTATTTATAAAGATAAGAATGACTGTTTTCTTCTCTTGTGCTATCAAATTATTTATAATAATGAATCAATAATATCGGATACTCAATAAACTTTTGGAGTTAAATATTCCTGGAACACTATTCACACACGGCCATCTGATCCCAAACTAACTAAAGCTTGTAGGTACTATGGAAATCAGATAGCTGATATACTACATTTACTACTTTTGTAAATATTATTCTTATATGGATAAACACCGAGACACGGGAAAAACAGAAATGTTATTGCACCCAAACATCTGTAATGAGTAGGAATAAAAAAAAACCAACTTAGCCAACTGGCCCGTCACAATTATGATGATGATGTGGTCCCGGCCGATTTCGGCCACGGCGACCGCTTCTTCTCCTACTGTAGCCGACGTTCATGTGCTCGCATGTGACTTATGTAGCCAATTTTATTTGAAAAAATCCTCGCACATTGCGGGCATGTGAGCACACCATTGTCATAATTGTAATTGATCGCCACAGGTGGTCTGGCTTTTAATTCATCCCGCTTGGTATCCAGCTCAGCGCGCCTTCCAGACTCGAAACAGTCGACTTTGGCCTGGAATAAAGTCCGCCATTCTGAACGTTTGGCTGCCCGCTGTTCCCATTACAATTGATACGAAATACAATGGATATATCCTATTGCCATTGTAAAAATTTCCCATTATATTAGGGAAATTATCTTAAAAGCAACCCTTGCCGTCTTAGTGTCGCCCTCCCACAAATGTCAGTCACGTTCATAAAGATCCTGTAACATCCCACTGTAACAAACAAAGCTTTGAATGACATTATTAAATGGTTAGAACTTAATTCGATAGTAAATATTACGAATACAATTTTTTTACAACCTTTGTCAAACAATACTTTAAATAAATAAAAAAATTGATATATCCTTTAACAAAACATCTTCTCTTTCGTTACGCTCTTGGCAGAGCGGTCGTGGTCACATCGAGGCATCCACGTTGGTGGTAAGGGTGGGCACAGCTTTCCGCACGATCTCCCGCCATCTCTCTCTGTTGGCGGACTGTCTGGCACAGTCAGATACGTAGCTTCCTACTGCGGATTTTATTTGGTCAGTCCAGCGCATAGGTGCCCTGCCACGTGATCTGGTTCCCTCCACTTTTCCTTGCACAACCAGTCGTTCTATGCAGTCGTTATCCCGTCTAGAGACATGTCCGAAGTACTGCAGTATGCGCGACCGTACTATGGCCGATAGACGCTGCGTGATGCCGAGCTCTTCAAGTATCGATTTGTTAGTGCGGAACTCCGTCCACGATATCCCGAGCATCTTCCTCCAGCACCACATCTCCAGAGCATATATCTTCCCCTTTTCCAACTCGCGCACTGTCCATGTCTCTGCCGCGTAAAGAAAAATGGGGAACACAAGTGTACGCACGAGTCTGGTTTTGGTGCTTTTAGTAATGTTACGATTACTCCACACTTTTCTTAATTTTTCCATCGCAGTTCTGGTAATGGCCATGCGTCGTTTTACTTCATCTACGCAGCTGCCGTTGTTTGAGATTAGAGCCCCAAGGTATACATATGTCTGAACCACGTCGCAATTCGCAATCTGTGTCACTTCGGGCGAGTTGTCGTTGACGCGATCTACAATTATCATCTTGGTCTTAGATCGGTTTATCTTTAAACCGAACGTTAGGCTCACGCGCTCCAATCTGAGAAGTAACTCCTCCATAAGGCCAGCGTTACTTGCAAATAAGGTGGTGTCATCTGCGTATCGTAAGTTCGCAATTTTATATCTACCAACTACAACACCATCGTTCCAGTCTTCGAGAGTGATTCGCATTACAAATTCGGTATAGATGTTAAACAGTAGAGGTGATATTATGCATCCCTGTCGCACGCCCGCACTTGGATGGAAATTATTTGAGAGGAGGTCATCTGTCCGCACTGAGGCCGTTCCTCCTTCGTAGAGCTCCCTAAGCAGGTGGATTAGGTGCTGCGGCGTGCCCATGTCCAGTAGTGTTTTCCACAGCGTTGGCCATTTCACTGAGTCAAACGCTTTGGAGAAATCAACAAAACATATGTACGTCGGTTTGTTGAACTCTCGGGCTTTTTCAATGATTTGACGAACGATGAGGATTTGTTCACGGGTTCCTTTTCCTTTCACAAAACCGGCTTGCTCTGGCGCAATCTCTCTGGATAGATATGCTTTCAGTCGCTCGTTTATGATGTGTAGCATTATTTTGCTAGCGTGCGATATCAGTGCAATTAGTCGAAAGTTACTACACTTCTTTGTGGTGCCCTTTTTATGAAGAGGCGTGAAGACTGTATGAGCCCATTCAGACGGCCATTTGCCTGTGATCCATATCTTGTTGCATATAAAGTGAAAAATATGAACACCACGCTCTCCCAATGCTTGTATTGTTTCTATTGGGATCTCATCTTTCCCTGTGGCTTTCCTGTTCTTAAGGTGTTGTATAGCAGCTCTTACTTCTGACTCAAGTATGTCCGGCTCAAGCATGTCATTCGCAGGCTCCGTGGGTGTGAAGTTTCGCGACTGAGGATCTTGGTACAAGGACTGACAGTAGTAACAAAACATGGCCAAACAATTTTTAATACATTTTTACAGCTTCTGTAACTGCAAATATCAGGGTGGACAAATGAGCAATAAAATAAAACAATTCGTATCTATTAGCAAAACTGCTTAAATGGTGTCCCATGGCCACGTAGGCTCTGCTTTAAGAAATGGTATTATGAAGTATATAGGGGAACTCAACGGAAGGCAAGAGGGTATTTAAGCGCAAAAAATATTAGATCAATTTTTAACCTGAAATGCACTGATTCCTGAAATATTTCCAAGAAAAGCACCTTACGCTTATATTTTTAAAATATGTAATATTGTTAATAAAAATCAATAATTTTTGTATAAGTAAATTATTTTTGAACTAATTAAAAAGGCAGTATTCAAAAAAAATTGTACATAACGCATTAGTGATACCACGGAATAGACTTAAATTATGTGACAAAATCTGTTTTAATATGGGAGTGTCAATATTTAACAAGTTGCCAGCAAGCACAATTTAGGAAACTCTGTGATTTTGAATTTAATAATAAAAATATACAATTTGGCCATGTGACGAATGGGGTTATTCCGTTAACTATTACCTGAAATTGCCTCGTTGGTCTAACAGTGGCGAGTTCACGGGCAAAGAACGAGGTCCTGGGTTCAAATCCCGGGTCGAGCCAAAAGTGATTTTGGGACTTTTCTGTAAAAAGAAAAATTTCTCAGTATCAGCTCGAAGGCTGGGAGTTGGCGTTATTATACACCCGTACCTCGGAGAGCACGTAAAGCCGTCGTATTAACTTAGAGCAACTGATGCACTAAATCCCCCTAACCTAATCAAACCTCTTTTGCGTCCCTACCTCATTAACCGCCCAGAGTCGAGATGCTCTTCGTCTCTTCGGCGCGGGTACTAGGTTCGTATATGTATTGTTAGACGGCTTTATCCACTCTCACAAAGAATGTGCGATGACGAAAAACATGAGTCTAGTCCCATCCTCTTATCCAGCATTGCAACACCTGTAAACCGGGATCAGCAGTGGCACACAATAAAATGGCGCTGAGCGATGATGCACGTCCTGGGGGACCGCCTTAACTATAGTATCCCACAAAAAAAAATTGTCTAAAAAGGAAAAATTCTCAGTATCAGCTCGAAGGCTGGGAGTTTATTATACTCCCGTGCCTCGGAGAGCACGTAAAGCCGTCGGTCCTGTACCTGACCTCTTTCCGGTCGTGTCGCTAGGCATCCCATCGGATCATGAGAGTAATGGATGGAAAGTGCTCCTGTGTTTCCGCACACACTGGTGCACTATATGTCTCGCGCAGATGGCTAATCTCTATTGAGACTGACCGCCGTCGCCGAAATTCGACTAGGACGACATTATTATTACTTAAATTTAAATGTTACGGCATTAAAATGTAATGGTGGCTGGAATTATTTAATATATTGTGTGAATTGATTTATTATTTTATTATTATTATTAATTTATTCTCAGATAACATGATCCACTATGATTAGTAACAAACAGGAGCTTATAAACTATGTAAGTAAATAACTTAAATATACATTACATTTAAATAAATAGGACATAAAAATGTAATTGAAATTATTTATACAGAGTGTGACATTAATTATTTTTATTTTATTGTTACCTTGTATTATTATTAATTCATAAAATATCTAGACAGTTCTAAGTCGTAAATGATTAATTTATCATTAATTATTACCCATTGTATATTATTATTAATAATGCTCATATGCAGTTTCCAAACAAATTGCACAATATGTTGAGTATAGTGAAATGAATGAATGAATTTATTTTATTATGATTATATTATTATAGTGAAGCTATGCTCCAATTTCTTTAATTATATTGTGACCTACATATATTCTGGCAAATAAATATTTCTTACGTTCATTTTAATGATGAGCTAATTTTTTATCATCCGATACAAAAGGCTGATATTGTTATAAAATTGTCATTTATATTTTTTATTATTGTTTTTATTAAAAGAACGCTATTTTTTTTTTATAATCAACGCCCGCATTACGGAATCTAATCCCCGTGTCACGGGTATTTCACAAACATATAAAAGACGGACACAAATTACATCCAGGCTCAGAACAACTATGTATGGGTCTCACAAATAGTTGTCCGGCGCGGGACTCGAACCCGCAACACGAAGCGGCGAGGCAACTGTCTTAGCCGCTGCGCCACACGTGCAGCCCAAGATAGTTCTATGCTTAGCGTTAGTTTTTAAATAATTAGTTAATCGTAACTCGGGCATATGATTGTGCATATAGCACAATATTCGTTTTTATTTTTCTAATTTGTATGATACCCGCAGTATGAAAATAAATCCCAGAAGCGAGGGGATTTTAAAAACATGCAATACTCGAACACGAGGCATACAAATGGACCATATAGTTATCCTCTGTGGAGATCCATCCCAAAACACGAGTTGACGTGTGCAATGTGTGAAATCTCACTGCGCCATATGTGCAGTTAAAACGATACAGGCGCATTATTTCAATTTTAACTATTACACGGTTATCATTTTAAAATTAACTATGCTTCTATTTAACCCGTTAACTGTTAGTGGCAATATAGTTGCCACGATATTTTGAACTCTCTTGGCATCCAAGAGTCAATCCATTGGAATCAATACTAAATAATTAGAAAATTACCTCAAAGGTCAAAGGGTTAAATTTAAAAAGTATTTCTTTATTTCCAAATTCCACACTATTATTACAGTTAAACAACCAATGCAAAAGTGCAACATTACAAATAGGTTAAACATAAAAACTTAAATTATACTTATAACTATTTACACAATATTAACTTTGACTGCACGTGTGGCGCTTCGTGTCGTGGGTTCGAGTCCCGCAACTATTTGTGTGACCCATAAATAGTTGTTCTGAGTCTGAATGTAATTTCTGTCCGTCTATTATAATAATATTTATATGTATTTAAGTATGTATGCAATTTATTAGTATGTAAGTGTATTATAGACCTACACACATCATTATGGCTGTGTAAAATTTTTCCTGTCGCGGGTCTGCTGGAAGAAATTTCTCGGAAATAAGCAGCACCTTTGTACTATTAATTTCTTCGCTCTTTTATCTATTTATTGTATGTTTTGTGTGTACAAGAATAAATAAATAAATTACTAATATCTCGGGAGAATGTCACACAGATCATCCTAGCCCCAAACTAAGAAAAGCTTATACTATGGGTACCAGGCGGCGGTATACATACTTATATATATAGAAAACATCCAGGACTCAGAAAGAAATATTCGTGCTCATCACACAAATATTTGCACTTACCGGGATTCGAACGCAGGACCACCAGCTTCGTAGGCAGGAGCACTACCAACTAGGCTATGGTGACCGTCAATTATATATTTGTAAAGTACCCCGCGACACAGGGATTAAATTCCCTATTGCGGGCGTTGTCTTTATTATTTAAAAAAAAATAAAACAATATCAAAAATATTTATTGCCTATATGTATATTCTATGAATCAGTATATTGATTTAGGTTATTCATATCTATTAAGGCGTAGATACTTTGTTAATGGCTTTATGCCTTAAGTGATATCTATATAACATATAAGAAAATCGTAGGAAAGTCAAAACTGTACATTGAATATTTTTTTAAAGGATACTTGGGGCGTGATCGACTATCGATATCGAAGCTAAAAATATAGATTTTAGATTTTTTGTCTGTTTATCTGTTTGTCTGTATGTATGTCCGGGCTAAACTCAAAAATTACTCCATGGATTTACTTAAAATTTTGCATGAATATTACTAAGAGGTCGGGTCTACATTTAGGCTACATATTATCACGCTATCACCTACGGGGAAGGACCTGTGATAATTTATAAAGTTTAACGCGGGTAAAACCGCGGGGCACAGCTACAGCTACACTTGTAACAACATTATATTATCAATCACTAAATTTGATAATCACATAACACTACTTCATAAGGTAGTCCTCATGAATTGTACCATTAACTAAATCTATGATATTAAGTAGTTGGATGGCCTAGGCGTTCAGATGATAATACAGCCTATATTCATGAGCTGTGGCATATTTAGTATGATCTCTGCAACGGAGTCCATCTTTAGATCGCGTAGTGGGTCGTTATTACTTGTATAGCACTTACTTGACTGCCTCGTTGGTCTAGCGGTAACGTGTTCAACCTCAGAAAATGAGGTCCTGGGTTCAAATCCCGGTTCGGCCCAAAAAGTGATTTTGGGATTTTTCCGTAAAAAGAATTTTCTCAGTATCAGCCCGAAGTATGGAAGTTGGCGGTATTACACCCCCGTACCTCGGAGAGCACGTAAAGCCGTCGTTCCTGTACCTGACCTCTTTCCGGTCGGGTCGCTAGTCGTCCCATCGGATCATGATAGTGATGGAATAGAAAGTGCCCCTGTGTTTGCGCACACACTTGTACACTATAATATGTCCTGCGCAATTGGCTAATCTCCATTAAGAATGGCCGCTGTGGCCGGAATTCGGCCGATTTAATTCGATTTAATGATTGATTAAGTAATTTTTAACCTTTATTTATTTGAACGCGATTTAAGAAATCGATGTTCGGCGACTTAGCCGGTAGAGCCCCTATTTAGTAAATAAATCTGTAAGTCTATGCGTGATTGGTTTGACGCCGCAGGTCGTGGGTTTGAATCCCTCATACGACAGATATTCGTGTACATGAACATGTCTGTTTGTTCTGAGTCTGGGTGTAATTATCTATCTAAGTATGTATTTACAAAAGAAAAGTAGTATATGAAATATACCACTGATCGGGTTTCCATAGTAAAAAGTCTGCTTAGTACAGAAGCCGTGTGTGAATAATGTAGCAGGATATTATTTAAATATTAATCAGAAATATGTTTTTATACTTAACTATATTAATACAAACATGTTCTGACTATTTACAAGCGAATTTTTAAAGTGTACGTGAATAAAAAACCTTTTTTATTTATTTATAATCCGTGTGGTTTCCGGCGTAGAACGAATAACAGGGTCACCCCATACCATCTCGTGCGTGTCGTAACAGGCGACTAGGGTATACACCAGGTAGTCGTAACGTGCGTGTCGTAACAGGCGACTAGGGTATACACCAGGTAGTCGTAACGTGCGTGTCGTAACAGGCGACTAGGGTATACACCAGGTAGTCGTAACGTGCGTGTCGTAACAGGCGACTAGGGTATACACCAGGTAGTCGTAACGTGCGTGTCGTAACAGACGACTAGGGTATACACCAGGTAGTCGTAACGTGCGTGTCGTAACAGGCGACTAGGGTAGGTATACACCAGGTAGTCGTAACGTGCGTGTCGTAACAGGCGACTAGGGTATACACCAGGTAGTCGTAACGTGCGTGTCGTAACAGGCGACTAGGGTATACACCAGGTAGTCGTAACGTGCGTGTCGTAACAGGCGACTAGGGTATACACCAGGTAGTCGTAACGTGCGTGTCGTAACAGGCGACTAGGGTATACACCAGGTAGTCGTAACGTGCGTGTCGTAACAGGCGACTAGGGTATACACCAGGTAGTCGTAACGTGCGTGTCGTAACAGGCGACTAGGGTATACACCAGGTAGTCGTAACGTGCGTGTCGTAACAGGCGACTAGGGTATACACCAGGTAGTCGTAACGTGCGTGTCGTAACAGGCGACTAGGGTATACACCAGGTAGTCGTAACGTGCGTGTCGTAACAGGCGACTAGGGTATACACCAGGTAGTCGTAACGTGCGTGTCGTAACAGGCGACTAGGGTATACACCAGGTAGTCGTAACGTGCGTGTCGTAACAGGCGACTAGGGTATACACCAGGTAGTCGTAACGTGCGTGTCGTAACAGGCGACTAGGGTATACACCAGGTAGTCGTAACGTGCGTGTCGTAACAGGCGACTAGGGTATACACCAGGTAGTCGTAACGTGCGTGTCGTAACAGGCGACTAGGGTATACACCAGGTAGTCGTAACGTGCGTGTCGTAACAGGCGACTAGGGTATACACCAGGTAGTCGTAACGTGCGTGTCGTAACAGGCGACTAGGGTATACACCAGGTAGTCGTAACGTGCGTGTCGTAACAGGCGACTAGGGTATACACCAGGTAGTCGTAACGTGCGTGTCGTAACAGGCGACTAGGGTATACACCAGGTAGTCGGACAGCAGCGTCACGGTTCCCTATCCATTAGCATAAAATTTTAAGACCTAATATAACTTAGCATAATGTTGTTTGGCATAATTATATTTTCGCATAATATAATTACGCATAACAGCTCATGCATAATTTTTTTAAGCATTATGTCTGTAACCATAATAATGATTAGGCATAATATTTTAAAGCATAAACTTATTAAGCATAAAGTTCTAAAGCATAACTTTTTTAAGTATAAAGTTATAAAGCATAACTTTTTTAAGCATAATATCCTAAAGCATAAAAGTTAAGCATAAATAACGCATAAAAATATTAAAACATATTTTTATAGGTATAACAGTGAAATAATTATTAACACCTAGAATATTAGACACTATACACGTTTATACAATATTATTATGCTAGCGTTGATTATGCGAAGCATGCAGCAGGCAGGGTTTCTGTGACGGCTCCGGCGCTGCGGCCCTCCGGCGGCCCCACGCGTGCTAATCGTCGCAGACGGCTTTCGCTCACCACCGCAGCTTCGGCTTGTTGGCCGGCTTTGCCGGCCAGCCTCAGCCGTCTGCTCCTCAGCCCGCGGGCCGCCTCGCCCCTACACGCCTACGCGATTTTAAATAACACTCTAGGGGTAGGACAAACAAGACTACGTGAAGTCGGTTTTGCAGCAATTCGGTTCTGTGACTAACTTTTGTTGAAGTTAACTGATTGAAGTTAACTAATGTAAAATGTCATGTATATTTATAATAAATCATTTGCATGAACATTGTTTTTGTTATTTATATTAATTGTATGCCTAAATATTATTATGCTAATAGCCATTAGGCCTACTAACGTTATGCTAAAAGTCTTTAGGCCTACTAACGTTATGCTAATAGTCATTAGGCCTACTAACGTTATGGGAATCAAATTTATGCCAAAACAAATTAGTCTTTAACATGATTATGCCAACATAAAATGCCTAAAAAAAGTATGCCAAAGTATTATTATGCCAAAACAAATTGTGCCAAAATCGTTATACCGAAGTATATTAGGACAAAAAACATTATGCGAAAAGAAGGGATCCCCAGCGTCACGTGTATACTAGCTACCACCTAACGGTCGCCAACTCGCATGTCTAGTGCGGTGATTACGGCAAAGCCTTACAATGATTATAGAAACGTTGTGCACGATATCCGGCTGATGAATAAAATTCTAAGCGAAAATCCTGCAGTATTTACAGCGTATCATAGTGTAGTGGCTTCTACCTTACACTACGTCCTACTTAGGCGGTTCAAAGCGGACGCGATTATGAAGCGGTGACACGCGAATTCAATGCGATGCGATGCGACGCGGCGGCTGTGTCCTACGTGCACGCGAATCGTCTCGCGAAGCCGCCACCGACGCCGCAAAAACACGACGGCACCGCATTCAGTTCGCGCGAAAATATCAAGCCAACTGATCGCGTTCGATTCATTTCGCGTCGCTCCGCACCGCACCGTCCGCGTGTTAGGTCACGTAGGACACTTCAATAGGTTTCGACTGTTTGTTGTTTTAGCGCCGCTTTGCGGTCGCGTCTAGATCGCTCACGCAGGACTTCTCGTCACGGTATAGTATAATAATAATATGAGGTAGGTAATGTAAAAGACAAAGATATTATTTGAAGCACAAGAACATAGTATACAGTTTATATTGCGACACATTTAAACCACACTTTAGGCGATTGGCTTACTGCCCCGCGTGATGCAGCGTAGTGCGTGAGTGCGTGTTCTAACGTTGCTTGTAAGTATCTCCGTTTGTATAGAAAACACGCACAGTCCAACACACTGAACATGTATCTGCATGAACGCGCGTGGATTCATTTTCAGTGTGTTGGACTGTGCGTGTTTTCTATACAAAATAAAAACCGGCCAAGTGCTCGCCCATGAAGGGTTCCGCAGCAGCAAGTATTTCAGTTGATTAAATGAAAGGTAAATAGCGGTTTACGATTTATGACGTATTAAAAAAAACTACTTACTAGATCTCGTTCAAACTAATTTTCGTTGTTAGTTTACATGGTAATGGCCATCATTTTTCCACTTTGGAAGTGTATCTCGCGAAAAATATACAGTTTAGAAAAAAATTATATTAGGAACCTTAATTCATTTTTGAAGACCTATCCATAGATACCGCACATGTATGAGTACGATGAATAAAAATTTTTCGAGTTTCTGTATTATTCTTTTTCTATTTTTGTGTGAAAATCTTAATGCGGTTCACAGAATACATCTACTTACCAAGTTTCAACAGTACAGCTCTTATAGTTTCGGAAAAAGTGGCTGTGACATACGGACGGACAGACAGACATGACGAATCTATAAGGGTTCCGTTTATTGCCATTTGGCTACGGAACCCTAGAAAGGAAATACTTACAAGCAACGTCAGAACACGCACTCACGCACTACGCTGCATTAAGCGGGGCAGTGTGCCAATCGCCTTAACCCTTGAACAGGCTATGAATTATACGAGGCCACATCAATTTCAACCTTATTACTTTATAATAAGGTCCAAAAAGAATTAATAAAATGTATAGCAAAGCCTCGTTAAGGGTTAACTCAAATTATCTGGTATTCCTAGAATATGTTTAACATGTTTGTAATGCGTAATTGATTATAATTCTCCATGGTAACTAGTGTATGCAGATCTGATAAAACACTTGATCCCGGATTTATCTCTGACAGTTTTTGGACATGCCGTTTACTTTATTTGGTAATTTTTACAACTATAACTTTATGATGTGTGACGTAACGGTTAATACAGTCGCCTCACTGCTTCGTGTCGGTTCGAATCCCGCGCCGGACAACTATTTGTGTGGCCCATATATTGTTGTTCCGAGTCTGCATGTACTTTGTGTCCGTCTAATTATATGTTTGTAAAGTACCCCGCGACACAGGGATTAGATTCCATGGTGCGGGCGATGTCTTTTTTATGAAATATGTACATATAATGCATCCAATAATGATTTTGTACCTTATTTCCACGTTCAATGTTTATAATTTGTACAGCACATATTATCTGGTAGAACATGGTGCACAAAAATTTTATATGTATTACCCATATTACACAAAAAATTATATGATTACTTCCTATGAAAATTTTATACGACTGATCGTTATTCTTGGCACCAACCTCAAAAACTATCCTGGGGCTGGCATATCCAGAACTAGGAGACTACAAGGATCTACCCCTAAGAAGCGTACTGGATTATGTGCGGACTTCATTCAGGGCTCTAGCGATAGGGTAAAAACCAATGGGGGATAATACAAAAGATCCTGAAGGGTCGAAGTGCTGTACGCCAGTACACCCCAACAAAGATAAGATAAGAACCTTAAAAACGAACTAACTATTTTATAGTTTTTTGTTGATTTTAATTAATTTATTATTCATATTATTGCTGGTTTTACCCAAAAGGGATCCATATTAAATACTAACAAAACTAGACAATAATAGAAATAAGGCAAACTGCTACTAATAACACTAACATTAAAAGTGAATGGTACCTTTTTTTATTTATTATTATTTTATAATTATTATTGTTGGTGCACCAATCGCAGCAATGATTACACTTTTTACCATGGATCCCTATGATTCCCACAGATGTGCCAATTGAATTCAAACGCGCTCAATTTCCAATTTGATTGGCCTTCGCAATGACAATCAATAAGTCGCGAGGCCAAACGATGTCTGTTTGTAGCCCAGATTTGGGTGCAATCCACACGGACAAGTACGTGGCATGTCCACGCGTGGGCAAACTATCAATTATGTTTAGACTAACGAAAAATATCGAACACTTTATTGCATTTTGACATTGATCTCTTTTTATAAGTGCCATATTAGTGATAGCAAAAATGGATAACATTTTTAATCTATCTGTTAAAATAACAGATATAATACAAATATAAAGCGCCGAGGCGCTCATAGCTAGACGCTCTCACCGGTCCGTTGTGACTTGTGATCGGCGAGGTTAGTAAAGTCAAATACTTGGATTGGTAACTATTTAACTTAAATATTCATAAATTCTACCTTTATTTGGTTTATTATACATATAATTAGCCTTTGCCCGCGACTTCTTCCGCGTGGTAATCAAACATCGAAGAGGTTAAACCGAATACCTAAATCAAGATCGTAGTTATCAAACCATTTTCACCCCTTTCTTATTGCACACCATTGTCGTATAAGCAATATTTATGCAAAATTTCATGGTTCTAGACCCAGCGGTTTCAGCTGTGCATTGGGCGATCAGTTATTCGATTTCTGCTTTTATATATATAGATAATAATAAATGTTTATTTCAGATTTAATCCAAATTTTGTTAGTAAAACCACTAAATAAAATAAATTTCTTAGCCTATTGTTAGTAAAATGTATTACAGTGGACTGCGATACTATACGGTTGTATATGTATATCCAGTGCTTTGACAAAGGCGATTCCCATCTATTTGACGATGCATTCTCTACAGTATTGAGGCTACGCTTACGGGTAATCGCCTAAAAGCCGCCTCTGCAAATATTCCGTAAGGAGTACAGAAGCGTGGCAATCCCATCGGCATCATGAATGCACTGTTCTACTGGATACACAAGGCACTGAATGTCCTCTGCGTATATTTGATTCACAGACTGCAGGTATCAAACGTCTGACAATAAGCCCTAAAGAGAGACATTTTTATTTTCCTTGTACATTTTGCTAATCTGCAGATCCACGTATATTTCGAACAGCTAGGAGTCCTGTAAACTCTCTCTATGTCAAGGTTCAGTGACCCACTGCCCCAGGTATTATACCTATGTAACTCGCCTTAAGAGAGTATTGCCTATGGTTACTTGTGCCACTTTAGCTTGCTCTTTTTGGTATCATACTTCAGTCCCTGAGCCACCGGATAACCCTCACATATGTGAATAAGTTGCTTCATTTTTCTGCACGAAGGGCTCTGCAACACCATATCGTCAGCATAGCTTATATTATTTATACAAATACCATAAGTCATAAGTCATATCTTTATTTGCTAAAAAACATGGTATACAAAGCTGTTAAAAATACAATTAGACCATACATGTTTTGCTTAAAAATTAAGGCATGCAAATTTCAGTTACAGGAATTCCTTAGTGCTATAGAAGTTATTTCCATTTAACCATTTATATAGCTCAATTCTAAATAATCTGTATTCTAGTATTTTTAGATTGTTAGGTAATTTATTATATAGACGTACACACATAGCCAGACTGCTTTTGTTATATTTTGTTGACCTAGGGATCTCGTCAAGTACAAGTCTATGTTGATCCCGCCGACTTCTAGAACAAATTTCTCCTACTTTTTTAAATAGTTCTTTATGTTTCAAACAAACATACATACACGCTTCATAAATATATAATGAAGGAAGTGGTAGCAACCCAAGCTTTTTAAAAATTGGTTGACATGATTCATCATAAGGGATGCCATACATGCCTCGTACACATTTTTTCTGGGCAATGAATGCTCTATGGTTGTCAGTGCTGTTTCCCCACGTGATTAGTCCATACCGTAGTAACGACTCAACATACGCACGGTACGACATCATAGCCGTTTTAATGTTGGTGACATTCTTTATTTGCTTAAGGGCATATACAAATTTATTTATTTTGGTGCATACACTGTCGACGTGCGCTTTCCAGTCTAAATGTTCGTCTATTATTACTCCTAAAAACTTAGTTTGTGTCACTTGTGTAATTTTGGGTATATTCATTTTAAAATTAAATTTATCAATATGAGATTTATTAAATTATATGTATACGGATTTAGTCAGATTGATAGATAAATTATTATTGTTTAACCAGTCAATTAAATTGTCAATTGTATTATTTATGTCCATTTCATGATCATGAATTGATTTACATTTTTTATCAGTAGTAGCAATTATGGAGATGTCATCAGCATAAAGGAGGCATTTATGATTAGTAATATCGACTATGTCGTTTATATAAAGTAAAAACAAGATCGGACCCAATATGCTACCCTGGGGAACGCCTTGTTTGACATATATATACGCAGAGGAGTTTTGTATCACATCACTATTTTTGTCAAGGCTAGTAATGGAGACACATTGTTTTCTGTCTGTCAAATAGGATGATATCCACTGGCATGGCAGTCCTCTAATACCAAGATTTTCTAATTTTTGTAATAGTATAGTGTGTGAGACTAGGTCGAAAGCTTTCGATAAATCGAAAAAGAGCCCAGTTGTAAACTGATTTTTGTTAAGATTTGTTAATATTGTTTTCAAAAGTAAAAAGATAGCTAAGGTAGTGGATTTATGCTTTTGAAAGCCAAACTGTTCCTTTTTGATTATATGAAATTTTTCACAATAGTTTATTAATCTCTTGTACATGCATTTCTCATATATTTTTGATATGACGGGTATTAATGTTATGGGGCGATAATTATTCATATCACTTTTCACACCCTTTTTAAATATCGGTTTTACAATAGACTTTTTTAATGCATTAGGAAAAACTCCTTGTGAAAAGGACAAGTTGATTAGATATGTCAACACTGCGCTTATTTCATTGACACTTGCTTCCATTATTTTGGTGTTGAGTTCATCGTATCCTTCTGAGTTCGTGTTATTTAGTGTAAGTATCTGTTGTTTTACCTCATGTTCGGTCATGGGTGTAAGGAACATTGAGTTAACGGTTAAGTTTTTACTTTGGCAATTATTAATTGTAGAATTTTGTATTGGTGTAGATAGAATAGTGTTCGTGAAGTAGTTACTGAAGGCGGATGCTATTTCTGTTGGTTTAGTGAGTACAATATTGTCAAATTTTATGAGTTCGATACTGTCCTTAGGTTTTATATTCTGAACTTCATTTTTAATTACAGTCCATGTAGCTTTACACTTGTTTTGATTATAATTCATATACTTTATGTTGGCGTTACGTTTAGCGTTGTAGATGCACTTATGCAACAGATTAGAATATTTGGTATATTTAATCTTATTATTTATATTTTTAGTTTTATAATAATTGTATCGAAGGTAGCGCTTAGTTCTGGAACTCAGTTTAAGGCCTTTACTGATCCACTTCTGTTTTCTGTTATTATTTGTATTTATTTTTATTCTGACTTTTGGAAAACAGAGATTGTAAAATAGTCTTAACAGATTATGGAAACAATCAAATGCTGTGTTTGTGTCAGCTTCCATATATGTTTCAGTCCAATGTAGGCTCTGTAAGCATTCTGTAAACTTATGCATATTATCTATATTGTAATCTCTTTTGTATACATAGAATATTGCGGTTCTCTTCGTTTGTAATTTTTGAGGAAAGCTTAGCATTTGTGCTGTATCATGGTCGGAGAGGTAAAGTGGCAGTACTGTTGCGATTGCGTCAGGTATATTACTTAGGATGTGATCTATGCAAGAAGATTTACGAGTAGCTACGTTAACGTGTATTTTCAGGTTGTGATTATAAGTTATAGCCTGAAGTTCTTGGGTTACTTTGCCTTTTTTCAAGGTATTTATATTAAAGTCACCTGTTATTACTATGCGCGTTTTAGCTTTATATCTCTTGAATAAGTCATGTAACATCTTGTCTAGCTTAGTTAAAAATTGGTATACCATCCATAACCAACCCTGGTATTGCTGAGTTCAACGACCAGCCGATTAATATAAAGATTAAAAAGACGAGGTGAAGTAATATCCCTGTCTCACTCTACAGTTCAACCTGTACACGTCTGATAATTCCCACGGCCCACCTAACGTAGTTCATTTGATTGTTGTACAAAATAATTCTTAAACTCTGAAATGCCGGATTGCTCATCCTACGCTCATTTAAAGGTTATATTTTTTATATGATGATTTAAATAAAGAAATGAAAATTGTATATAATATATTTTAATCATGTATAATGCTATAAACCCTCGTTGGTAATCGCTTAATTTCTCCATTTGCGTACGGTATACTATAATTACGGGTATCGCGGTAGCTTTTAAACCTTGGTATACATTCGAAACCTATTGATTAAATCCTCGGTTTAATCCTCAATAGTCACGGTTGTGATCATACAAGAGGGCAGATAGTATCTGCATCGGTGTAGACAGCGCCTAACATAGATATTATATATATCATATTGCACTGCGCCAAACAAAGTCTATTCAAAAACTATAAGAGAGGTAGCGCACAGCGTTCATTCGCTTAAAGAGAAGCCCGGCTCCACCTTACAGAAAACATTGTTTAATAATTACTTTAATGTTGTGTTTCTGCGTGTGAGTAAGGTCGCCAGAGCTCATTGGAAGGCCGGCAACGCACCCGTGACACCTGTTACGTGTGCAAAGGGCGGCGGTGATCACTTACCATAAGGTGACCCGCTTGCTCGTTTGTCGTCCTATGACATAAAAAAAAATATGAGAAGTGGACTCGTATGATCAACAGTGGCACTTGTGTGCCACTGTTGATCATGACAATGACACTGAGCGGTGAGGCTCAGGCATGTCCCTTGGAATTGCTTTTTTTTATTTATTTATTTATACAAATATATTTTCAAAAGTTCGTATATATGTCCCACAAAACCGTGTAATCGGTTTGACTGTAGGATCGAGTCTCTGTACAGCATCTATTTATCATTAACAAAAAATAACTAACTACTACTATAAATATTTACATTACATTAAATTAAATCTAATAAGTATTGTTTTAACTTAAATTTAAATTTATTTTTAACTGATTCATGCCGAATGTCATCCGGCAGACTATTTAGCAGGTACGGCAAGCGTTTTCTTAATGTTCGGTCTCCATAATAGTTTGTAATTCTGGGTACTGTCAGTCTGCCGGTTGACATCGAGCGTGTATTGAACTTATTGCTTACATGTATTAGGTTATGTTCTTGATTGCTATGGTTGTTTATTGCCAGAAGGAACTTATGTTTTTTACTTACAGGTAGAATTTTATAGATTTTGAAAAGTTAGGTGTAATCATTTTTTCATTTTTGTTTAATTTTTTTGTTTACTAACAGTTTAATGAATCTAATTTGAATTGTTTCTAGTTTTTGCATATTTGTTTTAAATGTTAGTCCATAGCAATCAAGCGCATAACCGAGGATGGAATCGACTAGTGACATAACTGTCTTGGATCCCGCAACGAATTTAATCAGAAAGAAAAAGCAGGAGCCAGAATATGAAGCGTAGTAGTTTGTTGTTTCGTTATGAATATATGCATCGTTGTAATTTTACACACATTTAAAACTATCGTATATATCCCGCGACGCCGGCCACGCAGCAACTCAGTCAAGTCATTTTTCAAGCTCCGCTTGCCTTCTGCGGGGCGAATTTGTAACTGTCGCGAGCTAGATACACTTATTACGGGATCGTGTGTTGTTTGATTCCATCCTTTTATTATTCAAATTTGACTGACTGCCTCTTTGGTCTAGCGGTAGCCTGTTCAACCGCAGAACATGAAGTCCTGGGTTCAAATCCCGGGTTGGGCTGAAAAGTGATATTGGATTTTTTCCGTAAAAAGAAATTTCTCAGCATCAGCCCAAAGTCTGGAAGTCCTGTACCTGACCTCTTTCCGGTCGTGTCCCTAGTCGTACCATCGGAACATGAGAGTGAATAGAAAGTGCCCCTGTGTTTGCGCATACACTTGTGCACTATAATATGTCCTGCGCAATTGGCTAATCTCCATTTAGAATGGCCGCCGTGGTCGAAACTCGGCCCGGAAAACATCATTCAAATTAATTTATTTTTATTATGACACTTTTATGTCCATAGCATACATTCAAAGTATTCATTACTTACAGAACATTTGACGAATAATAACATATAGGGACAATGTCACACAGATCATCCTAGCCTCAAACTAAGCAAAGCTTGTACTATGGGTAGCAGGCGACGATATAGGGTAAGGAAAGGTATATCGGTGATATAAGTAATTTCGTGATAGTTTTTGAACCGAATACCACACAGTTCCCTATGCAAGCAGATTCAAGAGATAGCGCTATCCAGTCGGTACAAGTGTGAAGAGGATATATATACATCACGCGCTTCGCTGCATTGTCCCTGCATTTAATAAACAAACTTTTTTGAAATTTGTGCATCAGTGGCGCCATTTTTGAGTGAAGGTGGGCTGCGTTTACTTATTTCCTTAAAATTTATGAATTTCATTGGTGTTTCAGTGTTAAAGATTACTAAAATGTTTCATAAAACTAATGATTATTAAAAAAAAGTTGAAGTAAAGTCGTGAATCATTCCTGGTAATTTTTTATTCCTTAAGTTGTGACCGATGTTTCTTAGTATTTTTGTCAAAATGTTGGGTACGTTTTTGAGAGGTTAACTTGATACCTATTTTGTGCTTGTATTAAAAATAAATATGAAAATGCCTAATATAGAGTTTGAAGGGTTTTGTTTTGAAGAATTCACAAGTACGTTTTATTTTGAATTTGAGGCTAAAAAAACCATATCACCAAATTACCTATAGGTACATTTTTTATATCACCAAATAACCTACTTTTAGTGCCTCTAGATTCAAAATGGAAAAAGAAATTAAATATTGATAATATAACCAGCAGCAACTTCAAGAAGCTGTCAGTTTAGTCGAAAAAAGATTTCAGTGCGAAAGTACTTAACACCAAAAAGTGCCAATGAAAACGAAAATAATGTATAAGAAAACTTTCGACCTTGCCTTTAACATTGAGCAAATCTGCCCAAAAAGCAAAAATTAATAAAATTGAAGAGATAGTAGATGATTTGTAGTGTGGATTATGCGAGGTCTTGCACTCAGCTCCTGTTAAAAAAAGGAATGCAGCCAAATGGGTCCAGTGCTCGTATTGTTTGTCGCCATACCACGAGATCTGTGCATCTATTGAAGATACTGATCCCGAGGAACAGCCATATTATAGATGTGACCGGCGCATGGAATGATATTTACTACAGAGCTAAAGATTTTTATTTTAAGTTCAAAAATCTGATTATATTGACAATTTCCATACTATCACCAAATTAGCTACCCAGTATCACCAATCTACCTGACAGTGTCACCAACTAACCTCCGATTTCTTTTTTATTCAAATGACATTTATTCTCAGAGTGACGAGATTTTAGTTAATTTAACTGTTTCAAGATTTAGTTCAAACAATAAGTAATATGATTAAACAAAAGAGACCTTTTGTTTAGTTTCCAAATTCCTTTAAAATTCGTTTTATTTATTTTTATCACCAATATACCTTTCCTTACCCTACATACTTATATAGATAGATAGATACTTAAATACTTACATATAAAACATCCATGACTCGGAAACAAATATTCGTGCTCATCACTCAAATATTTGCTTACCGGGATTCGAACCCAGGACCACCAGCTTCGTAGGCAGGAGCACTACCTACTAGGCTACGGTGACCGTCGACGAATGATTTGAAATTAAAAACAAGTGTGCTTTGGACAACACCAATGAAGTGAAACATTGATATACGAAATTTTACTCGCTATGAGAAAAAAAGAGACAGAAAATGTGTGCTCACACCTCTCTCTCTCTTGCCCCTAAAGTAATATAATGAAATGAAATAATGACATTTATTCACCACTTGGGTTACACTTGTACATAGCTCACAAAGCTGTACAGACGCCAGCACATCCAGCTACCTCAAACTGTCAAATTTCTTCTATAGATTTTCAACTTTATCACAAAAGTATAAGGTTTACTTTCAATTGGGCAAATTTGACAGATTGGTGTAGCTTGATGTGTTGGCGTCTGTACATAAACATAGTCGAGTACAATATTAAAATTTCAAAAAAATAAATTGGATTGGTCCGTCCTTGCGGGTTGTTTAATCCCATATATTTTTTGTGGTTTAAATACGAAACATTTACCCTTTGGTTCTATATTCACTGAGTTTTACTTCCCTCTCAACTTCCGTTCGATTCTCCCCATCCCGCTTTTCGTAACGCTCTCGTCAGGCATTTATCAGCTTACTCCTCAAGTCAAGCGTAGGTTACAAAGTTTTACTTTAAAAATATATAACATACAACTATACAAAAAGTGTATTATCCGGCGCATTGCTAGTTAAGTTCGCAATTATTCACACATCACAGGATATTCTAGTATTTAAATCTGCTATTTAAAACAATATTTGCATAACCTTCTACTGAAATGTGAGGAAGCGTGTGACTGGCGTCAAGTAATGACGCAACCGTGTCAAACGTACCGACCGCCATCCACCAGGGGAAGCCCGCGGCGAACATGTAATTACAAACATTCTATATCTTAGACAAAGGCGATTTATAGAAATACTCCTCTTAATAATGTCCTCCTAGCCGAATTTCGGGCACGGCGGCTAGCCTCAATAGAGATAAACCATCTGCGCGGGACATACAAGTGTGTGCGTAAACACAGGAGCACTTTCTTTTCCATCACTCTCATGATCCGATGGGACGCCTAGCGACACGACCGGAAAGAGGTCAGGTACAGGACCGACGGCTTTGTGTGCTTCCGAGCCACGGGGGTATTATACCACCAACCCCCAGACTTCGGCTGATGCTGTTTTTTTTTCATTTTACCGATATGTCCCGAGATCAGTTTTGGGCTGACCCGGGATTTGAACTCAGGACATCGTTCTCTGCGGGTGAACACGCTACCGCTAGACCAACGAGACAGTCAATCACTTATATATTTTTATGCACTAAAGAAAGCGTGTCACCAAAATACGTGAACTCTCTCTTTATTTCAGTTGATACATTTTTCCGGAAATACTAATGATAAAATCGTTCACTGACAAGCATGGTTGTAAATACGGGACTAGTCCCTCCCTCTTACCCACCGCTGCAACTCCTGTAAGCCAGGATCAACAGTGGCACACAATGAAATGACACTGAGCGGTGAGGCTCAGGCATGTCCCGGGGAATCGCTTTGACTGTCGTGGATCCCGCAACGAGTTTAATCAGAAAGAGAAAAAAGGAGGAGTTAGAAAATGAATAGTTCCACTTCCCTCCAGAGCAAAGCGGGAGACAGAATGATGTAAAGAGGCCTATATATATGTAGGAACGAAACGCAATTGTTAGAGTGAAAGGTGTGATGTGTGAAAGAGAGGTAAGATTTAAAAGGAGTAATGGCGGAAAGACTGTATTAAGACGTGTGTGTGCTCCGAAATAAATCAAGTTTTAAAACTATTGAAGACTTTACTTTCCTTCTCGAATATAAATCCCACAATTTTGGGGGCTCGTCCGGGATACGAGAAGGAAAATCAAGACGGGAGCTTCAAGGATTGACGAGAAAAGACGATACGAAGATTTGTACCGGGCGGTGTGCAAATTTTTTCTACAAGCACGCGGTAATCCGTTGGCGGGAACATCAATTCACATTAAGACGCTAAGACGATAGACGGAAGAAACGTAGACGACGTGATGTCCAAAACCAGCGAGGATACAGCGATGACGGCGGCGGCACCTAGATTATCAAGTATCGGGTATGCTGATGATCTAATACCTACATTCACGGGCTGCGACGATACCTACAGTGTTACGAATTGGGCGAACAATATCGAAGAAAGCGCTGAAATCTTTGGTTGGACTCCGCTTCAGCAATTGATAATAGCCAGGCGATCGTTAGGGGGCACGGCGGCATTGTGGCTCAAGAGTGAAAAAATACATAAGACGTGGGCCGAATTGAAACAAGCTATTACCAAGGAATTTCCGGATACACTCGATCAAAAAACTGTGCATGAGATGATGAGCGCACGTAAAAAAAGGAGTGGTGAAAGCTACCTAGATTACATCCTAATAATGAGGGAGCTAGGAAAGCGCGGCAAAATTCCAGATTACGTAGCTATAAAATACATAGTTGACGGGATTCAAGACTTAGAGACGAATAAAATGATATTATACGGCGTAACTACCTACGGCGACCTAAAAGAAAAAATTAAGATTTACGAAACTGTGAAAAATAAAATGAAGGTGCGTCGAGATACATCAAATCAAAATCAGCGAGTTACAAGACACCAGAAAGTGGGTGCATATGATTTGCGTTGTTATAGCTGTGGTGAACTAAATCATTCATCGCAAAATTGTCCGCATAAAGAGAGAGGATTGAAGTGTTTCGCATGCAATGATTTCGGTCATATTTCATCAAATTGTCCAACGACGGTAAAAATGGCGCCAAATGGAACAAGATTCGTCGATGTTCGGAAACAATCGGGGAACTTCGGAGGACGAACGCCGGCGACGACGACAGCAGCGACACGCGCGGCGGCCAGCGAAAACTACCGGCAGAATCGCCAACATAACGAACGTCATCAAGACATCTCACCCAATGCAAGCACGTCAAAACGCGCGATGTTCACGACGAATACAATTTCTTCAGTTGGCAACTCTACTTTTGACAGCTATGAGGAGAACAAAGAGGTTATGATGTCTATTAAAAACAAACAGTGAAAGCCGGCTATGAGCATCATTATCAATAATATGAAAGGAAAAGCGCTCATAGATTCAGGAAGCGATGTAAATTTAATGTCGGAGCAGTTTTACAATGCGATTGGACGGCCAGAGTCGCGGGAAGATACTGTAATATTGTCGGGACTCGGATATAAACAAGTGTATTCGTTAGGAAAATTTCAAGTAAATATAACAATCAATGGACGTTATTATACAAACGTAATTTTTCATGTTGTGCCTAAAGATTGTATGCCTTATGTTATCATATTAGGTCATGAGTTTCTCTCAGGGGTTACTATGGTAATGAATGAGGGCTGTGTTCAGTTATTACCCTCTGGGGAAGATTGGATGGAATGTCTTAATTGTTTTTCTTTTGATAATAGTGTTATGGTGGGTCATGGGGTTGATCCGGCTATAAAAGAAGAAGTTCTGCAGTGTGTTGAGAATTACAAGCCAAACCAAACGAAAGAAGCCCCTATTAAGTTGAAGATTGTGCTAAAAGACGACATACCAGTTGATATGAAACTCATTACCTAAATATTTAGATAATCCTCCTTTTATAGTCTTCTCTATGATGATGTTTGATAGATAAATATTCATGTCACAGTTGTCAACAATTTTAGTCAATTAAAGCCTATAATAATGTTTTCAGGCAATTCATAGTTTTATTTCAATTTAATTGACTAAAATGGAAAAGTTCCTGCCGTATCGCTGTTCAACAACGTTACTTCTGATTGCAAACCGATTGCCATACGATCCCGGAAGTACAGTTGTGAAGACCAGGAGTTTATTAGAGGTGAAATCAAGAAATTGCTGGAACAGCACATAATAGAGGAGAGTAAATCACCTTGGCGAGCACAAGTGCTGATAACCAAGACTGCCAGTCATAAAAAGCGAATGGTTATAGATTATTCATTGACAATCAACAAGTATACGCTCTTGGATGCCTATCCGTTACCAAATATTGAAGAAATAGTCACGAGAGTTTCTAAATATAGTATCTTCAGTGCCATTGACTTACAGAGTGCGTATCATCAGATTCCAATTGTCACTCATGAACGTATATATACGGCTTTTGAAGCGGCTGGTAACCTGTATCAATTTTGTCGGATTCCTTTTGGAGTGACAAATGGTGTGTCTAGTTTCCAGAGAACTATCGACTGGATCATCAGAAAGGAAGGCTTAATTGGGACCTTCGCGTATCTAGACGACATAACTATATGCGGAAATACTCAAGATGAGCATGATCAGAATCTAAGCCGTTTTCTGTTGGCAGCCGACAAGTACGGGTTGACGTTAAATAAAGAGAAAAGCAAATTTAATCAGAAATCACTCAAAATATTAGGGTACTCGATTGAAAATCACATTGTCAAACCTGACAGCGATCGTCTACACCCATTACTTAAACTACCTCCTCCAGAAGATATGCCCGCGCTAAGAAGAGTACTAGGCATGTTTGCACATTATTCTAAGTGGGTGCCAAACTTTTCCAAAAGAATACACTCCATTGCACATACGGTTTCGTTTCCATTGGGCATTGAAGCCATGAAATCTTTTGAAGACTTGAAATCGATGATCGCAAAATCTTCTATACATGCAATCGACGATAAAATGCCATTCACAGTAGAAACTGACGCTTCGGAACATACAATTGCTGCATCACTCTCACAGGATTCCAGGCCAGTAGCATTTTATTCTAGAACGCTAAGTAAAAGCGAACAAAATCATTCCGCCGTCGAAAAGGAAGCCTATGCCATTGTTGAAGCACTCAAAAAGTGGCGCCATTTTTTGATAGGTAGACCATTTAAGTTGATCACTGACCAGAGATCGGTAGCATTCATGTTTAACGCAAAACACTCTAGTAAAATTAAAAACGAGAAAATACAGCGGTGGCGTCTAGAGCTGGCACCCTATAATTATGATATTATTTATAGACCAGGACGAGAAAACCACGTTGCTGACACGTTATCCAGAGTGTGCGCCAGCATGGACAACTCATCACGACTCACGCGACTCTATAAATTACATGAAAACTTATGCCACCCAGGAGTCACAAGAATGCATCACTGGCTAAAAACAAAGAACTTGGCCTATTCTATTGAAGAAATTAGAACGATGACAAACAACTGTCGGATATGTGCAGAAATAAAACCAAGATTTTTCAAAAATGCCGACCCACTTCCAAAGCTTGTTAAAGCAATGGCGCCCTTCGAGCGTTTAAGTATTGACTTTAAAGGTCCTGTCCCAAGCAAAACTATGAATCGGTATATACTCACCATTATAGACGAATATTCCAGATTCCCTTTTGCTTTTCCATGTTCAGATATGAGTGCAAAGACGGTTATAAAACATCTAAATAATCTGTTCATGATGTTTGGTATGCCTGGCTATATACATTCAGACAGAGGGGCTGTCTTTTTATCTGCTGAAGTAAAAGAATATCTGCACTCTCGTGGTATCGCCACGAGCAACACAACAGCATACAACCCGCAAGGAAACGGACAAGTTGAAAAACTTAACTCAACGCTGTGGAAAGCCATACAGTTGGGTTTACGTTCCCACAATTTGCCCATAGAGAGTTGGGAGAAAGTTCTTGATAACGCTCTTCATTCTATACGATCACTGCTTTGTACTACCATAAACTGTTCACCGCATGAGAGGATGTTTAAACACTCCCGGAAATCGCCAAACGGCACCTCCATTCCGACATGGCTTACAAGTGCCGGACGGGTCCTTGTCAAACGCTGCGCTCGACCCAACAAGTACATGCCCTTAGTGGAAGAGGCTGATCTAATTGAAGTTACCCCTGATTATTCAATTACTAGACTGAGGGACGGCCGAGTAACAGCGGTGTCAAATCGTCACCTAGCTCCAATTGGAGATGAAGGAGAGAGAATTCGAGAGCTTGCAACTGATGAGAGTTCACGTGGCTCTGATCAGGAGACTTTAATACCTCAAGATGAGTCACCCGCAACAAGCATTAATCATGGCGAAACTTCATCACTCAATACTGCGCCTGTTCCTGAACTCACTCTTTCACCTGGAGTCGTCTCACTACAACCTGCGTTACAGCCAGAGGTTGATATTAGAAGATCTGGGCGTATTAGAAGACCACCTGCTCATTTACAAGACTACAGTCTCTAAGCAAAGCGGTGGAGAATGATATGAAACTCATTACCTAAATATTTAGATAATCCTCCTTTTATAGTCTTCTCTATGATGATGTTTGATAGATAAATATTCATGTCACAGTTGTCAACAATTTTAGTCAATTAAAGCCTATAATAATGTTTTCAGGCAATTCATAGTTTTATTTCACCAGTTGCCCAGAAGCCTCGACGTTTATCATTTAAGGAGCAAGAGATAGTGGAAAACCAAGTAGAGGAGTGGTTAAACGACAACATTATACAGGTGAGTTACTCTGAATATGCTAGTCCACTGGTTTTAGTAAAAAAGAAGGATGGCTCAACAAGAGTTTGTGTTGATTACAGGCAGCTCAATAAAAAGATAGTCAAAGACGAATATCCACTTCCTATTATAGAAGATTTAATTGATAAACTCAGGACTGCTAAAGTATTCAGTGTGCTTGACCTTAAGAATGGATTCTTCCATCTAAGGGTAAGCGAAGAGTCAATACCTTACACATCTTTTGTTACCCATCAAGGCCAATATAATTTCTTAAGAGCTCCGTTTGGATTATCCAGTTCACCGAAATATTTTATGAGATTTGTGTCTATTATTTTTAGAGATTTAATTGCAAAAAATATAATGCTCCTTTTCTTTGATGACATTTTGATTCCAGCCGATGGACAAACTCAAGCCGTTCAAAGGTTAAAACAAGTTTTGTCTGTAGCTTCAGAGTATGGGCTACAATTTAATTGGAAAAAAGCTAAGCTACTGTGTCGAGAAGTTGAATACCTAGGACATCTTATATGTGATGGAAAAATAAGTCCAAGCCCAGAGAAAACAGCTGCAGTAATGAGATACCCAGAACCAAAGAATGTTAAACAAGTCCATAGCTTCATAGGATTGACATACTATTTCAGGAAATACATAGAAAATTATGCTTTAATTGCAAAACCTTTGACGGATTTAATTAAGAAAGACGCTGTATTTATTTTTGAAGAAGAACAGCATGCAGCTTTTAACGCATTAAAACAAAAACTTGCAAGTAGTCCAGTATTGAAAATATATAATCCAAATTTACCAACAGAGGTTCATACAGACGCATCCAGTGTGGCATACTCTGCTATTTTATTACAGAAGCACCCAGATAGTGGTTTACACCCAGTACTATACATGAGCATGAAAACAAACGAGGCAGAACAAAAATACTCAAGCTATGAACTAGAAGCTCTTGCTATAATAGAAGCCATAAAGAAATTCAGACACTACCTGTATGGAATACATTTCAAGATAGTGACAGACTGCCAAGCATTTGCATTGACTCTTAAAAAGAAAGATTTATCTGCTAAGGTTGCAAGATGGGTGTTGCTTTTGGATCAATATGACTTTGAAGTTGAGCACAGGATAGGCTCTAAAATGAAACATGTAGATGCACTGAGCAGGAATCCCTACATGTCAGCTGTAATAGTCAATCTTCATGATAGAGTAAAAGAAGCACAGATTCAAGATGAAGGATTAAAAGCAATTTATGACATTCTGAAAGAAAAACCCTACTTAGACTATTGGATAGAAAATGATATATTATATAAAGGAGATCAGAAACAATTAGTAATACCAGGAAGCATGGAAAAAGAAATTATAAAAAGATTGCATGACAATGGACATTTCTCAAAGAAGAAAATGAAAGAATTACTCAATAAAGATTTTTATATCAAAGATATTGATAAAAAGATAGAAGATTTTATTGTTGGATGTATACCTTGCTTGTTAGCAACTAAAAAACAGGGAAAGGAAGGTTTTCTGAATCCAATAAGCAAAGAAAGTATTCCCTTACACACTCTTCACCTCGATCACATTGGTCCAATGACTGAAACAAAGAAAAGATACAATCACATCTTAACTGTGGTTGATGCATTCACCAAATTTGTATGGTTGTTCCCTGTTAAAAGCACCACAAGTACTGAAACATTGGATAAACTCAAGCTACATCAACAGATATTTGGAAATCCTGAAAGAATAATCACTGATAGAGGTACAGCACTTACCAGCAATGACTTTGCAGAATATTGTGAAAATGAGAATATTGTTCATATAAAAATTACTACCGGTGTACCAAGAGGTAACGGGCAAGTTGAGAGGATTAATGGAATAATCAAGCCAGTTCTAACAAAGCTATGTATTGAAGATCAATCAGTCTGGTATAAGCATGTGAGTAGACTGCAGAGAGCAATCAATAGCACATTCCAAAGAAGTATTGGTACAAGCCCATTTCAATTATTAATAGGTTCAAAGATGAAACTCAAAGAAGACATTCCTTTAATTGAATTATTACAAAAAGAAGACATTGAAAGGTTTCAAGAAGAAAGAGAAGACTTAAGATGTTTGGCAAAGGAACAAATAAGTAAGATTCAGGAAGAAAATACAAAAACCTATAACAAAAAGAGAGAAGAGAGCACCAAGTACAAGGAAGGAGATAGAGTGGCTATACGACGAACACAATTTGGTCCAGGTCTCAAATTGAAACCAAAATACCTTGGTCCATACAGAATCACAAAGGTCAAAAGAAAGGACCGCTATGATGTAGAGAAAGATGATATCACCGCAGAAGGTCCAATAAAAACAACATGTGCAGCCGATGATCAAAACTGTTTTTGTGTATTTTTACCAATTGAAGGGTTTTTTACAAAAACTACGTAACTAACAATTTTAACGATTTTTTTTTATTGATGGCAATATGATCTATGGAAAAAGTTACACTAGACAGTTTAATTAGATTTTACAAAAACAGAATAATTAGCACAGAATCTCACTGTAAAAAAACACATATTTTACAAAAACTACACAACTGCGTGCAAATTTTACAAAAACGACGTAGGTGAACGCAGTTAAGTAGTTTTTGTGAAAAAATAAAACGTCAGTCACAACTGTCAATAATGTCGGACTACGCGCAAAGCGAGGAATATTCTAATTCAATTTTTTAAAGAAAACGCAAATTAAAGAAGGGAACGATTATTAAAAACGATTATCACTCATGCCAAGTTTTTTTGATCTGAAAAAGGCACTAGAGCCTTATTTATAGGGTACCGTACCCAAATGGTACAACGACCCTATTACTAAGATTTCGCTGTCTGTCTGTCTGTCCGTCTGTCAGCAGGCTGTATCTCATGAAATTTGATAGTTAGACAGTTGAAATTTTCACAGATGATGTATTTCTGTTGCTGCTATAAATACAAATACTAAAAAAATATATTTAAGGGGGCTCCCATACAACAAACGTGAATGTTTTGCTCGTTTTTATAGATAATGGTACGGAACCCTTCGTGCGCGAGTCCGACTCGCACATGGTCGATTTTTTAAAAAGCTGTAAACTAGCAATGAAAATTAAAGCTGCAAAATGATTAAAATATACCAAAAATCACCATTTCTCTTGATTAAGTATAACTTTACTGGACAATGGACAAGAATTCATGTCATTTCATGTACGGACAAAGCGTCCACTGCCTTTGGAACTGAATTTTAGTCCATTGTAGAGTGTTGGAGATTAAAACATTTTTTGAGTGAACCCCACAAGATGATTATTTATGATAAAATATGTGAAATTGTGGCTAAGGCAGGACAAGATATTGTTATTGATAATGAAGATGTAAGTGGAGGAGAAGAATAAATAATAAGTTAATTATACTATATAATGTTTTAATGGCAATAAACTACTTAATTATGATTAATTAATGTCTTTCATTGCAAAACTTTACTTTTATTTTTACAAAAATAACATAAATGCATTTTTTTTTACAAAAAGAACACTAGTACAAACTACATTTTACCATTTTATTCCATAACAGTAGGTATAAATAATAAAAATAATTATATATTCAATACAATACATTAACATGAATAAATGATCGAAAGTTCTAACTTATTCAATGAAAAATATGGATTGGAGATCGTTTTTTTTATTTCCTGTAAAATTGTTACTAAAAAGTTGTGTTGTTTTTGTAAATAACCCTTCAATTGCTTTACATAAAAAGAAAACTTGAATGTGTTGTTTCTAAACTTATGTTCAAAATGTTGTAAAGGTAATCTCCTTGTTAATGTGTGTTTTTCAGTTTTTTTTTAACATAATACTGATACAGTGATATGACTGCTCTGTTCATTTTAACATTAAAATGTAACTGTAGTAATCTTATAATGTATAATTAAACTTAGTGTACCTACTAACTTCAGCAGATATGTTTAATATCCTCTGTAAGAAAGCTTAACAGATGTTGTGTTTGTGTTAAAGAGATGTAAAAGTTAGATTTAAAGATGTTCTCTAATTTCTAAAATGTACCTACATACTTACCTTATTAAAAGAAGTAAGTAAAGATTTTGCTAAGACTTTTAGTTTCATATTATTTAAGAATGCTTTAAAATATGTTTATTCTTTACTAAACATACCTAAATAAACAAAGGTTATTTTAATTTAAGGGTTTAGATATGACCTAAGCCGGTGTACTTACTTTATTCTTGTTTGTAAAAGAAGTTCTATAATAAAATAAAGTGTTAGTGCTTTATGTAAGATTTGTATAATATTCTTGATTTATAGAATTGTAACTATTTAAAAAATTTACCTTTTTCAAGAACCTAAAAGTTTTAATGAAGTATATGGTTAAGACTTGTCACCTTATATTTTATGTTCTATTACTGGTGTAAAAGATATTTATACTTACAAAGATGATTTAATAGTTTTAGTTAAGACTGTCGACTGTTACTTTGCATAATATGGTCTATGACTGTGTTAAATATTGTATTGTATAAGATTGTTGGGTTAGTTAAGATTGATGAATGTTTAGTGTACTAGTTTTATGTAAATTCTGTTAAGTAGTATAAGAATGAAAGATGATATTGTTAAGAGTGTGAGTTGGTCTGAATGTGAATGGCATGTCTGGGACAGACATGATTGTTGGATGGCCGATCTGTAGGAACGAAACGCAATTGTTAGAGTGAAAGGTGTGATGTGTGAAAGAGAGGTAAGATTTAAAAGGAGTAATGGCGGAAAGACTGTATTAAGACGTGTGTGTGCTCCGAAATAAATCAAGTTTTAAAACTATTGAAGACTTTACTTTCCTTCTCGAATATAAATCCCACATATAGCCTCATAAAATGAGAGATTTGCAACTAGAGAAGCCAGCTGCAAAAGCACCAAAGCTGCAAAAGCATGGTTGTAAAGTGCGTTTTTATTGCTGTATGAGTAAAATAATGTTTTATTTACGTGTGGTGCAGCGGTTAAGACAGCCTCCTCGCCACTTCGTGTCCCAGGTTCGATTCCCGCGCAGGACAGATTTTAGATGTGGCCCATAAATAGTTGTTCTGAGTCTAGATGTACTTTGTGTCCGTCAATTATATATGTGTAAAGACCCCGCGACACAGGGAAATGTCTTTAAAATAAAAGTTAATCTGGTTAGCCTGGTTGGTAAATACTTACCTTCTACGCTGAAAGTCGTGGGTTCAATTCCCACTCAGTACAGATATTTGTGTGCACGAATATATCCGTTTGTTCTGAGTCTGGGTGTAATTTATATAAGTATATATTTACAAAAGAAAAGTAGTATATCAGTTTTTCGATTTCCCCATCCCAAAATAAGCAGATAGTATAAGCTCTGCTTAGTTTGGGATCTGATGGCCGTGTGTAAATAATATCCCAGGATATTATTGTTTTTTATAAATATATTTCATAGCTCTATCAACGGAAATACGAACCGTTGATACTCGTTTTCCGCAGATACTTGGTTGAGAGTAAGAGTCGATTTCACCGTTAAAATTAAACGCGATCAATTGACGCTAAACTCGGTTCCGCTTCCTGGAACCGAGTATAGCGTACAATGATCGCGTTTAATTTGAACGGTGAAATCGACTCTTAGTTAGTTAAACACAAAAACTAGGTTACACTAGTCCGATATTTTTAGTTTGATGCTCGGACAACAAAAAATAAACTAACAACACCTTGAACGTTCTATACGTAAATATACATACGCCAGCACATCCAACTACCCCAATCTGTCAAATTTCTTTTATAGATTTTCAACTTTTATCACAAAAGCATAAGGTTCAGTTTCAATTGGGGAATTTTGACAGATCGGGGTAGCTTCGTGTGCTGGTGTCTGTACAATTTACCGATGAACTTGTGCTATAGTTTTTAGATAAGTCCACAACAGTGAAGAGGATAAAAATAGTGAACTGGTTTTTAGCTAAACCACCATTAATTCGGCACTACTAATGAAATAGAGAGAAAAAGTGTCGCGTGACGCTAAATTGCACAACGTAACACACGTACTAACATTATATAGGTGTGTGTGTGTGGTATACATGCTTTTTAGGGTTCCGTACCAAACGGGACCCCATTACTAAGACATCGATGTATGTCTGTCCGTCTGTCTCCAGGCTGTATCTCATGAACCGTGATAGTTAGACAGTTGAAATTTTCACAGACTATATATTTCTGTTGCAATAAACAAAATAATTAACACAAATATGTATTATTATTATTATTAATTTATTCAGAGATAACAATTTTACAATCGTATTTGAATATTAATATAAAACCCCCTTACAATTAATTTGAAATTTAATTGTAAGGGGGTTCCCATTCAACAAACGTGAATTTTTGCTCGTTTTTATAGATAATGGTACGGAACCCTCCGTGCGCGAGTCCGACTCGCACTTGGCCGATTTATTATTTGAGGACAACTAACACTCTGCCATCTAATCCAAAACTAGGCAGATCCTGTACTATGGCTACTAGAAAACTGATAAGCATACTTATAAATTTCTAAATAGATACATACATCACACAAATATTATAAAGGCGAATGTTTGTGAGTGTGTGAGTATGTATGTTTGTTACTCTTTCCGAAAAAACTTAAAAAATAAGTTGTTCCGTACTAATGGGAAAATAACGTGATGACAGTTGAGTTTTGACATTGACAAGTGACATACGCTCTTTCTTGTCTTCGTGTCACTTGGAGGCGCGCGCGATTATATGTATTGTGTTTGCACGTTTTGCAGGACCAAAATTAATATGCGTTGATATATATATAAAGACTTGGATATTGTAATCACATTTATTATTTAAGAACATTTAATACAATCGACTCTACAGAGTACACACCTCTCTTTATTACCCTCGCCACACACCTACATCCTCAACCACAGACACTCCAAGCAAGGACTGGCACAGAGTATATAATTAAAATGCACCACAATATGATAGGGGTTTCTAATACTAAAGCCTAGGAGAACGCAATGAAGGTATGAGCAGACAATAATTGAGATAAGATTTACGCTTTACATTGTGAATGCTATAAAAACTAATATTGAATACTTTGGAAGGTTTTCTAATATTTCACATGCAACTGTGAACATATATTTTTATGTTCCTAGAAAACAACATCTACGGGTGACACCTACAACCTCCGAAAGGGAAAGTTAGTAAGAGAATCGTAAATTGTATCGTTCGTAACTTAACGCAGAGCGCCTACCCGTGATTGGTAAAAGTGCTGGTTTGAAACCCCCGGACGATTTAATTTATGCGTTCAATTTCAATATATTTTTACATAAAATTTACGTTATGCATCGCGAATAATGATTTAAAAACTAAAATTAAAAAAAATAGGACTCAGATTCTACCGTTACGAACGACGTTAGTATAGAGAGGAGATGTAGAAACATGTCCTCTCTATACTAACGTCTCATGCGATCAGAAAGTCATCAGACTGACTAGCCCGAAAACATTCTTTATATACGATATATAAGGGGGTCACCCATGCAGCAACTTCCTCGTTGGTCTAGCGGTAACGTGTTCACCCGCAGATGACGAAGGTCTTCGGTTCAAATCCCGGGTCGGGTCAAAAGTGATTTTAGACATTCCTGTAAAAAGAAGATGTTAGGGAGTTGGCAGTGCCGTTGTCTCCTTCTGTGAGGCAGAAGTAGGCCGCCGAACGGGATCGGGAACGAGCTGATCCCGCTCGTAGGCGGAGGAGGCGTCGGGGTAACGGCGGCAGCCGTTAGCCCAACTCCCCTCGGGGCCGCGGCGGCAGTGTGAGAAGTGTCCTCTACTCCTCCTCTACTGTCGCCACGTACAAGCGGCTCCGGGATGACAGCGATCTGTTTGTGGCGCAGTCACTGTGCCGTACTGGCAGGAGTCGGCAATAGGGGAGGGCAATCCAAAGGAGCCCTCCCAGGGTACGTGCCCCGACCATCTGGGACATGGCGCAAAAGGGGGGTACCGGAGCACCAAACCCGCGTTTCAGCTAACCGGACTCCCCCATCAGGCGCCTAGAGAAGTCCACGGCAGGTTAAGTCGGTGCAAGTCTGACATACCCACCCGCAGACACTTTTTGCGGGTGGCATGCGAAGGCAATCCCCCTGACTTATCAAAAAAAAAAGGGAGTTGGCAGTATTATAGTGCCTCGGAGAGCACGTAAAGCCGTCGGTCCTGTAGCTCATTGGATCATGAGAGTGACGAAATAGAAACTGCTACTATGTTTGTGCACACACTTGTGCACTATAATATGTCCCGCGCAGATGGCTAATCTCTGTCTCTGAGACTGGCCCCAAGGCCGAAATTCGGCTAGGAGTAAGGATGCAGGCAGTGCATATCTATATACAGAGAGAAAAATAATTCTAACGGAACATTCTTTTACAAAATTTTGCTGAAGGAGGATCAGAAAATTTAGTAAAATAATGTTCCGTTTAAATGAAATTTATTGTCAGTAATATTTTTTTACTCCAAATCTTAAGCTGGTTTTTGCGTAGAAATAACTTAAGAAAAGATATAATTTGAGATGCTTGAGTCATCATCTAAACTGAGTACCAAAGCTATGTAATTTGGGCAAGAAAAGCTCTGGCTGGGTTCCCCCCGACCAACACGTGGCGCGGCGCAGAGGATAATCCAGCTTTAATTATTCACGCAGCCTTAACTTCCTTGTCCCATGCGCCCGATAACTTGAATGCGCCGCTATTAAATTATTTTTAGTTTGATATTTTACTGTCTAAAAGTTAATTTCCAATCACTTGAATAATGTAACAATCACACTAATATTATAAAGACGAAAATTTGTGAGTGTGTATGTTTGTTACTTCTTCATGCCTAAACGGCTGGAGGGATTTTAATAAACACATTGGTATGGAGTTAGGCGACACCCTGAATAAACACATAGGCTATAATTTATAAAGTTTAACGCGGGTAATTATATGAAATTAAATAGATATATTTTGTTATACGTATAGATATTAAAAACCACTTAAAAATACTTTAATCCTATCGTGATCATCACAAAAACTGACACTAAATTTAACAATGAACTTTATAATTGGCTGGGCGACAGATGTTTTTATTCTGTAGATGACTATATTAAATGTAAATACTATGACTGACTCAAACCAAACTTTTTTTGACATTTGATTTAATTATAATGATTCCTATCATTGTTTTGTTATTTAATTTGTATAATTTTACACTAAAATTAGTAGAGAGTCAAAAAATATTAAGTATTATAATTAATTTTAACTAAACAAATATTTGCACGACGTAAATGTCGAATATGGTGGAACCTCACTGGTTTATATCAACAAATTGTAAACCTGTATTCTAGCAAATAAAGAGATTCATTCATTCAAAATATTTGTCCCGGCTGGGAATCGAACCCACGACCTCTGGCTTAGCAATCATGGTCACTAACCACTACACCAATAGGCCAGTCTATCATATCTGATACTTAAATGTATTCTATTTAAAATAAAAAGACAAATTAGCGAAAAGACACATATATTTTCTTTATACACGAAAAATATAAACTAGTTTTTATTTAGCCATTTGGAGCTATTCACATTGAATATTGAAACTCCAAGTAGTATTTACACAAATATGTATAAAAGTCTAAAAAAGTGTTTGGACTTTTGCTACAGTGATTTCTTTTATTTATTTTTTTTATAACTAAAGATTATTTTTATTTATTTAAGCCTCTTTACTTCCTTAGTAATAATTTTACAGTGTATAATTTTGTTTCTATATAATTTTAACTACGGACCTCTCGACGGGTATAGGCCTCCTCCAAATTTTCCTATCTTGGGCTTTTCGCATCCAGTCGTTGTTTATAAAATAAAGATTATTATAAACTAAAAATAAATAAAATAAAAAAGGTTTTTATTCACGTATACTTCAAAAAAGCGCTTGTAAATAGTCACAATATATTTGTAGCAATATAATTAACTACCATATACCAACATAATTATTTCTAGTTACATATATATTTAGGTACACGGATTGTATGAAAACATTTATAAAATTTATTTTATAATAGCCATGATATTTAGCTAGCTTGTATTGAGTTATTATTATAATATTAATTTAATATTTCATATGCAACTTATGTGAGTTCGTCGATATACTTTGTACCATATTAACAACTAGGTATACGTGTGTTTGGAACTGAATTATCGATATTAATATACTCATATATACAGAAGGGCACCACTATCTACCTACCTACCTAGTGGAATTATTACAGTTGACTACTGGACACATTTATAGAGCTAGGTTGTTCTGGCGGTAGCGTGTTCAACCGCAAATAACGGGGTCCTGGGTTCAAATCCCGGGTCGGGCCAAAAGTGATTTTAGGATATTTCTATTAAACGAAAAATCTATAGATCAGTCAGTCAGGGGGTCTGCGGTATTATACCCCCGTGCCTCGGAGAGCACGTAAAGACGTCGGTCCTGTACCTGACCTCTTTCTGGTCGTATCACTAGTCGTCCCACCGGATCAAGAGAGTGATGGAATAGAAAGTGCTCCTATGTTTGCGCACACACTTCAACATTATAATGTCCCGCGTAGATGGCTAGTCTCAAGTGAGACTGGCCGCTGTGGCCGAAGTTCAGCTAGGAGGACATTATTATTATTAATGTAGATCTAAAAAGTTTATCTACCTACACCCTAAACAATTTTTGTATAAATACATTTAAAAACACTCATATTAGCGATAAAAGTAACAGTGTCAATTCAATAAAGTTTCAAAGGAATAAAAATGTCAAATACTAAACAATATATCACAAAGTATTTGATACCAACGAGCGGAATAATGTATATATTACAAGAACAACTCGATTATATGAAGCGACTGGCAAAAATATTATAGCAACGAGATGAGGCGAGGGACTCGTGCCACGTTGCGTAAGGCGTTAGCGTAGCAGTTCGTGGTTCCGTCCGGAACATGAAAGATGAATTTAATGTTTTAATCTCTTGCATAAATACGATTAAACTTTGGTGTTGAACTTCAGAATATTTTGTTTTTGTAATGTAATCACGGATTCAATTAGGAAGTGCCCTACTTATTTATTACCAGCAGCTTTGTAACTAAATATTTGTAAACTTGTCGCTACGTATAAAAAAGGATCTAATTCACTTTTAAAAATTCTAATTCATTTTTTAGTATTGTTAATTGTACGTTATTATTTCTATTAAGACCTGAGTTTTGTATCGAATCATTCAGAATCCATAATAATAGTATCCTGGGACATTATTCACACACGGCCATCTGATCCCAAACTAAGCAGAGCTTGTACTATGGAAACCAGATAACTGATATACGACATATACAATTTTTATTTTGTAAATACATACTTATTTACATAATTTACACCCAGACTCAGGACTAACAGACATGTTCATGCACATAAATATCTGTCCGATTAATATTTTATGTATAACATTACTATCATAAATCACGTGGATTTATGATAGTAATGAGCAAGTTACTTAGCTAGCTTATTTCAGTTACTTTCAAAATGTTTCATCACCATCATATCAGCCATATCAGCCATTATAGCCGTCCAATGCTGGACAAAGGCCTCCCCGCCTTTATGCCGGTCTTGTGCTATCCTCTTCCAGCGGTTTGCAGCGTTCCGCTAAAGATCATCGGTCCATCTTGTAGTCGAGAACCTTTGTGCCTCAACGGCCGTTGGTTCTACGAGCTATGTGCCCCGCCCACTGCCACTTCAGTGCGGCAATTCTTCGGGTTATTTATTGGGTAGATAATTAATAGTTTAATAGTGTATATTTTTATTATATACTAGCTGTGCCCCGCGGTTTTACCCGCGTTAAACTTCATAAATTATCACAGCTCATCCCCCATAAGTGATAGCGTGATAATATGTAGCCTATATGTTGACCCGACCTCTTAGTAATATTCATGTAGAATTTGAAGTAAATCCATACAGTACTTTTTGAGTTTAGCCCGGACATACATACAGACAAACAGACAAAATTTCTAAAAACTATATTTTTGGCTTCGATATCGATTGTAAATCAAGCCACAAGTATCCTTTTAAAAAAAATTCAATGTACAGTTTTGACTTTCCTACGATTTTATTATATGTATAGATTATTTATTGATTTACCACACCAATAGAATAATTATGTCAAAACAATACAAAATACACTAATAATATAGCACTTTTATTTTTTCATCTGGCAGGGTTAATGCCTACGCATGCCATGCGGGTGGGTATGTCGGACTCAAACCGACTAAACCTACCTGCCGTGGACTTCTCATGGCACCTGATGGGAGGAGCCCCGGGAACGCGGGTATGCTGCTCCGGTGTCACCAATAAAATATAGCACTTATGTAGCAACTATCCAACTAACAGATACGCTTGACATTGATTATGATGACATTTAGATTTGAGACTCGACTTACTCACAGACAAAAATCTATCACGTAACCTAAACTAATAAAGAAACAACTATTAATATTATTCAAGGGGAAGTACCTGTACGTTAAATCAAGAAGATATCTTCCTTATTATTAGTTGATTTTGACAGATCTTCATAAAACATTGCAATACGAGTACTATTAAATGTTGTATTTAAAGTGGAAGCGGCTATATCAAATACATGATGTGGCCTCTAGAATGTTAACATTAAAAATATTTAATTAGTTTAGCGCCGACGTTACCATTCATAATTTTGTGGATATTTAATCAGTCTAATAAATATATCGCGTCTATCCTTTAAGATTATCATGATGAAATGCGCCAATGTGTCTTCGTATTCAGGAATGTCCAGAATCCCTTTCTTGTGCAAAGAGTACCTGATACCTGAAATACCTGACAAAGGGAGCTAGGATACTTAGATGCAACATGCGTGTTACGTAATATAATTTCATTTAAAGATTACAAAGACCCATAACTTATATTATCTTAACTAATTTTACAATAATTATAATTAACTAAACTAATTAAAACAAAATTTTATAAAATAAATGAACATAATAAATCTTATAAAATTACAACAATATAAAAATCGGTTTCTAAGCAATTTAGATTGACTGTTTAAAGAACAGTCAATCTAAATTGCTTAGAAACCGATTTTTATATTGTTGTAATTTGATAGGATTTATTATGTTCATTTATTATTATAAATATTATTTTAATTAGTTTAGTTATTGCGTTAGTATTTTATTATTTATATTAAAACAATATATGTAATGAGGAGACCATATGCTGGATCAATAGTCTAGTACACTCCTGACCAAGGCATTGTACAACAGTAAAAGGTTACCGTAATAATAGTAGTCCCATACTATTATTACGGTAACCTTTTAACATTCTTATTATAAACCCAGTGCCTTTCTAGCTTTAAGTATCATTTGGTCAGTATGCTGGCGGAATGATAATGACCCATCTTAATATTTTCCAGAGCACTAATAACTGATACTCCGTGAAGTTCCGTGAAATCCAGGGAAATAGTACCTAAAATCTATAAACTTTATTATATATTCAATGGCATTTTACTATTATTATTACACATACATTATATCAATCAATCAATTTATTTGCTAAGAATGCAGGTACAACATTTAGGCAGGTACAATTATTATTAGAATCCTACACATTCTGCCAAGAAAGCATGCAAAAGGTAATAAATTTAATGAATAGCAATAACAACTAAAATTAACAATTGCAATTAAGGTCAAGAATAATTAATGGTATATAAAAATAGTCAATGAATTGAATAATTAATATGACAGATATACAACGTCAAATAGTGTTATCCATAAATTACATTATTGTTTAAATTACAATTTCAAAAATACAGCTAAATCCTATTAATAATCATATAGTAAATTAAAAATCTACACAATATTTTTTAAGGATTTAAATCATTTTGAATAATTTGAATACAATCGCTTGGGAATTTTATGTCACGAAAGATCTTCAAGTCGTCATCATCATTTTAAGTCACTGTATTAATAATAATCTGTGTTGCAGTAGTCAGTTTATTTGAATGTGCAATTTAAGGTTTTCCGATGATCTTAAAAGCCTCGAATGTGTGTCGTAAAGGAATTCAAAACGTTCTTTAAGATATGAAGGAGTAGTGGGGTTGATAATTACATTGAATAATAAAGTGAGAATATGGGCATTCCGACAAAAGCGAATAGGCAACCACTTGAGCTTGGCACGAAACTCGGAAATATGATCATATTTGCGTAAGCCTACGCATAAGCTTTACAAAGTTAGATATATTTTACTACATCGTGGTCGCATATCATCGACGGATCGCACTAATTGGAATTAAAATCGAACTTAATTAGTGTTTTGGTGCCGCATTAATCATAATTCATTGTTATTGATCAATAATTGATTGCTAAGAAAGTGAAGTCCGCCTATATTTTTAAATTAACTGCCTGCATAACCTCATTAAATCATAAATAATAAATTTGGAAAATAGTGTTCCGGGCATGTCTTCGTGTACCCCAGACGCGTCGTTAAATTCAATATAATTTCTATGGTGGACCTGGTGTGGTCATCTTGTGCGGGTCTCTGGAAATCGCTGGAGGCTAATAGCGCAAGACCGGCAATTGTGGAGATCTTTGGGGGAGTCCTTTGTCCAGCTGTGGACGTCTTTCGGCTGATATGATGATGATGATGATGACTATGGTGGACCTTGCGATTAAACGACGCTCACGCTTTAAAGCTACCACCAGTACTCGAGTTAATACGACCAAACACCGAAATGTTAATCCAGCAATAACTTAGGTCGCGCATCGTACCGCCACCTCAGTGCATTGTCGGACAGCAAACCGCGAGCATTCATTCATATCATTCCATTATTTAGACTAAATCTAAAATAGCAATAAAGCAACAGTTCTCCAAATTCCAGTCTTTTCAATTTTCTCCATCAGCCTTACCCGTAGATCTCGACCCCCACAACCAGATCTAATGCGCCCAAATTGAGAAGACCCAGCGAATCAAGCTCACTGCTCGAAAGCCTCAATCATTATTCGTGTCTATTATATTTGTGAACTAAAATTAACAATTATAATCATAATATTTTATGTCCGATCTTAAAATAGCCAGATAGCTGAATCCCAAAGTATTGGATACCAAAAAATCATAATCATTACGCGAAGCAGATTTTTTCTACGAGAACCTGATAATGTATCCTCAGCCGACGAAACTTTGCTAGGTTGTAAGCTTAAACTTACACAAAAATTATACAAAGTAAATTATGACTTAGTTTTCTTTGGATAAAAATATACTGGGTACTGGTACCATTTTGAACTTAGTAATTCGTCAAATTGTCAGCCCAAAATAAATTGATGGAGGGAATTTTAACGATAACCGTAAAAAAATTTAAGCCATTTGAATAATTATGTTTATAATATTAGATATGGGTGCACAGAGAAGAGTATTGAAAATGTTCGTAGGACTAAGTTTAATGAATACTTTAGGCGCCCGTGGGCGCGCACGGGGCGTAGCCGGGACGCGTTCAGCGTCGGAGGGCTTTGGAAGGCACCTTAAGCGGTCCCGGTTCAATTCACTCAACAGTCGATAATCCATGTCAGAGGTCTTCTGGGCGGCTTAACAACTCCGACACTAGGGTAACCACTGCCCATACGATTAAGTAAAGTATCTGTTGGAAAGTATTTATAGTACTGCTATTGGGGTACGCATATTATTTTTTTTCATACAGTCGTCGCCTCTGTTAGACTTCGTGTGACTTGTTAATTTTGTAAATGTACACGGAAGCACCCACCGTTTTCGAAACTAGCAAGAGGTTATTCTAATTGCTTGAGTGAAATTTAATATTATTGTGTCACAATTTTTTGATTCATTAGACGACAACGGTTCTGTGCGTGCATTAGCCTACATAACACCAATCACAATGTAAGGTATATAAGATATAAAAAAAATCGAAAACAAAAAGGAAAAGAAGACGAAAAAAGCAAGCCCGAAGTTTCTTTGTGGCTTTCTTCTCCGGGTCGTCCACCTAGGTAGCTAGAGAAAGCCGCAGGTTAGCTAGGGTAGGTTCCTCAGCGGCGAGGATCGCTTTGGCCCCTAACGCGTCATAGGTAATCCAGTGCAACTGATCACACCCTCGTAGAATTCTGTCCTTTTGGTTCAGCGGCCCCCTGAGCTGCGGCCCGAACCCCAAAAAGGAGGCTTCAGGTATTAGTCGTTTAATTTAAGCTACTGGTTATGAGCCTTCTGCGCTAGCCAAATTCTCATTGCCTTTCATTCTTCAAGTTTAATATAGTACAACTAAATTTCAAAATAATAGATTAGTAACTTGTTATTTATTTTTATATCTCATAAAACAGACCGCACGGACGGACTAATTATTTTTTTGTAACTTTTATACTATATTCGACTATGTTTATGTACTGCTTGGTGAGCTTGACAGTTGAGTACAAGTGTATATTAATACCCAAGTGCTGTATAAATTTCATTATTTCATTATCAAGGGCAATTAAGAAAAAGGTAAGTAAGATACTTGAAAGTCTATATTTCCTTCGAATCTGTTATGCATTTTGCATATTAAGAAGAGTAATATAACCAAGCAAATTAAATACGATAGTATGATGCCCAACACGTGTTTTCACAGCCATGGATCATTCTCAAGAGATGCTAACTCGTCGAGTGCCCAAATGCGATATGCTCCTCTACACTGCCAAGGCAAAAGGAATTAAGCAAGAATTTAAAATGAACAATACGTTTTCTTTTAGATTAAGGGTGCCATAACTGTATCGTGTCCCGGGGTTCGATTCCTGCGCCAGACTACTGTTTGTATAACCCATAAATAGAGTTTTGAGTCTGCGACACATTGATCCGATTCTGTAGTGCGGGCGTTGTCTTTAAAAAAGTCGGTGATAATACCACCAGCCGTAAAGAAATATCTGAATATCAGAGAATTCAAAGATGAAATTTCTTCAAACAGTGTACATAAATATGAGAAGCAAAGCTTCTTGAACAAGAAACCATTAGGTAATGCAAACTTGGTGATGTGGCCCGGTTACCACAATTAATAAACTAAGGAACCCTCAGTGCACACAGAGCTTTTAAGACTTAATGCTGGTTCGTCAACTACGTTGCAATTATTATCGCAATTATTGACAGGCCTGGTGGCGTGCAATCCATCAGGAATTTCTGAATTTCTCAGAAACCCTTGTATTATCTAATAAAAGTATTTCCAATGTGTATTATTATAATAGGCATTAGTAATTTGTTATAATTTTACATTAATATTATAATTTACCAACATTACGCGACGCTAAGTTATAATTACCCAAAACATGTCCAATACTGTGTGAATGATTTTTTACCAGATAAGTCTATTGTGCCAAATATGTGAAATTATTGTGTTTTGAATTGCGACAAACTATTTTACATATATAAATTTTAAGTCATTTGTACGCCTGATTCGGCAGGACATGTTGATACCACTATAACTAACATTGTAACACCACATGTAAAAAATGTAACACATGTTTCATACAAATAAATGCATCTTTATCTTTAACTTTATTCAATATTTGAATAAGCTTACTTAAGGAGTCAATACTTAAGCCATATATAATTAATAAACCTACCTATGCTATCTTCGCATAAGCAACGTATCCAAAGGTACTTTAGCTTGCCCCATATTTTCAACCCATAAAATGTTTAATAGAATGTACGTCTTTATAAAGGTAATGGCGGAACAAACATGAATCACAATTGTACACGGACAGAAAGCACACACACGATAGGGTCCTGCTTGACCAGAATCTTGCTTAGCCTGACCCATCCAATTTTTAGGTCGAAATTGACCTAGAGTAGGCTGCCATCCTACCAACATACCTTCCTTAAAAGTTATAATACTAAAAAGGCCAAACAGAGAAGAATGACATTTAATACAATAAATCTACATAATGCATAATACATGTAGTTACGTGTATTGAAACAAATAAAAACGAATTGCATTATTAATCCATGCAGGTATCAACAAATAAATATATCACGTGTTCGTGGCTTGGCTACTAGTCGGTTTATAATTTTACTCTTTCCACAGATTCTGTCCTCGAGACTCTTAGCTTCTGCAGCCTGTTCAACCAGCGGCGACGTTGGAACCGATCCACTGGTGTTGGTTTTTCAATTTCTTCAGGAAACAATAATGGGAAGTGTTCTCTGAAAAATAAGTTAAAAACTTCACTGTGTTGTTAGCACGCAGTAAGCAGAACTTTTTCTGAGTGCATAGTGCTACAACACAGTAGTATAACCAAAAATCGATGTGGAATGTGGACACCTAGCCTACATCCCCTAATCATGGCCAAAACGTTGGGATGTAAAATAAAGGTTACACAAGTTCCTTTTTTGATACTATTACACGAAAGTTTATATTTTTATATAGCTGTATAACTTTGCTAGAATTTCTTTGAAAAGCAATGAAGCTGTCGAAAATAAGCGATAACTTTTTAAACTGCTAAGTCAGCAAAGTGAGCCGTATGCTTATTTGCTGACTTAGCAGTTTAAAAAGTAAGCGGTTTAACCATAACCTATGACGCTCGCAACGCACATGGGATCACTCATGTGAACACCATTTAAGAAATCGATGTTCGACGACTTAGCCGGCAGAGCCCCTGGTTCAAGTTCCAATTGGCGGTAAATTAGCAGGCAATTTGCAATCTTGGCGTTAATATGTCTCAATTAACCTTATGAACCGATATCGACATCGATTATAAATGATGATCGTAGTATATAGGTTAGTAAACTAAATTGAAATAATATTAAGGAAACGTACTCTTTTGATTTCTTTGGTAGATAAATGTCAGGGTACATTTTCGGAGTAGCACTCATACTCTTTTTGACCGACCCGATGCTTTTTCTCGAAGTATGTGTGCTAATGGATGACTGCCTGCAAAATTTTAGCAAGGATTCAATGCAGTGTAATATGATGAATGTTAGGCTTCGCCTTAAAAACTAGTACTTCACTTTTCTTCACCTTGTGCCTTAGCCTATAGGCATCAGCTACATCATTACAATATGGAGTAATATGATGATTCGTAAATTCACTCGGTGTAATGATCAAATTTAAAATAAGAGCGTTTTTTCAGAATTTGAGGAAACTTACGGGTGAATCACACTAATTTCCCTGTAAATTTATAAAACAATATTTTCAGGTTGTAGTTGGAATTACCTCAATTTTGTACTGATGTATGTTTTCAGAAGCCAGATTGTTTTCAAGCAATAATCCAAAAGAAAACCGCCACTATTTTAAGGAGAAAAAGAAACCGTCCCAATAAAATTGTAAAAACTGTGACGGAAAGCCTATATTTTCCTCTGAAGCTCATTAGTATTAAGTTAGGAGCTATTATCAGATCACTGAAAACGTTGCCGTGATGTGTCTGTAAAACATTATTAGTAACACAACATTTTAAGATATATATTTTAAGATATTATTTATCCTTAATAAAGGTATTTTGTTAATGGTGCTGTCAATAACACCATATCGTCGGCATAACTAATATTACTAACGCAAATTCCAGCCTGTTACAACTACGAAAGGTGTTGCCGATCAACATCAACATGTTTCTGTACAGACTAAAGTGACGAGTCGAGGTCATGTCACCTTACATCACTTCGCACTCAAGCCTTAACCTTGATAACCTGCCCACCCGCTTTACGTAATTGCTCTGATTGATATAACAAAACCAAAGTATCGATACAACCTCCCAGTTTATCGAAGTGTCATTCAATAGCTTCTGCTAAACTCAGTCGTGTGGCATCAAATCGAACGCCTTGGAAAGTCCACGAAATATATTTTGACGAGTGCTTGAGAGTTAATATGGCAATTTCCGTGGACAAACCAGGTATAAAACCAAACTTTGGATCACCATTTACGCATCAAGCAATGGTGAAGTGATAAGGACATATAATTCGGAAGATCTGATGCGTCTTGTGTCTTATGCTTGACATAGCTACAATCGCTAAATGAAAAGGTCATGAGGCCAAATAACAGTGGCTTAAGGCAGGGTGAGTAATACAACTATTTGTACCCTGGACCAGTAAACTTCTGCAAACTGCAGGTGTTCGATGCTGAGGTAGACGCATACTGCAGGTGTTCCATCCTGAGATAGACTTCCTCTAACCGTTTCAACGGTTTTTTGCAACCAATTACTGTAATACATTGAAATGAGTTCTTTTTCCAAGACAAAGACACTCCTCCGTAAGACCTTCCAAAGACTACTCATATTGGCGAGTGCTGAAGTGCCAGAAAAAGCTAATTAGTTACTTATTTGTCCTCGATAAACTATATCATGCGGTAGTTAAAGAGGGTAGGCTGTATAAGTTGACAGCTGACGCCTTTAGAACCTCCCTTGCAAGAGCCAAGAGATTATAATTTTTGATTATAATTATTTGCAATTGAAGAACAATATATTGAGTTAATTTTCTTGTCGCTAGACTTCAAGACAAGATACGTAATTAACTGGATAGATAAAACTAAAACAGCAAAATTTAATACAATTTAGTATTATATAAATACTTACATGGATATTCTAGAAGCTATAGGTTTTTTTATACCAGCAGCAACTGCTATAGGTCGCAACATAGTGTCGTAGTCAGCACGTGGTTGACCAATAATCCCCAAAACTACGTTCTTCTCTTTTAACTCTTCCACCGGGCCAGCCACCGCGAGGAGAAGGTAAACATGACGAGACGAGAGCCTTGACAACAAATTATTTAAAGGTGCAATTTCAAAAATTGATAGGTTATCTTAACTCAGAAAAAAGGTGAAACGATGGAATATAAAAAAAAAGTTTAAAACTGTTTACAGATGGTAAACGCTGGAAAGATTTGCGTGGCGTGTATAAGAATATAAGGTTAGTCAGTCGAATTAGGTTCTAAAGCTAAGTTACGAGATCTTAACCTGTTGTGATTTACTGATAAAATGCCAAAAACATGTTTAAAGGTACCATTTCCATAGTTATAAGGATTTAAAAAGGTAATTCTTCTAACTATTAACTATTCTTCCCCTTACCAATAAAATTGTAGTTAATGGTAATCGTTACAGACAAACTACTATCTTATTCCAACAAAAACAATACAATTTCGGAGAAAAACATTGAAGAAATGAATTTGTCTTACAATGTTATCGTGATAGACTACGATGATATATACAAATCTGAAAATGTTAAAAACATTAATTACTCAGGATATTTAACAACTCCAAGCCCAGGGAGCCGATAATCCAGAGCCCTCGAGCAAAAGACTTCGTTCAGAAGAGGAGATCGAGTGGTGAGCTTCTTGTCACGTCTCAAGCACTGCCCGAGGAAGACTGCTCGCTCCTCGCGCGTCATGTTAGTTATGTATCCAGTCTTCAACGTGTGCTCGATCGAGTTGAACGTCTCCGACTTGAACAGCCGGTGCGTTTCCAACTCTGCGCATTTAATACATTATATTACACTAGCAGTGCCCGCGAACTTCGTAAATATTTTGTCCCTGCCCGTTCGTCCCGCAACTTAGACTACATTATTCAAGTTTAAATAATGATGCGTTATTAATTTTGTAAATTTTTATAGCCTATGACACTCCACAATAACGTAGCTTTTTATTGGTGAAATAATTTTGACAATCGGTTCAGTAGATCCAAAGATTACAACGTTACAAACTCACAAACGTCACAAACTCACAAACGTCACAAACTCACAAACGTCACAAACTCACAAACTCACAAACGTTACCTCTTTATAATATTAGTATAGATAACACATTTTTGAGTGTCCATACTATTCTAACATATCCTATTCTTTAACTCCCAAAGTTGATCTGGAAACCAAGCTAAGAGAGCTCGGATAAAGAGCCCAAGAGCTTTACTTGCCTTCCAAGGCACGGTTGTGTAATGTCGATTTTTTTCTGATTCTAGACTAGATTTAATTTCTTTTTATAACAACAACAATATGTAGGGACAATGTCACACAGATCATCCTAGCCCCAAACTAAGCAAAGCTTGTACTATGGGTACCAGGCGACGATATACATACTTATATAGATAGATAAATACTTAAATACATAGAAAACATCCATGACTCAGAAACAAATATTCGTGCTCATCACACAAATCTTGCACTTACCGGGATTCGAACCCAGGACCACCAGCTTCGTAGGCAGGAGCACTACCAACTAGGCTACGGTGACCGTCACCGGTCGTGTTATAGAATTACTAGATCAAGTTCAGGGCTATTAAGTATATAATCCGTGATTGCATGATCTCCTATCTTACAAGTACAACACCACGCCCCACCTTCTACATTATGTCCTAACATCTAAATCAGCAAACTATAAATCTTACTTCAGGTTTGAGGTGGTAGCATAATGTGTTTTGCCAAATAATGACAGTTATTTTAACCTATTTGAGTAAAGGCCTTCCGACCCAAGGCTAGCCAAACGATTTGCACACTAAAGCGCAAAAACGTTTCAAACAGACGTGCGTCCTTTTCTGACAAAGATTGCAGATTTTTCTGGGGGCCCATGTGATGAAATCTCTTGCTGTCGCCTCCACCTAATCAAATAAAAATATTGTATGTTAAGTAAATGAAATAGGTATCCGAGTAGAAAAATAAAGACTAGTTACCCTTACGAGTTAATATTGTTTTATTTTTTTTGGTTTACTAAACTGGACGTACACAATATTAACCAAAAAGATAAATGTAAGTTCTTGAAAAGCTTAGTGTACAACCTTCTTGACGTAAACACAGCATGCAATATGTTATAAATTACAAATTACACTAAGTAAGAATAAAATAAAAAAAATAAACTAAACTTCAAATAATTATTATAATGAATTTATGTTTTGTGGGCTAATAAAAATAGATTTTTGTTAGTACAGACGCCATCACATCAAGCTACCCCAATCTGTCATATTTCCCCAATTGAAAGTGAACCTTATGCCTTTGTGATCAAGTTGGAAACCTATAAAAAAAATTTGACAGATTGGGGCAGCTGGGTCTGCTGGCGTCTGTACACGATTTATAAAGTTAAACACTATTGTAAGTTAATAACATGATGACAGTAAGCTCTAAAAATCACCATAAGATGCCAATCGTTATCCTCGCCATGAAGCAAATAATGGAACGTGAGATGATCATTAAAAAGTAATGAACAATAACTTGATACGAGCTAGCTAAATATCATTGCTGTTATAAAATAAAGTTACTAGAAATAATAATGTATACAACTATAATACTACAAACATGTTCTGACTATTTACAAGCGCTTTTTTACAGTCTACGTGAATAAAAACCTTTTTTATTTTATTTTTTTATTATAGTACAGCCTCGTTGGGTAATCAGAGAAGGTAAAAGTAGCATATATGTATATACCTCTAACTCTATATATCTCTTTATATAGGCTACAAATGGTTACAATATGCTGATCAATTTTCCCTTATTGGCGAGCAATGGCTACCTTTCTCGCACATAGGTATACAACATGTCTTTAAAATTAATGCATGTATTTTGTAAGTTTATTTAAAAACTTCATATTGAGCACTGTACAGAGTCAACTTACCACCAAATGCAAAATAAGCTTGAACATTTTTTTTAGCAAATTTTACACTATAAACCACTTACCAATCAGCATAATAACGTATTCCTTGGCAACAAGAAATTTAAGGTCAGATAAGTCGTCCCTTAATTCATTCTCTATTTTTTCACACTCCGGAGTCCTCACTCGTGTCTCCAGTTCGAGGGCACGGGTCGACATTATTTCTGCGACCTAAAAATATCACAATGCATTCAAATTTTATGTTAGCGCTTTTCTTATAATCGTTTCCACCACACCTGACATTGTACTAGAAACTTTCTTTGAAAAATAGTCCACTATATAAAAATAAGTCGGATTTTCCTTCCTGACGCTATAACTCCAGAACGCACGAACCGATTTCCACGGTTTTGCATTCGTTGGAAAGGTCTCGGGCTCCGTGAGGTTTATAGAACATTTATAAAATTTGACGCGGGTAACACCGCGGGGCACAGCTAGTCACCACATATAAAAGACGCAATGGAAGCCTGTAAGCGCGGTTGGCAAATGCTTGCTTTTTGAAGATGTATATCATTTGCTGATGGATTGTGTCAATAACCAACAGGAAAGGAGACTTTTAATCAATAAGTTCAATTCAAATATGTTACAGGTAGGTTTTATTCAAACAATTTTAGCACAACTAAAGACAGATGTGGCGAAAAGATTTAGCGTGTTGGTATATCATAATGATTAAAATTCTTCTTTTAAATTAACTTTAATGCATTTTTTCTAGTAGTTAGTATATGGCATGATGGGGTTGGCGTATCCATTGGGCTAAAGACCCCAATTAAATACATAAAGATAAAAAAATGCTTGCTTTTCACGCCGTTGTATCCATGAACAAGTCTGTTTGTCCTGAGTCTAGGTGTAATCTATATATATAAAAATGAAACCCGTTTTCCGTTGTCACGACATCACGCGTGAACGGCTGGACCGATTTCACATTTCTTTTTTTATTGTGTTTGTTATTGTCAGGAGAAGGTACTTATGTAAAAAAAAGAATTTAAAATTGCGGGGAAAATAAGAAAATTTAAGAATACGTCACAACCAAATATTATTTCTAATCTAACCTTAGCGCTTTGGACAATATAACCTTTTTTAATGTAACTTTTTTTTATTTGACATAGTATTGACAGATAGCGTGCGTTAATAGTCATCGTTAAGACAGGACAAGGTCTGTCGGGTCAGCTAGTTATCTATATAAGTAAGTATTTACAAAAGAAAAGTTGTACATGTAGTATATCAGATGTCTGGTTTCCATAGTACAAGCTCTGCTTAGTTCGGGATCAGATGGCCGTGTGTAAATAATGTCCCAGGATATTATTAAGTCCCATGGCTTCGAAGTTACTTTCTTTTATACATCTGGCCAGTTTCTGCACATAATAGTAGCTAATATTGCATATTAACATTAACCAATATTTGACAATAATGTAGTAAATTTCACCCATGACATTAGTAGACGAGGAATAAAACAGAAAAAGAATGTTCTAGAGTATAATACTTAAAATAAAAAAAATAAATAAGTTTAACATGCAAAATTTGTGATAATAATAGTAACCAAGATAAAACTACGTAATGAAATCTGGCCATTTTAGTTAGTAAATCTTGGGCGGGTTTAGAGAAGCAACTCAACTTGAGAACATGCGTAACTGACTAGAAGAACTTTTTCTTCAACTTTATTGTTTAATCCTGCAAAAGTTGCCGGCGGTTGAGTACCCTTCATGGCAAAAGCGTGCAACATCCACCTCGAAAAGTGTTATAGAAAGTTTATCCTACAATTCAATAAACCTCCAGAAATGGTTTCCTTTGGCTTGCGATGGCCAGTTTGGAAAACCTTGAATGGGAAACGAAGAGAAGTTAGTCGCTGCACACTGAATCTGAATAAACTGTAGCAAGCACATTTACCTTGCTTTTATTATGCTTATTGAGTTAAGCATACAGATATATTGGTTCAAAAGTCAGCTTAAAAGCCCCTCCCTACCTAGTAATTTAAGCCACCACAACGAATATTTCTAATTAATATCATATCATTTGACGGTCACCGTAGCCTAGTTGACAGTGCTCCTGCCTACGAAGCCGGTGATCCGGGGTTCGAATCCCGGTAAGTGCAAATATTTGTGTGATGAGCACGAATATGTTTCTGAGTCATGGATGTTTTCTATCTATATTAGTATTTATCTATCTATATAAGTATGTATATCGTCGCCTGGTACCCATAGCACAAGCTTTGCTTAGTTTGGGGCTAGGATGATCCGTGTGACATTGTCCCGAGATATTATTTATGTCAATGAGAGATTTTTAATCCGCGTACACTATTGAGTGAGATCGGATAAGGAAATTTCATCGGGATCTCAAGTAGTTTGTTCTCTTTGGGGCAGTCGTCCGAGTGACCATGAAGCTATGAGGTGAAACCACTTGGGCGATTCAGCTCGAGATAACCCAATGGCAACTGGAGCCAGCGTCAGCTATGATGGAGGTCCATGACGTCCTTCGAGGAAAGCTGAATGCCGTTGTTCGATAACAAGGTTTAATGGTCGAGAGCGCGGCAATGACAAAAACGTACGTTGGTACTTTGACAAAAGTAATAAATACCACCATGACGGTCACCGTAGCCTAGTTGGTAGTGCTCCTGCCTACGAAGCTGATGGTCCTGGGTTCGAATCCCGGTAAGTGTAAATATTTGTGTGATGAGCACGAATATTTGTTTCTGAGTTATGGATGTTTTCTATGTATGCCTGGTACCCATATGTATTCGTCGCCTGGTACCCATAGTACAAGCTTTGTTTAGTTTGGGGCTAGGATGATCTGTGTGACATTGTCGCGAGATATTATTATTATTATATTATATTACCGACATACATTACAATTTCCAATGTTACTATCAATTTAAACTCCAATATTGGATAACTGCGTAAATTAATGCTGGCGCTTTAATTAGTCCAACCCACAGTTTAATTTAATCACTTAGCCATTTCGTATAAATAATGTATATCATCTTATAACGCAACAACAGATTCTGAGCACTTACCTGCAAATAGTAGGCGCAGAATAAGATAAGTGCCCTCAGAAATCTCTCTGTTGTAGGCAAATGTAGTAGACTGATTAACATTGGACTCAAAATGTTCACAGGAGCAGTGTAGATTGCCAAGTCTTTTATATCCTACGAATTGTTTGAGACGTAAGTTTACCAATTAAAACTGATGAGTAAATGAGTTAGTATTTACAAATATACATTATTACATTTGGGCATTAATTTAGCATTTTGTTAATAACTTGTTATTCTTTAACATGCAAATCGGGTAAGAGTTTATGAAAAAAATGCTTGCATTTCAAAGTCTGTTTTATACTAAGTCGGCTAACAAGCATACGTTTCACGTCTTGGCAAGCGGTTACTATAGCCTTGCGTGATCCCTGTGTCAGACATAGGGTGATAGATGACACGCCTTGCGATCCTCCCTCTCTTTGGGATAATCTATTGCTATCTAACTCCACCCACAATATTACATTTGTCTCCAATTACAAGTACTACTGCCATTACATTACTACTACTAACTGTCATTTAAGAGGGTGTCATCGTTACCTGTAAGGTCACCACATCGAGTTTTCCATGCTTAGCTTTCCTTTGATACCGGCGCCGGTATCGGAGCTGTACAAATGAGACATACAAAATAATGTTATAGTACATAACTAGCTATGCCCCGCGGTTTTACCCGCGTTAAACTCTATAAATTAAAGCCTATGTGTTATTTGGATATGTAAGCTATATTACTACAATGTTTAATCAAAATCCATTCTGTAGTTTTTGCGTGAAAGAGTAACAGACATCCATACATCCATACTCACAGCTTTTGCATTTATAATATTAGCAGGATAATAATATAATTTATACCAAATAAGAGCAACAAAAATTATAATGAATGAATTAAGTATAGAAAAGTTGGAAGTGTTATTAAAGTTTATGCAGAAATAATCACAAATGTACACTTTTACACACACTCACTCTCGCACACACACAACGGTCGTTGAAGAAAAAACTTAAATCAATAAGTAAAATTTCATCTAACTTAAATCATTATCAAACAAAATTTAATCACACTAATATTATAAAGACCAGTGTGTGAGCGTGTATGTCTCTTCTCTTCACGTCTAAACGGCTGGAGCGACTTTAATAAAATTTGGTACGGAGTTAGCTGACACCCTGGATTATTTAGGCTATATTTTATAAAGTTTAACGCGGGTAAAACCGCGAGGCACAGCTAGTTGTATATAAATATAAATTGTGTATAGGTACTGTAATTGGGGAAAAATAGCTAAGTCACCATACTTAATCAATCCGAAGGAAATTTATAATGGGTACCTGTTCAATCAGGTCGATATCGTCTCTAAATTCTATAGTGGTTGGCATCTTCGTGGTTATCTGCGCCATTTCTGTCTGTGTATCTGGTGCCACATCACTGACGACATACAACATACAATTTTATAACCTGTGCTAAATTATTGAGCACTATTTTTGGACCTACATCGCTCGTACTAAGGAAACAATCCCAGTATCACCGGAAACTTTACAGACATGCTATCCAAGTGCAACCAGAAAAACTTTATGTAGGTGACACAAATAATTATCTAGCGTGGGTACCGAACCCAAGACCTTTGGGTGCTGGCGTGGCAGACACTTGACTACTTTAAGCACAACGCCACGCATGCAGTCTGAAGTGACATGACGAAAACGAACAAAAAATACACAATTATTCTTTTATGAGATAATTTTAACTATACAGTTTTACTTAATATTATAAAATTTTATTTGACGTAATAACATTTAATTTATTTATTCATCATAATGGCAGGGGTTAACCTAATGTCCTAAGTTGTTGAAGCCATCCATTGGCCCTCTGACATGGCTTAAGGACTGTTGTCTAATAACTACATCCGGGACCGACGGCTTAACATGCCCTCCGAACCACGGAGACGCACAGAAATTGAACAACTTTGGCAGCCACGAATCTATGGATCGACCGCGAGCGTGGCTTCTCCGCTTAACCAGTGAAAGCATCTGACTATGAGCGCCTCATATAACTTAATTATTTCTTTCTTTTTTTCTATCTTTTTTAGTAGACAACTCCCGCAATAGGGAAACTAATGTGTGTGTCGCGGGGTACAAACATATAATATACTTATATACAAACGTAACATATAATATACAAATAATAATATAATTTATTTTCTCACTACAATATACAGTTTACCAAAGACAGTTATATATATTACATAATTCAGGTAAGTATACATATATTGTAGGAGACTGGTGCCAAAGCTAGGCTTTAGGCCTGTATTTCAGGTCACCAGGTTCCCACCTCTTAACATTTACATTTCTAGATTATGTACTATGTGCGCTGACAACGTAGTAAGTTATCCAACAACTTTAATAATACAATAGATTTTTATATATATAAATATAGTATATAGTAGACGGACACAAATTACATCCAGAATCAGAACAACTATTTATGGGTCACACAAATAGTTGTCCGGCACTGGACTCGAACCCGCGACACAAAGCGGCGAGGCGACTGCCTTAGCCGCTGCGCCACACGTGCAGTCTATTTATATACCTTATCGAGCCGTTGTTAAGTGTGGCTCAGGCAGACTCTTTGGTACAACAAGAGGGCCATGCAAATTGATTGCTCCATTAATAATCAAACTCACGTTACCTTACAAATATCAGTTCCTCAGTAACGTCATCCCACGTCCAATGTCCGTTTTCATACAAACCTTTAAAGGTTTCCTCGTCTTCTTCGTCGGTATTTGCAATCATCTTTGAAATGTGACTTACTACTTATACCGTGAATGTTTTGTGAAAAGTACGAAAACACGATTAAAACCCAGATAAGTATAATATAGCGCTTCGTACGATTCCTTTCCCTTGATTATTGTCACTTTAAAAGTACTTCCCCAAGTTCCCCAAGCATCAGCCAAGGAAAATATGACAAACAAAACCAGCTGTGATTTTCATGAAATTTCGCTTGTCAAGTCGGGTTGGGACCATAGATTAGATTTATAGTATAGATAATATTATATACTAGAGAAAATAGTATGTATATCAATGGATAAAAATTGTGAGTACATATTTGATAAAATGCATAGCTTAGTAGATAATTTATATTTTTATTATGACAAAATTTTATGTCAATCAGTTAATCAATAAATAATTAGTACCAACAAAAGCAGTAGAAATTTTTCACACTCAATAAATGGTAATCTCCTTGGAATGCTAGGCATTGATTATAGAATTTTATCCAAAATAATTAGGAATCATTTTACTCGATACATAAATGTTTATTTAAAATAGTCTAAATAGATAAAATCCAATTTCAAATTCTAATAAATAAATTTGAAATATTTATTTTGTACTTATTATATATATGGCCTTTGCGTCTGTTACAGACGATTTACGGCGCATTGTATGAGAGACATTTTTTTTGGTGTCTAAACAAACCGATGCGAGAGCGTCATAGCCTGCCGCAGGCAAGAGAAATTTGCGGTGGTTGGTGCCGAGCCGTTTTCTTGTCGCTTCTGTCTCTTATCAGCAAGTACTCCGAACCAGGCTTCGTCACAGATCTTACGACCCTCCACTACGCGTTTGCGCCATTCAACTCTATTTTCGGCGAGCTTTTCTCAGCTACAGTGGTCAATTTTAAAAGCGGCCATATCCCGCTTGGTGTTCAAAGCGAAGCAGAGGTCTACCGACTTCGCATTAGCTACCGCACCCAACAGAACACATCGTGGTATTCGAGTGGGTTGCATTCTGTGCACATGCCCCAACCAACGTAAACGCTTCTGTTTAAGAAACGCCGTCAGGCTAGGTAGCTGTGCTATTTCTAGAACTCTCTCGTTAGTGACCCTATCTTACCATGTAATGCCCAAGATCATACGGAGACAACGCATGTAAAAGGAACCTATTCGATGCTCCTGTTTCGCATACGACGTCCACGTCTCTGCTCCGTACAAGAGTATGCTTAAGATGGAGGCCTGGAAGACTATCATCTTGGTATTAATTGTAAGCAGTTTATTGTGCCATACTCTCGTGCCAAGCTTCCCAAACATGGTCTCCGCTTTCCCGATGCGAGCATCTATCTCTGCGTTAAGTGAGAGATTATTCTCTACGGTCGATCCCAGGTAGCAGAACCGATCAACTTCCTCCAACTGCGTGCCATTGAGAGAAATCTCTGGGGCCACAGGTGTGCCTTGTGCTAGCACAACTATCTTTTTTGTATTTATAGACATTGCAAACAGAGAACAGGCCTGAGAAAAATTATCCACCATTAACTGAAGCTCGCCCGCAGAACTAGCCACAAAGGCTGCGTCGTCGGCAAAGAGAAGACTGTCAACGAAAAGATCCTCACGGTTTCTTTTAGATTTGAGGAGAGAGATGTTCAACATCTTTCCGTCAGCCCTCGTGTGTAGATGGATACCCTGTATAATATAATAGATATATCTTATGAATAATTTTTAACAAATTATACTTACACACTCGCCAATTACGGGTGCAGATTTCATGAAAGAGTTCATCTCTCTACATACCCTATCGAGTGGTGAGTTTATCCCGATGTTGGTTTAAGAATGTTGAATGTGATACATGTTCATTATAGGATATCTGGGTATTTTAAATGGTACACTCAGAGCTACGCGCGTAATCAGTTCAGAGCAATCTAATTTATTGTTAATTAGTTTGAAGAGGAACATTAGATTTTGTAGCTTTCTTCGTTCACGTAAAGAGTTTATATTAAAGATTTGAAGGATAAGGAAGGATACATCAGGTAGTCGAGCAGCAGCGCCACCTGTGTATTAGCTACCACCTAATTGCGGTCGCCAACTCGTATACCGAGCGCGGAGACTAAAGCGAACCTCTCTGACGTTATAGGAACCTTTAGGGGAGGCCTATGTCCAGCAGTGTTCACGTACATTGTACTTGATTTGTTCCAATATCTAAGTGCTGAAATAATTTTGGAACGAAGTTCCTTATCGCGCGTTGTGAAAGGGGGCTAGACGGAAAAAAATCTTAATGTTGGAACTAAGTTCCTTATCGCGCGTTGTGAGAGGGGGCTAGACGGAAAGAAATCTTAATGTTGGAACGAAGTTCCTTATGGCGCATTGTAAAAGGGGGCTAGACGGAAAAAAATCTTAATGTTGGAACGAAGTTCCTGATCGCGCGTTGTGAAAGGGGGCTAGACGGAAAAATATCTTAATGTTGGAACGAAGTTCCTTATCGCGCGTTGTGAAAGGGGGCTAGACGGAAAAAAATATTACAAAAAGTTGTCACGACACTTTTTGCAGCTGTGTGGCGTGCGCAGGTTTCACTGTCTGTCTCTCTCTCTCCCCCTCTCTCACTCTCTCTCTCTCCCTCTCTCTCTCTCTTATAGAAAGCAAGCCAGATATTATCATTTCTATTTCGCATTGAACAGTGTGGTGTCGCGACGATTATTTTTGTTGAGTGTATCCAGGTTTTTTGTACATAATAAATAATAAGACATAACTTCGTTCCATCCGGGTGTCCCTTGACACCTCTCAAGTTTTTTCATATATTTTGTAAGGTGAAAAACATTGAAACCGCACAAACGCGTTCCAAACATATTTTAATTTAAATGTATTTTCTTATGGCCTTTAATACAAAAGTGAACTACTCAATAAATAATAAGTAACTTATAGAAATATGTTTGACATCTTCATTCATATCTAGATAGCGTTATCAGTTCGATGCATTTTAATAACTGATGGTCAGGGAACGTAATTTCAGAAATAACACGTCAACCATACGCGGTCACCGATCACTCGTAACACAGACTACCTATATGTAGCCCACTCATCCACAATAAAATCATTTAAAGCTTAATCAAAACAGCGTTTGCTTCACCTCAAACCAAACGATCGATGGCAATCACGTTTAAAACTATAAAAAATCAGTTTAAAGCATAACAAACAAAACATTAAGATCATTACAATTTACAATACTTTCAGAAGATTTCCCACTGAGTGGCGCCACCGAGCAGTAACTCTAAAATAGATTTACAGGAGAATAGTATTACTGCCACGCGTAATTTTAGCCTGAGTTCGCGCGCATCTCGTGCGCATACGCTGTTTTTGTGAGCAGATTACTATAATTTCAACTTTAAAATTTTAAATGAAAACTATTGGAATATACAGTGTGGAGTGTGTGAGATATTTTCTGTAAATTTCAACTTTATTTGGAAAATACAAATTTGTGTCGGTATGTATAAATATCTACGTTGTGGTGATTGGTTATGATTGTTTTTAAAACTTTTCACGATGTTTTTCAAAACTGACGTAAATGATAATATTTGCAAGACGTTTGGATTTATTTCTTAAACATTCACGACTCATTTTGTCTGTCTCGTGTTTCCATACCCTTCTCCAGTTCTTCATTCCTATCTGCCAATATGGTTTCCAACTCGCATTTATTTCAGGTCAGGTCAAATATCTAAATATAATCACGTCAATCATGATTAATGGTTTGCCTTTCTCTAGTTAAATCAATACAAATTTTAACATTTGTAAGTAATGTCTTGGGAATATTATTATTGATATACACACCACCATACATTGCAAAAGAGTTAGAGCTAACGGGAAAGTTTCTAAATGGCATGGAGACGCCGCAAGAGGCACTGAAACAATTTTGAAATCTCTTCTCTTAGAAATGCTTCAAGTTGCCAAATAAGGTAACGCATAATGAAAGGCAATCGAAAGGCTAATTGCGGAAACCGAGCACTCATATTACTAATTTATTGTTGACTAGCTGTTCCCCGCGGTTTAATCCGCGTTTAATTTTATAAATTATCACAGCTCCTCCCCCGTAGGTTATAGCTTGATAATATGTAGCCTATATGTTGACCCGACCTCTTAGTAATATTCATGCAAAAATTTATGTAAATCCATGCAGTAATTTTTGAGTTTAGCCCGGACATACATACAGACGAATAGACACACATACAAAAATTCTAAAACTATATTTTTGGCTTCGATATCGATTGCAGATCACGCCCAAAGTATCCTTTTAAAAAAATATTCAATGTAAAGTTTTGACTTTCCTACGATTTTATTATATGTATAGATTTGATCATAGATATAATAATAACAATGTCCTTCCGGCCGAATTTCGGCCACGGCGGCCAGTCTCAATGCAGATTAGCCAACTGCGCAGGACATATTATAGTGCACAGGTGTGTGCGCAAATACTGAGGCTCTTTCTATTCCATCACTCTCATAATCCGATGGGGGGTCTAGCGATATGACCGGAAAGAGATCAGGTACAGGACCGACGGTTTTACGTGCTCTAAGAGGCACCGGGATGTAATACTTCCAACTCCCGGACTTCAATCTGGTACTGAGAAGTTTTTACGGAAAAATCCTAAAATTACCTTTTGCACCATTCCTATAAATCGAATAAGAAGGGAGGATGAACATATTAAATACAAAAATATAAGTCATTATAATTGATAAAATTTATAAGAAAATTGGTATTGTCAGTGGAGCCTTCGCAAATCTAACGCGTGGCGTGGTTGGCAAATGCTTACTTTTCACGCCGGAGGTCGTGGGTTCGATTCCCACCCAGGACAGATATTTGTGTGCCTAAACATATCTGTTTGTCCTGAGTCTGGGTGTAATTATCTTTATAAGTACATATGTATTTACAAAAGAAAAGTAGTATATCAGTTATCTGATTTCCAGAGTACAAGCTCTGCTTAGTTTGGGATCAGATGGCCGTGTGTAAATAATGTCCCCGAATATTATTATTATTCCATAGTTTTCAACGAGGCTTTCTGAAATCTTTCAGGTTTGTATAATTATGTTCGTATCCTCAAAGTCGGAAGTACAGGGACAAATCAACCCTAACGGTTTGTACCTATATATCTATAGCAAAATCAATATTACAATAATTTCTGTAATTTGACCTGCCGGAAACAAACTTTAGCAATAAACGAAATGGTGTTAAATGTTCAACTTTGATCAATCAATGTTTGATATTCCGTTTTGTAAGTTCTGGCTAGTCTAGTGGTAGCGTGTTTATTCGCAGATAATGAGGTCCCGGGTTCAAATCTCGGATCGGTCAAAAAAGTGATATAATGATCTTTTTGTATGAAAAATATTCTCAGATTCGGCCCGGACTCTGGAAGTGGGCGGTACTTATTTACCTTCGTGCCTGGGAAAATACCTAAAACCATCAATCCTGTAACTGACCTCTTTCCAGTCGTGTCACTAGTCGCCCATCATGAGAGTGATGGAATAGAAATTGCTCCTGTGTTTGCGCATACACTTGTGCACTATAATAAGGCCTGCTCAATGGGCTAGTCTCCATCCAGATTGGCCACCGTGGCCGAAATTCGACTAATAGTAGGTACATTATTACAAGTTTCCGAATACACATAATCTAATAGGTCAAATGACGTCGACGGTCACCGTAGCCTAGTTGGTAGTGCTCCTGCCTACGAAACTGGTGGTCCTAGGTTCGAATCCCGGTAAGTGCAAATATTTATGTGATGAGCACGAATATTTGTTTCCGAGTCATGGATGTGTTCTATGTATTTAAGTATTTTCCTATCTATATAAGTATGTATATCGTCGCCTGGTACCCATTGTACAAGCTTTGCTTAGTTTGGGGCTAGGATTATCTGTGTGACATTGTCAAAAAAAAAATGATTAAAGTATTCCATTGTCTTTATTTTATAAATCCATTGTCTTTTTTTGGATTTCATACCAAAATCATTTGCCTTTCACCTTTTGCTAATTTGAGAAAGGTTAAAATAATGATTACTTCACCAAACTTACCAAAGCTTTAGACTACACTGCTGAAGTAAAACTTAAATACACGAAACGTAACTGACTGTTCGAGAAAGAGGGACAGAAAATGTGTGCTCGTACCTCTCTCTCTTGCCCCTACAGTAATATACGAAACATAAATCTCTCTTTTTCTATCTTCACTAACTTATATTTACCTCTCTACTTCCGTTCGCCTTACCCGATCACACTTTTCGTAACGCTCTCGTCACGCATTCACCAACTAAAAATGGTATAATACAAAATGTTTTCAAAGTATTTGACTCAACCAAGTAACCTTTTATACGTATAAAGAGGGCACCAAAGCGTATCTCAGTATTTTTATTAATCTTAAGAGGGCACCAAAGCGTATCTCAGTATTTTTATACGTCTAAAGCGTATCTCAGTATTTTTATTAGTCTTAAGAGGGCACGAAAGCTTATCTCAGTATTTTTATTAGTCTTAAGAGGGCACGAAAGCGTGTCTCAGTATTTAAAAAAAAGAACGTTAGTGAAACTCTCTGTGGGGTACATCCTGTAAACAGGTGAAAGTTGACGTCATAGAAATCTATGAAAAAGATGTGATTGAAGCTGAACTCTTGACTTGGCTGTGTGGCTGACGGGCATAAAGAATATCGTCACCCCATCTCATCCCGTGGGGGGACTAGAAGTCGTCCCGAGGAAAAATCTACTAGAGGACGGGGAGCAGCGTCTCTCAGTGTACTATGTTAATTATACTGCGATCGCCAACCCGTCTGCCAAGCGTGGCGATTATGACATATCCCCCCAAGATGACTCTTGAGGAAGCTTTTGTCCAGCTGTGGACCTTTTACAGCTGTTATGACGGAACTCTTGAAAACCCTTGACAATTTATATTCTCAATACACGGTAAATTCATAGGCTAGCTCGTTGGTCTAGCGGTAGCGCGTTCAACCGCAGGAAATGAAGTCCTGGGTTCAAATCCCGGATCGGGTCAAAAAGTGATTTTGGCATTTTACCGTAAAAATAAATTTCTCAGTATCAGCCCGAAGTCTGGAAGTTGGCGGTATTACACCCACGTGCCTCGGAGAGCACGTAAAGCCGTGGGTCCTGTACCTGACCTCTTCCCGGTCGTGTCGCTAGTCGTCCCATCGGATCATGAGAGTGATGGAATAGAAAGTGCCCCTGTGTTTGCGCACACACTTGTGCACTATAATATGTCCTGCGCAATTGGCTAATCTCCATTTAGAATGGCCGCCGTGGCCGAATATCGGCCGGGAATACATCAAACTCATAGTCATAACGACAAAACAAATGTATGTTATGATATTTTAATTTCAATTTACTATATGAATACACTCACTCGGTAAGTCTCATATTAATTACAACGTGCTCGTTACCTCGGACGAGGAATATGGCCGGTTTGTACAATTTTAACGAACGAAATCTCTAATTAAAAAGATAGATAGGTGCACTTTTTGCACATCACAGAATAAAAATGTAGATATATATATAGACAGTTTCAATTTATGTACAGACTCCAACACATCAAGCTACCCCAATCTGTCAAATTTCTTTTATAGATTTCAACTTTATCACAAAAGCATAAGGTTCACTTTCAATTGGGGAAATTTGACAGATTGGGGTAGCTTGTTGTGCTGGTGTCTGTACAATTATTGGGAAGTTTACAAAAATCGTCAACTTTAATTTTAATTTTGCTATTTAATAGTTTTACGAGGTGAAAAAAGAACACTATTTGTCAAAATTACAAAAATAAAAAGAATCAAAATACAAATAAAAGCTGACGGTATTTATTTTGTTTCTTATTATTTTTGTGATTTGCAAAATGAGCACGATATTACGAAATCATAAAAAATATTAAAATTAAAAAGAAATCGATTATTATAAACTTTAAAAACTCGAGTTTGTCGACATTTTTGTAGTTTGTATTAATACAAATAACGATTTTAGAAATAACGATTTAATCTCTTGGCATTTGAAATTCATACGGAAGTATTTAATTATGCGCATGAGTCCCGATTGCAAGAGCAGTACTCGCCGGTTGATTTCTAAAATTATAACTTTTATCAACGCGGTGAATTGCTATCAACAACAGAATAAAAAGTATGATATTCATATTACGTCATTAGTCTAGTTGTTACGTTCGTATGAATCTGAGCTGTCATATATAAGAGAACCATAGGTAATATTATTCGGGTATTGCACTCAAATTATTTAATACTAGCTGTGCCCCGCGGTTTAACCCGCGTTAAATTTTATAAATTAGCACAGCTCCTCCCCGTAATAGGTGATAGCATGTAAATCAAAATGTAGCCTATATGTTGAGCAGGTAACGTAGTCACCTTTTAGTAATATTCCTGCAAAATTGTAAGTAAATCCATGCAGTACTTTTTGAGTTTAGCCCGGACATACATACAGACCAACAGACAAAAATTCCAAAACCTAAATATCGATTGTAAATCACGCCCCACGTATCCTTTTAAAAAAATATTCAATGTACAGTTTTGACTTTCCTACGATTTAATTATATGTATATTGATTTTACTCCACGGTCAATATTCAACTCTCGCCTCGAAAAATAGTCGATAATAATATATTATTCCCTCGTTTGCTGGAAATGCGAGTCATTTTTGGAAACAAAAAAAAATAAAACAACGCAGTCTTTTTTTTACACTTCTAATCTAAATAATCTACAATATAATACTTGACACTTCACATTGGGATATACATATGTATACTGTATACTAATAAGGCACGGAGGTATATGTGGTTAAAGAATTTTATTTCTCAATAATAAATTACAAGTTTCACTTACTTGAGAACATTTTTAACATACATAATTTGAGTTTGACATTGACAAACAAACTTTCAATGAGTATATTTTACATATATCTGTGTATATATGTAAAATATACTCAGTGTACATCTAGCACATGGGTAGCGTTCGGTGACGATGACGCGAGTTCCATGGTTTTTGTTCAACCAAAAAGTGCCAAACGCGCCTAAAGAAGTTTTCACTGCAAAACGTAATACAAACGGAATTAAATTTAAATTGTATGTAGGTACTTAGGTACAACAAAATAAAAATTGTGTATTTATTCAATAACTATTTCGTAATTATGCAACTTTATATTTTTTAAGGTTTATAAACGGTTTATTTTAAATGGGCTTTCATTATATTTACTTTATAAATATTAGTTAAATGTGAAGTGACTACTGCACCCTTCGAGCATTTTTTTCTAAACGTAGTGCTCAAAGAGTATGTGACAAATTGTGCTTACATTCTCCTTGGACTACTTTGGTTACCATTGTGATTATATACTCTGTGTTATTTACTTCAATTGATTTAAAATATATTTTTTGCGTAATATAAATCTTTTATATTCTAGGCCTATTTTAAATTAAATAATGCGCAAAATAACATCTTTCTGCTTCCATATCTTAGTTAGTAAGCCAACTATAAAACAATGTGATTCTAAATTACTACAGTTGGCTGCAGGCATTCAGAAAGCTAACTCAATATTAGCTTCACTGAGTGCACCGTACAGCACGAAGAAGACTGAAGCCAATTTGCCAATGAATTCTTTCAAGCTTCACAAACTAGACAAAGGGCCACCATCGTCGACTCTGTTGGATAAAGATGATGCCCTCAATATTTATGAAAATTTATTTACTATACGAAGAATGGAAATGACTGCCGGTGACCTTTACAAAGCGAAACTTATTGTTGGTTTCTGTCACTTGTATTTGGGACAGGAAGCAGTGGCTGTGGGCATCCGCGCGGCGATGAGTGACGTCGACTCTGTGGTGACCGCGTACCGCTGTCACGGCTGGGCTTACCTGATGGGGGTAAGTGTTGCCGGCGTCCTCTCTGAGCTCACAGGCCGGCTGAACGGCTGCGCCCGAGGGAAGGGTGGTTCCATGCACATGTACGCGCCCAAGTTGTATGGTGGTAATGCAATCGTTGGTTCTCAAATACCCCTAGGCACTGGAGTGGCATTCGCACACAAATACAAAGGTGATGGCGGAATTTGTTTCACTTTATATGGTGACGGCGCTGCTAATCAGGGCCAACTATATGAGGCCTTCAACATGGCTAAACTGTGGAGCCTGCCATGTGTATTTATCTGTGAGAATAACAAGTATGGACTGGGTACGAGCGCTTCGCGATCGTCGGCTAGCACGCAGTACTACTCGCGTGGTGACTATGTGCCTGGAGTATGGGTCGACGGTATGGATGTCCTCGCTGTGCGAGAGGCTACGAGATTTGCCATCGAACATTGTGCGACGGGCAAAGGGCCCCTAGTGCTGGAGGCGGAGACTTATCGCTACTGTGGCCATTCCATGTCAGACCCTGGTACTTCATATCGAACTCGCGACGAGGTGCAAGAGGTGCGTCAGACTAGGGATCCGATAAAAATGTTTAAGGATAAAATTATCAATAATGGCCTAACTACCGCTGAAGAGATAGAAGCGATTGAAGGGAAAGTGAAAAAATCAGTGGAGGTAGCCAGGAACGTGGCGAAGACGGCGGGAATCGCGGCACCGACGGAGCTGACCTCAGATGTGTACGTCCGTGCACTGGGTGACGTCCGTGGCCCGCTGCCTTGCCAGAAGCTAAAGCATCACGAAATTGCTACTCGCGATGTAGATCATAAACATCAGGTGATTTAATTTCCAAAGACAACTAATAAAGCAAGTTGGACTCCATGTTTTCCTTGTTCCTTGTTCTTGAGTCTCTCAAATCATTAAACAATTTTAAACCTGAATTCAGTTTTGTGAAATTCATATCTGTTTAAAAGATGTTTTCAACTTTCCAATCCCGCAGTAACAAACACTAATAAAATGCAGTATTAATGCATTTTAGAAGTTAAACAATGCAAGAAGATGCATTGTTTCCGTGGCTAATATTAGCAGGCGGAGAAAGCACGCTAAATGTCAACACGCTGTATCTGTCGATCACCCAGTAAGAGGCGTAAAGTTCAAACGTACTGTAATAGGCGAACTTTTATATTTATAAACATAGATGTATATCCTAAAGCAATGCTGTTTAAACCTAAAATATTTACAGTAGCTACATTTTATATAGGCTTCCACTACCAAAGGGTTTTTGAAAATTCCAGCACTAAAGTTGTGGAATAGGGGTTAAACGATTGTATAGGCGGTTACAGTAATGACGTACGATAAATAAAAGCATGAAATATTAAGTAATAAGGTTTCTGGTTATAAATAAATGTACACCTGTTGGGCGTTTTTGATAATTCAACAATACAATAATTCAATAGGGGGTTTTAATGACCGACAATTTTAAATTATGAAGCATGAATTTAAATCCTAAGCTGTTAGGTGAAAATTAAACATAGACTCGTACTTATGTCATCCATCATACAATAATATCTTTCTCTTGCGACCTTTTCAATTTATTACTATTGATTCAGTTTGAAGGTTGAGTTAGAAAGTAGGTAGGTTTGTGACCTTGTTACTATCTCCAAAACCTGTTGTTAATTAAATAACTAAAATAATGTTTTATCCGTTATTGACCGCAGTTCTGGAACAACTATCCTACTAATATTATAAATACGAAAGTTTGTGAGTATCATGAATGGATGTTTGTTACTCTTTCACGCAAAAACTACTGAACGGATTTTGAAGAAACTTTGTAGTAATGTAGCTTATGTATCCGAATAACACATAGGCTATGATTTATAAATTACCCAATTAGCAGTAAAAAAACTAATACCTAGTTCGTTTAGCATGACAAGATTTGCTAGTGAGTATGTGGCGCTCGACCCGCAGATAAGTCATGGTGTGTGCCTCGAATTTGACGTTTGTCTAACTCCGGGCTGTTTTGTGGAAATAAACTACTATAAATAAGCATAAGGTCAATAACAATATTAAAAAGCTAGTACAGTGGTAGGCAGTATGGATGATTTTCATTATACATCCAAAGATGTCACATCCATTTTACAAATCGTTAACTAGTAAACACTTTCACAGGCTGTAGCACCTGTATAAGTTTAACACAATTACATATTTGAGATATATTAATTTAAACATTATTTTGATAATTACTAAAATAAGCAATACGTTTCAAATGTAGAGTTTAGTTTTGAAATCCACTTATGGCATAAATTTGTTTATAAGTTAATTATAAAATAATATTCACAATTGTAGGTGCTAGAAGATAATACATGCCGTGGCGACTGTGTAGCTAAGTGAAGCAACATTTAGCATGTAATTTTATAACATGTATGTATTCAGTGTATTAGTGTATGTTTTGTAAGTGGTCCTAAATAAATAAATAAGTAAGTATCCAACCGATCCAACCTAACTTGGTCCGTTTAGTTCCCCGCGGTTTCTCTGTAAACGGGCGTGAACGCGGTCTCCGGGTTTTTGTTCACTGAGAGAGGTGATTTACCGTCGAAGTGTTTCATTTCTAGGCATATCCGTACTTTTAGGACTCGCAATCCTAACGGTCGGTTCTAAGGAACTGGAGAAATTCTTTGATAAGCACCGCACACTCGAATAAACAAATGAGACTTCTACAAGGGTAATCAAGGTTTCACAGTGGCCTCAAAATGAACTCAACCTTCGATCTTGGATTGAATTTTCACCAAGATTGATTTGAGACTTTCAATCTGAAAATTGACCCATTGATGATGACTCAGTGTGGGGTCGTGGTAGAATTTTATGGATGTGTTTTCCAAAAAGTGAACTACGGTAAGAACTGAACTGCCTCGTTGGTCTAGCGGTAGCGTGTTCAACCGCAGATAATGTGGTCCTGGGTTCAAATTCCGGGTCGGGCGAAAAAGTGATTTTGGCATTTTTCCGTAAAAGATATTTATCAGTATCAGCTTGAAGTCTGGAAGTTAGCGGTATTACACCCCCGTGCCTCGAAGAGCACGTAAAGCCATCGGTCCTGTACCTGACCTCATTCCGGTCGTGTCGCTGGTCGTCTGATCGGATCACATATGCACTATAATATGTCCTGCGTAGTTGTCTCCATTGAGACTGGCCGCCGTGGCCGAAATTTGGCCGGGAGGACATCATCATCACAGTTCAGATTAACCGCTCTTTGCTTACCTTTGTTGTCCGGTGAAGCAGTGGAAGCTAACTGTAAACCTTTTATATAAGAACAAAAGTTTATAATAATTTTATTTCTGTAGCCAATTAATGGCGTTGTCCCATGCGTTTGAGTCTACAGTGCCAGGATTTGCCTTTTAAGAGATTTTTCTAAAGAGAGTGCTCTTGATGGCTGAGTTTTCTTGTGTCTTTGATACGACCTGATTTCCAGTTCTTCTCTGATCTAAGCCATGTAAGTGCTCCTCGGTACGCTCCTATACTTCATTCTTCGCTTTTTCTTTTGAAAGAAATTTCTTACGAAATTTTCATGCCGTATCAGACTTTTTTTTGTCTTACCAATAATTGTAGACTAAATCACTTCTTCTGAAAGGGCATTTTACCTTTCAGAAGTAAAATAATCCAGTAAATAGTTTGGTTCGGCTTATGTCCACAATGGCAGCACCAATTTCACGGCGCTTTCCCTGGCAAATTGCTGGTAATATGAGCAGAAAATAAACTTTACTTTTAACTATATAATATACTATTCTCGTGAGATAGGAACTTTGAAACCCTCAAATTAAACACAAAAAATTAAAAACTCGCGCCATAGCTATAAATAAAGTTTATACATTATTATCAAGGTTTTCTAAATTAGGTGAGTAAGTGAAGGCAAGTAACTTTTATAGAATAAATCATCATCATTTCAGCCAAATTACGTCCATCGCTAGACAAAAGCCTCCCCAAAGAATATGGGATATATATGCCATAATCGCCACGCTTGTCAGACGTGTTGGCGATCGCAGTTTGATGGTCATAGTTCACAGAAAAACGTAGCACACGGGATGATATTCTTCGTCACGACACTGCTAACACAGCAAATATATTTATTTTAATCATGTTTACAATGTTAGGTTCAATTCTCCTAGAATGTGTAAGTAACAGTGAACGTGCGTTCACTGGTAAGTAATAGATTTATGAAAAACCGTTCCCCTGCATTACCGTTACTTTACAGTCGTATCGATGAAATGCCTTTCCCGATGCGGATCAGCGGCTTTGCGTCTTTGCGTATCAAGGATCGACAGTTACACAACCCGCCCCTAAAAACGAACCGTGCACGCGCGTGTGAAAGAACTCTGCCGTGGATTGCTTAGTTTTTAGTTTTATTTGGTTAGACATCTCTCTATCGTCCCGTGAAGCAGTGATGAGTGAAGCCTCCATGATTAACTGTAAGCTTCATATAAAGAAAATCAACGACCGAACAGGATTCAGCGTAGCATGATTGACAAAGCATTTGCATTACCTCGGAGGCTTTACCGAGATGCAGGATTAAATCCTGTCGTCGGTCTACATTTTGCATTTTGGTGAATGGTTGTGTCTTATAAGGTTTTCGTACCTCCACACTAAAAACGTAATCGGAAATTAAATCATTCTTTATTTGCCATGAATGTATGATGTGTGAGAAAAGTTTGAAAAGTAACTAGATAGATATATATTTATTTTAGAATAAAAAATTACCTATATTAAAAATTATATAAACCGATTCAGTAAATGTTCCTAAACAAACTATTTTCAGGATATGCGTTAATTAAGTTACATATTGTATATATCTTATTTGTTGATCCACGTGACTCTCATGACGGCGTGGCGTAGTGTCGGCGTCGGCCCGGCCAAGTCGAGTTATCCCTTACCGTCCAGATTAAATTACTTAGAAATGTAGTCTCGGTAAACTCAATACAATGTTGACCAAAACATATTGCTTTGAAATTGCCAAATCAATATTTAATTTGTATCGTTTCAAGGGAAATATAAGTAACAAATAATTGTGTAGAGTATTTTGATACTTAATAAATACGTACGGGCCCAATCGGCTACAAGAAAAAGAAACCATTTGGCAGGACGGTTGACTTGTATTTCACGCCGCATGTCGTGGGTTCAATTCCCACCCAGAACAAATATTTGTGTGCATAAATGTCTGTTTGTCCTGAGCCCGAGTGTAATTATTTATATTTATATATATTTACAAATAAAAGTGCCAACCACAATAACAGACGCGTCGAAAATGTTTCCTCCGTTAAAACAATTCGATACGATGAATCTGCATAATTTTAAATCTTTCATCATCATCATCATGTCTGCCAAAGTACTTCCACTGCAGCTGCATAAAAGCCTCCCAAAAAAATGAGGGGGGGATTTAAATCTATAGCAATAAAATATTCTCCTGATTGTGATTACGAAATTAAAACTATAAAATGTTTTTTTACAGGGTCAAAAATGGCGCGAGTCTATGAGATGGATCCAGGATACGCGGCAACCTGTAGCGACATCACCCTCTGTTCCAGCTCCAAGGGTTTCTTTAACAGCCTTGGTGCTGAGGTAGTGAGCCTCGCGGAAGCGGATGACTGGCTGGACAAGTTTGGAACCTTGGAGGATGGCGCTAAAGTTGCGGCAGTAATGGAGAATAAAACAGTGAGTTTCATTATACAGTACACTTAAGTGTTCAGAAACTAAATTGCATGTGCGAATTATTATTAAAACATGGTACTGTACCAATGGCGGGACAACAAAGGAACGCTCATTCGCGACTCTTGCGGTCTTCAGAAAACTTATGGCTCAAACTACCAGTGCATTCCACAATTTTTTGCAATTTGTACCTTCTTCTACCTCCTCTACCTTCATCACATTATTTTCACTTGTTGGCGTGGTTGGCAAATGCTTGCTTTTCACGCCGGAGGTCGTGGGTAGGATTCACACCCAGGACAAATATTTATGTGCATGAACTTGTCTCTTTGTCCTGAGTCTGGGTGTAATCTCCTACATCAGTATGGATTGCCAAAAGAAACTAGTGAAATATGTAGTATATCAGTTGTCAGGTTTCTATAGTACAAGCTTTGCTTAGTTTGGGATCAGATGGCCCTGTGTGAATAATGTCCCCAGGATATTATTATTATTTTCAATTCAAAGCAAGATGTTGATGGTGGTTGCCTGGAAAAGATCGCTTTTAGTAATAAGGCCACCAATCGCATTAAAATAAGTTAGTTGTTTGTGCAATAAAGTGTATTTGTTCTTCTTCAATGGCAGTCTTATCTTAATCTGCGATTTATTAAAGACAGCTTTTGCATGGACATGAGAGAAAGAGAGAGAATATACTATATACTTATATATTTAAATATGGTTTGAATACAATACGCGTGTTACGCTTTTAAGGCTCGTTAGCACCTTGGCCCTCGCTTATATTTGTGTAACTTTATGCTTCTCTCTTTCTAGCTTTATGTTTTTCCTCTTCATTGCAGGGATTTATTTAAAAAAATATCAGTATATCATTTCCAGAGCAAAACAGAATCCGTCAAATTTCCCCAATTGAAAGTGAACCTTATGCTTTTGTGATAAAGCTGAAAATCTATAAAAGAAATTTGACATAATACAGTACATAGATATAGTCAAATAAATTATTTATTAAAACAACTACTAGGTCGTCCGTGCGGTGGTTTTATCACATTTTAAACTCCTGAAATAAATAACAAGCTGCTATTTTTAAAGCTAATAGTACTAAATTTAAAAATAGCATTTCTACAGGCTCAAATATTGCTATAATAGAAAGATTAAATAAAGAAATAGAGAATCTGAAACAACTATTTCAAGAGGCTAGTAATAAAATTGATGATCTAGTTCTGGAGAATATGACATTGCGTAATACTATCACCCAGCAGAATAGACATATAGAGAATAAAATACCTAAAAGCCAAATTCAAAACAACAAGAAAAAGTCTCGAAATCAAATATTAGATAGTGGGCGAATGTTCACAGTAGATAATCTGGAAAATGAACCGACTGGTTTGGTTGAGAATCATCGCATGGATAAGCAAACGGAGCAAGCGAAACCAGAACAACGGGAAGAAGTTAAAATAGAGAAGGATATAGAGTTTCCGCAGCAACAGCCTAATATTTATATCTATGGTGGAGCTCAATGTAGAGATCTAACGCTGATTTTGAAGCATATTAGAGGAAAAACAGACAAAGAAAATTCCATCACAGGATTTATTCAGCCGGGAGCTACAACACAGCATATTGTCAAGACGATCACGGAACAAAATATAGAATCCTTTGAAAATAACGTAATGGTTCTCTCCGTGGGAGAACATGATGCTAACCCTGTTAAAGTGCAAATAGAACTGTCCATAATACTCAAACTTCTAACAAATTGTACTATTTATCTGTTAAGCGTTGCCAAAAATAGATATTTAAACGAAAATAATTTGAATAATATGATCAAAATCATAAGTGGCCAATTTAAAACTGTAAATTTTTAGATTTAAGACAAAATACTTGTTTAGATTTAAAAGGTAATATTCATAAAAAAAGAACATGTGACCTAATTAATCGATCTATTGACTATAGAGACTATTACAAAAGGTTCTTAATTTATAATAATAGGCAGATAAAAAATGTACATACTTTGACGAAGATGCCTGATATTGGTCGCAACAAACACCAGATTTTACCAAAGAAAGGAACAATTCCTTTTTATTTTCAATTAGGAAATAAACGAACCAAGACTGAGAAATCAGTGACTCATCCAAAAATAGGTACTATTCCTTACTATTTCACCGAACAATCAACGCAAAACGTAGCAACAAACGATGAAAGTCTTTTTCGTTCCAAATAGTTTATATACCTCATCCGCTCAGTCTCTCATAATTCTACATCAAAATATTGCGGGAATTCTATCAAAAAGAGATTTAATTGAAATAGTGCTGACTGATTTACAAATGAAAAATAATCTACCTCACATTCTATGCTTTTCGGAAACTTTTTTGAAGGAAGAATGTATCAGAAATGCTAGTTTAAAAGGGTATGTGATGGCATCAAAATATTGTAGACGTCAAAAAAGAGGAGGTACGGCCATCTTCATTAAAAAGGGTATTAGGTATAACGAGATCGGCCTTATAAAAGATCAAGCCCGGGAAAAGGTTTTTGAATGCACTGGCATAGATTTGCCAGATCAAAAGCTTGTAATAGTATGCATCTATCGGACACCTCAATCAAAAATAGACGTATTCTTAGCACATTTTGACACATTACTCTACAAGCTAATGTTTAACAGCAAATACAATAAACATAAAATTATTATAGCAGGTGATCTTAACATAAATACACTTGTGAAAAACAAAACAGTGCAAGATTTACATGACATACTACAAAATTATAAATTGACATTACATATTAATCAGCCAACTAGACTTAACTCTTGTATTGACCATATAATCAGTAACATAAGTAAGGGTACAGAGAGTAAAATTTTAAAACTTGGACTATCAGATCACGACACTGCTCAAATTTTATCTATACCCATTAAATGTAATATTTTAGATACGAGTAAATATTATATTATAAAAAGAGATATTTCTGAAGAAAACCAGCTGAAATTTCTTAAATATATGGAAAACCTTACTTTCAGCTATGTTTACAGCACGAACGATGTAAATGAAGGGTTTAATTTATTTCACGATGACTTTTGTTTGTTTTATAACTTATGTTTTCCAAAATTTAGACAGATAGTAATACGAAAACATCGTGATATTAAATGGGTAACCAGAGGACTACGACGTAGTTGCAAAACAAAAAGGCATTTGAGATTTATTTTTTACAACAGAAAGACAATCGAAAGTCAGACTAAATTTCATAACTACTCAAAATTATTACGACGTTGTATATCAAAGTCACAACAACTTCATAATAACAATTATATAAAAAAATCGAAAAATATTTGTAAGGCGGCTTGGACCATTATTAATGAAAATGTAGGAAATATTTCAACCCAGGAATATATAAAAAAAATTCAAATTGGTGATCAAATAATAAACAAACCACAGGAAATAGCACAAAACATTAACCAATTCCTGATAAATTTGAATAACATTAAAAATGACAAAGTTTCTAATACAAACAAGACTCGTGCAAGAAGTAGTATATTTCTAAAACCAGTAAATAATACAGAAGTAAGAAATATTATTATGTCCTTAAAAAGCACAAACTCAGTGGGATATGACGAAATTAGGACGGATATCATAAAAAAATGCGTGAATATCCTGGTGCCCATTTTGAAACACTTAATCAATATGTCCTTTGAATTAGGTACGTTCCCAAGTCGGCTCAAGAAATCTGTAGTTAAACCTGTATATAAAAAAGGAGACAAATTAGATATAAGCAACTACAGACCCATAACACTTATACCTATTTTTTCTAAGATTTTTGAAAAAGCCATGCAAAACAGACTTGTCTCTTACTTTGACACTTATTCATTTATCAAACCAGAACAGTATGGTTTCCAAAAGGGCAAATCTACAACACTGGCAATGTATGAAGTAGTAAATAAGGTAGTTATGAATATAGATAAAAAGTACCCCACAACAGTAATATTTTTTGACATGACAAAAGCTTTCGACTTTGTATCTCACGACTTACTTTTAACTAAATTAGAAAATTATGGTATAAGAGGTCCTGCTCTAGATTGGACTCAAAGCTACCTATATAACCGTGAGCAATGCGTAGAAATATCTTATCTCAGTAATGACGCAGTCATAAGACAAGAAAAATCTGACTACAAGATAAACCGGTACGGAGTGCCTCAAGGAAGTATTCTTGGACCATCATATTTCCTAGTATATATAAACGATTTACCTGACATTACTCCCTTTAAATCTATCCTATTTGCAGATGATATATCTATTATTGTGACATGCGAAAATCTACTGAATTATAAACAGTATGATATACAGTTAAATACAACTATTGATTCCGTTATCAAATGGTTAAATGATAATAACTTACATGCCAACTTGTCGAAAACACAATATATTCAATTTCAGACTCAGCGTGCAAAAATAGATCTAAAAACACTTGCTTATAAAGGCACAATAATCAAAGAAGCATCAAGTGCCAAGTTTCTTGGTCTGATAATTGATAAATACTGTAACTGGAAAAACCATATTGAAGAAATCTGTAAAAAAGTTAATAGTTTCGTATACGTCCTAAATAGATTAAGAACAATAACAAACAACCACACTGTATTAATGGCATATCATGGACATGTTGGTTCCGTATTGCGATATGGTCTGATTCTATGGGGAAATTCCACAGATTTCCAACGGGCATTTTTGTCTCAGAAGAGATGTATTAGGGCTATGGCTAACATTCCTCCATGGGAATCATGTAAACCATATTTTAGGAAACTATGTATCTTACCACTGCCAAGTATGTACATTTTTGAAATTTGCGTATTTGTTAAAACGAACCTTAAACTATTTCAAAAAGCGAAGGATATATACCCTCGAAATACAAGACGGGGGGCACGGCTAGTCTTAGATATTCTACCAACAACTACCCTATTTAATAAAAACTGTTTCGCAATGTGTGTAAAAGTGTACAACAGACTCCCATCAATCATTCAACAACTTCCACTAATAAGGTTCAAACGAATACTAAAGAAAGTATTGTTAGACAGAATGATATACTCTGTGGAAGAGTGGATCAGAAATGATGTGGTTGTCTCTGACTTGACATAATCTATGTAATATGTATTAATAATTTGACATTTTATTTGAATTGGTTGACATTTTGATGTAGGTTTGAATTCCGTGACATTAACAATTTTTAACTTTTAATTTTATTTATAGATAATAAAAATGTATTCACATGCTTAATACAGGCTAAATAGATTATAAGGACCATATAATGTAATTTACCTAATTATCATATTAACTCTATTTAGTGTGAATAAATAAATTGAATTGAAATTGAATTGATGTAAATGATCACATATACATAAGATGGAACTGAGAAAACTTAGAATTTATATTATTTGACGGGTCGGTGGCGTAGTTGATAAATGCTGGTGGTCGTGGGTTAGATTCCCATCCAGGACAGATATTTGTGTGCATGAACATGTCTGTTTGTCTTGGGTCTGGGTGTAATTATCTATTTACAAAAACAAATAGTATATGTAATATGTCAGTTATCTGGTTACTATAGTACAAGCGCTGCGTAATTAGGGATCAGTTAACCGTGTGTGAATAATGTCATAACATACAAAGATTTTCAAAGATATTCGTGGAAACCTATAAATGGTTAACTACTGTGTATACCTAATCTATTAAGTTATTGTAAGCTGTTGGTCTTCCTAATAATGTTAAATAAATAAATATTTTCTATTTATTTACTATCCGATATACTTTTTTGGGGACCTAACCATACTATAGGTGAATTAGGTAGGAAGACTGTAAAATTATTGTATAAAAAAATAAATTGAATAGATCAAACAAGTATCGAAGATCTCATCGAAGTTTAAATGTGTTCTTAGGATTATGTATTTATATTTTTGCCGTATAAATATATTTATATAATTTATATTTTTTGTACGTATTGATGTAATACGTAAGTATTTTTTTTATTTTATCCTATCATCTGGTACATGAATTCATCCATTAATTCTGCTACCTTTATACATTTTCTAACAAATTTCAGGTTCATCTAACGCGAAATGGTCGCCTGGCATCTAGCGATAAGACCGCCAGTAACACCGTATTTCTCTAAACATATTGTACCAATTTTCTGTTTTAATTCAAAACTACTTTTGTTCTTTAACAATAAATAACAATGTGTACGGGGTAATGTCGAATAACGTCATGTTGGTTGTATGGGACTTTTGGGGATTGCTATGTAGCTGACAGTATAGAATATCATCATTCATTACCCTATCTCATCCCGTGGGGGGCGTAGAAGGTGTGATCCGTTCTGGCCCGGGCACGATACCCAACAAGGCCATGGTTATAGCAGTAGACTGTACGGATATGTACCTTTTGGTACAAGAACGATGAACAGTAGTACCACATTATTTTATGACTTGTGTACTATTTTTAGTGGCCGGGCTACAGAGTATCCGTCCTAGCACGGCCACACACAGAGCTTTGTATTGCTCCAAAGATTTATAATAAAATACCAGAATTTATGAAGACTCGTAATACAAGTTTTCTTAAAACAAAAATGAAAAAGGTTTTGATTTGTAAAAGTTAATACAATATTAATGAATTTCTTAATTCTAAATCTACTATATAAAAAAAAGGCGGGTTTTCCTTCCTGACGCTATAACTCCAGAACGCACGAACCAATTTCCACGGTTTTGCATTCGTTGGAAAGGTCTCGGGCTCCGTGAGGTTTATAGCAAAGAAAATTTATAAAATTTAACGCGGGTAACACCGCGGGGCACAGCTAGTTTAATTATATAAATTTAGTACCTACCTAATTATTGACATTTTATTATTATTGTTTTAAATAGTGACAAATTTTTAGAGATTATTTATTTAAATGTATGATATGATTATGATAATAATGAATTTGTATGTATGTACGCAATAATAAAAATGTATTTAAATAATTTTCATATGTCTTGTTTGGCAGATTTTGGTGGAACTTTAATTGTTTTTTGTTATCATGTATTAACCAAAATGAAATGAAATAAATAATTTGATTTGATTTGATTTGAGAGATTGGCTGAAATCTACTAATTTAATGGGTGATTCGTGTCTGCGATACATGAACGTTTCATGTACTATATAAAATACCTATTATATTAAAGATAAACAAATATAGCTATTCAGTTATAGTCAGGCGTATTTTACATGAAACACTGCAGTGACTATAAATAGAATTAGAAGGACTGTATACTTACCTGAGAATGGGCAGCAGTGTTTCTCTGACTACTATAATAATCATTTTTTTTTATTCGTTTTACGGCTCTGGCTTTTTCGGCCTTATGAACCTTCCGTAAAATATATTTTTATTTAATTTATTTTCGTCATGTCAAGTAAAGTCCGTCACAGTCAAGTCAAACGTAGTCCTTGTTGTACCCCAGTAAAGCAGTGGAGACTTTACTAGAGGCTTATATGGAGTTATAGATTCAACACAGGAAATCACAATTCACAATATGGCACTTTGCTCCACTTGTGTACGTTGTCCATGATGTTATGTCTAAAAATCCACCATATTTGAAAAAAAAAAAAATTTTAGATACACAAAAAACCTTGAATTTACACCAGTTTTTGAAAATGAAACAATGCTCTGATGCGTCTTTTTCCGCGTTGGCGCCAAACTCCATGATAATCATAGCGGCATCAACATGTCCAGTTTTATTTTTTATAGTGGCAGCCAGCATACCGCATACTCACCACTTTGGTTGGTTTCGACTCATCTGGATCGTCTCAAAGAGTCGCTTGTTGTTTCGTTTAGAGATCATAATTTAAAATCCATTCATACAACCAATTCGACGACTCCCTTCGCTGTATATGGAAAACATGGCATTGTACCAAGTGACGCGGTCTGTTTTTCGAGCGTCAGAGGATCCCACGGGAACACAATTTTGCAATCTGAAACCTCTTTTTAAATTAGATTATATGTAACTCATGCATAAAAATGCTGGAATCTTATGTCCCTTCTGTTTTGCCCGTCTATGCGTTTCAATCATACAGTTCACAGCATTGATGTTTCATTGTTCATAGATTTCGCTATCGTATTTTTTAACGAAGTCTGTCATGAGAACAAAAGGAACATTTGATATACAAAAACCACTTATTTCTCCATTACCGTGTTACATCTCGAACGGAAATAAGAACCAAAATTTATCGAGTACTCTTATACAAATTATGCTTTCACTATGCAGCTCACGTTCACATAATAGCTTTCCCGAACTGCGGGGGCAGGTTCTATGCAGTGCAAGTATGCCACCCGATTTACAGCAACAATTCAATGTACAGACACCAGCACATCCAGCTACCCCAATCTGTCAAATTTCTTTTATAGATTTCCAACTTTATCACATGAGCATAAGGTTCACTTTCAATTGGGGAAATTTGCCAGCTGGGGTAGCTTGATGTGCTGCGTCTGTACTTATTCATATGATTTAAAATTAAATTGTAAAGCTTGTATTATTTATTCTAGTCTAATATTAATATAGGGTCTGAATGTAAGCCTGTTGGACCTTACCCCAGGTTTTGAGGTAAGATGGCAGTCGCTAAATTAATACGGATAGTTCATCAGAACAGATAGAACTAAAGAAATTTATTACCGGATTGAAGTAGTATACTGCCGTTCTCTAACGTAAATGTTGTTAACTACAAAAACTTATTTTTTAGAGATGAGCCAAATAGCGGAAAGTTATAAAATAAATAAAAATAAAATAATAAAGGCTTTTATTCACGAAGACTTTAAAAAAGCGCGTGTAAATAGTCAGAACATGTTTGTAGTAATATAGTTGTATACATTATTATTTCTAGTAACATAGATATTTGGGTACACATTGTATTAATTTATAACGTGGTTTTACCCGCGTTAGACTTTATAAATTATAGCCTATGACATATGTGTTAATCCAGGGTGTCAGCTAACTCCATACCAGATTTTATTAAAATCGCTACAGCCGTTTAGACGTGAAAAAGTAACAAACATACACACTCACGAAATTTCGCCTTTATAATATTAGTGTGATATAAAAGTCAAAACTTTTTCTCCTTAGTATCATAATATGAATACGTGAAGCAAATATTGTGTATCCCTTTTTAAGAAAATTGCGCGGACGGATGTGGATGACTTTTTTAACAGTTAAAGTTCATATGGACAAGGAGCTCAGCAAGCTAATATTTTTTATAATAGGCATTAGAAGTAAATAAAAAAAAAGGTTTAATATAAAAAAAAACCATAACACACACTACCATGCTTGCATGTTACACGCTGACAAACTGGTTAAAGATATCAAACTGAGTGTCAAAACTGACATACACATGACATACCTACCTACTTGTTTTTAGGGTTCCGTAGCCAAATGGAAAAAAACTGAACCCTTATAGATTCGTCATGTCTGTCTGTCTGTCCGTCCGTATGTCACAGCCACTTTGTTTCGAAGCTATAAGAGCTGTACTGTTGAAACTTGGTAAGTAGATGTATTCGGTGGACCGCATTAAGACTTTTACACAAAAATAGAAAAAGAAAAATACTTTGGGGGATTCCCATACATAGTCTGTTCTATGTATGGGAACCCCCCAAAGTATTCACATCCTCAATTTTTTTTTCATTCTACCCATACATGTGGAGTGTCTATGGATAGGTCTTCAAAAATGATATTGAGGACTCTAATATCATTTTTGTTTAAACTGAAAAGTTTGCGCGAGAGACACTTCCAAAGTGGTAAAATGAGTGCCCCCCCCCCCCCCCCTGTAACTTCTAAAATAAGAGAATGATCACACCAAAGAAAATATAAATGATGTAAACTAACAACGAAAATTGGTTTGAACGAGAACCGCAATTTACTTTCATTTAATCAACTGAAATACTTGCTGCTACGGAACCCTTCATGGGCGAGTCCGACTCGCACATGGCCGGTTTTATTAATGTCTATAGTCTTTGACAATATAAATTTAATGGTCGAATTTCGAACAAGAGCCATCTCTAGTTGTTTTAATCTGTTCAAATCACGATTATAACGGAATTTTAACTTTTCGTTTTAGCTTAATTTTACAACTTATTACGATATTTAAAAACACTTATTATTTCTAATCAAAGTTGTTGAAGACTTGAAATTTATATGAGTTAGCATTGTATAATAATCTAGCAAATTGTTATTTCTGAAAACGTTTTGTGAAATAACAGTTTGCTAGGTTAAAATGCAGTTAAAGTCACTTAGTCGCTATTAATACGATTTAAAAGTACCTTGTTATTGTGACGGCTGAGTAATGTAATGCAGCACTCAGTGCATGTTGCGGGTGCGCTTCACTTCATTCATGGTACCCATTTCTCGAGCTTTTTTCTTTTCCAATTTGTTACAAGTGAATTAAAATTGTTTTGCCACAACACTTAAACCTCTCGCTAACTCTGACGTGGTCTGCTTCAACGATCACCTTTAATTCTTTATTAACAACAAGGGTATTCGGCCGTCCACGATGTTCCTTTTAGAAAACTCAAAATTATCTTGAACGAAAACGTTTGAACAATAAACGATCTGTGCTGTTATTTACACCATTGTCACCATACACATCAAATAATTAATCCTTCGAGCTGTTTCTAAAGCACAAGTGCCACGATGGAACTCATAATTGTTCGTAAATAACGCCATAATACAAGTTATATATTTTATAAACATACACAATATGTCAAAGAAAAAACAAATGAATTAATAAATTGGACACAAATTTACAAGCCGTTTGAATTTGGAATTCGTAAACTGACGCCAGATATTTGAGATCGAACTGGCCAGTTCGATAAAACCCTAAGTTTATATGAAAGGACATAATAATATCCTTAAGCTCTGAATAAAGTTCGTTATTACAATTGTTAACATCTAGACTAATATCATAAAGAGAAAATAATATATTTTTTTGTATGTTTGTTATGGATGGTATCTACTCAGTTTATTTTTTCAAATTACTTCAATTAACCTATAGAATCTATTATATCAATATAGAATCTATTCAATCCTGTCTACCTTCTCATTTATTATTTAAAAATAGTATAAAATATAGTTTATAATGAAAATACATGAGACTCGTTTAATAAAGTAGGGCATGTGTTTTGTTAAAATAATAGTTTTGAATGAAAATACATGGCATTTACAAACTATATAACAACCACGTGTATTTTAACAAAACATATTTTCGTATAAAAATATATGAAACTTACAAGCTATATCATGAGTTTTATACAAAGACCAATTCGAATAAAATTACTATTAAAATTACAAAATTATTAGGCACTTACAAAATATATAGTGCGCCATGTGACTGGTTACAAAAACATCTAGGTTATCTATACATATAATAAAATAGTAGGAAAGTCAAAACTGTACATTGAATATTTTTTTAAAAGGATACTTGGAGCGGGATCTCCAATCAATATCGATGACAAAAAAATAGTTTTTAGAATTTTTGTCTGTGTGTCTGTTTGTATGTCCGGGCTAAACTCAAAAAGTACTGTATGGATTTACTTCAAATTTTGCATGAATATTACTAAGAGGTCGGGTCAACATATAGGCTACATATTATCAAGCTATCACCTACGGGGGAGGAGCTATGATAATTTATACAAATTAACGCGGGTAAAACCGCGGGGCACACCTAGTTTTTTTTATACCAATTCACCAAAAATGCCGTCTACCTGCTAAATTAATAATGCTATTATGTGAGTCTTTTCTGCGCCTCACATTAATGTTACCACCGTTTAGCGCTACCTAAAGATAGGGTTGCTAAATATACCCCATCCAAAAACTGTACCTATGGTCGCAGTAACAGTCCTCAAAAGTAGGTACTACCTGCAGTGTATAGTAGATCTGATATAGATATATGTAGGTACCATTACCTGTCAACACACATGCACCATGTTACCTTCATCTTTTACTACAAAGATTCATTTGAAAGCAATATCATGTTTCAACCCTCCTCTCATAGCTTACATAGTACATTAAGAACCGTCAGTATAGGAGCTAAATAACAATGCCTTAGCAATATGATACTAAAGATATTACCATCATCAAGACAACAAAGGGCCACAGGACACGCCGCTTTTCATTTACGTCAGTTTTCTTTATTCATTAGAGAGGACAAACTGACAAAGTGAACCATCCACTGTGAGAACAGAACAATAGCTCATCTCAATCATTATCTACGACAGAGGTTATAAAAAGTAACATTCTTCTTGACCTGGTTGCTACGATGCACTCCTGCAAGCCTTTAACGTCCACAACATAACTTACAACATTACAATCTCAACCTTATCTATTAACATTCAAAGATCACTTTTAAATATAAAGCTCTGAGTTATAAGATCTTTTAGTAAAACTATTTATACATGTTAATTTAACGCTTCTACGTGAACGTAGTAATTGCAGCTGTAACAGCATTTGTTATGGTTGATTTTTGTCTGTAACACACTCCTGTTAATACGACGTTAAGCGTGTTAGTTAAAATGGGGTAGCAAAGCGATTATCCAGTATGTTTTCATTGTACAAATATTTGGGATAACGAGAACCAGCGGTAATAAAGAGTATGTCGATGTTATGGCAGCTCAGCGCTCGTGTAACATTAATTTAGCAACAAGGTGCTTGTTCGTGTACAACAGCTTGTAGCCTCGAAGCTTGTAAACTGTAATGGAGAACCGAGGTACTTATTATGTGAGGTAATTTCTCGCATGTCTACTGGAAGTGTAGTAGACATGCTTGGGAATTTATATTAATTATTGATGAACTTAATTCGAGGTGTTATTGAAAATGTGTATGTTTAAAAGTATGAACTGTGTTTCAAGTGGTTTTACTCAGTCATTTTAAGCCGTTTGAAACGTAAATGAAGTATGGAATGAGTAGGTATTCAAATATATGGAATTTTTAGGATGTATATATATATATATATATATACATATATATATATATATGTGTGTATACAGGTATATATATATAGGTATATAAAACGTTATGTATGCTTACTCTGACTTAAACGAAAACGTGCGGGGCAGTCTTAGGGCACTGCCGATAGAAGTGCAAACTATTTTTATACGTTTAATCTAAATAATCTACAACATAATGTTCGACACTTCAAATTGAAATAGACGCTTTGTATATACATAGGTGTATATATAATGTATACCTAGTAATATCGCACGGAGAAATGTCTATGCTTCTAATATTATCAATGCGAAAGTTTGTGAGTAAGGATGTATGGATGTATGGAAGTATGGATTTATGTTACTCTTTACGCAAAATCTACCGAACGGATTTTGATGAAACCTTGTAGTCATATAGCTTATATATACGAATAACACATAGGCTATAAATTATAAAATTTAACGCGGGTAAAACCGATAAGGTAGCAGGTTGTTTACATATATATACGAGTATACACATGAAGAGCATTCGGTGATGATGACGCCAGGGTCTCTACCGGCTAAGTCGCCGAACATCGTTTTCTTAAATGGCGTTTAAATAGATAAAGGTTAAAAATGACTTCATCAATCGTTAAATCGGCTTTCATGAGCACATGTGACGTGATAAATGGTCCGGAGTCGATTGTCAACGTTGAAGCCGATTTAACGATTGATTAAGTAATTTTTAAACTTTATTTATTTGAACGCCATTTATGAAATCGATTTTTGGCGACTTAGCCGGTAGGGTTCCAGTTCCATGTTTTTGTTCACTCTAAAGTGCTCAACGCGCCTAAAGAAGTTACCACTTCAAAAACTAAACCTAATGTACCGTTCGCTCTGATCAGTAAGCTACTAGTCTACTACTACTAGTCTAGAACTAGTCGATATTGAAAAAAATAATAATATTACGGTATTTCTTGTCTCATAATTTTAATCTTAATTATGTATAGGACATACATAATTAAGATTAAAATTATGAGACAAGAAGACTAACATGTAACAATAGTTATTTTGGCCCAATACTCGTCTTCATTTTCTTTTGCCTATTTCTATTAGGGTAGACTGACGGAAGCTGACATAAATAGTATAATATCCTGGGACATTATTGACACACGGCCATCTGATCCCAAACTAAGCAGAACTTGCACTACGGAAACCAGGTAACTGATATACTACATATACTACTTTTCTTTTGTAAATACATACTTATATAGATAACTAGCTGTGCCCTGAGGTTTTACCCGCGTTAAACTTTTTAAATGCCTATGTGTTATTCGGATATGTAAGCTATATTACTACAAAGTTTCATCAAAATCCATTCGGTAGTTTTTGCTTGAAAGATTAACAAACATCCATACATCATACTCACAAACATTTATAATATTAGTAGGATTACACCCAGACTGTAACTGACGGAAATAGCTGTCCTGAGTGGGAATCGAGCCCACGACCTGCGGCGCGAAAGGCAAGCACCACCACTTAAATCTATTGCATATAGATCCACAAAAGTGGGAGCTTTAAGTTGTACATGTAGCCGAAAGTAATCCAAATAAATGGAGTGACTACTATCTTGAGACCGTATAGACAGTATTCATTTTGATTAAACTAGGATCATCCAATTACTATCGCAACACGCATCGCTTATAACGATCTTATGGCACGTTTCTAGGTACAACTTTCAGGTGGTTATAAAACATCTGATCTAACTACTGGCTTTTATTGGTATTAATGTCAATTATATTTGTATTGACGGGCCTGTTGGCGTGGTTGGTAAATGCTTGCCTTTCACGCCGCAGGTCGTGGGTTCGATTCCCGCACAGGACAGATATTTGTGTGCATGAACATGTCTCTTCTAAGTCTGTGTGTAATTATCTATATAAGTATGTATTCTATATAGATATCTATACAAAATACCACGATGTGTTCTGTTGGGTGCGGTAGCTAAAGCGAAGCGCGATGTCGGTAGACCTCTGCTTCGCTTTAAAGACTGCACCAAGCGGGATATGGCCGCTTTTAAAATTGACCACCGTAGCTGGGAAAAGCTAGCTGAAAATAGAATTGAATGGCGCAAACGTGTAGTGGAGGGTCGTAAGATCTGTGACGAAGCCTGGTTCGGAGTACTTGCTGATAAGAGACAGAAGCGACATGAAAACGGCTCGGCACCAACCACCGCAAACTTCTCTTGTCAGGCCTGCGGCAGGCTATGTCGCTCCCGCATCGGTTTATTTAGCCACGAAAAGAAATGTCTCTCAGACAATGCGCCGTAAATCGCCTGTAACAGACGTAAAGGCCATATATATATATATATATATATATATATATATATATATATATATATATATATATATATATATGGCCTTTACGTCTGTTACAGGCGATTTACGGCGCATTGTCTGAGAGACATTTCTTTTCGTGGCTAAATAAACCGATGCGGGAGCGACATAGCCTGCCGCAGGCCTGACAAGAGAAGTTTGCGGTGGTTGGTGCCGAGCCGTTTTCATGTCGCTTAGTCCTATATATATATATATATATATATATATATATATATATATATATATATATATATATATATGTATTTACAAAAGAAAAGTAGTATATATAATATATCAGTTATACCTGGTTTCCATAGTACAAGCTCTGCTTAGTTTGAGATCAGATGGCTGTGTGTGAGTATTGTCCCATGGACCTAGTTTATACTAAACGTTTACTGTATATATGGTACAATGGTACAATTTTTACGGAATAAAGTACCTTTGACTTTGACTTTGAAATGGTCATGCCGCTGAAAAAAGGCAGGTTCTCTATTGTTTTAAATGTTTTATTTTAACATCATGATGACTTTGTACAAAAAAATCTGTAAAGCTATTCAAAAGTAAGTTTTTAGTTGGTATCGGGAGTTTGATTCGAGGATTTAATTATAAATGTTTGGTGCAAGAGTACACTTTATGTGTTCTATTTTTCCTTTCAGATCATGGACGCTTTAACTGAGGTTCTATCAAGAGTCCAGCCACTGCACCGTGGTAAAGATGCCTTAGTGTCCCGGGAGAGGCGGTTGGCAGCACAGAAGGCTCTAGCGGATGACGACCTGGAGAAAGCTCTAGCACTTGCCAGCCAGGCGGTACTCAGAGCTCCAATGACAGGTAATAATGTATACTAAATTTGATTTTCCTTCTTTTTCTACCCCCCACGTTGTGGTTACCGACGATTAAACGTCATGGTTTTAACTACAACATTTCTTGAGCATGTTTGATGGACCCCTTGGTACTCCAGTTAAGAAACCCACGGCCTTTTTTTTTAGAATATGATCTCTTTAGACATAAATTAATGCATCACGTTGGGCTACCCAAATCCAAACTAAGTCTTGATATCTGTAAAACTGATAGTTAAGTCTCGAATAATTTCATAAGGTTATTTTGGAAAATCATTTCAATGCCTTCTATCACTTGACAAATTTATATGTCTAATTGATAAATCAAGAAATAAATGGTTGAATAATTTTTAATATCTTCAGGAGGTGACGATGCTATTTGCGATGGAGGGATCTCCTTAGCCCTCGCACTGTGGCTTCGGTCCGAGATATTGCTCCGTTGCGATAGACCTCAAGCTGCCCTTGAAGACTTGAAGCTGGCACTGAAAGAGCGCTTGCCGGCTAAAATGAGATCCCCGTATTACTGGAGGATGGGGCACTGTTATCGAGGTAAAGGTTTCTCAAATCAAGTTTATACCACTTGCCATCTAATCGCCGGGCCTGTTGGCGTGGGCGTTCGATTCCCACCCAGGACAGATATTTGTGTGCATGAAAATGTCTGTGTGTCCTGATACTGGGTGTAATTTCTCTATATATGTATGTATTTACAAAAGAAAAGTAGTATATATCAGTTATCTGGTTTCCATAGTACAAGCTCTGCTTAGATTGGAATCAGTGGCTTTTGTGAATAATAATTATTATTATAATCCAGAGGCCATGATATTTCATGTATCTCATAAACCTATTTAGTGGTGTGTGTGTTGTAAATAGGCTTTATCATTCGCTCTGCGAACGCAGCAATATGCCAGACTAATCCACTACCGTCTTGCCAAATTTACGACATACCAGTCTAATCCGCTATCACCCCGCGAATATCTCGATATTCTATTTTATTATACTGTCATGAGAGTATTTCCAAACCGTCTCTAATATCGTAAACATCGTGGAGTATTCATAACTCACGGGAGAGAATTGAAAGTTAATATTAAAATGTTGTTCAAAACTAAAATGGAGTTTAGTTATTGTTATTGTATATTAAAATTTGTTGACTCGTGTTAGTAGATTGGATAAGTTACGTGTTTCTAAAGAGTTATTTGGTCAATGTTTTGTATTCATAGACTCACGCCTGTTTCCCAGAGGGGTAGGCAGAGACAACGGATTTGCATTTGTCACAATCTTTGCACACCTCTTTTGCCTAGTTTACTGTCTTTATATTCTTCATGGTTTTTGGTAATGTGTTGTATGTAGCTACAATATTCCGTGTAATACTCATTCCTATTGTGAAGGAAGGAGTATTACACGGAATATTGTAGCTACATACAACACACTCACGCCTGTTTCCCAGAGGGGTAGGCAGAGACAACGGATTTGCATTTGTCACGATCTTTGCACACCTCTTTTGCCTAGTTTACTGTCTTCATATTCTTCATGGTTTTTGGTAATGTGTTGTATGTAGCTACAATATTCCGTGTAATACTCATTCCTATTGTGAAGGAAGGAGTATTTCACGAAATATTTTATATCTATTATGTGGTCGTATGAATGTACAGATGCCAGCACATCCAGATACCCCAGTTTGTCAAATTTCTTTTATAGATTTTCAACTTCATCACAAAAGTATAAGATTCACTTTCAATTGCGGAAAGGAAATCGGACATTTTAGTATGGACTTTGGTCCAAGTGACGTCGGATGATGAGAATTGCTTTATTTATTTGATAATTTAATATTGTAACACTTACTATACCCGCAAATAAATCGACACATGGAGAAAAAAGTAATTGACACATAGGTATATCACCCATATTATTTTAATGAGTAGTTGTAATATTTTTTTTTTTACTGTTTATATGCAGATTATTAGAAAAATACGATATATATTACAGGTATTCATTAAAGCACACATAACAACATAACATAACGCCTGTAAACCCCGAAGGCTTAAGCAGAGGTATACCTATTATAGTAATAATTATGTGTTTTATTTATATATAATAAAAAGAAACATGAACGATTAATATGTATTTATTATATTAAAATGTGGTTCAAAAATTCTGCAGGATGGCGTATTTGATCTTGGTAGCGAGCCCACCCTAAATACCATACTATGGTCATAATATGGGCACAAACCCCTAAAGTCCTCTTCCCCGTTATACAGCTACAATAATAATACCGTATGGAATCCAATCCTGCAGCTTCTTCTCCATACATTATGTATGTGTAATAGGTTCTTGACCTGACGTGTCGTGACCGTATCCGCCCTCGTAACAGTGTTAAGTTTGGTTCTGTAATATTATGTCGCTCCAATCCTGCGGGTGGTGCACCGTCACGATAAATATCTATACTGTATATACCACCACGGACGTGCTCACTATAGTAGCTACGCGCTAGCTTTAGTTGATAAGTTCCGAGGGCGAATATTATTAAATCTTCTTCTGACAACCGTGGGAACCCTCTCAATTCTGGAAGATCCCCCGAAATCGTTGTGAAAGCTGCACGCCGTCGGTTCATATTACTGGCCGTTACATATTCTGCTAGATTATTAGGCATATTCATACGCTGGTTAATGATTTCAATAAACCGGTCAGCATATACGCTGTCATGCACTGGCATGTGGAAAGCATTCAACAACGCAGCACCTATTCTAAAATTGGGGAATAGGTGTTTCAGGGAGTAAGTGCGAGTACTCGGTACTCGGCAAATAAGTTTTGACCGAACAAAAGGCAGCTTTTTCAATTATTCGTCTATAATAGGTAGATACTTTCTGAACTGTATAACTTTTTTCTCCGTGGGCCGATTTTATGGTGTCCATAGTAAAAAAATATCCTACATTCACGTACTATTATATAGACTAGGTTTTATCAGCCGACGCCATTTGGACCACTTCCGCCCGTTCTCCTTTGACAGATTGGCGTTTTAACAAGCCTACACGGGAAGCCTACGCTAAGGTTATAATGAAATTTATTCAGCACTTAGGTATTAACATACACTTGCACTTGTCAAGGTCACAATGCAGTACATAAATATAGTCATATACAATATTATTGTAACAAAAAAATTTAAACTAATCAGAACGTGCAGTTTGTTTTATCACATAATGTTTTGATAAATCCTTAAATAAATAAGAAAGGGTCGCGGGAAGCCGCTGGATGCGGGCAGCGCAGGACCGGCTATTGTGGAGACTTTTGGGGGAGGTCTTTGTCCAGCAGTGGACGTCTTTAAGCCGATATGATGATGAAATAAGACATATCATAGTTACTTAGCTACCATTTTAAATTAAATACTTTTATATTAAAAACTAGCTGTGCCACGCGGTTTTACCCGCGTTAAATTATATAAATTACCACAGGTCCTCCCCCCGTGGGTGATAGCGTGATAAGATGTAGCCTATATGTTGACACGACCTATAAGTAACATTCATGCAAAATTTTAAGTTAATCCATACCGTACTTTTTGAGTTTAGCCCGGACATACATACAGACAAACAGACACAAATTCTAAAAACTATATTTTTGGCTTCGATATCGATTGTAGATCACGCCCCAAGTATCCTTTAAAAACAATATTCAATGTACAGTTTTGACTTTCCTACGATTTTATTATATTTATAGATGTAAGACACTGAGCAGTTGGTAAACTCATAAGGCTCTCAACCAGCCGTTTAAGTAAGTGACAAATACCTGTGGGGATCCCTCTGGGGTTCAGGCGTCTCCGCTGCATAATAAATCGTATTATGTATCTTCGTAACAACTCTCGAAAATAACTTTTGAACATGTCGCAGCAGTGAGCTGGTCTGTGTTTCTTTCAAGCCATTCATAATTAAGTCTAAGTAGTGTTATATACCGTATTTTGTATTGAATTATTTAGAGTTTTTATCATGTTTATTTCATTAGCAAATATCGGTTATTTTGAGATAACTGATACATTAATATAATCTATTACCCATCATTAATGCGAAACTCAAGTAATTGTATTAGTAAAGTCATTAAATTCACTACACCGAATGTGAAACAGGCGACAACCAATGTACAACTTAATGGAGCTAGGTTGGACCCTGTTGAATCAACTGTGTTCTTGGGTATCACTATTAACTCAAAGCTACAATGGAGCCCACAAATAGAAAAACTGTCCGGCAAATTAAGTTCTGCAGCATATGCAGTGAAAACTATTAGACGGCTGACTGATGTTGACACAGCTAGAATGGTTTATTTCAGTTATTTTCATAGTGTAATGTCCTATGGAATTCTTCTCTGGGGTAGCTCTGCTGACATTGACACCATATTTATATTGCAAAAAAGAGCTGTAAGAGCTATCTATAATCTTGGCCCGAGAGTGTCTCTAAGAGAAAAATTCAAAGAGGTCAACATTGTAACTGTACCATTTCAGTATATATATGAAAACTTACTATATGTGCATAAAAATATCGATTCCTTCTGTAAAAGGAGCGATACACATAATGTAAATACTAGATATAAGAATAATCTCATACTGCATACTACCCGTCTCCACAAAATAAGTAACTCTTTTATGGGGCAATGTATAAGATTCTATAACAAACTTCCCAATGATATTAGAGAATTGTCTACGAATAAGTTTAAAGGAATTATTAAAGCCAAATTGTGTAGCAGGGCATATTTCAAAATTTCTGATTATTTAAGTGATAAAAGTGCTTGGGATGGAGTTGTTCTGAGTCAACACACATGATTGTAATTAATCTTAAGTATATTTTATTTTAAAAAAGGATTCCTACTGAGTTTTCTGGCAGTGTTTCTCAGTAGCTGCCACGTCATGCACTGCACGGTAGGGTAAAAAAAATATGACGATTCCACATAAATGTAAAATTTTTACGGAATAAAGTTACTTTGACTTTGACTTTGACTTACCACAGAAACATTAACAGAAAGATATAGAATGGGTCTCTTCTTTAATTTTCTGTTTATGTTTGATTGAACCCAAGTAGGTCTGTAACTTCAATGGTTTTATTGTTTTCTTCAGGCAAAACACTTCTGTATGATATTGTCAAGAAACATAAATAGATTCTGCCTTACACATAATCAAAAATGGACAAAGACTCCGAAACCCTTTCTAAGCCGCAATTGATCGATCTAAAGTCACAAACACTTCTTATTAAGCGATAACTCAGGATACCGGATCCGACGCAACTTGAGGATCTTATTATGGAACCTTGAAGTATCCGTTGCTCGGCTGATATAGGGAAACATTCGCAAGGTTATAAGTTGGGTATCCAGAAAAAATAATATAACTAATTACTCCTACACTCCCGTGCACTGAAACTCTCATAAGCCAGGATCAATTTGTATTGATTTTAAATTCTTAAAATTGTATCTTGATATTATAAGTTAAAATTCGTTGTCAGTTAGTTAATGTAGTTATTTACAAGAATTTGATTGCATTTTATGTTTCAGTATTATTATTTAGACTTTAACTGATTATTAAACTATTCATACTATTCTATATTTTTTTTTATTTTAGTTTTATTACCGATAAAATAATTAAATGTCACATTTTATATATACTGTATTGGATCGATGATACTAGATATATTCAAAACTGTTAACGTAGGTATTAACTAGTGCGTGCTGAGGCTTCCTGCAATTGTAGGAGCACACATATTGTACCGTGTGTATCCTCTGTTGGAGGTCCATAAATAAATAAATAAAACAAGCGCAGCATACCTTAAATATAGTAATTTTGATGAGCCGTTCGTGCAGAATAGCATAATATTATGGTATAAAACTTTATTCTGTGAGTCAATTAAGCATCAGTATGGAAATGTAGACTTAATTCGCTCTCTACTGTCTAATCAAGTGAGTTTAATCAATCATTTTTCCAGGGTATTTTTCCAGGGTATTTTCTGGCCCAAAACAATTTGTTGAATTTGTAGTTAAATATATCTAAAACTTATATATAAAATACATATAAAACTACTCATGTATTGACAACTGATATTTAAATACCTTAAATAACCAATTTGACAACAACCTCAAGAAATACCAATTTAACTAAAGCATTATTATCTTTAATTAAATTATATTCTACTTGATCAAATATGTATAAGTCACGATCGAATAATCTACTTGTACCTAGAATTAAATATATATAGTTAATTTGTAATACTATTCATGTTCCGACTGTTAACAAGCGCTTTTTAAAGTCGATGCGAATAAAAACCGCTTCTATTAATTTATTTTTAATCTGAAGGGATACTCGTAGACAACAGTCCAAAAAACGTGTCAAGTATCTACCCCTCATTAATAGGCCTAGTGCTAATGCGTAGCCTACCTACCGTGGTGACCTTGGGGTTGGTTTATAATTTTATTTTTGTGTCTTTGCTCGCCTTATGTGTGAAGTGAAGCAGTGGCATTCAAAAATCCACTTAAATCGCGGAGACATTATGTCTTAGTCCAATATATCGTGCGCAATGAGCAATAGTATCGTTGATATTGACGGTTGTAGTGGAATACGGCCCGGAGCGGCAGGAGCTCGTCTCGATGTAGCAGTATTCAGCCCTAAAAGCCGCTGTAAGTAATTCGATATACATCAGCAATCAGTGAGGTCGACAGAAGGGGAAAGTCAAAGGCTTTATATGAAAGGTAGCGGTTAGATAAAGTTCCTACGATGTACGAGCATAATGGTAAACGAAAACGGTTAACATAGCAGATTGAGTTAAAGATTATATTTTTAACCAACTTACAAATAGAAGTTTTCAATATCAATTCAATAATTTTGTATAATATTTGCAAAATGAGAGAACTGCGATTTATACTGCAATATACCTACACAAGATTTGGTCCACTTACTGAAATAACTTAGCCGGCGAACACAGTATTTGTTTGACCAATTGTCTGATTAAATATTATCTTAGGTTGTTTTCGTACGTACGTTTTTATTTTGCTCTTCGTATTAAACGAGGAGAAAATAAAAACGTCAAAATAACAGTAATATTAACCATTTTAAGACGGCACTAACAAGAATATGGCTTGTAGAGACGCCAGCACATCAAGCTACCCCAAATTTCCCCAACTGAAAGTGAAACTTATGCTTATGTCATAAAGTAGAAAAACTATAAAAGAAATTTGACAGATTGTGGTAGCTGGATGTGCTGGCGTCTGTACATAAAACTGTCGCCAATATATCTGGCTCTGTAACTTATCATCATCATCATCATATCAGCTGAATGACGTCCCCCAATGATCTCCACAATTGCGGGTCTTGCGCTATCCGCATCCAGCGATTTCCGTCCTCTTCCACCCTCACAAGATCATCGGTCCATCTTGTAGGGGGCCTGCCCACGCTGCGTCTTCCGATTCGTTGTCGGTACTCGTGAACCTTTCTGCCCCAGCGGCCATCGGCTCTACGAGCTATGTGCCCTGCCCACTGCCACTTCAGCTTGGCAACTTATATTCTAAGCGAATAAATAGTTTCTGATCTCTGATTATAATATTCCAAAGCTAATCTTATATGCACCGTTTGTATCCAATGTATAGTTTCACGTATTACAGGATTATTAATGTTCCCTTCATTAGCAGTTATAGTGTAACTTGTAACATAGTTGAATAAGACAAGCTCGGCTAATAATCAACTATACAGAACTTCACCAAACTGATTTAATTAATACACACACGAAGCACGGAATCAGCAAAATAGATGAAGGTAGAGTTACTATGGCAACTGTACATTTCTAAATGTACCGACGCCAGCACATCAAACTACCCCAATCTGACAAATTTACCCAATTGAAAGTGAGCCTTATGCTTATGTGAAAAAGTTGAAAATCTGTAAAAGAAATTTGACAGATTGGGTTAGCTGGATGTGCTGGCGTCTGTACAAAGATGAACTCATATAAGATGGGTGTGTGCTGTGAATTATATACATGAAATTAAGGTTATACCTACAGAAACTCACACCTGTTTCCCAGAGTGGTAGGCAGAGGCAGTTTCCAGTAACAGGTTTTTACCTATTTTGAAGGTCAAGGGACTAACCATTACGTTAATAAAATTGTACTAAGTAACTGTTTATCTTATGATGATGCCTATGTATTTTTGTTTTGTTTTGGTTTGGAAAATGAGTTTATTATTATTATGTGACACGATCTTTGCACAAGTCTTTTGCCACGTTTACTGTCATTATATTCTTCATACATGCTCGCCAGTTTAGGACTTTTGACCTGGATTTTCTTGAGAACGTCTCTCGTTCTTTATGTGAGTCGCTGCTGCAAGCTGTCCACCTCAGTGTTGGGAGAGTGGCAGTGATTGTGTATGTGTGTGTTGTTATAGGAATACTAATATAGGTGTAAGAATTATTGTTACTAACAAATGTGAATCATGTTACTTTAAATAAATAAATTATTATTATTATTATTATATGGTCAGAGAATGTTTTAAGAAAGTCTTCTTGTTCTTACTGTGCGGTAAGGTAATTGTAGGGTATATCTTATTGAAGTAAAACTAAGCTAGTGCATGCGTGACGAGAGCATTACGAAAGGTGATATCCGGCGTGGCGAACGGAACTTGAGAGGGAGATATAGTGAGAGGTACGTTTCGAATATTACTGTAGGGACAAGAGAGAGAGAGATGCGAGCAAACATTTTTTCTTTCTTTCTCTCGTGTGAGTTATGTTTCGTATATCTAAGTTTTACTTCAGGCGTCTGGTCTACAGCAATGTATTTATTATAATGAATAGAGAAAATGGGTTATCCTTTAAAGCATAGGACCAGAAACTCAAATTCATGCGTTTACCGCATGAACTACAGATGTAAATATAGCTGTTTGTATAGATGCTAAGTCCGTAAGTGATTGGTGAGGTTAAGCAACTAGGTTTTGCGGCCAGTCCATAGATAGGTGACCACATAATGGTTTAGTTTCTCAGCGTCTCCGTGCTTCTGAGGGCACTTTAAGCTGTTGGTCTCGGTTGTAGCCATAAGAAAACAGTCGTTAAGCCATGTCAGAGGACAAATAGGTGTCTTGAACAACTCACTAAGCTAACCACTACCCATATCTATATACATATAATAAAATCGTAGGAAAGTCAAAACTGTACATTTAATATTTAATAAAAAGGATACTTGGGGCATGATCTACAGTGGATATCGAGGCCAAAAATATAATTTTTAGAATTTTTGTCTGTTTGTCTGTATGTATGTCTGGGCTAAACTCAAAAAGTACTGCGTGGATTTACTTCAAATTTTGCATGAATATTAATAAAAGGTCGGGTCGACATATAGGCTACATATTATCACGCTATCACCTAAGCGGGGGAGCTGTGATAATTTATAAAGTTTAACGCGGATAAAACCGCGGGGCACAGCTAGTCTACTATTAAGTAAAAATTATACGTTTCTATCGGCTGACCCCAAATTACTGTTACAGGTGCTGGCGAACCCACGCGCGCCAAAGTGTCATACGAGTTGGCTGGCAGACTCCTGGGCAGTGATGAGGCGGCGAAGGCGCAGCTGGCACAAGATATTGATGCCTTGGACTACACAGTACAACCGAAACAAACACCAAAAGAACCGAGTGAGTAAAACAGTTTTCAAAGCGATACATTTGACTACCCCGTTGGTTCAGCGATCCGCAAATAATGATGTCTTGGGTTCAAATCCTAGGTCGGGCAAAGTTCATCTATTAGCAGCACGGAGTGTGGAAGTTGTAGAAGTGTCCTTTGTAGAAATAAATATAGGAGAACAACAAATTAATCACTTCTGTCCATACATTGTGATCTAACAAATGACTTGCAATGTGATAACCAAATAAAAGAATTTGCAGCACAAAAATGCAGAAAGATAGATTTATATTATAAAAAGCAAACCTGACTCACTGACTTATATTATATCAACGCAGGGCCTAAACTATAAGGGTTAGAAACTTGAATTTTGTACAGGGGTTCCTTTTATAACGTAGGGGAGCACTGAGAAAGGATTTCAGTAAAAAATATGTATGTTAGGATTTTTCGATAATCCACCCCTAAGGGCGTAAAATAGGGGATGTAAGTTTGTATGTAAACTAACTGTTACTCGCGACAATTTTGAATGAGGACCAATGTAACAACAAAAACAATTTTGAAGTTAAACACATGAATATTGGTATTTGGCCCATCTGTTAAATATAAAAAATATGTAAGTATTTCAGAATTTTTGGGAATTCCACCCCCAAGGGCGTAAAATAGGGGATGTAAGTTTGTATGAGAAATGCGACATTTTTTAAGATAACCGCATGAAAATAGGTATTTGGCCCTTCTGTTAACAATTAAAATATGTATGACAGGATTTTTGGGAATCCTACCCCTAAGGGTTTAAATAGGGTGTGTATGCTTGTATGAAAAATGTGACGTTTTTGAAGTTAAATACATGAAAATTGGTATTTGGCCTTTCCGTTAAAAATTAAAAATAAGTATTTCACGATTTTTGGGAATTCATCCCCTAAGGGCGTAAAATAAAATGATTATTTATACTATCATGCCTAATTTGACCTCTCTTGCATGGGTATGCTTTTGGTCTTACACAGTAAGAAGCTTAATTTTACATTGACACTGCTTGTCAGCTTAACATGTATAAAAAAAACCGGCCAAGTGCGAGTCGGACTCGCCCATGAAGGATTCCGTAGCAGCAAGTATTTCAGTTCATTAAATGAAAGCAAATTACGGTTTACGATTTATGACGTATTAAAAAAAACTACTTGCTAGATCTCGTTCAAACCAATTGTCGTTGTTATTTTGCATGGTAATGTACATCATATATTTTTTTTAGTTTTATCATTCTCTTATTTTAGAAGTTACAGGGGGAGGTCACTCATTTTACCACTTTGGAAGTGTCTATCGCGGAAACTATTCAGTTTAGAAAACAAATATATTAGAAATCTCAACATCATTTTTGAAGACTTATCCATAGACAACACACATGTTAGAGTACAATGAAAAAAAAAATGAGTTTCAGTTCTATGTATCGGGACCTCCCAAAATTATTGTTCTTTTTCTATTTTTGTGTAAAAATCTAAATGCAGTTCACCGAATACATCTACTTACCAAGTTTCGACAGTGCAGCTCTTATAATTTTGGAAAAAAGTGGCTGTGACATACGGACGGACATACCTGTCTGTCTGTCCGTCCGTATGTCACAGCCACATGACGAATCTATAAGGGTTTCGTTTTTGCCATTTGGCTACGGAACCCTAAATATCGATAGTTTTCTCTGTATATTTCTATGTCTATCTCTTAGTGCCAAATTTCAAAAATTCTAGGCCAATGGAAAATTGTCTGAAAAACTATACTTATGTGTTGATTAGTGAGTCAGTGAAACCTTTATTATGAAAATCTTAAAAAAGCCGTGTGTTTTTCTGTTGCGTTAATCCTTTTTTTCTGAGTGTTGTACTTAAAACATAAGTTGACACTATTAACCAGTAGACTTTAGTATCACTATTAATTTTAATTGGATCATTTTTCAAACCGTTTCTGACAGAAACGGCATACGGAATTTTAATGAACGGCCTTTCTTTAGTTATTCACATTCATTTTAAGTTTCTAAAAGTGACTCTTTCACGTATGTTAGGACTTTTTGTTGTAGGTTACATTGGGCATCAATCAAAATTGTCGCGGACGAAGTCGCGGGTAACAGCTAGTATAACATAACATAACCACACACACATAACCTGTCAATTTCTATTACTAATTCATAATAAATAAATACAATAATTTTATTGTTTCTCTTTCACCCAAAGGTTGCCTGGAAAAGATTGCTACCACGCTACAATAAGGTCGCCCTTTGTACAACTAATACTTGCGTAGATTTAAGTAATATAGATGGTTATTGTGCCATAAAGAATATATAATAATAATATATCAGTATTTGACATGGCTATTCGTTGAGTACTTAGATAGGCCCCTAAGTAGTTTCAGCCCTAGGCCCCACAAATTTACGATCCGCACCTGGTCCTGCACCTGACCTATTTCCGGTCGTATCGCTAGTGATTCATCCATAATACGAGTGATGGAATAGGAAGTGCCCCGGTGTTTGCGCACACATTTGTGTACTAAAATATTTATCGCGCAGATTACTAGTCTCATTTGAAACTGACCGCCGTGGTCAAGTTTCGAACAGGAGGATATTATTATTGACCGATGATCTTGTGCGGGTCACCGGAAATCGCTGGATGCGGATAGCGCAAGACCGGCAATTGTGGAGATCTTTGGGGGAGGCCTTTGTCCAGCTGTGGATGTCTTTCGGCTGATATGATGATGATGATGATTAGTAATAATCTCCTTTTTTTGGTTGAAAGCTACCATACATATTCTTTGTACACTAGTAGAGAAGCTACATACGGCCGTGTGGTTTCCGGTCCAGAAAGAATAAAAGGGCCACCACATACCCTCCCGTGGGTGTCGTAAAAGGCGACTAATGGATACACCAGGTAGTTGAACAGCAGCGCCACTTGTATTCTATAGCTACCACTTAACTGCGGTCGCCAACTCTCATGCCAAGTGCGGTGACTATGGCAAACCCCTCAAAATGGCAACGTTAAAAAAAGCCTTTGGAGGAGGCATATGTCCAGCAGTGGACGATATCGATATCAGGCTGTTGATCTGAGTAGTTCCCACTCCCATTCACATTTATAATATTAGTAAGGATAGACTGAATTTAAATATTTTTCAAAATACAAAATCAATATGTAGTGTTAATTCCGCTAATTGTCAGTTTAATCATGCCGGGATGCAATTTGCACCGCCCTCCCGCCCGCAAAAATGTGCACAGGCAATGAAAATATATAAAAAAAAAAAAAAAAAAAAAATAGCCGAATTCACACTACATATTGATTTTGTATTTTGGTTGTTATGGATTTCCGCATAGTAACGCCTGATTCCATTAATTAAATATTTTTATATCATGATCTTATTATACGTTCTATATTTTTAATCATTTTTTTTAATTAGACAACGCCCGCACTAGACAATCTAATCCCTGTGTCGCGGGGTAATTTACAAACATATAATTGACGGACACAAATTACATCCAGACTCAGAACAACTATTTATGGGTGACACAAATAGTTGTCTGGCGCAGGACTCGAACCCGCGACACTAAGCGGCGAGGCGACTGTCTTTGCCGCTGCGCCACAGGTGCACCCAGATTAGGAGCAATTTGACGGTCACCGTAGCCTAGTTGGTAGTGCTCCTGCCTACGAAGCTGGTGGTCCTGGGTTCGAATCCCGGTAAGTGCAAATATTTGTGTGATGAGCACGAATATTTGTTTCTGAGTCATGGATGTTTTCTATGTCTATGTATAAAAATAAGTATTTATCTATCTATATAAGTATGTATATCGTCTCCTGGTACCCATAGTACAAGCTTTGCTTAGTTTGGGGCTAGGATGATCTGTGTGACATTGTCCCTAGATATTATTATTATTAGATATTATTAATTCACTCCCAAGTGACAGAGTAACTGATAGCTTTTTACATGGCGTTTCAACTTTTTATTAAGATAAATAAGTTTTGATTACAAAATATTTCTACTGTGTTATTTTGTCCGCCTATTATTGTAAGCAGTTCACTCATGGTTCTACTTCTCCAGTTTTGGATAGCTCTTGTGGGCGCGCTGGCTGAGAACTGATCTAAGTAAACAACTTAAAAATGATATAAATGATAGATATAAATTTACATAGGTAGACATATTTGTAGTAATATAGCTAAATATAAATATGCAGCTTGTAAATGTTTATTTAGAAATAGCATTCAATTTAATAGAGAAATGATTTAGTAACTTAGCGTAAACGTTATATACTACAGCCATAACTTAAATGGGCTATTATTTAAGTTATGAGTATGACATTTAACTTTAAATTTTCTCGAGAACTCTATTTACTAGTGTAGACTTTCATGCGGGTAAGACTTGGCCCGCGCTCTGTTCAAACTCAGATAATATTGTTAATAGAATAGGAGGAATTTTCGTCTATAGATCTGTTTTACTCACCATTCTTTTCCACTGTTAATATAGTTCGGAGTCTTATTGTATCTCAAAAATGTTCATCTACTGATCATTTACTTAAGAACATGTTGTCATTTCATTTTTATCTGTCAACGGAAAATACAAAACAATTAACTATAAACAGTACATAGTAGGTAAAGCAATTATAAATACGTAGATAAATTTCCTCATGACAAACATAACCCCTGAGGAAGTCCAAAGTCGTCGTGATCGAAACCAAACCGTCCCTGTGCTCGTTTTGAAGTTTAACTATAACGGCTAGTTCACTTATATTTAACCCCCGACAAAAAGAAGGGTGTTATAAGTTTGACGACGATATCTGCCTGCCTGTCAGTGTGTCTGCTGTGTCTGCTGTGGCGTTTGTGAGCTACGAGCTCACAAACGGATTAAGTCGTTTTAATGCAGTTTTTTTTTTAAATTTAAAGCCACATTTCTTTCGGTGGTACTTGGTTATGTTTGCTTAATAATAATATCCAGGGACATTATTCACACACGGCCATCTGATCCCAAAATTAAGCAGAGCTTTTACTTTGGAAATCAGAAACTACAACTAACTTATCAGTTAGTTGCAGTTATCTGAGTAGTATATGTAGTATATCTACTACATATACTACTTTTCTTTTGTAATGTTCCGTCTTATTAGTGAAGAAGACTGCTGATAATAACTTTCGTAGCTTACTTACATTAAATTAGTTTAAAATAAATTCTTCTTATTACCTACCTAATGTCTGTAGAGGTATGAGCTTCAATGGAGGCAAAATTATCCTGGGGTTTGACGTATTAGACTAACATAAAATTTCATTACATTAATAATTCACAAAGGAAAAATTCCTGAAATTAAAGGTACAATAAGCTGCGAAGCGATCTTATTTTCCTCATTATTATAAAAAACTTGATATTAATTTTTAAAAATATTTTAACATCGTATTATGATAGAATATTGAAGAGAAAAATGTGCTCTGTATTTTAACATTTTTTTGAATGGAATAATAATTCAATAAGTTGCAGTTTAAATTAAATTATAGTGTTTTGCAGTGAAATGTTGCCAATACTCTTGTGTTAACACGTCTCGGGATGTAAGTTTACATAGTCAACTCTACGTGCGGGACATACGCAGAACAAAGGGGGTCAAAGCAACAAAAGGCTTGTTCACATTAATTAAATACTACATACATATGTGCAAATACAATGCGAATATACTAGTGAAGCCTTTGACATGGCTTTACGGCTATTGTGTAGTGACCACCACCGGGACCGACATCTTAGCGAGTGCAGCACAGTGCGCAAGCGTGTCTAAGCTTAACAATTAAACCACTAGGTATTTAGCCGATCATTTACGAGAGGGTAAGGGCACCTAGCCGTAAGCGCCGATTGCCATATAATGTATACCTACTTTTTGACTGGCCTGTTGGTTTTGTCGTTAGTTAGACAGAGGTCATGGGTTCGATCCTCATCTTTGTGTGATGAGCACGATTGTGTGCTAATTTATGTATCATCATCATCATATCAGCCGAAAGACGTCCACTGCTGGACAAAGGCCTCCCGCAAGGATGTCCACAATAACTGGTCCTGCGCTGCCAGCATCCAGCGGCTTCACGCAACTCTTGCAAGATTGTCGGTCCACCTTGTAGGGAACCTGCCCACGCTGCGTCTTCCGGTTCGTGTGAGCGTTCGCCACTCGAGAACTTTTACCCCATCGGCCGTAGGTTCCAAGAGCTATGTGCCCTGCGCACTGCCATTCAGTTTGGCAATTCTTTTCTTTATTGATTATGAATATTAACGAGTATTATTATTCACTTCAAAGCCTGTAAGCAGGATTATTGGGTTGCAACAATAAAGCTTCAAAACGCCCTACAGCTCTTATCATGCCAAACACACATAAAAGCTGTAGCAAGCCAAAATATTAGGTATTAAATTTCGTGTAAAAAAGTTGGAAGCTCTCCAAGTTTCTCTTCATTTTATTTTAGGATGCAATCCCGTTCTCTTGTTAAGGATAGAAATAATATTGTTATTAAAAAAATGCTATTTTTACACTCTTTATATTAACTTTACTTGTATGTTTGTTAGTAACCGACTCCTTTGGGCGCCATTTTGACCCACTTTAAATTGTCAGATTTCTTTCCAACTTTGTAACTTTATCGAGGACCGATGATAACACACTAATTTGTTAAGATTATTCTGATTATCAATTTCCAAAATAGGATTTATGTTAATCATTATAAATTTTATCTGTAGTTTAATTTCTAATCATTATCTTTAACCGACTTATCTCATATTAACAAATTTTCGAATACCAAAGAGAATTCTAATTTAAATAAAAAAATAATAGTTTAAAAATTAATAAGTTTTATAATGAACTAAACTAAAAAGTTAAAAATAAATAATAGTTAAAAAAACTAAAAATCACGCCTTATATAGAAAACCAAATTAAAAAATGATAAATTAATGGTGAATTAGAAAAGAGAGAGAAAAGTATAGTGTATTTTTTTTTAATGAATGTAATCTAATAATAGAGTAAGGGTTTAATTAAAAAAAACATGTGGCGCATGGTGTCTATAGTTATAAATATTTCATTGACAGATGATAGAGATGAGAAGATTATCATTTTAATAATATCTTAAAGAGCACCTCACGCTTTTTTTTAAATAAAACATATTTTTCTTACTTATACTAATAATAATTTATATTTATTAAAATTACACTATTCTTAACTAAAATTTATTTTCTTCTTTTAAGTTTGTGTTTTTGTGTTCTTTTAACCTATTTTTTTAATAATGGAGATATGGATATTAGCCAGGTTGGTAGATACTGGCCTTTTTCGCCGCTGGTCGTGAGTTTGATTCCCACCCAGGACATATATTTGTGTGTATGAATATGGCTGTAGGTCCTGAGTCTGGATGTTAATATCTATATATAAATATTTATTTACGCAAAAAGAGTAGTATATCAGTCATCTGATTTGCATAGTACAAGCTCTGCTTAGTTTGTCCAGCTTGCCCCAAATCTTAATTAACCCCTAAATATCTACGTGTTGATAGAAATATTTTTTCAATTCTTTCAAAGGCTTAATGCATCTCTCATTTTTTATCCCATTCTTGAAATTATACTATGTTGATAAACTTGTGGGATATAATCAATTAATAAAATCTGCGATATAAAAAAAATAAAGTATAAAATAATTAAGATATAAAATCATTGTTAATTTAAAGCTTAACACGCTGAGAAAACTCCGAACGTCGTATGCAGAACCTGACGCATATACATATGTAATAGATTAGGATATCAGGCACAAATTGATTGCATCCACATTGAATTTATGAATTTGAGCCATCAGTATTTATAATGTTACTGGAAATTAACTTAACGATCGTATTTAAATTAAAACTATTATTTTCAGGCATTTCGTTAACAGGCGGAGCGAAACAAAATATGCCATCATTGTCAAAATTACTCAAAGTGGCCGAAGAAGAGAATAAGGTATGTAGTTTGCAAGACTTACACAGAGTATTTATTTCTAATTTTATTTAACTTTTAATTTGAAAGTAAGTAATTGAAAGTATAAAAAAAATTAAGTTAAGTGATATTTGTTTACATTTTATCTAAAGGGCGCTAACTCCATATTAAGTTACTGAATTTAGTCCACTGATAGATTTTTTTGTTGGGCAGCCTTGGTTCCAGCAGTTCATCAGTTAGAATGAAATGAAACAAATTAATTATGTTAAATTTTTTGAGTTTTAAGAGATACCTATATTTCGTGGTATTCCCTCGCCACGAAATATAGGTATCTCTTAAAACTCAAAAAATTTAACATAATTAATTTGTTTCATTTCATTCTAACTGATGAACTGCTGGAACCAAGGCTGCCCAACAAAAAAATCTATCAGTGGACTAAATTCAGTACGGTGGACTAAAGTCAATACGACTTCTTCATACGATATTTCCTATCGTATGAAGAAGTCGTATTGATTGCATTTTTGAGTAGGTTCTGTGTACTGTACAGATTTACTTTTATCCTGAATACAATAAAGACATTTTTAATTTCTTAGCTTTAATAAAGCATTTGTATATAGTCAGAATATGTTTTTATTAATATTGTCAATTTTATATAATTATTTCAAGTTAGGTACAGACGCCAGCACATCCAGCTAACCTAATCTGTCAAACTTCTTTTATAGATTTTCAACTTTATCACTTAAGCATAAGTTTCACTTTGAATTGGGGAAATTTGACAGATTGGGTTAGCTTGATGTGCTGGCGTCTGTACATACATGTAGATGTTTATATTTCTGGTTTGTATCGAATCATTTAGAATTAATATTTAATCATAGTAATGCTTAAGTTACTTACCTAGCTTATTTCAGTCATTGTCAAAGTGATTATTTACAATTAAATTCTTCGATTTTGAACTCCGCTGAGTACAGACATAAAGGAAAATTAAATTTCAGCGAGTCAAAGCTAATCACATTGCTGAGTAGAACACTCATGTGTCAATTTGTTCCTAACAGGGTCGCTTCGCAGTTGCCAACGCACCAATAAGAACAGGTGATGTACTATTAGTGGATTCTCCTTACGCTGCCTGCCTGCTCCCCGACTGCTATGGCTCACACTGCTTGCATTGTTTTAGGAGGTAAGTATAGACACACCCTCTTTTATATCCTGGTTACATAAATACAACTTAGCATTCAGTTTTTATTTCAGAAAAGAGAGGCAAACACCGAATGGGTCGTGGTCCATCTGCTTAATTCCCCTGGGTGGATCACGCGCACTTTTTCTTGCCGGTGGTCCACCTTTATAAAACAGTATGCACGTTCTGGTTAGGAATAATGCATTAAAAAAACGAAGGAGCACAAAATCTCAGGTACAGATGTATAGGTTATATTAGGCCTGAACTGCGAGCCGCGGCCGTCGAGCGCGTGATGAAATTATATTTGTTCATTTAAATCAGGCAGGATCACGTGGAATTACTTTAAGGTGGACCATGGCATGATAGACATTTTTGATTTGCATATTACTCAACATTTAGATGAACATCCAGCAAGAAAGAGTGCCCGTGGTCTATCCAGGTGAATTAGGTGAAGTAGGTGGACCACGACCCAAACCTGCGGGAAACCGCTAGCTGTGGGGAGTGACTGCACCTGTGCCTATCTTTTCTGAAAAGTTGTTATGGCAAAATACAAAGGATATATCTGGATAGCTAACAAGTTTAGCTCCAATCAGTCTAACGTTTTTAGTCTTACTATTTTAATACAAATCCAAACTTTCTGAGGGATAGAATTGTTTTGCTCAGACGTTCATCCAAATATGAAGCTCACCAATTCATGTCTGCACCTCTGCCTATCCTTTTCTCTCAAAAAATCTAGACTGTTTGGCGCTGGCTTCTAACAGGTGGATCATAACTTTTACTATAGTAACTTTTAGATAATATTAAGACTTTACCACGTGCTTAACTTTTAGACAGGATATTTTGTGCATCTGTGGCAACACGAGAAATGACGTCATAAACAATATATTTTTCACAGGTTAGAAGATTGCGAAAACGAGGCCCCAGTGTGGTGTCCAAAATGCTCAGGAGTAGCTTTTTGTAACGTTCAGTGCAGAGACGCAGCTGTGTCGACTTACCACGCCTACGAGTGCCCTTTTCTGGACCTTTTCATCGGTAAGTTCAACTTACTATAATTATCTTGAATTAACCAACCATCTTTGCCAGTTAGGCAACCATATAATTGGTTTTTCTGTTTAGCTACCATATGATCGGCATGCCAGTTTAGAAATCATGTGATTGTTTTGCCAGTTTGTAATAATTCTTAGTAATAAGACAGACTATGTCTGGACCTAACTTTTACCCCTCGGTGCAACATGAGTACATCACACAAACGTATATAATGTGTTAAATAACTAGTGCAAGAATTTTAACGATAAAAATTGCGTAATACGATGTAAAATTTTTGGCTCGTGATAGAAAATGCAATACCTGATCTTAGCTTTTGTAAGGGAAATTTATATTATTTTTGTGTATAACCTAAGCTTCCATAATTTCGACCATTTTATGATGATATTGCACACTTTCGACAATTTAAAGAAGGATTCATAGTATTACAGATTTCCGTAAATTGATCTAACTAGTTAATTCTCTGTTTGTCAGGTTCTGGGATGTCAATCCTCAGTCACATTGCATTAAGAATGGTTACGCAAGCTGGCCTCGACACAAGTTTATCTATACATTCAAAGTACTTCGCCAATGAGATCAAACCGGTTGAAGGGTCAGTTCTCAATGATATAGAAGGCGTATCAAAAAAATCGAAACTAAAAAACAGAAAAGACAGACTCAATAGATCTAAAAAGGGAATTAAAAGTTTTACGGAAAAGAACTTCAAAGAAGAAGACGAAGAAGAAGTTAAGGTGGAAGATAAATTGACTAACGAAGAAAAACTAGAGTTTAAAGCGGCACAGGTGTATTCTTTGTGCACTCATTCTGATATACGGATGGGTGAAGATTACTTGAAGAGAATTGTTATGGCGATGTTCTTGGTTGAATGTTTAAAACAGACTGAATTCTTTAAGAAGTGTGAACAAGAAAATTTAGAGAAGGGTAAGCAATATAATTTTAATCTGTAAAATGTAATTAGTCTTCTTTCCAAATATTTGCAATATTTCGAGGTGTTTCGGGTCACCCTGTCTAAACAAATACTCTTATAATAATATATCATATTATAATAAACACCTTTCCTACTAAAATTATTTCGGTAGGCTTGATATTTAACATGCTTGCTTTTATTTCTAGCACATGTCGCAATCATCGAACTAGTGGTGCGCAATTTGCAACTACTTCAGTTCAACGCTCATGAGATCTACGAGACTGTCCGAGGGTCACACATGTTCACTGGCTCCAAACCGTTATACACAGCAGTGGGGATTTACCCTGTCGGGGCTCTTTTTAACCACGAGTGTTATCCTGCTGTAGCCAGGTAATTTATTTCTCCATTGTCAGTCGGTAGCACCGAAAAAGTCAAACGGTCACTTCATATTGGTATAACTATAACTAATCAGAAAACAATTTATGACATACATGTTTAACAGGTGCTTCCATACATTTTACTACACGTTTTTGGTGAGAGAATTCCGTTGCGATGAGTCAGTTTATACATTTTATGTTATCGATAGGATAAAAATATTTGGTCAAGCTATGAATATTATGCACCACAAAGCAAGTAACCTTTAGGGTCGTGTTTTAACAAAAACCATATTCTTAGTTCAAGTTTCGTTCACTATTGCACCATGTATTCCATTTCCTAACTAAACTCAATCACTTGTAGTTGTCACACCTATTTACAACTTAATAAATTAATGTATTGTAGTGCCGATGTCTGATAATGACAGGTGGGAAATGGAATTATTGGATATTTGCATGACATTACAGATTATTTGCATATGCAAAGCCCAGTTTATTTCTATTAGATAGCTAACAGTAGTAAGTCATCAAATATCTAGTTTCGATTAAATATTGACTTGTGAGACGATGATATTATTATCATTTTACTAAAAAATCTCATGATTGAACTGCTGGTAGTATTTTCGTAATTACTTATCGTATGGGCAGTGGTTGCTCTAGTGAGTTGTTCAAGCCGCCCAGTAGGCCTCTGACATGGCTTAACGACTGTTGTCTTATGACTATCACGTAGACCGACAGCTTAACGTGCCCAAGACGATCAGAAATTAAACCACTTTGGCTGTCACCCATCTATGGCCTGAACGCGAGCCTCGTTGCTTAACCTCGCCGTTCACCTACGGACTGGTGACCGTATTAGCAGACGCTATTCATTTAGCTTCTTTTTCTTTTTTATCGGTATTAATTATATTAATTTATTTCAGTCATTTGATTAACAATAAAACGTTGTTCCCATCCCAGATACTTTGAGGGCCGTAACATCGTCCTCCGCGCCACCCGACCTCTGGCTCCCGGAGAGATGGTGTCTGAAAACTATGGCCCCCACTTTTTCACCCGAAGCCTTAAAGAGCGACAGCGGGCTTTGGCCTGTAGATACTGGTTCAGGTGTGAATGTGTCGCGTGCAAGGAAGACTGGCCCACGTTAAAGCAGATGTCAGGAGACACCCCACCATATCTCAGGTAAATTGTGTCAGTTACTGATAAAACAGTGTTTTTTTTGGCTAGATGGAATGCACCGGCCATGAGCCATCTTGTTATTGGAGTTAATTTGTCAGTACGAGTGCAGTCGCCTTGTATCCGCTACGTGTTTTCCTAAAGTAACTTCGTTAATTTAGTTAGGTACCTACTTAATTATGTCATGCTAATATTGACGTTTGTTATTATAATATACATAACATTCCAAAAGGGGCCGAAATCTGTTTTAAACAGTGAATCCCGCGAGTTCATGTGTCGTTTACGTATTTCGAACGTGACCACCAAAATGGCCGACTAGTGTTGCACTTGCCACAGATGTGTGCTGGATTTCATAACAATGTGTCGAATATCTTTCTAAATAATACTCCAAGTTTATTAATATTCAAATATAAAGCAACTGTAGTATCTACTATCCATAGATTTCTGTTACCTATAATAATATATTTCTTTAAGTATATCTACAGTTTCTATTGTAATGTTTCGTAGGTGCCCAAACATAGATTGTCACAGCAAATTTCGAGCCACTTTACAATGCCTACCGAACAGATGTGCCAAATGTTCGACACCAATCGACAGAAACCTCGTCAAGATCAACATGGAGACCGTCAATACTTGTGTAAGACAGTATCAGGTGAGGGATTTTATCTTACAGCAGACCAATAACTCTATGCGAAGCTAGACATAGGATCACCAGCACCTTACATTGCAGAATATGGGAGTGAAGGAAGTTTTGACAACGGGCAATTTTCGACAATTTTGCAGCGAAGGCCAACCTATTGCCATTACCGTGGGCCGTATGCGAATTTATTGACTTTTTAGATTAAAAAATGCGAATATCATATGCGAATTATCGAAATGTGCAAAAAATAAAAATATTTTTATATAAATAATATACCTACTTATTAAATACATAACTATAAATCGGAATGAAACCTATTGTTAATCGACAAAAGTAACAATATCGTAGATACAGAATAAGGCTGTATACATTTTAAACCTTCCGGATGAACTTCTTGGAAAAAAAATTCTCATAAAACCGAAATTTGAAAATTAAAAGTTAATAACAACAACGCGTAAAAATCACTACAGAAGCAACGAATGCAATGAATAAATCTCTCCAAGACTTTCATAAGGTTGGTGGAGCAATATCAAACGTGACTGACATATATTTTTACAAAACAGCCCTTCATTAATGGGTAGAATACACATAAATCTTTATTTTCAGACCAGGTTCAATACGACTCGTAAACAAACTGATAACCTTATTACCCCTTAAAATAATTTCACTAACTTACTGATTCTATTTAATTTACTTTTCAGGAAGGTGCAAAGCTGATGGATGAAGAAAACGCCTTGGAATCAACAAAAGCGATGTGTGAAGCCATCGACTTGTACCACGAAGTTGGAAAACCACCACATCGAGATACCCACCTCGCTCAAGAAGCATTAAGATCGTGCTATGCGACTGCTGGGAATAGTCACGTGGTACGAGTTAATGAGGACAACGAAAAGTGAAGAGTAAAAAAATGTAATGACAACGCAGCGAGAAGAAGAAATGACAATAGTTAGAATGATGTTTTTTATATAAGTTCCAATATTTTATATAGTTTCAACTAAAAGTGGTAAAACCAATATTTATTGGATCCATTAGGTGTAATCAAGAAAAAGATTAAAGTGGTTAGCACAACATGCAAAACAAAATGTAAATTCTAGTCCAGTCAGAGTGATGTTAATGAAAATATTGAATAATTTATGATTGAAACATTAAAAATATAAGTTTTGGTAATGATATCCATGACATGAATTTTTCTTAATCTAATTCTAATTGGTATTAGAATTAGATTTACGGTAGCAGTTTACGGTGCACATAATTCCGACTCTAATTGACATACTAAAATGGAAACAAGGGAGATTTAAAATAAACGATGTTATATTACTAATTTTATTTCAACAGTATCCAAAAATGCGAATATTTTATTGAAAAATAACTACAATATATATAGCAAGCCTACTTGATCGCAGGAACTGTATTATTCAAATCCTGGACCTTTAGGTGAAATTTAAATTCATTGAATTAACCAAACATTTTTGGGTGTAAACTTTCCAAAATTGTGTACTTAAATGAGGTTTCTAAGTCTTCACACAAAAACATCGTAAAAAGTTCAAGAGAACATTAACCAAATTTCCAATTTAGACGATAACAATCTCTAAATCGAAGAAAACCCGCAACAAATCTATACTTTTCTTTCACCAGTGAAATGAAAAATTAGTTCTATTTACGTTCTTGGTCCCGTTGCTTCATTGGCTACATTGACTTCATTGGTTGAATTGTATTTTCCTGTTGTTAATTCTTCTTCAGTTGCCTTTTAACTAGCTACAACGTCAAGTTTGGATTTGTTAAGGGTTATCAAAGAAGGACTTGCAAGTGCACTCCTGTATGTCTCCATCTCCCTCTCCATCTATGCTGGAGACTGTCCTCCTAAGAGTTTGTACTTGACTCTGAAGACCAAAGATCCGAAGCTGTGCCTGCTCGAAGTTTTCGTTCAAACGCCTGATCTGGCACTGCATACGGCATTGCAACTGTAAGACAAATATTATGTTAAAATTTCACAGTTGTAAGTTGCATTCTTAATACACAGTCCGACTGGTCAATGTCGCATGGTCAGCACAATCATTACGACTACCCATCCTCGAGGTAAAAACTATAGTTAGGTGTTCCTTAAATTCACTATGCTAAAGCTCAAGACCTAACACTATGCTAAACTTGAAATATTTATGATGTGTACTATGATGACTGTAACCAGGTCACGTTATTCATTTTGCCTCGGACTTGAAGAACCGTCCAGAGAGGGCAATTCGGAGCAAAAGCAACCCAAACTTTGTCGCGTCTCGCCGCGCTCTGGCATCACGTTGCAACAGAATGACCAAAACATCTCGATAACACAACGGTCCCATCATTTACTTGTTCAATCACGATGGCACTTCTCGGATGAATACAAACAAGCTAATCTAAAAGACTGCACTGTCATCGTGTAATATCAAGTGATTTCCTGAATAGTTTGAAAAGGTTAGCCAAGTCCACCAAAATGAATCAGGTCAATTCAATTACACATAATGGTTTTTTCAACTATAGTCAATGTTTGAATAAATTAGAAACGTAATATCAACAAACATTCGTTTCGACTTAAAAGAAGTCATTCATAAGATACGTTAGTTCCTCGCTAACTTTTTTATACTTAATACTAACTTATATTGTTCTGGGAACCTCAGTTATAAGTTAAAACTAAGTATGCTTGTCTATAGCACAAAGTGCACAACCATCGTAGTTATTTATAAGGATTGAAACACAAGGGAATTTCAAACGGATACTTGGTCTACTCCTGAAGAAACATTAACTTTTAGATAGACTTTTTTGGATTCAGTCTTCTCATTAGATAAGTGCTGAATCATAAGAGTGATTACTTGTGTTTGTACTCATACACGAGATTGTAATTTGTAGTTTAGCTCGGATTTTCCAGAACTAGTATTATTGTCATAAGTCCTGAAGAGGGAACTCACCTCCTCCCGTTCTTTCTCCCCGGATTTGACCTGAGCTCTGGACGCCGCCAGCTGCCTTTCCAACTCAGCCACCGTAGTCTGCATACACCTAAAGAACAATAAGGTACAACATTACTACATACTCTTATTCCGTTATAAAGTCGCCTCATTGGTATAGTAATAGGGTAATATATTGGTGATTTTTTTTTGTTTGATTGTTGGCCTCGTTGGTCTAGCGGTAGCGTGTTCACCCGCAGAGAACGAGGTCCTGGGTTCAAATCCCGGGTCGGGCCAAAAAGTGATTTTGGGACTTTTCTGTATAAAAAAAAATCTCGGCATCAGCCCGAAGTCTGGGAGTTGGCGGTATTATACCCCCGTGCCTCGGAGAGCACGTAAAGCCGGCGGTCCTGTACCTGACCTATTTCCGGTCGTGTCGCTAGGCGTCCCATCGGATCATGAGAGTGATGGAATAGAAAGTGCTCCTGTGTTTGCGCACACACTTGAGCACTATAATATGTCCCGCGCAGATGGCTAATCTCTGTCGAGACTGGCCGCCGTGGCCGAAATTAGACTAGGAGGACATTATTATTATTAATAATATAATATTGTTATAGTAGAATGTTCCACCGCATAAAATTAAGTTCTGGGTTACCAACGTTTCACAATTCGGTTCTAAAAGTAATACCAGGAATGTTGCTTGCAAGACCGAGTCTGAAAATTGGCGTTAGTGTTAGTGGCTTGGAGGCCACGTAAAGCACTGTGCCAGATCTCTTCCCGGTCGAGTCGGATGACTGTTCCATCAGATTATGAGAGTGAGGTAATATAGAGACTGATGACACGCCTGATCCTGAATACTACGCCAGAGGTTGTGGGTTCGATCCCAACCTAAGACAAACTTGATGGATGATGATGATTATTTGTTCTGGGACTCTACCGGCTAAGTCGCCGAACATCGATTTCTTAAACGGCGTTCAAATAAATAAAGGTTAAAAATGACTTAATAAAACGTTAAATCGGCTTCAACGTTGATAATCGATTCCGGACCATTTATGACGTCACATGTGTTCATGGAAGCCGATTTAACGATTGATTAAGTCATTTTTAACCTATATTTATTTGAACGCCATTCAAGAAATGGATGTTCGGCGACTTAGCCGGTAGATCCCCTGTTTAGGTGTAATGTAATTTATCTATAACATGTATGTATATAGAAATATATAAGTATGTTAAACAGTTATCTGGTTGCCATAGTATAGCTCTGCCTAGCTTGGAATCATATGGCGGTGAGTTCAATGCAATATGTTCAGTGTAATTGGCTAGTACTGTGTGTATTGACATTTAAGTTATTTCTAATTAAAAAAAATGTGAGCCGTCACGGGACGCCTGGCAGATGTGAAACAACGACATTATTTTTTAAAATTCATCATTACAGCTAAATAAGTCCACTGCTGGACAAGCCTCCCTCAAGAATCGTCTTGGGGGGATATGCCATAATCACCACGCTTGGCAGGCGGGATGGCGATCGCAGTAAGATGGTCATAGTATTCAGAAGGAAGCTGCTGCCCATCTTCTGGTAGATATTCCCTCGGGTCGACTTCTACGCCCCCCACGGGATGAGATGGGGTGGTGATATTCTGATTCTGATATTTGTCGCCGTCACTACACAGCATTTAAAAAAAAAATAATATGCAGAAAAGAACATATTTTGATACGAACTAAATATGTCATAATGATAAAATAAAATATTACGATTAATAATCGCACAGTCGATTATTTTGTTTCAAATCAAAAAAAAAAAAGTGGCGACGCGTCGCTCCCCCAGAAATCTTTTTTACGTGCGGCTATAGATGTTTCACATCAAAAGTATTGGAAGACATTATTAAGGTATACTCACTTCCGTATCGTGTCGGTGCGCTCATTGGCCCGGGTGAGTGCACGAGCCGCCTCGTCCCTCGTGCGGTCCAGCTCGCCCCCAAGCTGAGCACACTCGTGCATCTTCTCCTGCAGCCGCTTCTCGTTGGCCAGCACTGCTTCTTCCATCCGGATCACATTACCCCTTCAGATAACAGACGACAGTAAAGAATAGACCACGAGTAAATTATACGAAACGTTACATTCTGGCTTCACCATCTTATTAGGTATCTCCTTGACTGCCTCGTTGGTCTAGCGGTAGCGTGTTCAACCGCAGATAATGAGGCCCTGGGTTCAAATCCCGCGTCGGGCCAAAAAATGATTTTTGGATTTTTCCGTAAAAAGAAATTTCCCAGTATCAGGCCGAAGTCTGGAAGTTGGTGGTATTACACCCCCGTGCCTCGGAGAGCACGTAAAGCCGTCGGTCCTGTACCTGAACTCTTTCCGGTCATTTCATTCATTTATTTACTTCAATAACAACATACATTGTGTTTGAATTACATTCTTATAGACAAAATTACAGAATAGATACTATATACTTATTACACATAATTCGTCACATTCGACACAGGTCGTGTCGCTAGGCGTCCCATCGGATCATGAGAGTGATGGAATAGAAAGTGCCCCTGTGTTTGCGCACACACTTGTGCACTATAATGTCTTGCGCAATTGGCTAGTCTCCATTAAGACTGGCCGCCGTGGCCGAAATTCGGTCGGGAGGACATCGTCTCCTATCCTATCCTATATTTCAACCGACCCGATCACACTTTTGGCTCTCGCCAGCTTACTCCTCAAGTCAAGCGTACGTAAATACGTTTCAATTCAATAAATACTCACTTCAGTCTTTCGATGTCACTCTTAAGCGACATGTTGGTCTCCGTGAGCTGAGCTATCCTCTGCTGCAACATCGCCATCTGCTTGTCATCAGTTCCTTTCTCCTGGGGCTTTTCCGCCGGCTTCAGACTATTGTGAAGTAGTACGTGGACCTGGGAGGAGATATTTATATTTAAATTCAACTGAAATGATGGTAACATAATGAAAAGCTGGCACAATCTTGAAAACTTTCAACAAAACGAATTTAGTTTTAGAGTGCGTATGTACTGTGGTATGATACACAAGCATTATTTGTGTAGCTTATCTCCAAGTAGAAACGAATAATTTTATATAGATTATATATATATATATATATGCCCAGTATTTTAATAACTTTCTCTGACTCTTCTGATGGACCAGTGGTTATTGACCCAGAAGGCGTGGTTTCGGCCCCCATCTAGGACCAATCCTTGTGGCACGATTAGTTGTGTCTGGGCGTAGGTAATATGTCTATAATAAATGATGGTTTAAGAGTGAGTACACAAAAATTATATTTTTGGCTTATTTAGAGGTATAATTTTATACAAATATGCCCAGTGTTCTATATATTTCTTTGATTAGCCTGACGCCCCAGTGGTTATTGACACAGAATGCTACGTCAAAACGCATGATTTTGACCCCCATCTAGAACCAATCTTGTGGGTTGAGCACAGTTAGTTCTGTCTGGGTTAAATCTAGCTATAATATGTATGAATTTAGTATGTTTATCAGTTGTCTAGTTGCCGTGGTACTGGCTCTGCCTAGTTTGGGATCAGATGGCACTATCACTTGTGTCAAGGTATTTGTTTTATTAATCCTGTAGCTGTACAAATCTGTTGTTCAGTGCACCACGCATTGAAGAGCATATTTCTGGCTATAATAATAATTATTTATGACAGATAATTACAATCCATTTTTGTTGGTATATTTATAAACGTAACACAATCATTAGTTTCTTTTTTTTTTTTTTCTTATAATAATATCTGGGCACAATGTCACAGAGATCATCCTAGCCCCAAACTAAGCTAAGCTTGTACTATGGGTACCGGGCGACGATGTACATACTTAAATGGATAGATAAATACTTAAATACATAGATAACATCCATGACTCAGAAACAAATATTCGTGCTCATCACACAAATATTTGCACTTACCGGGATTCGAACCCAGGACCACCAGCTTCGTAGGCAGGAGCACTACCAACTAGGCTACGGTGACCGTCAGTGTTTAAGTTTATAAATATACTAACAAAAAAGGATTCTAATGATCTGAAATAGTATATTTATAAACTTAAACACTATTGTTTGGTAGTTAATAATACCTTAAAGCTAAACATTAAAAAAATACCCCACTTATGTATGTTTGCGCATCCAATGTTCCAGTATTGGGCTCTCCCACCGGTCCACGATCGTGTTTAATATGCTATTGGGACTGCCTCGTACCCTGTTCATAATAGAAGCGCATCGCTTACGCATGATGGCTATACCTATAGGTACTGATAGTAATATAATCTTGTTTTCGAACTTACCTTTTCCCTGGCACAGCTCAGTTCCCGGGCGAGCTGCTCTGCGTTGTGCTCGGCGAGCGCCTGCGCTTGTTGGGCGTCCTTCAGGCGCATCTGCGTCGCCTTCAGCAAGTCAGGGATCGGGGCTAACTCTTGCAGCTTCTCTTGGAACTTGAGCTGGGACATAATGGGTTTCATTTTAAATTTACCATCAATACCCGGCTGTTTAACTGTATGATAGTGGAGTTAGGTATGAGGGTGACAGGATTCCAGTGAACTACAAAAGCATTCGCTTTACCCTGACTTTTATCGATACATATAAATGAAATTGGAGTGTCTGTTAATGTATATAAATATATATGTTACATACACCAAAATAACATTTCTTGCAATGTTTGTCTGTCTGTTCCGGCTAATCTCTGAAATGGTTGGACCGATTTTGACGGGACTTTTATTGGCAGGTAGCTGATGCAATAAGAAGTCCCTTATGCTACGTTTATTTTTTTTAAAGTCTTTTGTATTAGAAAAAAACAAAATTAACAAATTAACACGCGGCCAAACGCGGGTACAGCTATTATCAATACCTTACTTTTCAAGAGATGCTGTCAGATAAACAGATTATCAGATTGGTGTGGTTGGTTAAACCACGCATTTTACGCTTTACTAGCATGCATTAAGTTTGCGTTCTATACTTTAGCGCACTGACACAGAACCTTCCAAAAAACATGTCAAGTTATACCTATACATTATCGATAGTATGATTTCCGTCTGGTTTAAAACAATTCAGGCTGTTAAACTATCTTATTCACATTTTGCCTCTGATAAAATCCTCAACAAATAGGAATCGATGACCATCACTATATACTGACATCTACAGCCGTCAGCACCTAAGAGGTGGAGTCTTAAATGAGCAGTACATAAACAAACCACCGTCTTGATATCAGTGCACAGAATCATCATCATCATCATCATATCAGCCGAAAGACGTTCACTGCTGGATAAAGGCCTCCCCCAAAGATCTCAACATTTGCCGGTCTTGCGCTATTCGCATCCAGCGGTTTCCAGCGACCCGCACAAGATCATCGGTCCATAAGAGGCCGCGGTTTATTAGTATCCATCATTTTGAGGGGTTTTGCCATTATCGCCACGCTTGGCGATCGCAGTATGATAGTACTCCGAGAAACGGTGCTGCACGTTTTCTGGTATATTTTCCCTCGGGACAACTTGTACGTCCCGCGGGATGAGACGGGGTGGCACAGAATTTAATTATAATTTCTCATTTCTAATTATGACTCTTACCTTGACCCGCTGGATCTCAAGATTGATCTGCTCGCTGATCCTGGTGTTATCCATATCCATCATGTCCATTTGCCGACGCTGTTCCTCCACTAGTTGTTGAGCTTGAAGATACTGAACAGAAAAAAACGAGCGTACTTTAGACCTGACGACTGAAGTGAAACAGAGATATACCAAACGTAACTGGCTATGAGAGGGAGAGAGAATGAAAATGTGTACACCTATCTGTCTTGCTCCTACAGTAATATAAGAAATGAAAAAAAACCATTATTAAATCAGGAATAAAGTCAATCGTCAAGACCAGGTCAGAATTACCCTGAACCGGCGAGCATGAATGAAGAATATAATGACAGTAAACGAAGCAAAAGAGGTGTGCAAAGATTAGTTTTCTCTGCCTATCCCTATGGGAAACAGGCGTAAGTCGATGTAAGTATGCATGTATGTAAAGTCATTAATAACGGCATCAGTACAACTCTCAGCAATATCAAACATTTGCATAGAAAAACAGTCCTTTTAAGAGTTCCGTAGCTAAATGGCAAAAAACTAAACCCTTATAAATTCTTCATGTCTGTCTGTCTGTCCGTCCGTATGTCACATCCACATTTTACCAAAACTATAAGAGCTGTACTGTTGAAACTTAGTAAGTAGATGTATTCTGTGAACCGCATTAAGATTATTACGCAAAAATAGAAAAATAACAATAATTTTGGGGAGTCCCCGTACATAGATCTGAAAATAAATAAATAGAATGATGTACTAATAAACTAACAAAGAAAATTGGTTTGAACGAGATCTAGCAAGTAGTTCTTTTTTAATACGTCAGAAATGGTAAACCGCAATTTGCTTTCATTTAATCAACTAAAATATCTCGGGACAATGACAATGACCTAAAATCCTAGCCCCAAACTAAGCAAAGCTTGTACTATGGGTACCGGGCGACGATATACATACTTATATAGATAGATAAATACTTAAATACATAGGAAACATCCATGACTCAGAAACAAATATTCGTGCTCATCACACAAATATTTGCACTTACCGGGATTCGAACCCAGGACCCCAGCTTCGTAGGCAGGAGCACTACCAACTAGGCTATGGTGACCGTCAAATTATTGTAATAATTAAATATAGATAATTAATAGACTTTCGTTAAAAGATAATTACCGAAATGTCCAACAGCTTCCTAGACTAATAAGTGTGTAACTAGACGATGCTACTATTTGATTTATAAACACAAAAATGTGTTCCCATACATTATCGCTTTATCAATAAAAGTAGATGAATGCCTTTTCATAGCTCTCCAGGTAATAAGCACTTCTAACTACTCAAACCAACCTTGACCCTATAATCTTGTAGCTGATCATTCTGCTCCTTCATTACAGTCCTGAGTTCGTCAATCTCCTCTCTCGCTTCTCTGTAGCACTGCTTCAGAGTTCTTACGTTCACTTCCTGAAAATAGTAATTTAAATTTTCATTCGTGTGTATTAAAACGGTATCTTTGCATTGCTTGGTCATTTACAACTATTATAACGGTACAAATGAGGATGTTATTTAGTTAATAAATTTAATAATAAATCCTGCTAGCCTAGCCAGTCTCAATGGAGATATTAGATTTAGTGCATCAATTATGTGCGTAAACACAGCGGCACTTTCTATTCCATCACTCTCATGCTCCGATGGGACTACTAGGAACACGACCAGAAAGGTCAGGAACAGGACCGACGGCTTTACGTGCTCTCCGAGGCACGAGGGTGTAAAACCTCGAACTCAATTTTCTTAACAAAAAATCTCAAAATCACTTTTTGGTCCGACCCGGAACTTGAACCCAGGACGTCATTATGTGCGGTTGAAGACACTACCGCTAAACCAACGAGGCAGTGGCTTTGAGCTCGTTGCAAGGTGACTACCTTACCCGGTGTATTAGTTAAGCTATGGGACATTTAATTTTCGATCAATAGAGATTTATGGTCTACGCAAGTCAAAGCTATGGCATGGTATTAAGTATTTCTAGAGGCTTGTAATACAGATTTTTTTAAATCTACAACAGACACCAGTCTCTCGCAAAGTACCTCTAGTTATTGAAACAAAATGAACCACTTCTTATTGTAAATCTTTGTGAGGGGATAATTAAATGATTATTATTATTATTATTTGTTATTTTCATTATTTTATTTTTATTTTTTTATCAATAGTTTTGATGAATAATATGAACATTTATATTTAATTTGTAGTGCTTGATATGGGAGTAATTTCCGAAAATAAATGTATTGTTGTATAATATTAAAACATTGGGCGGCAGCTAACCTGTTCCAACGCCTGTTCCTTGGTGCCGAGCAACATGTTGGTATGCGTGGTCAGCCCTTCGAACCTCATCTCCAACTCGCGCAGCTTGTTCTGCACTTCGCGGTGCTGGCATCTTTCTTTCTCTAGTTCCTCCTTCTTCTTCAGAAGTTCTGTTCGCAGTAGTGCACACTGTAAAAAATAGTGAAACAAAGAAAAATGAGAGAAAAATCAATTGCTGTTCGTTAATGTCGCTAAAACTCGAGAACGGCTGAACGGATTTATCTTATCTTGGTCTTGAAATGTTCGTGGAGGTCTAGGGAAGGTTTAAAAGTTGAAGAAAACATCGAATAATTCCTGGGAAAATCCTTTAAACAGCCCTTTTCTTTTACCCATATAAACGTTTCAAAAACAAAAGATTTGGTATTTTATTTATCAATTGAGGCAGTATGAAGTCTGTCGGGTCAGCTAGTCGTATATATAATAGGTATTATAAGTATAATAACGTATTCGTCTTAGTTTGAACAACAATTGGAAGGAACTAGCCCTCGCAACACAGGGAATCCTGGTGCGGGGACTAGACAAAGCTTAATTATTTTAGTAACTCTTTTATGGGCAATGTATAAGATTGTATAACAAATTTCCCAATGATATAAGAGAATTGTCTACGAATAAGTTTAAAAGAATTACAAAAGCCATATTTGCAGGGCAAATTACAACATTTCTGATTATTTAAGTGACAAAAGTGCTTGGCATTGAGTTGTTTTAAGTCAACACCCACACAATATATAATTACTATTAAGTAAATTTTATTTCAAAACAAGGATTCCTACCGAGTATTCTGGCAGTATTTCTCAGTAGCTGCCAAGACATACACTGTACGGTAGGGTAAAAAAAATTACGAATCCACATAAATGTAAAAAAAACAAACACGGTATAAATGAACTTAGACTATGTATTGATATTTAATTGCAAATAAACTTATTATTATTATTACTTGCATAAATTTAACAACCCCACAGATTGACAATGTATTGAAAGCGAGTTTAATATTTCTCGCGTCATGAGCTGTGTGGATAATATTTCATACGTGGATACTGTACAATGTACATACCTCAGTAACTTTTGTTTTGAAATTTTCTTCTGTCTGTCGCAGTTGTACTGTGAGCTTTGCTACTTCTCTTTCGGCAGGAGTCTGTACAAATAATCGAGGACATTACACTATAACCTACTAATATTATTAATACCTATGGATGCTTGTTACTTTTTCACGCAAAAAGTATGAAACAAATTTTGATACAACCTTGTAACGGACTCAAAAACAAACGGTTAACCAAAGACCATTGTTTGTCACTGCAAGTTTTAATGCTCTCGACCCCACGAAAGCTATCGACCACTACTGCGACGTTTGCAATGTTGGAACACGTAGGTGGCCTACGAGCATGAAGACCAACTTCATGCAACCTCCTTCGCACTGTTTGGTCGCTTACCAGCAGCTGGTGGTCCTCCTGGAGCCTCTGTACTAGTTGCATTCAGAGACTTTGGGTTGTCATCTGGCGGTCATTTGGAGTAATCGATCCTGTCTCTGCGTAGTTACAAGAAATCCCCAGTACTGCGACAACGTGATTACAACTCTTGGGGCCTCAGCAATGACGCGTTGAATAGAACCATTTTCTAACAAGCCCACGGCTCGTACAATTCATCTCGACTCAAATCAACGTGACATGAATCTTAAAACTCACACGGCACGTTAAAAAAAAAAGAAATACAATCTAATCCGATTATACAGTTAAATATTAATAAAACAATGTAAATTTTCCTTATCGTAACGTATTACTAAGAATTGTGCCGCCATATTTGTTTTGTTGTATTAACATTTTGAAATTTCGAAAATAGAATAATCCTCTATTATTCTATTTTCGAAATTTAAAACTGCAAATAGAAAAAGCAACAAAACAAATATATCGGTACAATTCTTAGTTATGTTAGGTAACAAACAGATAGGTATACATTGAGCATTAGGTACTTAATTCTAAACATATAAATTTATGAAATGTATGTCCAACCACATTTTCCACAGGTTGCGATAATAATATTTAAGGAATATAAACCAGAGGCACAACATTACATTTGTGTGAGAAATCTAAGGGTACCTATTTAGCATAGCCTAGTATTATCATGCAAGCAGATAAGATTAAAAGCATTCTTATTGAAATTCAAAAGTTACATTAATCAATCAGTAATAAAAATTGTGGATTAAGGATTAAGGCATCCCTAGATACTGTTGATGTGTGTTATTTCCGGTCATGCCGAAGTATGTATATACTTTTATTTGCTATGAATCACCATTGTTCTTGACTAGCTTGTTTTTACAGTGATTAGTGAACTTGACGTGGTTAGTGGTCGTGGGTTTAATCCCCAGCCCGGATAAATCTTTTAAGTGATAAAAACTATTATTCGTTGTTCATCTAGGTGTAATTAATGCGTTATAGGTATCTATGTATGTTTTGAGAGTGGTCTGGGCACCATAGTACAAGCTTATAGTAGTACATGCCGCTTGGTTTGGGATCAAAAGCCAGTGAGTTAGTTATCCCAAGATATTTATTATATACAACATGTAACTTAACGCACATCCTGAAAATAGTTTGTTCAGAATCGTTTACTGAATCGATTTATATCATTTTTAATATTGGTTATTTTTTATTCCAAAATAATTAAAACTTCAGAAATTATTGTCATATTAATCCTGTACAGTCAAAACAAATTGAAATGGATCGTAAGTCAAAGTAATAAGACTTTTAAAATCGCAGTTTTATTTGTATTCTTTATAAAGAAAAATAAACTTTATTCCAAGAAACTAATTTAGTAAATAACAATGCATATACATGTTAAATTAAAAATTCAGTGTATGTATTATGATTACAACATAATATTCTAATTGGGGTGTTGTTACATGTTGTATATTATATTTATTTATAGTTCTTACCGGGGGTGCGTTAGGGTTGCAAGGTGCCGGGCAAGGAGGGCAGACACCGCACTGTAATGGGAAATTGTAAGTGAATAATACTATGTAATGTAAATGTCTGTAAGTAATAAAAAACTAACTTAAGTTAATAAAGTAGTATTCTATATAGTCACTCACAGCTCTAGTCATAGGCGGTACTGGGGGCCCAGTTGGCTGAAAATCGAAACAAAACAATATTATTTTACTCCTACTATTTCCGATTAGACATAATTAAAACTAATATAATATTCCTTTTAGTTATTGGTGTAGCAACGCGCGCAGAGTTTTTAGAGTACAGTTAGTAACGTCATGTGCTTGCTTCTTTAATAAAATATTGTTAATCTGCGCATACGACCGCAGTGAACTCATTTTCGAATAAGGAACCGTAAAATTAGTTTGGCGCGTGTCACTCAGTTTGTAATTTTATTATAGGTACCTACTAACTAGGCTTACACTATTTGCCGAGAAGATGTTAATATAAGTATATTAATATTCTAGTTTTAGAGCATAATAAAGTAATGCCTCTTTCTATAAATTCTTTCTACGAAATGGATAAGACGTGACAATGATTATATACAGACGCCAGCATATCAAGCTACGCCAATCCTTCAAATTTTCCCAATTGAAGGGAACCTTATGCTATTGTGATAAAGTTGAAAATCCATAAAAGAAATTTGACAGATTGGGGTACCTGGATGTGCTGGCGTCTGTACAAAGGAATCTTCCACTACAAGGTGACATACCGGTTGCTGGAAGCAAGTGTTAGGGCCCCCAGCGTTGCCGCCGCGACATGCGCCACCAGCGGGAGGTGTGGTTCCAAACCCTGCCATCTCCTTGACTTTATCCATCTCCACGCGAATATTTCGTACTTCAAGTTCTAGGCTGCCCAGATTGTTCTCCTGAGAGCCAAGCAGTAACACGGGAATTAGTTATGAGAGGAAACAAACAAGCTATTACCAAACTACGATAGGAGTTTAATGCTTTTCGAGTAAGTATATACCTAGTCTGTAACAGACGCAAAGGCCATATATATATATACCTATATGTATATTACTTTGTCGTAAATAACCTATGTCTTAATAAATCACACCGTAATATGAAAAAAAGACATTTTTTCATCAAAATATGTTTAAATCACACTATAAAAAAACGAGCGTGCTTTAGACCACACTCATCATCATTATCATGTCAGCCAAAGTACGTCCACTGGTGGACAAGAACCTCCCCAAAAAATGGGGGGATATGCCATAATCATCACGCTTGGCAGACGGGCTGGCGATCGCATTTTGATGGTCATAGTTCACAGAAATAAAACACAACTACAATTTTCACATACAAAATCTCGCTCGCTATTCATTAACTTATATCTCTCTCATCTTCCGTTCGGATCGCCCTAACACAATTTTCGTATCACATTCCCCAGCTTACACCCCAAGTCAAGCATGCTCAAAGAAGTTTTACTTATACCTAGTCAAACGAATGTTAATAAAATCAGTATAAAAAAAATAATTGTCTATTTCTAGAATTCATAAAAATATGATGGATTAAACAATTTTCAATTATTCAGCAAGTATACACTATGCTTAATATCCTTCGTTATTAAAATCGTCATTATATAATACATACATACATACATAGACTCACGCCTGTTACCCAGAGGGGTAGGCAGAGACAACGGATTTCCATTTGTCACGACCTTTGCACACGTCTTTTGCCTCGATTACTGTCATTATATTCTTCATACATGCTCGCCGGTTTATATAATAATAATATCTGGGGACAATGTCACACAGATCATCCTAGCCTTAAACTAAGCAAAGCCTGTACTATGGGTACCAGGCGACGATATACATACTTATATAGATAGATAAATACTTATATACATAGAAAACATCCATGACTCAGAAACAAATATTCGTGCTCATCACACAAATATTTGCACTTACCGGGATTCGAACCCAGGACCACAAGCTTCGTAGGCAGGAGCACTACCAACTAGGCTACGGTGACCGTCAATATATGTATATATCAATGAGTTTCTTGACTATACCTTACCTAGGCATATTTTAGATTTGACTTCCTCGTTAGTCTAGCGGTAGCGTGTTCATCCGTAGAGAACAAGGTCCTGGGTTCAAATCCCGGGTCGGGCCAAAAAATGATTTTGGGACTTTTCTGTAAAAAGAAATATTTCTCAGCCTCAGCCCGAAGTCTGGGAGTCTGAGAGCACGTAAAACCGTCGCCGCGTCGGTCCTGTACCTGACCTCTTTCCGGTCGTGTCGCTAGGCGTCCCATGGGCGGATCATGAGAGTGATGGAATAGAAAGTACTCCTGTGTTTGCGCACACACTTGTGCACTGTAATATGTCCCGCGCATGGCTATATATGGCTAATCTCTATTGAGACTGGCGCCGTGGCTAGGAGGACATTGTATTTTAGATTAAAAGTTATAATTAAATATTAATTTCTAAGCATCTAGCTGTATTTTAATATCGCCTGTAATACTACAGTCAAGCTAGATTAGTTAACATGCCGTCAGTAGCTAAATTCACAAATAAGGTTTATGAATTTCGAATGGCATTGTTTTTGAATTTATAATGGCACAGAAAATAACGATGCAATCGTAAAAATAACGTCAATAGACAAGCACAATCCTGGATTCCAATTATGAAAAATATTTTTAAACCTGTACTGTAACTGGTTCCATAGATTTTTGAGGATCTTTACTATAAATTAGAAAACGTTTTTGGAATCTGTTCTGGACAAAAAAATCTTATCCCTCGTATAATATTGTTGTGAAGAGATAAATAAATAAATGAATTGAAATTGAATTGGTATCTCATTTCGTACTAATAGAATGTTCTAAAAAAAACAAGGCTATTTTATAAGCCATAAAATTTAAAATTTATATTTTACGACGTTTTGAATCTTACTTCCTCACCTTATGTAGCTAAATATAATTGTGTATTCACAGCGTCTCAATTTATTTTTATGTCGGTAGTTATAAGCCCGTCTATAATATCATGGCCGATAATTATTAAAGAGGATATAATATAAATAAAGAATATTCCTGAGCGCTAGCAAACACAAGGTAAATAGGTAGGTACATACAATTACTTGGGAAGAGTTTTTGTAATGTTCCAGTTTATTGTTTAACTCTTCTGTTTGGTGTATTGCCGTCTCCTTCTGGAAATATATAATATAATAATAATATCTAGGGAAAATGTCACACAGATCATCCTAGCCCCAAACTAAGCACAGCTTGTACTATGGATACCAGGCGACGATATACATACTTAAATACATAGAAAACATCCATGACTCAGAAACAAATATTCGTGCTCATCACACAAATATTTGCACTTACCGGGATTCGAACCCAGGACCCACAAGCTTCGTAGGCAGGAACACTACCAACTAGGCTACGGTGACCGTCATAATAATAATAAAATACTAAATTTACTACTTTCAAAACGAAGTTACAGACACAGAAAGAAGGAATACGATCGCTAGTGTAGTTCTAAATAAATATACATATTCCTTTTTTATTTAAAGTTCTTGCACATAATTGCACAAAGGCGGACTTAATGCCAACTTACAATTATTTTTCATTAACATTTTTGTAATGTTAGGAATTTTCTAATAGTTCTAAGAATAGTTAATTTAGATCACCAACAGGATTTGAACCCCCATATTTTCTGGTTCAAGGCCACCAGTTCATATTTGGCCAATTAAGATACAGTGAATCCTGCTGCCCTCGGTATTTATTCCTCCTTCCGGCGCTCATAGCCAGATGCGCTCACCGAGCCGCAAGTGATTGGCAATGTTAAGCAACTAGGCTCGCGGTCAGTCCATAAATCCATCTCCATGCTTCCGGTGGCACGTTAAGCCGTCTGTCCCGATTGTAGCCATTAGGCAACAGCCATTAAGCCATGTCAGAGGCCTAATGGGTGGCTTGAACAACTCTGACACTAGAGTAACCACTGCTCACACGATAAGTAAGTATTATTCCTCTTTCCCCACACAATCTACGGGCGACGTTGAGGAGATCTATCGGATACGCTTAACAATGATTTGACTCTTAAATTATATGCGACTATTTTAATTATGCTGCTGTGTGGTGACGGCGACAAATATCAGAATCAGAATATCATCACCCCATCTCATCCCGTGGGGGGCGTAGAAGTCGACCCGAGGGAATATCTACCAGAGGACGGGAAGCAGCTTCCTTCTGAGTACTACGACCATCATACTGCGATCGCCAACCCGCCTGCCAAGCGTGGCGATTATGGCATATCCCCTCAAGATGATTCTTGAGGGAGGCTTGTCCAGCAGTGGACTTATTTAAGCTGTAATGATGATGATGATGATGATGATTTTAATTATACTTAAAATAAAGAACTAAATGTAACCTGACTTTACTTCCAATTTCATCTTACCTTATCAAAGTCTCCTGTATTTTGCTGACATGAGGAATTTTGTTTCATTGAAGTCGCATCGCCCTGTATAAACAAATAACGACAAAACTGTGATAACCAGATATCATTGTGTACTATGACCACAGATTATGACCGTCATAGAGACGTAGGGCACAGCGTTCATTCGCTCAAAGAGCAGCCCGACTGGGGAAGTACCTCCACCTTACAGAAGACATTCCTTAATAATAACATAAACAATTTTAATGTTGTGTTTCTGCGTGTGAGTACGGTCGCCAGAGTTCATCGGGCTAGCAACACTTGTTTGCTGCCTCTTAAAGGCCGGCAACGCACCCGCGACTCCTCTGGTGTTGTGAGTGTCCATGGGCAGTGGTGATCACTTACCATAAGGTGATCCACTTGACAGTTTATATAAAAAGAAAAGATAAATCATACTGCGAGCGCCAACCCGTTTGCCGAGCGTGGTAATTATGGCATATCCCTCCAAATGATGCACACAACTCTATTGTGAAAATCTTTTGAGGAGGCCTTTGTCCAGCAGTGGACGACATTCAGCTGACATATTGTTGATGATGATAAAGATATATGTTACAATACATCATTGTCGGTTATTCTACGCACTAAGTTTAAGTAGAAAGTAAAATAAGTCTAGGGTGAGTTTTATGGAACCGTCATAGCCAGAGGTTCTCACCGGTCCGTAAATGATCGACGAGGTTAAGCAACTAGGCTCGCGGTCAGTCCATAGATGGGTGACCGCCAAAGTGGTTTAATTACTGAGCGTCTCCATGCTTCGGAGGACACGTTAAGCTGGGGGTTCCGGTTATAGTCATTAGGCAACACTCGTTAAGCCATGTCAGAGGCCTACTCGGCGGCTTGAACCATTCTGACGCCAGGGTAACCACTGCCCATACCATAAGTAAGTATGGAGCCGTGTCTCTGCTGTGAACGCTAAAGGGACTTAGGATTTGAGTCCAACTTTTTTATGCCAGAAACAAAATTTTTAAGACTTAATTAATTACTAAAAGAGACGTCCGCCATGAAATCTAAGTTACGTACGTAAAGTTTAATTAGATGCTTCTAAGGGAAGTTGGAAACTCTCCTTCTAAAGATACTCATTATAAACTAGTTCAAAGTTTAGCTAATGCATAAGCTAAATAAGTTACAGTTTGGTCCAAACATGAAGTTGTCTTGCCCAGGCATGGATATTTAATTAAAATATAGCCCATACTAGGTTATAACAGCGCGCATGAACTTGTCTACCCTGGACTCTGAAATACATACTAGGTTATAACAGCGCGCACGAACTTGTCTACCCTGGACTCTGAAAACTTTAGTTACAGTTTGGTCCAAACATGAAGTTGTCTTGCCCAGGCATGGATATTTAATTAAAATATAGCCCATACTAGGTTATAACAGCGCGCACGAACTTGTCTACCCTGGACTCTGAAAACTTTAGTTACAGTTTGGTCCAAACATGAAGTTGTCTTGCCCAGGCATGGATATTTAATTAAAATATAGCCCATACTAGGTTATAACAGCGCGCACGAACTTGTCTACCCTGGACTCTGAAAACTTTAGTTACAGTTTGGTCCAAACATGAAGTTGTCTTGCCCAGGCATGGATATTTAATTAAAATATATCCCATACTAGGTTATAACAGCGCGCATGAACTTGTCTACCCTGGACTCTGAAATACATACTAGGTTATAACAGCGCGCACGAACTTGTCTACCCTGGACTCTGAAAACTTTAGTTACAGTTTGGTCCAAACATGAAGTTGTCTTGCCCAGGCATGGATATTTAATTAAAATATAGCCCATACTAGGTTATAACAGCGCGCACGAACTTGTCTACCCTGGACTCTGAAAACTTTACTGCGAAACGTGTAAAAAAAAGGGTCACCCTTATTTGATAGAACGACTTTTGATATAATATTACTAAATCGAATTTTAGTTGCAATAAAGTCATTTCGAAGAATTATTCAATTGACCGAAAAATTCATTGGTAAATTTTTATTTAGCGTAATTATTTATTTGAACTAATTGTATTTCGCCGAATTTTCAAAATGCTCAAGAGACCCTAAAAATCTAATTGGCACCAGAAACGAGATGCTACCAGTGAAGTAGGTTAGGTTAGGTTAGAACGGTGACCACAACAACGCGCGAGCCGAGCGAGCGAAGCGAGCGTTCCGCGGCAGCGGCCGGTGAAGGGCCACAAACTAATCTTTGTTAGAAAATAGACAGTATTATATAATATTTTTTAATTAAAGCAATATGATAATAGAATGTTATGAAGAAAAAAGTTCTGAATACCTTTGGATCATTAGCGCAAATGTTGTTATAGCAAATAAATATTCGATGAACTGAAAATTCTGTCAAACGATATTATACAAAGTGATGATTTTCTTAAACGTTGTTCGATTTAGTAATATTCTATCAAACGTTGTTCTATCAAACAAGGGTGAACCTAAAAAAAAATGTGTGGAATACTACATCAGGAGCGCAATTAGCCCGTAAAAAATGACATCATTAACAACTTGTAGTAGTCTAATTCAATCAATCGTTTATTTGCAAGAACATGGTACAAATAGATTTTACATAGTTTTATACATCCACAAATTCTGCCATATAATTATGACGTGGAAATTTTATTGTCCTTGAAAACTGAAATATGCAGTAAAAAAAAATGTGAGCCGTCACGGGACGCCTGGCAGATGTGAAACATCGACATTATTTTGTAAATGTAATATGCAGAAGTCGAAGTCGAAGTATAAGTCGCAGTCGAAGTCAAAGTCGAAGTCATGTCGAAGTCGAAGTCGAAGTGTAAGTCGCAGTCGAAGTCGAAGTATAAGTCGCAGTCGAAGTCGAAGTATAAGTCGCAGTCGAAGTCAAAGTCGAAGTCAAGTCGAAATTCAAGTAGAAGTCGAAGTCGAAGTCGAAAAGAACATATTGTGATAGGAACTAAAAAAATAAATATAAAAAAAACCACGGCAAGCGTCGCCACGCCAGAAATCTGTTTTACGTGCGGCTATAGATGTTTCACATCAAAAATTTCCATAACATGCGTAATATAGATTTTCTTTTTTACAGGTCAAGAAGAAGTAATAATAAATAAATATCTTAGTGCAGCTAACACACCGCCATCTGATCCCAAACTAGGCGGATCCTGTCCTATGGCAACCAGACAATTGCTAAACATACTTATATACTTCTAAGTACAAACATATTTACTATAGGTAAATTATGTACACCACTTGACAAATAATCGTGCTCATCACACAATACTTTATCCTATACTTTGAACCCGATTGAACCCGTGACCTCTGGCTTAGCTTAAAATGCCAATAGATAATTTCGGACACGAAGGCCAGACTCAATGACAACTAGCACGGGCCACACTATAGTGCTCAAGTGCGTGCGCAAACACTGGGGCACTTTCTATTCCATCACTCTAATGATCCGATGGGACGACTAGGGACATGACCGGAAAGAGGTCAGGTACTTTATGCTGGCAAAGATTAATCTTGCTTAATCTTGCCATGCTGGACAAAAGCCTCCCCCAAAGATCTCCACAATGGCACATACATTTTTTAATTTATTTATTGCTTTAAGAAGAAGGTTACTTAATGAAACAATTATACGAATATTGTTTAAGAGATATTACTTCCCAAGCCGTTTTGTCATTCGTGTAATCAAATTTCATATATCTTTTAAATTGACTTATAAACAGATATATCGTCGTGTAAAGTCTTACTACAACGTACATACCTCTGCATAATTTTTATCTAACTTGTCATTGAGCAGGTTATTTTCTCGATGCATAAGCTTCAGTTCCCCCTGCAATCTTTTAATCTGCGCTTTACAAGTTTCCAGGTTTTGATCCTTGGTCATTAGCTCCTTGTATAAAATATATCTGTAATACATACATACCTTGTTATATCCATTTTTTCGTTAAAATTAGTTCACTGAAACATTTTGCTGAAATATTTTTGATGGAAGGTTTTGACAACTTAGGGTCTGACGTGACGGTGCCATCTTGATATCAGACTTTAAATAAACATTCGAATTTTGAATTGTGTTACTATGATGCCAATAATATGAAAACAAAACGTAATAAATAAATGGAAACAAATAAGAAAAAGTATTATTAAGAATAAAATTATTGATATAGTTTTCGTGGAGGCGACTTAGATTTTTATTATATAACTAGCTGTGTCCCGCGGTTTTACCCGCGTTTATGTTTATAAATTATAGCCCTTGTGTTATTCCGATATATAAGCTATATTACTACAGTTTTATCAAAATCCGCTCAGTAGTTTTATCACACACAAACTTTCGCCTTTATAATATTAGGTGTGATGTTCAAAGTCAACCAGTCTGTATATTTTAAATATGTCTGTTCATAAATATGTCTGTTCATAAATATGTCTGTTCATAAATATGTCTGTTCATAAGCCTTAACTTCATTACAATTCCTCTCAACCTTCGCACAATCGAGGCGAGGAAGCTCCAGCAAAGTGTTGTTATATGGGATCCTCAGTGCGTTGCATGCTCTTGACGTAAAACATTTACTTATAGCGCACGCGTATTTCTTTTTGTTTTCAAAATGTAACCAATATATTTCTAAGATAAAAACCTGGTTTATGTTTTGGATGGCACTTTACAGAACTCACGTAAATACTGTAGGCCAGTGTATTCTTAACTTCCTTTAAAACAATATTACGTGCCTACAGGTTGCTTACTTAATCATGTAAGTCAAATGTCAACCACAACTGCCTGTCTCAATAGAGACAAGCTGTCTGCGCAGGATATATTATAGTGGGTGTGTGCGCAAACAGAAGGGCGCTTTTTATTCTATCGCTCTCATAATGGGACACGGTCGGTGGATACGGTCGGAAAGAGGTCAGGTACAGAACCAATAGCTTTACGTGCCTAGGCACGTGGGTACAAAACCCACAACTCCCAAACACCGGGCAGATACGAAGAAATTTTTATTTATAGAAAAATCCCTAATTTACTTTTGGCGCAATTCAATTCAAATTTAATTTGCTCAATACAGGTATTACAGAGGATGGTACAGGTTAATCTTATTTGTACGCTGTATTCTACATAAAAACTAAGGCATGCAAACTATTTCATATACAATTTTTTATATACAAGTTTCATAAACAATTAACGTGACCTCCGAAGCACGGAGACGCTCAGAAATTAATATGGTGGTCACCCATCTATGGACTGACCGTGAACCTAATTACTTTACCTCGATCACTTACGGACCGATGAGAGCATCTAGTTATGATCGCCTCGAATATTACACGTGTAGGATCTCCAGGTATTAAAAGGTCTCCAGGGTAACTTATAACAGTATTTTGAAGATTACCTACATATAACTCCTACAAAGATTTGTTCAGGAATTTAATGTAATCTAGTATACCCGACCTCTTCACTTCCAAGTCTGCATTGTCTGCCGCGAGCTTTTCCTGCATGTCGTAGCTTTCACTCAACTTGCGAGTCAGGTCTATCTCCTACAAGAAACAAGTATTAGGTACTTAAGGAGCTGGCATTAGGACTTTTTTGTAACCGCAAATAGCGCCCGTATACACTAGTGCAAACGGATCAAAATAAAATAAAACTTTTCGCTTTAAGGAAATATCTTGAAACCGGATTCCAAACTAGGCAGTGCCTGTGCATAAATACGAAAAACTTTATTCTGACTGTCACTAATACATAAATACGAAAAACTTTATTCTGACTGTCACTAATACATAAATACGAAAAACTTTATTCTGATTGTCACTAATACATAAATACGAAAAACTTTATTCTGACTGTCACTAATACATATATGTATACGAAAAACTTTATTCCACTGTCACTAATACATAAATACGAAAAACTTTATTCTGTCTGTCACTAATAGGTACATAAATACGAAGAACTTTATTCTGACTGTCACTAATACATAAATACGAAAAACTTTATTCAGACTGTCACTAATACATAAATACGAAAAACTTTATTCAGACTGTCACTAATACATAAATACGAAAAACTTTAGTCTACTGTCACTAATACATAAATACGAAAAACTTTATTCTGTCTGTCACTAATAGGTACATAAATACGAAAAACTTTATTCTGACTGTCACTAATACATAAATGACTGTCACTAATACATAAATACAAAAAACTTTATTCTGACTGTCACTAATACATAAATACGAAAAACTTTATTTTGTCTGTCACTAATACATCAATACGAAAAACTTTATTCTGACTGTCACTAATACTTAAATACGAAAAACTTTATTCAGACTGTCACTAATACATAAATACGAAAAACTTTATTCTAACTGTCACTAATATATAAATACGAAAAACTTTATTCTGTCTGTCACTAATAGGTACATAAATACGAAAAACTTTATTCTGACTGTCACTAATACATAAATACGAAAAACTTTATTCTGTCTGTCACTAATAGGTACATAAATACGGAAAACTTTATTCTGACTGTCACTAATAGGTACATAAATACGAAAAACTTTATTCTGACTGTCACTAATACATAAATAGGAAAAACTTTATTCTGACTGTCACTAATACATAAATACGAAAATCTTTATTCTGACTGTCACTAATACATAAATACGAAAAACTTTATTCTGTCTGTCACTAATAGGTACATAAATACGGAAAACTTTATTCTGACTGTCACTAATAGGTACATAAATACGAAAAACTTTATTCTGACTGTCACTAATACATAAATAGGAAAAACTTTATTCTGACTGTCACTAATACATAAATACCAAAAACTTTATTCTGACTGTCACTAATAAATAAATACGAAAAACTTTATTCTGACTGTCACTAATAAATAAATACATAAAACTTTATTCTGACTGTCACTAATACATTAATACGAAAAACTTTATTCTGACTGTCACTAATACGAATTTCAAAATACCTATTTTCATAATTTCGGATATGTCCAAATTCCGAATATAATAACTCCGATTTATCATTAGGTCTCTAACTCCTATTTTTATAATTCTTAAATTTCAATACTATATAATACGTTCATAATTACTATTCTCAAAATACCGAGCTTCAATAGATCGAATAACAAAAATTCCGACTTAATGATAATTCGAACCATCAACAATACGAATAAAAATATTTTGCTTCCCTTGTCACAATTCTAACCTAACCTAACCCAAATAATTCACCAACAATCGGGCACTCGGCGGCAACAGGCAGGCATGCAAAATGCAACCAGGCATGCAGCAAGCAAGCAGGTATGTAGCAAGCAAGCGGGCATGCAACATGCAGCAAGCAGTGTTTCTGTCACAGCTCCGGCACGGGGTTGGGGCCCACGCGAGCTTATCGTCGCAGATGGTTTTAACGCTCACCGCCGCAGATTCGGCATGCTGGCCGGCTTCGCCAGCCTCTGGCGCGTCGGCGGGTCTTCAAACCACCTGCTCCTCAGCTCGCGGGCCGCCCCATCCCTTCGCGCCTACGCGGGCTTAAATTACACTCTGGGGTAGGGCAGGCAGACAAAACTGCGTGAAGTCGGTTTTGCAGCGATTCGTTTCTGTCACCAAAGCGCAACATGTTGACTTTTAGTTTTTGCGTGGGTCCACTATTTCTCTATTATAAATTTTATAATTACAATTTGCTGCAAAGAATATCCTACTCATAACTGACCTGCCTTTTCCTGAAGTAGACTTTTTATTATTAAATCCAAATGCCTCTTATTCCGACCTGGAAATCGAGCTTAGAGCCTCGATATCTATTGTTTTTCAAAACAAAAGAAAGACGAACTCGTTACTATTTGTATATTTTACTATTTTTTTACAAATAACCGAATAACTGATAACAAAGGGGATAACATACAGACTGACTCCGAGGGGGGGCGTTGCGGTGCCCTGCGTGTGAGGGTCGAGCACCAGCTAGCAGTACCGTGGGGTGATCCATCTTCATCTCGTGGTATAAAGGTGCTTCTGAGGACAAGGAATAGAAACCACTTATTAAACCGCATGTGTGGCGCAGTGGTTGAGGGAGTCACCTCGCTACTATATCTACGCTCACATGTTGCGGGGCAGATTCCTGTACAGGACAACTCCATGTTACCCTTATGCAAAATAACTATTCTTTTGAGTCTAGGTGTACATACTGGGTAAAATAAAATAAAAAAGTTTTAAAAAGTCACATAGTTAAAATGTGCTTGTTAATAGTCAGAATAGGTTTATACTAATATAGTTAGTTAAGTATACATAATTACTTCTAGTTACATATAGATATTTAGGTACACGGATTGTAAAAACAATTATAAAATTTATTTTATAATAGTAATGATATTTAGCTGTATTTAAATTGTTGTCGAAGTTTTTTATGTTTAGGTTTAATTATCGAAATCTATAGTTTAAGCTATATTATATATTACTATACTGTGGTATTTTAAATATATTGCTGTCTATAGCTAAGAGTCTAGTAGCTTATATGTTGTCAGAATGGTTCTGCTTATATTAAGATACGAATTCAACATTATTATTATTATGGCGGACCTTGTGTTTCTAACGACGGTCGCGCTTTAATAGTACAACCGGATCAAATGTGTCTACGTGAAACCCATGTTTGCAAGTCCCTCGCTATATTTATTGCATCGGTGCATTGTCTCTTAAAAATCAATACGCTACTAGACTCTTAGCTATTATAGGCATCAATATATTTAGAATATCACAGTATATATTGTGATCTAGTGGTCATTATATACATTGCGGTCTTCTAAATTCTAAAAAGACCACACGATTGAATTAAAGCTTAGTAGTTTTATTTCAGTCGTGTGGTCTAAAGCATGCTGTTAATGTTATCTTCTCTCTCTTAAGGTTAGCTATACAAGTCAGTTGAATCAACAGATATACCTAAGTAGGTATAGCTAGTGTAGTAAAGAAACCTCACCGTAGGCAGTTCCCGAGAAGTAGTTAGTACACTTCTGGACTTCAGTTGCAACCGGTTTCCTCAACTCTCCCACCTCAGTTCCCACAATTTTCTGGATGGCTTTTGTGAGCTTGTTGAACTTCTCCATTTCCCGGAGGAGCAGCTCGTTCCTCTCACTTAACTCTTTTACATCCACCTCCGTTAAAGTGGTTTTCTGAAAAAAAACTGTATCATTCTTATACGAAGGGATATAATTTTTATAACTAAAAAATAAATCTAAAGATTTTAACTTTACTGTAAGGAATTGTTATCATATTTTTGTCCACATACAGAACTAATTGAAAATAATGACATATTTTTCTATCAATCTACCCGTGCCGTGTGAAGCGGGGCCGGTCGGGTTATTTGCCTTATTCTAATTACGAACTATGTGCATAGAAAAGATATTGGTCACTCAAGGAGATACTTAAACGTAACCATTTTTTCATAGAAAAGAGAAAAGTCTTCAACGCGCGCGTTACCTGACGCACGCGTTAGCCTGACGTATGGGAGCCAAACCTGGGCCCTAAATCTTAAACATCTTTTGAAACTGAAATCAAGTGTGCGGGGAATGGAGAGAAGCATGATTGGTGTCACTGAAGAGATCGGTTAAGTGTAGTTGAAATCCAGAACCAGAGTAAAAAATATAATGAAGAAAGCAAGACAGTTGAAATGGAGATGGACAGGACACACGACGAGAGATAGTAAATTAAAATGGACAGATAATATTGCAGAGTGGCGTGGCAAAAGGAAAAGGGGAAGACAGGTAAAAAGGTAGATAGGCTACATACGAAAAATTGGAGGAGACCAGCTTACCTAGAAAAGCTATAGACAGAAATGAGTGGAAACAACTGTAAGAGGTCTATGTATCACAGGACACGCTGATCACTGAACCGGAAAACTCGATGTGTTACGGTTACGGTTCACGTTTTTAATACTATTGGATTAAACATATTCAACCTCATTTAATAACGAAGTCTAAAGTTAAACCGCAATTGAACTATGGATTAAGCAATCTCATTGGATGGTTTTCGACTAAACCAAGGATCAACTGCAGTTTAACTAAGGGTGATTATATTTAGGTTTTCAGTAATTAAGGCTGAATTTAAAAAAATATGACTACTACCTACTACCTTCTGATTAAGAACATGGGCATTAATTATCGACAGCATTGTTTATTATCTTTTTTTCTGTACATAGTTACTCACTTGGTTGTACTGCCTGTACTTACCTTTTGTATTTCTAGTAATCTTGCTTTCGAGTCTCTGATAATTCGAGCACTCTTTCTTGTATCATTGTGGATATCTCGGATTTGACGCGACAGCGGATCCTCCACACCTGGAGATCTCCGGGGAGATCCTGTACATTCAAAAGTGTAATTAAACCAGGTACAGTCGGCTCCACGACACTGGATAAACATGCTCTACCAAAAGTGCCCTAGCACCCTACGTAACAAAGGTGAACTCAGAATCAACGTCATGAATCGCACACGACTCTCCACCAGGCTACTGTTCAAGGCGAGATTGAATGGATCTTTGAGGCAAAATGCCAACACAATCTAAACCTAACTAGTATAGGTATGTTATATCACCATCTCAGCCAAAGTACCTACGTCCACTGCTGGGCGAAGAATGGACGGGTATGCCATAATCGCTACGCTTGGCAGAGCGCAGTTTGATGGTCATTGTTCACAGAAAAACGCTGCTATCCGTTCTCTGGTAGGTATTCCCTCGGACGATTTCTGCGATCCCCACGGGATGAGATGGGGTGACGATATTGTATGCCGTCACCACACAGCAAGTCATATATCATATATCTCTGCATATATCATATATTTGACTGCAGGTGTGGCGCAGTTGTAAAGACAGTCGCCTCGCCACGCGGCGCGGGGGTCGTTACGCGTTCGTGGTTTTTTATGCCTTTACGTGCCCATTTGTTGTGGAATATGAATCTCAATAAAAAAATCAACTCACAGGCTTTATTGTACTCCATCAATAATAGGATACTCGAAAACAAAAAAGTCTGTCTCAATTTATTCATATAAAATGAGGCAGATTTTTGTTTTAAAATGATGTTACCACTTCGATGGCGTGGCGAGACTAATAGAACAAATGGAATGAGTATACTCATTCATAACTTACTTGCCAAGTAGTTTCCTTGATGTACAACTGAATACTTACTAGGTATTATTTTCTGTAAAAGAAAACAAAGTGACTATTACTCACTCGTACGTAATAAAAATGAAAATGTTCAACAAAATAAAATACAGTTTTTATTCACGTAGACTTTATAAAGCGATTTATATAGTCAGAACATTTTCATGTACAATCGTTCTAGGTACTGTACATGTAGGTATTCCGCTTTGAGGTACAGAAGGATCTCTTTATAAACATATTTATATAATTTAAAAATTTTATTGACATTTTGTTCGAAATAAATTAAATAATGAAATTTATTCAGCGCTTGGGTATTAACATACACTTGTACTTGTCAAAATCACAATGCAGTACATAAACATAATCAAATTTGAATTTGAAGTTTGTTATCACATTTTTTTAACCCTTAAATAATAACAAATTATAATTTTATGTTTCACAATTGATAAATGATATATTGAAGTGATGCGCGGTGGTTTAAATGTACGGTGAACACTCACCGTACATTTAAAGGACAACTATTTGTGGAACTCAAGTTATCTGGGTGTATTTTGTGTCCCTTGGCGAACTTATTAAAATAGTGTGAGCGATATTTAATAATTATATAGAATAGAATAGTATCATCATCATCATAATATCAGCCGAAAGTCATCAACTGCTGGATAAAGGCCTACCCCAAGAATCTCCACAATAGCCGGTCCTTCGCAGCCCCCATCCAGCGGCTTCCCGCGACCCTTGCAAGATCGTCGGTCCACCTGTAGGGGACATGCTCACGCTGATATATAGTATACTAAATAATTTATGTTTGTAATACGATTTATAAGCACATCTGACTGGATTTAGTTATTTACTCAATGTAATTGATCTTTGAGCACTCTTACACTGAGTTTAGTGCTCATTAACATACTGGAAATAATAAAAAATATTCATAAAACAATTAACATTGTGTGTGAATATACAAATCTAACTAATTAAGCATTCCATTTAATATAACATAATATATACACAATAAAATTTAATTTTGTTACATATTTTTAAAGAGAGCGCCTGCACAATGGAATCTAATCTCTGTGTCACGGGGTACTTTACAAACATATAATAGACGGACACAAATTACATCCAGACTCAGAACAAATAGTTGTCCGACGCGGGACTCAAACCCGTCACACGAAGCGGTGAGGCAACTGTCTGAGCCACTGCGGCACAAGTGCAGTCGCAAGTACATTTAACTACAATCTGACTTACATGCTATTTATTTATTCTAAAAACATGACATAATAATATTAGTTGTTAGGTTGGCGTGATTTTTAAATGCTTGCCTTTCACGCCGCAGGTCGTTGGTTCGATTCCCACCCAGGACAAATATTTGTGTGCATGAATGTTGGTCCTGTAATATCAATACGTACCTTAGGCACAGACTTTATACATCTTATCGTCTTCTCTTGTTTCCATGGACTTTCTTTCTTACTGTCACATGGTCTACTATTTTCACTTGGTTCCAACGAATAAGATGGTCCATAATCCATAGCAGTTTGGCCAGGACTAGTGCACTGATCTCCTGTGGCTGTCAATTGCTCTAAGCGGCAAGGAGATAATCTTGATGGTTGCAAGTCATGGTCTCGGATAGGCTGGAGAATAGATGCAAGAGTTTATGTAAAAAGATCAACAATTCACTTGAAATGTAAAAACAATTATACAATTTCGTACATTAACACAAAACCTTTTTAATTTACAAATAACTAACAATAATATCCAGGGACATTATTTACACATGGCCATCTAAACTGAGCTTTTACTATGGAAACCAGATAACTGATAAACAACATATATATATTTTTTGTAAATACATAATTATATAGATAATTACACCCAGACTAAGGACAAAGAGACATGTTCATGCACACAAATATCTGTCCACGGTGGGAATCGAACCCACGACCATTTGCCAAGCAAGCATTTGCCAACCACGCCAACAAATACGTTGTATGTTTTACGCGATATAATGAAGTTGACTGTAAACCATTATAGGTTTGTTGAGAAAATTCATTTAAATTCCGAAGTCTGGGTGGGTGTGTGTAATACACCCCAGTGCATCGGAGAGCACGTAACGCCGTCGGTCCTGTACCTGACCTCTTTCCGGTCGTGTCGCTAGTCGTCCCATCGGATCATGAGAGTGATGGCATAGAAATTGCTCCTGTGTTTGTGCACTATAATATGTCGCGCGCAGATGGCTAATCTCCATTGAGACTGGCCGTCGTGCTTGAAATTCGGCTATGAGGAAATCATTATTAATATTATTATAGGCTGTTTTAATGACATATTGCCCTAACATCCTGTGTGGATGGCAAACAATATGACCACCTCATCTCCTCCCGTAAGGGGCGTAGAAGTGAACCTACCATATTACCTCTGCACTACCCAAGGTTGACCAGCAGAAATTAACTTGGGCATTAAGTCCACCTTTGTACTATTTTGCATAAAGTTATACATTAATAAATAAATATACAACATGTAACGTAATTCACCGTAGCCTAGTTGGTAGTGCTCCTGCCTACGAAGCTGGTGGTCCTGGGTTCGTATCCCGGTAAGTGAAAATATTTGTGTGATGAGCACGAATATTTGTTTCTGAGTCATGGATGTTTTCTATGTATTTAAGTATTTATCTATCTATATAAGTATGTATATCGTCGCCTGGTACCCATAGTACAAGCTTTGCTTAGTTTGGGGCTAGGATGATCTGTGTGACATTGTCCAGATTTTATTATTTATTATTATTAACGCATACCCTCAAACACCCCAATTAGAATATTATGTTGTAATCATAATACATACTTACACTGAGTTTTAGTAATTTAACATGTATATGCATTGTTATTTACTAAATTAGTTTCTTGGATTAATGTTTATTTTTCTTTATTTTGTATGAATGATGGAATTTGTATGAATACTAATAAAACTGCCATTTAAAAAGTCTTATTACTTTGACTTACGGTCCATTCCAATTTGTTTTGACTGTACAGGGTTAATATTACAATAATTTCCGTAGTTTTCATTATTTTTGGATTACAAATTACCTATATTAAAAATGATATAAATCGATTCAGTAAACGATTCTGAACAAACTATTTTTAGGATGTGCGTTAATTAAGTTACATGTTGTATAACTCCCAGAGAACAGGCAGCAACGTCTCTCTGGGTACTATGACCATCATACTGCGATCGTCAACCCGTCTGCCAAGCGTAACGATTATGAAATATCCCTCAAAATGATGGACACAACTCTACTGTGGAAATTTTTTTGGGTAGCCTTTGTCCAGTTGTGGACGTCATTCAGCCGATATGATAATGATGGCATTGCCCAAACATGTGAAATGTGGCCCCCAAAAATAAACACATCTATCATCATCATCATATCAGCCGAAAGACGTCCACTGCTGGACAAAGGCCTCCTCCAAAGATCTCCACAATTGCCGGTCTTGTGCTATTCGCATCCAGCAGTTTCTCACACAACACATCTATACATATAATAAAATCGTAGGAAAGTCAAAACTGTGCATTGAATATCTTTTTAAAAGGATACTTGGGGCGTGATCTACAATAGATATCGAAGCCTAAAATATAGTTTTTAGAATTTTTGTCTGTGTGTCTGTTTGTCTGTATGTATGTCCGGGCTAAACTCAAAAAGTACTGCATGGATTTACTTCAAATTTTGCATGAATATTACTAAGAGGTCGGGTCAACATATAGGCTACCTAATATCACGCTATCACTTACGGGGGAGAAGCTATGATAATTTATAGAATTTAACGCGGGTAAAACCGCGGGGCACAGCTATAAACAAATAAAACAGTTAAACTATATGATATGAAACGCTAGACTCAAGAAATCTTTATAGCAAACTGCAATATTTGCTGTTGCCGAGCCCGAAAATCAATAAATAGGTCCTATATTATTATATCTTCTGTCAGCGCATTATATCTAAACTTTTTAAGGGTTCCGTAGCCAAATGGCTAAAAATCGGAAGCCTTATAGATTCATCATGTCTGTCTGTCTGTCTGTTTGTTCGTCCGTATGTCACAGCCACTTTTTTCCGAAACTATAAAAGATGTACTGTTGAAACTTGGTAAGTAGATGTATTCTGAGAACCGCATTAAGATTTTCACACAAAAATAGAAAAAGAAAATAAGATAAGAATAATTTTGGGGGTTCCTCATACATAGAACTGAAACTCAAAAGTATTTTATTCATCGTACCCAGACATTTAGAAAAAAATGATATTAGAAACCTCAATATCATTTTTGAAGACCTCTCCATAGATACCCCATCTATGTATAGGTCTTCAAAAATGATATTGAGGTTTCTAATATAATTTTTTTCTAAACTGAATAGTTTGCGCGACAGACACTTCCAAAGTGGAAAAATGATTGCCCCCCCCCCCCCTGTAACTTCTAAAATAAGAGAATGATAAAACTAAAAAAAAATATGATGTACATAACACAAACAACACAAACTAACAACGAAAATTGGTTTGCACGAGACCTAGTAAGTTGTTTTTTTTTATACGTCATAAATCGTAAACCGCAATTTACCTTTCATTTAATTAACTGAAATACTTGCTGCTATGGAACCCTTCATAGGCGAGTCCGACTTGCACTTGGCCGGTATTTTACCTTTTACCTTGTTAAGATTCACATGTTTTTCCCTTGAGTTACCTACTCTTAAAACGGCAGAGAATGAGAACAGCCAACCAAAAACTGACTCCTAACATCTTACCAACTGCGACTCTGAAGCTGATACTCCATCTAGCGACGGCTTCGTAAGCTCTAGGTCCTTCAGGCGGTACCTATCAGGGATATTCGGGCTGCTAAGCGTCTGGTCTGGAACCGGGGACCGAGGAGAAGATACGTGGGAGCCCGCGCGCTGCTTGCAAAATTTCGTGTTCTGGAAAAAATATTAGATTTATAAATTCATATTAAGAAGAAAGAATAAGAAGGATAGTAAGAATTGCCAAGATGAAGTGGCAGTGGGCAGGGCACATAGCTCGTAGAGCCGACGGCCGCTGGGGCAGAAAGGTTCTCGAGTAGCGACCACGAACCGAAAGACGCAGCGTGGGCAGGCCCCCTACAAGTCGCTGGAAATCGCTGGATGCGGATAGCGCAAGACCGGCAATTGTGGAGATCTTTGGGGTCAGTAGACGTCTTTCGGCTGATATGATGATGATGATGATGAAATTCATATTTTTCGTAACATCATGTTGGATAATGTAAAGAATGCGAGACATTTAATTTTATTCATAAAATTTTCATAATTATTTTGTATAATTGTAATGCATTGAGGTGTAGTAATATGTATGTGTGTATCTTAGTATCTATCTAGTAGTATGTGTGTGTAATAGATCTAATATAAAACTATGTTATTCATTCCTAAGGAGAGTAATAAATCATAATTAATCGAATGCAGTTGTTTCAATAACACTAAATCCCCTCATGGCGACCCTGCCATATTTGGGGCTCGCGACGCGAATACGGTATCGGTATAGTGTTACGGCTCCAAATGAATCGAACAATGAATCAAGAAAGTGAAGTTAATTTCGGATGCGGCATGTAAAATAAGTGTAAACTATGAACAGTATATATTATATATTTTATTTAACATATATTTTTGTTAAATAGTGCGCGAATTAAAATCATCGTATAAAATGTGCCGTTCAAACTATGAAAAAGAGCAGATATTTTTGAACCAGAATGCTGCGGGTTCAAACAATGCAGATGTGGAGCAGTTTAAGCTGCATATGTCAAGTATCAGCATTGTCCTCATAATCATCGCTACTCTGTTGGGTCTTGGTGCATTATACTTCGTATGGAAACAGTATAGGAAATGCCACCATACTTGGATCAGAGACCAAATAATGCAGAATAATTTTCGGCGATCATTTAACCGGTCCAGAGATGTACGTGGAGAGGAGCGCGAGCGCGACCTACGTATCCCGATGAGAGACATACCTAAGTAAATAGTATTTCGTGCGGCAGCCAAAATTAGTTGAATTAAGTGCGTCAAATTATTATAAAAGTGCGATAAAGTGCGGTTTAATGTATAGTATTAATGCGTCATTTTTTATTTTAAAATTAACCTCAAGAATAATGGACATCCAAATAATTATTCTATAGACTCTAAGTTTAAAGTAATACCAAATCAATTTATTGTAATTGCTCATTAATCATCTCAATGTATCGTGGATCGACTTACACTCTACAACACCTACTACGGTAACCCACTGTGACTTAATGAGATTGTGGTATGTATTCTTTAAGTAATTATGTATTTATTGTAAGGTAATGGAAGATGATTTACTTGAATGTTTAAAAGAACTTAAGAGTATAAGAAAATATTTAATTAAGAAAGGAAAATTAAGATTTAAAGGAAATGTTATTAAAAATAGATTAGAAGAGACTAAGGAAATTTATAATAGAAGTCAGGAAATAATTCAATTTTTGTCTTCAGAACAAGGCTCAAAATCAAAAATTTTGGAATCTTTAATTTTAATACAAAATGGGATAAAATCTTATTATTTACAAATTATTGATTTATGTTCCGAAAATAAAGTAGTTTCTGATATCGACAGTAGTGGAAGTGATTTTTGTGAAACTAGCTCAAACCCAGATTTAATCATGGAGTTCGATTTAAAAACGGCCTGTAGTTTGATTCCGATTATGAACAGTAATGAAAGTAACATCAAAAGTATCATTGACTCGGTAGAAATGTATGCCGATATGTTATCGGAATCGGGAAAATTATTACTGATTAAATTCGTTTTAAAAAGTAGACTGTCCGAAAATGCAAAATTACGCATGTGTGATGATTACAAGTCGGTAACAGAGTTGATTAAGCAATTAAAAGACACTTTATTACCTAAAAAATCGTTCACTGCTATACAATCACGGTTACAGAGTACAACTCAGGGTTGGCGTACAATAGATCAGTTTGGTACCGAATTAGAAAAACTATTCACCAATTTAACCATAGCTCAGGCAAATGGCAATTCTGAAAATTATGGTGTATTAAAACCGTTAAATGAGAAAATGGCCATTAAACGATTTGCAGATGGGTTAAGTAATTCCCGGCTCAGCACAATAATCGCAGCGCGTAATTACGACAGCTTGAAAGACGCGATTCAGGCCGCCAAGGATGAAGAGTTGACATCGGCATCATCTTCGACGGGTGAAAATGTCATGCAGTTTTCTCATCGTGGACGAGGTAAGTCTCAATTTAATAGTTTCCAGCAAGGCCAATTCTTCGGTCAACGGTCTCATGGACAACGAGGACGATATAATTATCGTCAGAATTCAAATAATTTTAATACTTTCAGAAGAGGTAACTTTAGAGGTAATTTTAACAATTTTGCCAGAGGAAATTTTCGCGGTAATAATTCATATTATCATGCCCGTACTAATGGTACAAGTTCGTACAATAACACACAGCGAGGACGAGTTCATCAAACGTCGAGTGAAAATCGATCGAGGTTCGAGAATCGTGGTAAGGGTAATACACATCGAGTGTTTTATTCAAATCAGTCTAGCAATAATGAGTCTGTAAGTTCCAATACGAATCCAATGCAGTTTTTTCGATCTGAAACATAACATTTTAGCGCTAAGTGGTAAAGCGAAATTTTTGACTTTGTATAATGGTAATAGAAGATACTTTTGGTTGGTTGATACCGGAGCATCATTATCCGTCATAAAGAAAGATGCTGTACCTAGCAACAGTTGCATCATTCGAGACGAAACTATCATAAATGGTATTGGGGGTCAGATTCAGTCATCAGGATTTATTAATCTCACATTGACTCATCGTGATGACCAACACTGTGTTGATTTTGATATCAAACTTCATGTATTTGATACCATACCTTTAAAGGCGGATGGAATATTAGGTTTAGATTTTCTGTGTCATTACATGACGAATATTAATTTGGAAAGAAATATAATAACGTTTTCTAAATATGGAATGGAATATTCTTTATTACTTCGTGATACGGTCGATTATTCGAATGAAGTTTTACATATTCCTGCACGGAGTGAATCAATTCACTATTTACTTTTAAATAATGCTTTAGCCAATAATGATTGTGTTATCCCTAGCAAGCAGTTGGCAGAAAATGTGTTTTTAGCTGGATGTATTAGTAGAATAAAAAACAATAGAGTACCGGTAAAAATTTTAAACAGCAATGAACATAGTATATCTTTACCAATGTTTCAACCAGAGATGCATTCAATTCAGGATTATCATATTTGCAATTTCAAATCAAATCAAAATAATTTAAAGCGAGCAAAAATATTATTAGATATTTTAAAATTAAATCATTTAAATGTAGAAGAGCGCATTTCTATTCAACAATTATGCTCTAAGTATTCAGATGTGTTCTTTTTACCCGGTGATAAGTTAACGACTACGAACGTTTATGAGCAATCGATTACTTTAAAACCAAACACAAGTCCGGTTTATGTGAAACAGTATCGTTTGCCACACTCATTAAAAAATGAGGTGGATAAGGAAATTCAAAAAATGATTGACAATGATATTATAGAAGAGGCGAAAAGCGAATGGTCTAGTCCTATTTTGCTGGTGCCAAAGAAAAGCGATAACGAAAAGAAATGGCGTTTAGTTGTCGATTACAGGAAATTAAATGACTGTATTGTAGACGACAAATTCCCATTGCCGAACATTACAGAGATTTTAGATTCTCTTTCGGGTTCTATCTATTTCTCACATTTAGACCTTAATCAAGGATATTACCAAGTAGCTTTAGATAAAGAAAGTAGAGAGTTTACTGCGTTTACTACAAACACTGGCCAGTACAAGATGAAGAGATTACCTATGGGTCTCAAGACCAGTTCCAGCGCGTTCAGTAGAGTAATGTCAGTAGCCATGTCTGGACTCACTCATGATAGATGTTTCATATACTTAGATGATCTAGTAGTTTTCGGTAGAAATTTAGATATTCATAACAAAAATTTGACAGACGTGTTAGAAAGGTTAAGAAAAACTAACTTAAAATTGAATCCAGATAAATGTAGCTTTTTGAAGAAAGAAATTCTTTATTTAGGCCATCTTGTATCTGAAAATGGAGTTTTACCCGATCCATCAAAAGTTAAAGTCTTACAAAATTACCCAGTTCCAACTAACACAGATGAAGTGAAAAGATTTGTAGCATTTTGTAACTATTATAGGAAATTTATTAAAAATTTTGCAGACATAACGTGCCCATTAAATAAGTTAACTCGTAAATTTGAACCATTTGTTTGGACTAACGATTGTCAAAAATCATTTGAAAAATTAAAAAATAAGTTAATGACACCACCAATTTTAGATTTTCCAGATTTTTCTGATGATAATGAATTTGTTATACAAACTGACGCTTCTGGCACAGCCATTGGCGCAGTGTTATGCAATAAAAATATGAAACCAGTTGCATACGCAAGTAGACTACTCAATAAAGCTGAACTTAACTACCCCACCATTCAGAAGGAATTAGTTGCCATTGTGTGGGCAGTGAAATATTTTAGGCCTTACGTTTATGGTAAATTATTTACAATTATGACTGACCTTTAGTATATTTATTTTCAATGAAAGATCCATCAAGTAGACTTTTAAAATTCAGATTAGCATTAGAAGAGTATAATTTTAAAATTTTATATATAAGGGGCAAAGACAACAGCGTTGCTGATGCGTTATCTAGAATAATTATAACATCAGATAGTTTAAAACAAATGAATGACGAAATCATACTAGTAATGACAAGAGCGGAAAAAAGGCATTTAGAATTTGACAACCAAACTATAAAAGCTAGTTGTAGCAAGCCCAATGAGGCGTGGCCTGATCAACCACGAGTAGTTGAGGTGCTAAAAATACCTAGTAATACTGTGGAAATGACTTTTATAGGATGTAACGAATTGGAAAAATTAAGAGCTCAAAATAATATAAATGAAGAAAAGGAATGCTTTATTTACAATAAGAATAAGAAAATATTGTTTATTAATCTCAACTTTAGAGCACAATTTACGCGAGACGAATTTGTGACTAAGTTAGATGATTTTTGCAAATATATAAATATAAATGAACTATGCATAGTAAGAAATACAGAATATGAAGACTTTATAAAAGATTTATTAAGAGGAATTAAAGATAATAATAATTGGACCGGTCCCCGAATTTTTGTATTAAGAGGAGTTAGGAGAATTGATAATAAGGAGGAAAGAAACTATATTTTACAAGATTTTCATTTACTACCCACAGCGGGACATGCAGGTGTGCGTAGAATGACCAATAATATAAAAAGAAAATTTTATTGGCCTGGTTTAGACATTGATGTACAAGAATTTGTAGCTAAATGCGTTAAATGTCAAAAAATGAAGCATTGTAGGTATATCAAGGCGCCCATGGAGATAACTACAACGGCTTCATATGCTTTTGAAAAGATCTATCTTGACGTCGTAGGTCCTTTTGAGAAAGACATTGAAGGTAACGTATATATTTTAACAATACAATGCGAATTAACCAAGTTTATTGAAGCTTATCCTTTAAAAAATAAGGAAACCGTAAGTATAGCAAAAGCTTTAGTTGATAATTTTATTTTAAGATTTGGAATACCAAATGCCATGGCGACAGATCGTGGAACCGAATTTGTTTCTTCAGTAATGGAACAGGTATGTAAAATTTTAGAAATAAATAAATTGACTTCTACAGCATATCATCACCAATCTATCGGTGCACTTGAAAATACACATAAAAATTTAGGAGCATTTTTGCGAATACATTGTAATGGTCAAAAAGATACATGGAGTCATTGGTTACCATTTTGGTGCTATAGTTTTAATAATACGGTTCATACGGAAACAAAATATACGCCCTTTGAATTGGTTTTTGGTAGGCCTAGTGTAATACCATCTAGAGTAAGTCAATGCATAGAACCTTTATATAACCCAGAAAGCTATCCTTTAGACCTTAAATATAAGTTGCAAGTAGCACAACAAGATGCTCGTAATAACCTAATATTAAGTAAGCAGAATCGTAAGTCTTCTTATGACAAATATGTCAATAATGTAACATATAATAATGGACAATTAATATTAATTAAAAATGAAACAGCAAGTAAGTTAGATATTAAATGGCTTGGACCATTTGTTGTTTTGGAGGATTTAGGTGTTAATGTTAAAATTATGAAAAATAATAAACCTTATGTAATCCATAAAAATAAAACAAAACCATATATAACATAACAATAATAAAACTTTTATATACAATAATAAAATTTATACAAAAACAAAATATTGTTACAACATTTTTTTTTTTTTTCTTTTCACCCCCGAGGTGAGATGTAGTAATATGTATGTGTGTATCTTAGTATCTATCTAGTAGTATGTGTGTGTAATAGATCTAATATAAAACTATGTTATTCATTCCTAAGGAGAGTAATAAATCATAATTAATCGAATGCAGTTGTTTCAATAACACTAAATCCCCTCAGCATCATTATAGCGAAGGTTTTCCTTTTTTAAGAACCAGCCGCACTTATTATAGTACTTACCATACCAAAATAATCTATAGATAAATAAATAAAAGATTATTTGTAGTATTTCAGTCAGGTCACCAATTGGACAGCAATTTAAAACAATTATTTGAATGAATTACAGGCGTTTTTAGACGGCCTATTTTTTATTGGTATCAATAGTAATTTAAAGTAATTATTTAATTGAATTAAGGGCCTTTGTAGTAGGCCTATTTTTTATAATTAAATATTTAACTGATCCCTGTTTATTAAACAAAGGTGGTAATCGAACCCGCGACCTTAGCAAGCCCACGAGCTTAGCAGTCAGGGTCACTAATCACCAGACCGCCAGGCCACTCGAATGTACAGACTCCAGCACATCCAGCTACCCCAATCTGTCAGATTTCTTTTATAGATTTTCGACTTTATCACAAAAGCATAAGGTTCACTTTCAATTGGGGAAAGTTGACAGATTGGGGTAGCTTGGTGTGCTGGCGTCTGTAAACAATGTATAGTTGAGCTTATAAATACACCTATTCGGTCCCAGTCAGGCTTGAGCAGTAAGGTTGAGCGCCTACGGTTTTGTTTAGGAGCATAACATGGAAAACAAATTTGTAGGCGCTCGAACTAAATTATTCATCATCACTCAAGCTTCGTGTAACATACAATAAAAAAAAACAAACGCTGAAGCAATCGGTGTACAAACACGAAAAAGCCTTCCTCCTATTTAAAGTAGGTATAAATAAATAATTAATTTACTGGGTGCCCTTAACAATGTGTGAGCTGAATCAACATATCCTTTCGTTATATATATATATATATATTTTATAATATATTTATGTATGTATTAGCTATAGTATTATATATATGTTTAAGTTGTATATTATTTATTATATATATGTATGTATATATCTATTGATCTCATATTACTATTTTTATTCTTCTACCGTACCGTATCTTATATCGATCTCCTATATCTGTACCTAATGCACCTATCTAATTATCTCTGCACCACCTTAAGGTTGACCGGGAGAAAATGCCTAAGGCATTAAGTCCACCTTTGTACCTATACGTGCATAAAGTTTAAATAAATAAATAATTAACAATCTATTATAATAATCTATAATATTTAAAAAAAAACTTGTGTGTACTTATGTACACGTGTTAGAAGTTATACTTCTTAATATACAACTTGAACATAGTTATCAATTTTCATACCACCTAGAACTAACTTCATGCTGTGAAATATTTTGGTGCCGGTGTGCGCGCGCATCGTAAAAATTCACTCTCATCATTTTTCTCCATCGCGCCAAAAGAAGTATAACTTCAAAAAAAGTAAGTTTTAAAACCTTGTAATATTAATAATATTAATGAATAAATAGATTAGATAAATATGTAGGGACAACTATCACTATGGCAGTATGAGAAGTGTCCTCTAGTGCCGCCACGTGCGAGCAGCTCCGGGAAGACAGCGATTGTGTGTGCCACAGTCGCAGTGCCGGACTGGCAGGGGTCGGCAATAGGGGAGGGCAATCCAGAGCCCTCCCAGGGTACGTGTCCCGGCCATCTGGGGCATGGCAAAAAAAGGGCAGCACCGGAGCAGCACATCGCGTTCCTTTTCCGCTTCCCCCACAGAAAAAGTCCAAGGCAGGTTAGGTTTAGTCGGTGCGAGTCCTACATGCCCCCCCGCAGACACCTTTGCGGGTGGCATTCATAAGCAATCCCCCTGCCTTATCAAAAAGAAAAAAGGGACACCTATCACACTGCCATCTAATCCCAAACCAGGCAGAGCTTGTACAATGGCAACCAGACAACTGTTAATATACTCATATATTTCTAAATCGGTACATATAATAAAATCGTAGGAAAGCCAAAACTGTACATTGAATATTTTTAAAAAAGGATACCTGGGGCGTGATCTACAATCGATATCGAAGCCAAAAATATAGTTTTGAGTATTTTTGTCTGTGTGTCTGTATGTATGTCCGGGCTAAACTCAAAAAGTACTGCATGGATTTACATAAAATTTTGCATGAATATTACTAAGAAGTCGGGTCAACATAATATCACGCTTTCACCTACGGGGGAGGAGCTGTGATAATTTATAAAGTTTAACGCGGGTAAAACCGCGGGGCACAGCTAGTAGATACATATTATAAATAAATTTGAGCCCGTCAGAATAAATAATCGTGCTCATCACACAAACACTTGCCCTGGGTGGGGATTGAACCCACGACCATTCAGGGGGGCTTAGCAGTAAAGTCACATACCACTACAACAACAGGCTACGTATAAAATGTGAATGAAGTTTTCTTCATTAAAGAGCCGTACACTATACTATGTCTAACGTGGCAAAACAAAATCCCAACTGGGGAAGTAACCTCCACCTTACAGAAGACATCCCTTAATACTAACATTAATAGCATTAATGTTGTGTTTCTGCGTATGAGTAAGGTCGCCAGAGATCATCGGAGTGAGGGGAAGGGTCAGTTACACTTGTTTGGTGACTCTTTTAAAGGCCGGCAACGCACCCGCGACTCCTCTGGTGTTGCGAGTGTACATGGGCGGCGGTGATCACTTACCATCAGGTGACCCACTTGCTAGTTTGTCGCCCTATGACATAAAAAAATAAAATAAAAATCCACTACAACACAGTTCCATATTATACTTCTTTTCGTAATTAAAATAAATTGCACCCCACATATTCAAACGAACAGAATGAACTTGTGTCTCAAGAGCATTTAAACTGTAATATTTTAATTGTGTTATATCTTAATTTACATCATATAGCAGTGCAGTTATAAATATTTTTGTCCCTGCCCGTTTGTCCCGCGTAATACTTCGGGTTAAAAGAATTTTTCATAGCCTTTGGCACTCCACAATAACGTAGCTTTCTATTGGTGAGATAATTTAGAAAATCGGTTCAATAGATCCAGAGATTACCCCTTACAACGTCACAAACTCACAAACGTTACCTCTTTATAATATTAGTATAGACTAGCTGTATGCCGCGGTTTCACCTCTGTTAAACTTTATAAAGCCTATGTTTTATTCGGATCTATACGCTAAATTAATATTACGTTTTATCAATACCTATCCGTTACGTATTTTTTGGACATCCACACATCAATTCTCACTAACTTTCGCATTAATAATATTATTAGGATACATGAATTTAGATTCTGAGATGTACAGACGCCAGCACATCAAGCTACCCCAATCTGTCAAATCTCCCCAATTAAGAGACCTTATGCTTATGTGATAAAGTTGAAAAGCTATAAAAGAGATTTGACAGATTGGGGTAGCTGGATGTGCTGGCGTCTGTACATTGTTTTACATGACTTATATCAACTACAAGGCTTTCATAGCATCACCATACCACCACCAGCACAAATAGGGTAGCTACACTTGGTTTTTCGAAGTATGATTCAAAGCGGCTTCTGACGACGCGACGGTGAGGTCGATTTTTAGGGGCGTTGTATTTATTTGTCGCTTTACGCTAATATACGAGGATGTGGGCCACTCATTCGATTGAGGATCTTGCAGGTCGCGGCGTGTTCGCAGCTTACTCTTGGCCGGGGAACAAAATATTTAATACTATGCACTTTTTATAAAGGTTTCTAATAGTAAATAAATAAAATAAATTAAAAGGTTTTAGACTTAAGCGCTTGTAAATAGTCAGAACATGTTTGTAGTATAATTAAGTAAGCATTATTATTTCTAGGTTCATATAGATATACGCGGAGTGTGAAAAAATTTAGATATAACATTTAATTTATAATTTAGCTAGGTTATATCAAGTTATTGTCAAGCAAGTAAGTAGCCTTGACTTGTCACAGAAATATGATTGTATTTGCGAGATAAATTATATTCATTTATTTTATCTCCCAAATATGTTTTACAGAATTAATTATATTTAAGATTAATAAACAAGAAGCGGTAACATATGAGCGATAATCTAACCTAGAATGGATCGAGTATCGAGTACAAGACAGTTGACAAAGTGGCTTGCAGAGAAATGTTTTATAGCATCCATGAATTTTTTTATATAAATTATAATAGAGTATTAAAAAAAAGAAGGTGTTTTTATGTTTCTTATAATAATAGTAAGTAAGATAATAATTAATTAGAGTCAAATAATGTAGTTTTTAAGCATGCGTATGGAAATGTTATCCAATCAGTTATGCTGTATTTGTATGCCCGAAAACATGGCGCACATATGTTTTGTAACAAATTTTATACTTACCGGTGTTTGTGACATATAAAGATTTTCTATTTTGTATTTTAAGTATGACGTATCAAACTCAAGTGTTAGGCGCAAGGTTATACACATATACTGTAGCGGTTATATAAATGTTATAGTTTGTAATTCATATTTAATTGTTACGTGCGTACGAAATTTTGTTACACCATTGACAAGAAAATTAAATAATAACATGCGGGGCAGTCTTTGGGGACTGCCGATAGAAGTGAAAACAATTTTTTTATTACTCATACCTACTCGGAAAGTAGTATAAATTTATGTGATCTGAGTACCTAGCGAGTTGATAATGCTACTTAGTGAAGTCATTGAAGCGAAAAATACGGTCTTACCTCCGAATTTTTTTACTGTGAACCGATTTGCATGAAATTTTGGAATTAGGCTCATCTTACCCTTAACTTCAAAAGTTAAAATGATCTGAACTCTGAACTGGGTGTAAACAACCTCTTAATGGAAAAATTGACATTGAGCCATTTTATCGCTATAAAACATGTCTAATAGTAAGGGGTGAAATTGTAAAGTATTTTCTAACATAATTACCTCATATTAAAATCATTTACAACCCCTTGAAAATCTTACAACCCTTGCAAACAACCCCTAAATTGAAAAAATCACAAAAAAATACTTTGGTATGACACAAAAAGATGTAAGTATAGAGTAAGCAATATTTTATATTCTCTATAATAATTATCAAATTTTTAACCCCCTTTCAACCCTTGAAAACTACCCCTTGATAAAAAATTGTGAATTTTCTTTTTGATAAACGAAAAGGAATTAAATATTATGCCACACTCTCGAAAATGATTATCATATTCTTAAGCTTTTCTACCCTTAAAACTACCCCTAAATTAAAACAGTAAATATTATATATGATTAAATATTTAAAAATAATTTAATGTAGAGTAAAAAAATGGCATTTATTGAATAAAATATTTACAAATTATATAAAATTGTACTATTAGTATTAAAATATAATATTATTATTCATGACTCAATGTCGGAGTCGCTGTCACATTCAACATCTTCTGGCTGAATTGGAGGGCTATTTTGGCAGTTATCTCCACTGCACGTTCCACAGGTACTATTACAAAACAGACCAACTTTTCTGCATCCGCAAGACGCTCCACATCCTTTTTTGCAGTTTAGTAATATATATTTATGTATCCAATAGCTCTAAAAATGTGTTGAATTAAAAATTCCACTATACATAATCTATCAGTTAATTTGATTATCGATAGCTTTTTCGTTGGCCCCTTCACTCAAACGTGTTCTATATACATATAAGAACGTTGGTATGTATTCATGCCTACGTTTCCAAAATATATGAGCCATATTATGTATATATATACACATTACAATAGTTGGGGGTCTCTATTATACTGCGTACTTTCACATTGCTCCAAAAGAAATTTTCAGTTACTAAGTAGAAAAAAATATGTTAAGTTTTTGGACCATAACTCCTTCAATTTTCATGCTATCACAATTTATAAAAAACCATTGTAAAGGTAATTAAGAGAGCTACAACATCCTGAATTGTAATATATACCTATATAATATATACCTATAGTAAAAAACCTTTTTCTAAAACGGTGAAGGGTTAAAGGGCTAAAGAGAGGCTGTGATTGCGCTGCCACGCGCTCTTTAAACAATCATATCTCCGTAAATTTTTGTTTGACAGAAAAAACAAAAAAAAACAAATTGTTTATCAAAAAAATACCTAAATTTTTTATCCGTACACTTTTATACGTATCTGTCGTAATTTTTGAGATATTATGAAAAAAAAGTGGGTTTATTAAAAATTTGAAATTTTTCTTTTTTTGTTAATTGTGACTTTTTTGAAAAAAAATATGTGTCCTGAAGCAGTCAACCTGATACCATCTATCAAACTCTTCATAATAAAGATAATTATTCTCTATAAAATTTTCGATAAAACGTATATATTTGGAGATATTTGCAAAAAACCGATGAAAAACGTGAAAAAATTGCGAATTTACAATTGCCAATAACTTGAAAAGTATTGGATTTATTGAAAAACTTTATAGATGATTTTTCGCTTAAAATTAGACCTTCTATCGATATCTGAGGTTATTTTGAAAAATAAAAATTCACCTTCGAGAAGGGGTGGCAACCACCCCCATTTTCACTTTTGAAGTTAAGCGTAAGATGAACCTAATTCCAAAATTGTATGCAATTCGGTTCACAGTAAAAAAATCGGAGCAATAATGCTTCAATTACTGCACTAACTTCCTATCTGCGCTTTGGGCGGTAAACACTCATAGTAATTGCTTCCCTCCCTATGGTGGGAATAAATTTTAAATATAGAACTAAACTTAGTAGTGTTTATTTGATCCGAGTAGCGAATGGAAAATGCTACTTCCTATCTGTGCTTTGGGCGGTAAATACTTCATAGTAATTGCTTCCGTCCCTAATGGTGGGAATAAATTTTAAAAATAGAACTAAACTTGGTTAGTCTGTCGGCTGCATAGATTTACATTAACTTCGTTAAACGGCTGTAAAAAATCTAAAGTGTATAAGAAAAATATTCTGCGGTTATGTTTGCGAAACATAAACGGTAAGTCTGAATTAAAAAAAGGACGCTTAGTCTTACGAACATTCGATCAGGTCACGTGTCCTGACGCGAGACCCATCCCAAAAAAGTGTACAAGTCCACTTAAGAAATGGTCACTTCCAAAACATCCTTGAAATATATATATATATATATAATGAATGTTTTTCTGTATGTCCTTTACAGAATCGTAAACTAAGAAGAAAGAAAGCTTAAGATGCTCTTCGGAAAAGTGTTGTGCATGTGCCCACGAAGGTTTCTCAGTTGGTACGACCAATCTTCGACAGATGGAGCCACTGTCGTTACAATGAATTTATAAAGTTAATACATAGGCTATTAACGCGGGTAATACCGCGGGGCACAGCTAATCTATTATAAATAACTTCCCTGATTGCACGCAATATGAAATATACAAATTTTGAAATCATTGCATTTCCTTCTAATATAGTTCTTATACAAAGGACAGGGCAAGCTACCCCAATCTGTCAAAAATCCCACTTAAAAATGAACCTTATGATTTTGTGAAAAAGTTGAAATTGTATAAAAGAAATTTGACAGATAGGGGTAGTTTCAATTTACTTTTGTCTCTAATTACTGAGGGAATATCGACGACACGTCAGTAACAGTCGACCAATTATGCCTCCAGTACGTCTGTAATTGGAACGCGTGTTAAATGTAGATATAGTAGTCTGATAGTTCTGGGTATGTACATCGAATTCCACCTTTGTACGTCAGCGGCCGACTGAGCTGTGGCCCGAACCCCATAAGGGTGCCCTCAGGTATTAGTCGCGTAAATTAAGCTACTGGTTGAGAGCCTTTTGCGCTAGCCAACTGCTCGTTGTTTTCAATTCTTTAATTTTATTTATTTAAGGATTTTAAAAATATATGTGACGAAACAGACCCCACGGACGGACTAATCTATACCTATAATAAAATCGTAGGCAAGTCAAAACTGTGAATTGAATATTTTTTTAAAAGGATACCTGGGGCGTTATCTACAATCAATCTCGAAGCCAAAAATATAGTTTTTAGAATTTTTGTCTGTTTATCTGTTTGTCTGTATGTATGTCCGGGGTAAACTCAAATGGTACTGCATGGATTTTCTTCAAATTTTGCATGAATATTACTAAGAGGTCGGGTCAACATATAGGCTACATATTATCACGCTATCACCTACGGGGGAGGAGCTATGATAATTTATAAAATTTAACGCGGGTAAAACCGCGGGGCACGGCTAGTTCAAAATATTTTGTTGCTTTAATTACTGTTTTTAAACTGTGTTTATGTAATACATTGTGGGCTTGACAATTTCAAGTGTATGTAGGTAAATACCCAAGTGCTGAATAAATTTCATCATTTCATTATTACAGACACCAGCACATCAAGCTACCCCAACTATCAAATTTCCCTAATTGAAAGTGAACCTTATGCTCATGTGATAAAGTTGAAAATCTATAAAAGAAATTTGACAGATTGGGGTAGCTGGATGTGTTGGCGTATGTACATATATTGGATTGGACAGAGATGTAATGACATTTACCTAAATTAATTTAGTGGTCTACAGTAACATCGCCGTAGAATACAACCTTACAAGGCGAGTCAATTTCACAACATTGTTCAACGATTCCCACTCCTAATATTTTCATCATCATCATCATCAACAGCCAAATTTCGTCCACTGCTGGACATAGGCCTCCCCCAAAAGTTTCTGTTGGAGGGTTTTGCCGTAGTCACCGCGCTTGGCATGCGAGTTGGCGACCGCAGGCGCAGGTAGGTGGTAGCTAGTACACAGGTGCTGCTGCTGCCCGACTACCTGCAGTATCCCATAGTCATCTTTTACGACCCCCACGGGATATTATGGGGTGACCCTGTCAGTCTTCTTCACGGACACACACTTTATTTTGCTGACTTGGTGTGTAAGCTGGCGAATTCGTGACGAGAGCGTTACGAAAAGTTTGATCGGGGGCGAAGCGAACGAAGCTTGAGAGGGAGATATAAGTTAGTGAAGATTTTAAGAGAGAGAGCTACGTTTCGTATATCAGTTATGTGGTCTAAAGAACATTCGATTTTCTTGAATATCATTACATTTTTAAATCATTACCAAGGTGATATTTTATTTTTGTATGCTACTTATGTTTTATTACCTAATAACTACAGTTCTTGACAGAAAGGCACGAAAATGTATGTTTCTTCCTATTAAGAGATGAGCCCTAAAATACAATTTAAGCATAGAATAAAGATTTGTACTTCTTTACAGAAAATTTTCTCAAACAAAAATGTACTCCGGTAGCGACGCAATTTAATTCAATCTAGCCAGTACTATAATTATATGTTTTATTTAATTAAGCGCAAGTCAAGTCTGGCGCAAATATGAAAATAGCATTATATTGAACCTAGGCTGTGGCTGAATGGAAATTAAGAAGAAATTTAGAAAAGAACTGGGGATAGAAAACAATGTCATCACAATATTAATACGTTAAGCAATATAACTTTGTACCCCTTTTTGCGAAAATTACGCGGTTGGAGGAATATGACATTTGTAACAATTAAAGTGCATACATGGAGAAGGAGTGCAGAAAGCTAATATTTTTATATAATAGGCATTAGAAGTAAATTATTTTAATAAAATAATAATTAAACACAGTACTATGCTTTTTGCACACTGACAAACTGAGAAAGGTGACAAACTGACTGTCAAAACTGAGAACAGATTTATATTATTTGCCTTTAATGTCTATAGAGTTTGACAACAGAACCTTAATGGTCGATTAAATTTGAATTTTATAGCATTATTCGCATGCAAAGAGTTAATATAATCTCAAAAATGGGAAATCATAAATTCAATCGTCCGGCGGGACTCGAACCTATCGGCTTTATTTTCTAGAAACATGGCCGACTTCTAGAAAATAAAGCCGATAGATAATACCTACATCCTCCGGAAGGGTGTTAGCAAGGGAAGCCTAAATTTGATCTGCCGGCGTGTATCGTTCGTAGCTTAACGCAGAGCGCCTACCCCGGATTGGTAGATGGTGCACCGCCGGACGATTGAATTTATGATTTCCCATTTTTGAGCTTAATGGTCGATTTTTTTAACAAGTGCGATCTGTAGTATATTGCTAGATAACCGAAAACAGTTTAAAAAATAGGGATGAGTTGTCGTCGAATAAAGCTCTGGGTTTTTAGCGATGACATGTAAATTTAATTTACAAATTAAACAGCTATCTAATGTTGTCAAGAGCAGACACAAGATTATTAATGTAACACAGAAATGTACAATTTAATTACTCTATTTTCAACCTTGTATCAATTAGAATATCGCACACACAGTACCTACCGCTCCTTCAACAAAAAAACGTGTGCGGACTAATCCTATTAATATTATAAACGCGAATGTTTGAAAGTATGGATGGATGGATGTTTGTTACTCTTTTATATAAAAACTACTGAATGGCTTTTAATAAAACTGTACAATAATATAGAGTATACATCAGAATAACACATAGGCTACAATTTATAAAGATATTGTGTGAATTGTCTAAAATATGACGATAAGTGTCATATAAGTATGAAAAAATCTACAATCTGCGAGTTATTCCGGCGTGCACTGCCAAAACCACTAGTACACATTCTACTAATATTATAAATGCGAAAGTTTGTTAGTATAGATGTATGGATGTATGTTTGTTACTCTTTTACGCCAAAACTAATTTAACGCGGGTGAAACCGCGGGGCATTGCTAGTATGTAATAAATGTCTGTCACAAGCAGGTCAGACTTTGCGGACTGCCGATAGAAGTGAAATCAATTATTTGCACTTCTAATCTTAATAATATACCACATAATAATTGACACTTCACATTGAAATGTACTCTTTATATATTAGTATTTTAATTTCTATTGATAAATAAAACGTTAATATGCTTCTTCTATTCTCACAGAAATGTGTACCAGTACATTCAAGATAACAAAAAACGATGAACACAAAGTAATGTTTACTGAAGAGCTTCGCAGCCATAGTACTGGGATTAACAATAGACTACCTGCCAGAATATTGGCTGCACCGAGTGGCTCAAATGTTTCAAGAACACACTAAGAAACTGATTTATTAAACAATCCTTTCACACATATAACGAGTAAAACAAATATACTTAATTAATACTAAGTTATCGACATACCCCACGTACTGTACTCATAAGTTATTCCTTGACTGTTATTTCATCATGCAATATCAATTCTAAACAATCTAATATAATATTTTAACACGAGCACGTGTAGCGCAGCGGTTAAGACAGTCGCCTCGCTGCATCGTGTCCCGGGTTTGATTCCCGCGCAGGACAACTATTTGTGTTGTAAAGTGTATAGTTATGAGACACAGGGGTTAATTTCCCTCGTGCACGTCCCATTAAATAGAAACAAAATTAATACAATCATGTTTCAAATACCTGTATTATTACTCCCACTATTATGACCTGTAAACTTGTTTACCAATAAAGAAAAACTTGTTAACCAAGTATCGGAATACTGAGCTAAATGTTATTGCTCCGCTACATGTAACTGGAATTGACTCAGTATTCCTAAACTGACCGGGCTAAATGTTACTGCAATTGGTCCATTGTAGGAATACCGGGTGACATGTTATTGCAATTGGCTCGGTATAGGAATACCGGACTAGATCTTACTGGAATTGGCTGCGCATAGGAATAGCTACCGGGTTGGTTACTGCAATTGGCCCAGTATAGGAATACCGGGGTACATGTTACTAGAATTGGCCCTGTATAGGAATACCGGGCTACAGATTACTGCAATTGGCCCAGTATAGGAATACCGGGCTACAGATTACTGCAATTGGCCCAGTATAGGAATACCGGGCTACAGATTACTGCAATTGGCCCAGTATAGGAATACCGGGCTACAGATTACTGCAATTGGCCCAGTATAGGAATACCGGGCTACAGATTACTGCAATTGGCCCAGTATAGGAATACCGGGCTACAGATTACTGCAATTGGCCCAGTATAGGAATACCGGGCTACAGATTACTGCAATTGGCCCAGTATAGGAATACCGGGCTACAGATTACTGCAATTGGTCCAGTATAGGAATACCGGGCTACAGATTACTGCAATTGGCCCAGTATAGGAATACCGGGCTACAGATTACTGCAATTGGCCCAGTATAGGAATACCGGGCTACAGATTACTGCAATTGGCCCAGTATAGGAATACCGGGCTACAGATTACTGCAATTGGCCCAGTATAGGAATACCGGGCTACAGATTACTGCAATTGGCCCAGTATAGGAATACCGGGCTACAGATTACTGCAATTGGCCCAGTATAGGAATACCGGGCTACAGATTACTGCAATTGGCCCAGTATAGGAATACCGGGCTACAGATTACTGCAATTGGCCCAGTATAGGAATACCGGGCTACAGATTACTGCAATTGGCCCAGTATAGGAATACCGGGCTACAGATTACTGCAATTGGCCCAGTATAGGAATACCGGGCTACAGATTACTGCAATTGGCCCTGTATAGGAATACCGGGCTACAGATTACTGCAATTGGTCCAGTATAGGAATACCGGGCTACATATTACTACAATTGATCCAGTGTAGAAATTCCGGGCTACATATTACTGCAATTAGCCCATTATAGGAATATCAGGCTAGATGTTACTGGAATTGGCACTTTATAAGAATACGATGTTTATTAGGATATATTTTAAACTTGTAAAGCCTAAATATTTGCATGCCGTTAAATAGGCAAAACATGCTGAACTTTGTATTAAGATGTACCATCCTGTAACCATGTTTTATGGCAAATAAATGATCTTATCTTATCTTATATATACGTATATTTACCGTGGTGTGGCTACGAAACTCTTCAGTAAACATGACCTACATTACTGTCCATCTTCTTTATCATTCTGAAGCATCTAAATTACACTCACACACGTAATTGTAAGTATAGAAGTATGAATTACACGCTAGCATTACATTACACTACACTTCTTAAAAAAATGTAGCCGGTGAGCCTGCAGTCACTATAACAATAGCTTTCCATCAGTACCTACTCACCTGAGAATCCAGTTTGATATAGTTTTGATTGTTTATCAAATGGTGAATATATTTTTAACGCATTGTTTCGTTTTTTTGACATTAAGGTTGATGTTTAGCCTACTGGTTTTATAGAATGCGTAATATTTGTCAATGGTTGGAGTACGAATATAATGCTTCAGACTCTCCATTGATCACTTGCATTTAAGCACACACTACCTATTTTACAGATGGTAAACTGTTTGGGCTATGTTTGAAAAAAATGTTTTATACTAATAAAGCCTATCGCCCCATTCCATAACTATCTGGTAATGTTCACCAGGCCAAATTTCGACCACGGCTTCCGCTCTCAATGGAGATTAGCCATCTGCGCGGGACATATTATAGTGCACAAGTGTGTGCGCAAACATAAGGGCACTTTCTATTCCATCACTCTCATGATCTGATGGGACAACTAGCGACGCGACCGGAAAGAGGTCAGTTACAGGACCGATGGCTTTACGTGTTCCACGGCCACAGGGGTATAATACCGCCAACTCTAAGACTTCGGGCTGATACTAAGAATCCTTTCCTTTCACAGAAAAATCCCAAAACCACTTTTGAACCGACCCAAAATTTGAATCCAGGACCTCGTTACCTGCGGTTGAACACGCTACCGCTAAACCAACGAGGCAGTCATATTGATATATGTATATACATGGTATGATTTACGTGAAACTACATCCCTGGTTTGGCTTTTCCAGGAGGGTTTGGTGCCCTACGCCTGTTCTGTTGACATCTTTTTATCAGCCCGACTAGGGAACCTTCTGCATCCTTCTGCATTTTGACGGGCCTGTTGCCGTGGTTGGCAAATGCTTGCTTTTCAAGCTGGAGGACGTGGGTTCGATTCCCACCCAGGACAAATATTTGGGTGCATGAACATGTCTGTTTGTCCTGAGTCTGGGTGTAATAATTTATATAAGTACGTATTTACAAAAGAAAAGTAGTATATGTAATGTATCAGTTATCTGGTTTCCATAGTACAAGCTCTGCTTAGCTTGGGATCAGATGGCCGTTTGTAAATAATGTCCCAGGATATTATTATTATTATAATAGTATCCTGTTGCCATCTTTTTATCAGCCCCACTGGGGAAGTACCTTCTGCCTAATAGAGAAACTCAAGGGAAAAATATTATTTGTATGTGTTATTGGTTGTAAGTTAAGGGGCCTATTACAGTCCACTAGCGCCGCCAATCGAAAAAATGTCATAACTCGTAAATAGAATCTAAAATACAAAACGTGGTCTATTATTACTGTAGAAAAGGCAATAACGTAATTTTATAACACATTGTCAACACTTGAAATATAGCTGTTTAGCTAAATCGTGCATTTGTAACAAAACCGGCCGTTTATGTTTTGAATGCACGATTTATCTAAACAGCTATATTTCAAGTGTTGATAAGGTGTTATACAATTACGTTATTGCCTTTTCCACAGTAATAATAGAACATATTTTGTATTTTGGATTCTATTTACGAGTTATGACATTTTTTCGATTGGCGGCGCTAGTGGACTGTAATAGGCCTCTTAAATCGCCAGCTATCATCAAGGAGGGGGGAAGGCTCGGTACCGCATGAGCGATAATAATATTTATTTTAATATCTAGGGACAATGTCACACAGTTCATCCTAGCCCCAAACTCAGCAAAGCTTGTACTATGGGTACCAGGCGACGATATACGTACTTATATAGATACATAAATACTTATATACATAGAAAACATCCATGACTCAGAAATAAATTTGCTCGTGTCGTGCTCATCACACAAATATTTGCACTTACCGGGATTCGAACCCAGGACCACCAGCTTCGTAGGCTGGAGCACTACCAATGTCAATACATACAATGTCATGTGTATCTACTGATCTATGGTAGATATTCCTCCGGGTCAACTCCTGCGCCTCCCACGGGGTGAGATGGGGTAATGATTCCTATTCCTATTCTGATATTGACCGCCGTCACCACACAGCGACTTAGTTATAAATAATGTAATGATATTCAATGTATCACGTGTATTAATTAACTTTATTAATTGCGTAATGTAATGTAAAGGTTACACTGTGGCTATTTACTAGCTAACTTTAATATTTAATATGTATGTATGTAGGTATTTACAAAAGAAAAGTTATATATGTAGTATATCAGTTATCTGTGCCTCTAGCACGAATTCCTGCAGTTTACTTACTCGATCACACGTACAGTTTCCTCCATACATTGAGCACCAGCGCCTCTCGCGGAAACTATTAAGAACTAAAACTCTGGTGCTCAATGTATGGGACGAAACTGTACGTGTGATCGAGTAAGTAAACTGCAGGAACTCGTGCTAGAGGCACTGGTGTCCATAGTACAAGTTCTGCTTAGTTTACAGTGGGATATGTTTAAATGCACATCTGTATAGTTTTTCAGCACACTACGTAATTCCACTATTTAACTGAATGCACACCAGAAGTATGAATGCAGTGCAAAAAAACTAATTGACTAACTAAACATTTTTTTTTCTCATATCCTACAAAAAAAAGCGAAATAATGAACTATAGAATTGTTAGATAACTATTTTGATAATAGTTATTCATTCAGTAAAACAGTTCTGCAAATATCATTAAACAGTATACTTAATTTGATTTAGTTAGTGTGCATAATTAGTGTGCAAGTCAGTCATTTTTGATATAACTTTGAAATATTTTGTTAGAAAAAAGGGAATATAATAATAATATCTAGGGACAATGTCACACAGATCATCCTAGCCCCAAACTAAGCAAAGCTTGTACTATGGGTACCAGGCGTCGATATACATACTTAAATAGATAGATAAATACTTAAATACATAGAAAACATCCATGACTCAGAAACAAATATTCGTGCTCATCACACAAATATTTGCACTTACCGGGATTCGAACCCAGGACCACCAGCTTCGTAGGCAGGAGCACTACCAACTAGGCTACGGTGACCGTCAATATACAGATATAGATTTAAATACATGCCGTTTAGAATCAGATGGCCATGTGTGAATATGTCCTAGGATATTATTATTATGATTATTAATATCCTACTAAATCACACTAATATTATAAAGCCGAAAGTTTGTGACTGTGTGATTGTGTATGTTTGTTACTTCTTGACGTCTAAACGGCTAGTGCGATTTTAATAAAATTTGGGTTGGGGTTAGCTGACACCCTGGTTTAACAAATAAGCTATAAGTTTTATGCGGGCAATCTAGTCAGTAGTTAATATCTTGTGCAGCCTCTTATAAAAATATCCTTCAGTTGGAATTTCGACCACGACGGTCAGTCTTAATGGAGACTAGCCAATTGCGCAGGACATATTATAGTGCACAAGTGTGTGCGCAAACACAGGGGCACTTTCTATTCCATCACTCTCATGATCCGATGGGACGACTAGCGACACGACCGGAAAGAGATCAGGTACAGGACCGACGGCTTTACGTGCTCCCCGAGGCACGGGGGTGTAATACCGCCAACTTCCAGACTTCGGGCTGATACTGAGAAATTTCTTTTTACGAAAAAATCCCATATATCACTTTTTGGCCCGACCCGGGATTCGAACCCAGGACCTCATTTTCTGCGGTTGAACACGCTACCGCTAGACCAACGAGGCAGTCAAGTAGTAGGTATAGTGTATAAGTGTGTGCGCAAACGCAGGGCACTTTCTATTCCATCACCCTCATGATCCGATGGGACGACTAGCGACACGACCGCATTACGAAAGCTTTACGTGCTCTCCAATGCACGGGGGTGTAATACCGCCAACTCCCACACTTCGGGCTGATACTGAGTAATTTTCTTTACAAAAAAATCGTTAATACACTTTTTGGTTCGACCCGGGAGATGAACTCAAGACCTCATTACCTGCGGTGGAACACTTTATCGCTAACTAAACCAATGAGGCAATCGATACTATCTACATTACGATGCTGAGGAACGTTTGGATTATAATAGGTCTTTACCTATGAAATTGCCGTTTTGTATGAAAAAATTTAAACGAATTTTTTTCATGAATTTTTTTATTTGTATTAATCGAAGTAATCACCCATGCAATCAATGCATCTTTGCCATCGCAGTGGCAGTTTATTGATGCCCTTCTTAAAGAAATCAGCTGGACGGGAGGCAACAAATTCTTCAAAGGCATTTTGTACTGCCTCTCGGGTATTGAATTTTTTTCCCGCCAAGAAGTTATCCAAATTCTGGAAAAAGTAGTAGTCTGTAGGCGCAAGGTCTGGTGAGTAGGGCGGATGACGGAGAGCTTCCGACCCCAGTTCTTGCAACTTGGAGACCGTCTGCTGTGCAGTATGAGGTCGCGCGTTGTCGTGCAGGAGCAGCGGAGACGAGCGATTGACCAATGCTGGTTGGAGATGCGCCAGCTTCTCCATCATTGTGCTCAGTTCTTCACAGTACACATCTGCAGTAATGCTCACCCCGTTTGGTAAGAAGCTGTGATGAATCACACCGGCGCTAGACCACCAAACAGTGACCATCACTTTTCTAGGGGTAAGTTTTCGTTTAGGGCATTGTTTAGGTGCTGAACCAGGATCCAACCAACTTGCTGAGCGCTTGCGGTTATCAAACAGAATCCATTTTTCATCGCAGGTAACAATGCGGTTCAAAATTCCTTCATTTGTGTGTCTGTTGAGCAGTGCAAGGCACGTTTCGACGCGTACTTCGCGCTGGCGATCATTGAGTTCGTGGGGCACCCATTTGTCAAGCTTTTTTACCTTGCCAATTTGACGCAAATGGACCAATATTGTTTTGACGCTAACGTCGAAAGCTGCTGCTAATTCAGCCGTAGATTGTGTATCATCAGCTTCCACAACCGCCTTTAATTCGTCATTGTCGACCAAAGTCTTCGGACGACCGCGAGGTTCATTTTTCAGGTCGAAATTTCCAGAACGGAAGCGAGCAAACCAATAACAGGTGGTGCGTTGGTTTGTAGTGTTAGCTCCGTAAACGTCGTTGATGTTGCGTGCCGCTTGTGCCGCGTTGCTGCCACGACGGTACTCATATTCCATAATTACTCGAATTTTTAACGTATCCATGATGACGAAAAAGATTGAAATGCGATGAAAATGTAACACTAATCAATAAAGAAATGACTACTTTTGGAAAAAAGAATCCATGTTTTTAAAATAAAATTAATTTGAAATTAGAATTCTTAGCCAAACAAAAATTATTTTGATTTGAAATGGCCAGTACTGCAGAACGGCAATTTCATAGGTAAAGACCTAATAATTATCTTAAGTCCTAACTTATTTTAATTAAGCTAGTTATCTATTTATAAATATTGCCTACATTTAATTTCCTGAGTGTGATATCTGACTAGTACAACTGTGTCCAAATACCCAAGTTCTGAACAAATATATAAATTTTAATATTGCCTAGCTATGGCCCTCGGTTTCACCCGCGTTAAAGTACCTTTAGCGTAAAAGTGTAACAAATATACACCCATCTTTCCATACTTTACTTTTATAATATTGTGCACGCCTGAATAGCTCGCAGATGGTAGATTTTTTCCTACTTACTTGATACTTTTTGTCATATTTTGGTCAATTCACACAATATCTTTATAAATTGTAGCCTATCTGTTGTTGTGATGTATAAGCTATATTATTGTAAAGATTCATTCAAATCCATTCGGCAGTTTTTACGTGGAAGAGTAACAAACGTCCATCCACTCAAACTTTTACGTTTATAATATTAGTAGGATGTCTTGGTGTTTTTAAAAAATAAAATAAAATAAAATAAAAAAGGTTTTTATTCACGTAGACTTTAAAAAAGCGCTTGTAAATAGTCAGAACATGTTTGTAGTAATATAGTTGTATACATTAGATATTTTTTCTAGTAACATAGATATTTAGGTACATCTTGTATGAAAACATTTATAAAATTTATTTTATTACAGAAATGATATTTAGCTAGCTCGTATCAAGTTATTGTCAAGAGATTATGTTTAATTATCTAGTTTAAGTCTAATATTTTTACTACATATTGTCAATGGTTCTGTCTATATTAAAGGTATTATTATTATGACGGACCTTGTGTTAATAACGACGGTCGCGCTTTAATGCTACCACCGGATCCAATGCGCCCCAACTGAGAAGACCCAGCGAAACAAACTCAGTGGGTTCATCTACTACTGGTTTCAACACGACCCAGTTGAGACGGTCCGGCGAAACATACTCAAGCGGGCATGAACACGGGATTTGGTCCAATTAGAGTAATTATTTAGTAGGCAAACACAATATATGCTCGATCGGTTGTCTGAATGCTTGTTGCTAACGCCATCTATGAAAAAGTGTATGAACCTTCTTGTAGACAGTAGCACTTACAAGGATTGCGTTGGGAACGTGTACGGTCACCCACCGCACCGGCAAGATGACGCTCTTGACGTAAAAACGACTTCATAGACTTTAATACGCAGTATCGTTAAAATATATTTGATGGCATAAATCTAATAAATTTTAATGTTATACACTTTTAAACTTCCACATTGTTATTTTCCCGACGTTTCGACGAAGTTGCATTGATCGTGGTCACGGTGGTACAAATCGAACTTAAAAAGTTTTCTTTAATTATTTGTTTTCCGAACTTCCAAAAACATAACATGTAGTTACTGGTAAATATTAACGACCACACAACTGAAGTAAGACTTCAAACGTCACTGGCTCGGAGAGAAAGGGAAAAAGAAATGTATGCTCGCACCTCTCTCTCTTGCATTTCTTTAGTACTTAATATGCGAAAACTCTTCTATCTTCTTTCTATCTTCACTAACTGATATCTCCCTCTCAACGTCCGTTCGCCTCGCCCGAACACACTTTTCATAACGCTCTCGACACGTATTCAGCAGCTTACTCCACAAGTCCAGTGTACGAGTGTATAGATAAAGAAGTTTTAATTGAAAAACACACAGTCCAACTGTTGACTCACTTTGGAAGTCGAATTATAATTTAGGTCCTGTATATGCGGTTAAAAAAAAAGGTTTTTATTCACGTAGACTTTAAAAAAGCGCTTGTAAATAGTCAGAGCATGTTTGTAGTAATATAGTTGTATACATTATTATTTCTAGTAACATAGATATTTAGGTACACATTGTATGAAAACATTTATAAAATTTATTTTATTATAGCATTGATATTTAGCTAGCTCGTATCAAGTTATTGTCAAGAGATTATGTTTAATTACCTAGTTTAAGTCTAATATTTTTACTACATATTGTCAATGGTTCTGTCTATATTAAGGCATTATTATTATAACGGACCTTGTGTTAATAACGACGGTCGCGCTTTAATGCTACCACCGGATCCAATGCGCCCCAACTGAGAAGACCCATATTATTATATGTACAGACGCCAGCACATCCAGCTACCCCAAACTGTCACATTTCTTTTATAGATTTTCAACATTTTCAGTTAAACTTAAGGATTACTTTCAATTGGGGAAATTTGACAGGTAGCTTGATGTGCTGGCGTCTGTACATCCTCGACTTCGAGCATAGACAAATTGTCAAGCAATTGTCTAAATGCTCGAAGATCCTCGACAGTGCTTACAAGGCAAGCCCGAATACTTGCCTTGTGATATTGCATTATATTTCAATGTTTTGTGCTTTTGATGTTTTATGAATTAATATTATGACTCGTGGTCTCAAGTTTCGCTGGCATTCTAAACAGAGCCTTACACGAAACCAGTTGGGCACATACGAGCATGCAATTTGCCAAGAATGGCACGTACAACCGAATGTGCATTGTATCAGTGATTGCAGGAAGTGAGCCCAAGGTCAGAGGCGAGTGTCTCGTGGTCAATTAACTGCTCGTATCATAACACAAATAGAACACAGGTGTGACTGTTGCCATGCCATGGAGTGTAATAATAATAATGTCCTGGGGCATTAGTCACACACGGCCATCTGATCCTAAACTAAGCAGAACTTGTACCTACTATGGAAACCAGATAACTGATATACCTACTACATGTATTATTTTATGTACTAGTTCTTTTTATAAATACATCCTTATACAACATGTAACGTAATTAACGCACACCCTCAAACCCCCCAATAGAATATTATGTTGTAATCATAATCCATACACTGAATTTTTAATTAAACATGTATAGGCATTGTTATATATTAAATTAGTTTCATGGAATAAAGTTTATTTTTCTTTATTTTGTATTGAATGATGGAATTTGTATGAATACAGTAAAACTGCGATTTTAAAAGTCTTATTACTTTGACTCACGGTCCATTTCAATTTGTTTTGACTGCACAGGGTTAATATGACAATAATTTCCGTAGTTTTTTACCACAAAATTACCTAATTTAAAAATTATATAAATGGATTCAGTAAACGATTCTGAACAAACTATTTTCAGGATGTGCGTTATAATTAATCCTAGCCCCAAATTAAGCAAAGCTTGTACTATGGGTACCAGGCGACGATATACATACTAATATAGATAGATAAAATACTTAAATACATAGAAAACATCCATGACTCAGAAACAAATATTCGTGCTCATCACACAAATATTTGCACTTACCGGGATTCGAACCCAGGACCACCAGCTTCGTAGGCAGGAGCACTACCAACTAGGCTACGGTGAAATGTAATTAAATGTCTCTGAAAACTATAAATAAATATATCTACTAGTAAGTTTCGTTTTTAGGTTATTAACATTATGTTGGACACACAATATGTTAAGTACCTATAAAAATCTATGCAACGGTCTGCGTAATATTTATCTCTTTCATTTGGTCTCGTAAGGAAATTTCTCATTGGCTCATTAAAACAGGCTTGTTTGATGCAAAATCACTCTTATTAAAAACTAATTTGCATTATAAAAGAAAACATCTGAAATATATCTGGTTCAATATTTTTTTGGTCTTTTCTCTGCGAAGCATAGTAGAGAAGTTTTTGGGCAAAAACCAAAAGGTCTACTGTGCCTTCGTAGACTTAGAAAAGGCCTACGATAGAGTGTTGAGGAATGAACTATGGTCGGTACTGTCCATGTATGGGTTGAATGACAACCTTGTTCAAGCACTGAAATCTCTTTATAGGGATTCCAGAGCTTGCGTGAGGATTAACGGGTCATACACCGAGTGTTTTAGCATCCAAAAGGGTGTTAGACAGGGATGTGTAGCGTCACCGTGGTTGTTTAACCTATTCATGGATAGCTGTTTAAAAGATTTGAAAGAAAGTGAATGCGGTGTAAGGATGAATGAGTTACTCATCAAATGTCTGCTTTACGCTGATGATCAAGTTTTACTTGCATCATCGGCGGACGAGTTGCAGGTGATGGTAACAATGATGTATGAATCTTTTGAAAGGAAAGGGATGAAAATGAATGTAGGTAAGATGAAAGTAATGGTATTTGAGAGGGATGAATACACGACAGCGTGTGATATTGTGATTGGAGGAGAGAAAGTCGAACAAGTGAATGAGTTTGTATATTTGGGAACTTTGTTTACGAGAGATGGGAAATATGAAAAAGATATTGTAAGAAGAGTAAATGCGGGGAACAGAGTGAATGGGGCACTACACGCCTTTATGAGTAGCCGGCAAGTATCAAAGAAGGCTCGACTAGCCGTGCACGATGGAGTGTTAGTGCCAACTTTAATGTATGGAAGTGAAAGTTGGGTATGGCAGAAAAAGAATGAAAGTAAAATAAATGCAGTGGAAATGAGAGCTCTGAGAAGTATGTGTGGTGTGACTTTGAGAGACAGAATTCGAAATACTGATGTAAGAGAGCGTTGTGGTGTGAAAGAGGATGTAGTCACAAAGGTTGAAAAAGGCATGTTGAGATGGTTTGGCCATTTAGAAAGGATGAATGAAAGAAGATTGACAAAAGAAGTATACCTGGCCTGTGTGAATGGGACAACCGGAAGGGGAAGACCACGTCGAACATTCTCTGACCAAATTGGAGATGTTCTCAAGAAAGGGCAGGTCAGAAGTACCCTAAACCGGCGAGCATGTATGAAGAATGTAATGACAGTGATCGAGGCAAAAGAAGTATGCAAAGATCGTGACAAATGGAAATCCGTTGTCTCTGCCTACCCCTCTGGGAAACAGGCGTGAGTCTATGTATGTATGTCAATATTTTTATAAGTGTATACTTTCCTCTATTCACGGGCTCCGCTAAGGAACGTAAGCTGTGAGAATGAATAAATAGGTATTTATTTTAATTTATTTTAAAACTTTATGCACATATAAGTACAGAGACGGACTTAATGCGACCTTTGGGTGATGCAGATAAAACTATAGTGCACTAAGAATTTGGATAGAGGACAAAGCAGTTAAGAAGACATACAAAACAAATTACTAAATAAAAAAGAAATAATAAACTTTATAGCACATATTTTGTACAGAAACCAACGAATCGGTCACCGTAGCCTAGTTGGTAGTGATCCTGCCTACGAAGCTGGTGGTCCTGGGTTCGAATCCCGGTAAGTGCAAATATTTGTGTGATGAGCAAGAATATTTGTTTCTGAGTCATGGATGTTTTCTATGTATTTAAGTATTTATCTATCGATATAAGTATGTATATCGTCGCCTGGTACCCATAGTACAAGCTTTGCTTAGTTTGGGACTAGGATGATCTGTGTGATCCTCAGATATATCAGATATTATATTACTATGTATGACTATGTGTGTTACAGTTGTCTTCGGAAAGAGACATATACGACAGATTACTACAGAAGTACCTGTCACATTTTTAGGGTTCCGTAGCCAAATGGCAAAAAACGGAACCCTTATAGATTGGTCATGTCTGTCGGTCTGTCTGTCTTTCCGTCCGTATGTCACAGCCACTTTTTTCCGAAACTATAAGAGCTGAACTGTTGAAACTTGGTAAGTAGATGTATTCTGTGAACCGCATTAAGATTTTCACAAAAAAATAGAAAAAGAACAATATGTTTAGGGATTCCCCATACATGGAACTGAAACTCAAAATTGTTTTTTCATCATACCCATACATGTGGGGTTTCTATAGATAGGTCTTCAATAATAATATTGGGGTTTCTAATATAATTTTTTTCTAAACTGAATAGTTTGCGCGAGATAATCTTCCAAAGTAGTAAAATGAGTGTCCTCCGCCCCCTGTAACTTCTAAAATAAGAGAATGATAGAACTAAACAAATATATGATGTACATTACCATGCAAATGGTAGCCTGGAAGAGATTTTTAGCAATCAGGCCGCCAATTGCATAATAAGTTTATTTCCTTGTTTGTAACCATTGTTATGTTTTACTTAGTTTTGCAATAAAGTGTAGGTACCTACTTTTTCTTCAATCTAACAACGAAAATTGGTTTAAACGAGATCTAGTATGCAAAGATCGTGACAAATGGAAATCCGTTGTCTCTGCCTACCCCTCTGGGAAACAGGCGTGAGTCTATGTATGTATGTATGTAGTAAGTAGTTTAATTTAATACGTCATACATCGTAAACCGCAATTTAGGTACCTTTCATTTAATCAACTGAAATACTTGCTGCTACGGAACCCTACATGGGCGAGTTCGACTCGCTTTTGGCCGGTTTTTATTATTCTTGCTGTATCGATAACAGTAAGGCTTCATTTACGGAGACGCGGGGCGTCTCGCGTCGCGTGTGGAGTGGCGTCTCGCGGCGCGTCGGTTGTTTTTTCTGTTGACGGTGGGGCGGCGCGTGAAGCGGCACGCATCATCGCACGCGTAAACACAAACTTATAGCAATATACGACCATGTTCATAGAGAAGCGAGACGGGAAGCGTGGCGGCGCCCGCGGCGAATCCTCTAGCGTGTAGCGAAGCACGCGGCGGGCATCGCGGCGGCGCACGCTCTCCTCGATCAAATCGACTAGTTTTATGTTGGCGAGAGATAGTAGTGTAAACACTGGGCCACTTCTTATATTAAATAAATCACTTTTTAACATTGAATTTTCTTCTAAAAAAAAGTCGATCATATCATACTCCATTGCGACGGTGACTACGTCTGTGTTGCGCGATTTCTAAATATGACTGACAGAAGATTCCGCCTCGGACATAGCTTCATCGAGAAATGCCGCTGCGTGCGCCGCCGCGATAAACGCCGCGTGGGACGTGTCGGTGCCATCCGCGGGCTCGGCCGCAAAAAACGCCCTAATTCAAACAAACGCGTCTAAAATCGCTTCTCCGTAAACGCACTCATACAACGCCATATATTTGAATTCAGTGCGGGCCGCGCCGCTTAACGCAACGCGCGACGCCCCGCGTCTCCGTAAATGAGGCCTAAGCCGTTTTAACATTGAACTACTCCAGCAGAATTATGTACTCACGGCTACACATCAAGCTATACATTTACAGTAAGCTGATCTCGCGTTGTATAGGATTTCCATACAATGAGAGGTCAGCTTATATTGGAAATGAATAGCTTGATATGTAGGTTCACTGACTAAGAAGTAGTCGAAGCTTCAAACGATAACCATTAAACATCAATATTTTAAGAAAAGAGAATTCTTTATTGAATGGTGAATTGTACATTATATTGAAAAGATTAAGAAACTTATGTAAATACATACCTTCATCACGAAACCCGCACTAAATAATTATTAAAATATAAAAAACAACTTTTCAAAAACTTGCCAAAACGTTGACGTTTTGATTGACATCTATAATCTAATCTATGACCATAGGCCGCATTTCTTAAAATTTTTGTAGATACAGCCATAAAGTCAATAAAAAGTTCTTAATTTACTGAGTGTTGATACCAGACACAGTGTAATTGAATGGTTTATCCAGTCGTTCTTAAATCTAGCTCAATTCTAATTTCATAATAAGAACCAATCCCCCAATTTCAATATCTACGAATAAGTCCGATTTCAACACCTACTCGTGCAACCTACTCATACTCCTGAATCTTTTATTTCTTCACCTATCATTCTACTGTCACTACATCTAGGTGCAATAAGTTAGCTACGGCATCTGGAGGTCGACAGGCTAGCAACTACTACTGCAACTGCATTCTCAAGCGACTACAAAGAACTTCCCTGAAGCGACTGGGAAGGAATCGGCATCCAATTAGGTAGGTCGGACTTCGAGAAGGAGGTCAAGCGTAGAATCCAGCTCGGCTGGGTAGCGTTTGGGAAGCTACGTAGGTAACATCTTCTCGTCCCGGTCCGGTCCTCGTCAAGTTGAAATTCAAGACCAGTGTGTGTTGCCAGTGATGATTTACGGAACAGAGACGTGTCTGCTCACTATGGGCGTTATCAGATGGCTCAGAGTCATCCAAAGAGCAGTCGAGAGTGCTATGCTTGAAGTTTCTCTGCGAGATCCGCGATCTGCGAGAGATTAGAAATCTTGAGATCCACAGACGAACCTAAGTAACCGATATAGCCCGAAGAATTGCAAGTTGAACTGGCAGTGGGCAGTGCAAATACATAGCTCGTAGAACCGAAGACCTCTGGGGTAGAAAGGTTCTCGAATGACGACCATGAACAGGAGGACGTAGCCTGGGCAGGCCCCTGCAATATGGACCGATGACTTTGTGCAGGTCGCTGGAAGCCACTGGATACGGGTAACGCAAGACCGGCAATAGTAGAGATCTTTGGGGGACGCTTTTATCCAACAGTGTGCGTCTTTCGGCTAATGTGATGATGAGGATGACATATTTTTGAAGCAGTGCAGCTTGCCGCCACTCCTATGTACATTCGACTCATTATTCATTATTTGTGTTCAAAATGTAAACTGTCTGTGAACGAACTCGTACTATAGATCAGTCACTAGAACAGATAAATCTACTATGCCGACCTAAAGGGTTGAGTTAGTTTTGCAAGTCTGTTTGTTACTCCAGTTGTGAATGTGCCTTTCATTTGGCGCCCTGGGCAAAATATATTTTGCCCTGGATAAATCATAAAGGATAAGGTCATAAAGGATAATTTCAAAAGAATGTACCTACTCTTATTGTTACATTCTGTTGTTCAAAATAATACAAAACCAAGAAGATTTGCGGTCGACTAGAAGTTATCTATACCTGCATAATATAATAAAATCGTAGGGAATCCAAAACTGTACATTGTTTATTTTTTTGAAAGGATACTTGGGGCGTGATTGACATCGAAGCCATCGAAGCCTAAAAATATAGTTTTTAGATCTTTTGTCTGTATATATGTCCGGGCTAAACTCAAAAAGTACTGCATAGATTTACTTCAAATTTTGTAATTACTAAGAGGTCGGTTCAACATATAGGCTACATATTATCGCGCTATCACCTACTGGGGAGGAGCTGTGATAATTTATAAAATTTAACGCGGGTAAAACCGCGGGGCACGGCTATTTACAATATGAGTTTCAGGTCTTCAGGAAGTATCATAAAGGTCTACATGGTAATAGGTAATATTATCACACTATCACTTACGGGGGCGAAGCTATGATTATTTATAAAATTTAACTTAACTTTATTTAGTCCTTACTACAATTTACTTAATAAACCTTTTACATTCCAACTTTTTGAGTTTCATACTATCCACAGGAATAACTAATAGGTGTCTTATTACTAAGCGTACATTGTCTATATTATATGTGTATGTCAGGGAATGTTATTATTATTATTAACCCCCGACGCAAAAACGTCGGGGTGTTATATAGTTTGACATGTCTGTGGCGGACGGCGGCGTCCATTTTAGATCGATTTTCATCAAACATAGCTAAAACGATACCACATACAGTCAGTATGTACGTTTGAGCTATGTTTGATGAAAATCGGTCTAAAATGGACGCCGCCGCCACAAAATGGCACATAACATTTTTGACACAACTCCCACTCTCCTAAAATATTCTACACAATGGTAAATTTCAAAACCAAGGTGGCCGCCACCAAAAAATGTGCGTTTCCATACGGTATAATAATAATAATAGGTCAAAATGTGGGTTGAAAAAAAATAGGAGAGATCAGATGTTATCTCTTACAACATAAAAAAGTTTGAAGATGTGTATTACGTCTTATGGATATCAAAATATCACATCATCATCATCATCATATCAGCCGTAAGACGCCCAAAGATCTCCACAATTGAGCATTATATTACAATAACTAGAAATTATTTAATCAAGGCGCACACAGGCATCAAACCTGCAACTCATGGATGCAAGTCGACTCATTTAACTATTGCCCTACCCTAACTAATAGACAGCAGGTACATTATATAAGTTAAACTTTTAGGTCACTAAGTCGACCGGATCCGGTATAACTTGCGGCCTAGTAATAAATACGTCGATCGAGACCACGATTTGAATACGATAAATAATTTACTATGTAGTCAGACCATTAAGTATCAGTGTTATATCACCATGCGTATCTTTTTAAAATCGCACTAATATTATGAAGGCGAAATTTTGTGAGTGTGTATGTTTGTTATTTCTTCAGGTCTAAGTGGCCGAAAGGATTTTAACAAAATTTGGTATGCAGTTGGCTGACACCCTGGATTTACACATCGTACATATTTGACGGTCACCGTAGCTAAGTTGGTAGTGCTCCTGCCTACGAAGCTGGTGGTCCTGAGTTCGAATCCCGGTATGTGGAAATATTTGTGTGATGAGTACGAATGTCTGTTTCTGAGTCATGGGTGTTTTCTATGTATATAAGTATGTATCTATTAATATAAGTATGTATATCGTCGCTTGGTACAGTCAACAGCAAAAGTAGATGATCAAAGTCGGATATTTAATACTAATTATCATAAATTGCGACAAAATAGTGTAGTGGTGAAGAGTATCTAGTTGAAGGTGTGCGTGGGTGTTAAGTGTAAAAATATTAACTAGTGAAAACTGCCGCCCAATAGCATCATAAACTCAAAACTCAGGTCCGATTTTGATCATCTATTTATGCTGTTGACTTTACCCATAGTACAAGCTTTGCTTAGTTTGGGGTAGGGTTGTAACGGATCTTCGCCTCCGCTTCCGTTACTGCGGAAGTTCCGCATGAAATCGTACCTTCGCATCCGCCTCCGCTGTTTTTTTGCGGAGTTATAACGGAGGTTTACTTACGGCATAATCATATATCTCTGCATCACCCAAAGGTCGACTGGCAGAGAATGCCTTTGGCATCAATTCGACCTCTGTGATCATCATCATCATCATATCAGCCGAATGACGCCCACTGCCCCCCAAAGATATCCACGATTGCCGGTCTTACGCTATCGGCATCCAGCGACTTCCAGCAACCCGCACAAGGTCATCCGGCTCGTGTTCGCCACTCGAGAACCTTTCTGCCCCAGCGGCCGTCGGCTCTACGAGCTATGTGCCCTGCCCACTGCCACTTCAGCTTGGCAATTCTTCGGTTAAGTAGGTTACTTTGGTTCGCCTGCGGACCTCAGCATTTCTGATCCGATTTCGCAGGGAAACTCCAAGCATAGCCCTTTCCATTGCTCTTTCGGTGACCTTGTGCCGCCTGATAAGACCCATAGTGAGCGATGACGTCTCTTCTTCCGTTAGTCATCACACACTGGTTGAAGACTTTCGACTTGAGACACTGCGGTATTTGGGTCGAGAAGATATTAAGTAGCTTCCCGAACGCTGCCCAGCCGAGTTGGATTCTATGATTTCCTCCTTTTCGAAGTTGGACCTACCTAGTTGGATGATCTGTCCTAGGTAAATAATATAGTTCTATACAACTTCGAGTGCAGTCTCAACCTTAAGTAGAGTGAGTGCAACATGGATGTTCGAAATCATTTTCGTCTTATCCATGTTAATTTTAAGACTCACTTGTTGAGAGACTATACTGAGGCCATTGAGAATTGTACCGAGGTCTTCTAGGGTCTCAGCCATGACTACTATATTGTCGGAAAATCGAAGGTGGGTGATGTACTCGCCATTGACATGGATGCCGAATCCTTCCCAGTCCAAACGCTTGAAGACATCTTCCAATGCAGCGGTGAACAGTTTCAGAGATATAACATCTCCCTGTCTCACACCTCGCTGCAAGTGGATAGGTTCCCAGTTCCGGTCCGGGAGTCGCACTGACATAGTGGCGTTTTCATATAAACACTTTGACACCTTGATATACCGGTAGTCGATTTGGCATTTTTGGAGAGACCTTAGTATGGCCCAGGTTCTGATCGAATCAAAGACTTTTTCATAGTCCACAAACACTAAGCATAATGGCTGGTTATACTCTTCGGTCTTATTTATGTGATCTATGGTACTAAAGACTTTATGGAATCCGGCTTATTCGGGAGGCTGGAACTGACTCTCGAAAACAACTTGTAAACATGGCTCAACAATGTGATGGGTCTGTAATTCTTCAAGAGGGCTTTTTCGCCTTTTTTGAAGAAGAGTACCGCCACACCTCTGAGCCATACTTGTGGCGTTTGACCTTCTAGTATGACGGAGTTCAATAACTTCTGAAGGGCCCGTAGAAGAGCTAGAAGCTGTAACTTGCTGTAACTCCACCATCACCAGACGCCTTCTTGTTCTTAAGCTGTTTGAGAGGGATTCTTATCTGGCACATGCTGACGTCCGGGATTTCTTCGGTGAAGTCTCGGGTTAGTCGTGCTCTCGGATCTGAGGCACAACTATCGACAGGTGACTGGGTTCTCGTATACAGCTGTCCATAGAACCTCTCGATCTCTCCCAGCAACTCAGGTTTAGACGTGACGATTCTGCCGTCCTCAGTCTTCAGCTTCGTTAGTTGGCTCTGTTCAACACTTTAGAGCCTTTGTTCCACTCGATGGCTTCTTAATACATTTTGTATTAATTGGGCGCGTGTCGGGAGTCAAAGACTGTCTTGATCTGTCTATTGAGCTGCCGGTATCTGGTAGCATCATCAGAGGATGTCAAACCCAATTTCCGTCTTTTTTCCTTTAGCTGCAGGGTTTAGTTCGAGATATTTTTGGTTCTGTTTGTACGGCGGGCCTTAAAGACCCAGCCGTATGGACAGCTTCTACGAACCTGTCGTGGTATGACTCCACTCGGTTTTGCAGTTTTAGCTGAAAGGGTTCCGGGTTTTCGACGTGGATGGGTAAAGGTCGGAGCATAGACTTTATCAGTCGGGACCTCTAGAGCTTGACATTAAGGTTCAATGAGCCCCGCCTGTAATCGCTCCCGCTTTTAACCGTATTGATCACAAAGACGTCATTGAACATCTGTTTTATCGTCGACAAAATAAAGTCTATCTCGTTTTTTGTTTTACTTTACCCATGTCCATTTGCGGTTATCCGGCTTCTTGAAAAAGGAGTTCATCATAAAGAGTCCCTCCTTCTCTATGAAGTCAAATTGAAATTGCCCCACTTTCAGTTCATTCTTCATTTATTGATATTAAAAAAATATTAATATTACTCATAAAATACTATTTTTTCACATCCACTTTCACCTTCGCATTCGCATCCGTTAACCTCCGAATCCGCGGAGGTGAAATCCGTCACCTTCGCATCCGCCTCCGCCTCCGCTAAGAGGCCTCCGTTACAACCCTAGTTTGGGGCTAGGATGATCTGTGTGACATTGTCCCTAGATATTATCATTATTACTAATATTATAAATGCGAAAGTTTGGGAGTATGGATGGTTGTATGGATATTTGTTACTCTTTCATGCAAAACTACCCAAAGGATTTTGATGAAACTTTACAATAATATAGCTTATAAATATATCAGAATAACACATAGGCTACATTTTATAAATTTTAACGTGAGTAAAACCGCGGGGTGCGGCTAGTAGGCTATAATGTCTAAAGTATAATGCGGGTAAAACCGCGGGGCAGAGCTAGTAGGTTTATACATCTATTAAAACAGAAGCATTACCCACGACTCCTTAACGACTGTCTACTAGATGACATATAAAACTGCGATAAGATTAATATATTCAAAAGTAAACTTAAAAACTACGAGTATACGGTATATTTCAGAATGTCAGAAATAAATTAGTGGCCTGTTCGTCTAGTGGTTAGTGACACTGACTCGTTCGCCGAGACGTGAGTTCGATTCCCAGCCAGGACAAATATTTGTGTGATGAGCACGATCATTTTTTCTATGTCTGGGTATAATTTATTTATAATATGTATGTAATTCGAAATATATAAGTTTTGCTTTGACGGCGAAGAATATCATCACCCCATCCCATCCCATGAGGGGTGCAGAAATCGTCCCGAGGGAACGGGCAGCATCGTTTTTCAGTGAGCTATAACCATCAAACTGTGATCGCCAACTCCTCTGCCAAACGTGAAGATTATGGCATATCTTCCCCATTCTTTGGGGGGGCTTTTGTCTAGCAGTGGACGTTATTTGGCTGTTATGATAAGTATGTTTATCAGTTGTATGGTTGCCACAGGCTCTGCCTAGTTTGGGATCTGATGGCAGTGAGTCCCGCGAGATATTTACTTATGAAATATACATAATTGTGACGCTTTCAACACGTTGGAGTCAAAATCACATATAATATTGTTACTTTGTATTACATTTTAAGTGAACTATTGTACGTTTTAATGAGCAATATATTTTTTAAGTAAGGTTAACTTGGAATCTGCATGACGACAACCGATGATATTATGTTTTCTTTTCATGTCGTAGATATAATCGTCGAAACTTGCACTAGGTGAGTGAACAGTAACAGAAACACTGTTGAAGTCAACGCGCATTATAATGTTCTACTAAATATTAAACAGTAGAATTATGTCTTTACATGAAGCCAACCGTGCAGTGCATTACGTAGCAGCTACTTATTAACACAGTCTAAAAACTCAGTAGGATTCCTTTATAGTTAAGCATTCTTAAGATTTAATTACTTACATGTTTGAGGTAAAATTTCTTTTTTTTATCGGGATTAGGCCCTCCCTCTTACGCACCCCTGCAACTCCTGTAAGCCAGGATCAACAGTGGCACCCAATGAATTGACACTGAGCGGTGAGGCTCAGGCATGTCCCGGGGAATCGCTTTAACTGTCTTGGATACCTCAAGGAATCCAAGACAGTCAAATATATATATTTCTTTTTTATGCTGGATGAGTTTGCGCTTGACTACGATCTCACCCGATGGTAACTGAAGATGTGGTCGAAGGTGGACCGCGCGTACCCGTAAGATGCCTCTTCACTCTAGCTTTGAATAAACCCAAATTATATGAGTCTGGAAACACATCGTTCAAGAGGATATTCCACAGCTTAGCCGTGCGGATGATGAAGGAGGAAGCGCTTCGTACGGCATAATGGGTTAACAACAAAGCGGTGGAGACCCTCCCGTTTCTTTCTTTTCTTTACGCACGCTTGACTTGGGGAGTAGCTGCTGAACGCGTGGCGAGAGCGTCACGCAAAGTGTGTTCGAGCCGAATGGAAGATGGAGATATAAGTTATATATAACAGAAGATAGAAAGAGAGATAGTTACGTTTCGTATTTTACTGTAGGGGCAAGAGAGAGAGGTGCGGGTACGCATTTTCTTTTCCCCTTTCTCTCATAGCCATATAGATTGAGCTAAAGAAGTTTTACTTTAGTCGTGTGGTCTAAAGTACATTGACTTATATGTAAAACTAGCTGTGCCCCGCGGTGTTACCCGCGTTAAATTTTATAAATTTTCTTTGCTATATACCTCACGGAGCCCGATACCTTTCCAACGAATGCAAAACCGTGGAAATCGGTTCGTGCGTTCGGGAGTTATAGCGTCAGGAAGGAAAACCCGACTTATTTTTATATGGTAAAAAAAGAAGACTAGACACGCTGTTTCGAATAAAAACTCTGTCCCAGTCAGGCTGTGCACAAGGTGAGGCGCGCGGCGCTGCAACTCAGTGAGCAAATTCTCAATATGGGATTGCGCGTCTAGTAGAATACATATAGGTCAATGCTAAAGTACACTCTTTTTTATAATATTAGGTTTAACCAATTTAATCACAAGTGCAGCTCTGCTACTCAACTTCTTCTTATTAGTTGTTTTAAACTTATCTGTGGAGAGTTTTATTATTTAATTGGAAAGTTTGTTAAAGAGTTACTTGTTTTGTGGAGTTTTTGTTTTGTGGGTATTAAGTTAAACCGTTTTTATTTTGTTTTACTAACTGTGTGCAAAATATAATCTAAAAGTAGCTGAAAATATTTCAAACTTTTTAGTTTGTTTGGAAGTAAGTGTTTTGTTTTGTAAAACTATACGTGAGTTTTAATGATTAATTTAATAGATAGGGATCAACAGAAGAATGGAGTTTTATGAAATAGGTTCAAAAGTTCTTAACATATAGACTGCTAAATTAAATAAAGACCGATGAGCTCTGTGTATGCGGTTAAGTTGGATATTCGTTAATGGTCGTGGGTTAGATCCCCGTACCAATCTCTCTTTACAAACTCAAAGATCTCTGTCATGGTCTGGTTCGTTAAGTGCTTCGTACTTCGAGACGAAATTGAATTAATATTAACTGTCTCGTTGGCCTAGCGGTAGCGTGTTCGACCACAGATAATGATATCCTGGGTTCAAATCCCGGGTCGAGCCAGTAACTGATTTTGGGATTTTTCTGTTAAGAAAATTTCTCAGTATCAGTCTGGAAATTTGCGGTATTACACCCCCGAGCCTCGAAGCGCACGTAAAGTCGTAGGTCCTGGGGTTCTACCGGCTAAGTCGCCGAACATCGATTTCTTAAATGGCGTTCTAATAAATAAAGGTTAAAAATGACTTAATCAATCGTTAAATCGGCTTCAACGTTGAAAGTCGATTCCGGACCATTTATGACGTCACATGTGCTCATGGGAGCCGATTTAACGATTGATTAAGTCAGTTTTAACCTTAATTTATATGAACGCCATTTAAGAAATCGATGTTCGGCAACTTAGCCGGTAGAGCCCCTGTACGTCACATCGAAACATAAAGACTGATGGAATAGCAGGTGCCCTTGTGTTTGCGTACTTAGGTATTTGTGTACTATAATATGTCCGCTGTATATGGATAGTTGCATTGAGACTAGTCGTGGTAGCCGAAATTTGGCTAGGAGGACATTACTCGCACGTTAATATATCAGGGCCTCTACCGGCTAAGTCGCCGAACATCGATTTCGTGAATGGCGTTCAAATAAATTAAGATTAAAAATTACTTAATCAATCGTCAAGTCGGCTTAAACGTTGGCAATCGATTCCGGACCATTTATGACGTCACATGTGGTCATGGAAGCTGATTTAACGATTGATTAAGTAATTTTTAACCTTAATTTATTTGAACGCCATTCACGAAATCGATGTTCGACGACTTAGCCGGTAGAGCCCCTGTTCCGATCATTAGGAGAACGGCTATGATCATTGATTCAGATGCTCAGATTCCAATTATACTCTGACAACTAGCGTGACCTCTTAGTTTTAGGAGTAGTTCGTTTAATTTTGCTGGGTTACAGCAATACCTATAGAAATGGAACAAAGGCAAGGAAGAGGAAATCTATAAAACACAGTAAAGTTTAGTTCTATTTAATAAACATTTTGTTTGAACAAGTTGGTCCGCCGGAGCCGGTTCCCACTCTGTTGACAGAGTTCACAATACGTGTATTACATGTTTGTTTACAGACCTACTTTTTGTATTTCACCTCTGCTTGTGTGTGAAAATATTACGTCGTAGCGATTTATGGGTAATTGTATATTGTTGAGTTGGATGGCGAATACAAGGTAGATGAATTCGTTTTTAGGTAGGTATATTGTCGTTGAATCCAGAGAAAATAAAAGCTTCATTTATAAACAATAAAAACAACTCCTATTATGATCATATTGATGCGTGACAATATATATATATATATATATATATATATATATATATATATATATATATATATATATATATATATGCTTGCTTTTCACGCCGGAAGTCGTGGGTTCGATTCCCACCCAGGACAGATATTTGAGTGCATGAACATGTCTGTTTGTCCTGAGTTTGGGTGTAATTTATCTATTAAAGTATATATTTACAAAAGAAAAGTAGTATATTTATGTATATCAGTTATCTGGTTTTCCATAATACAAGCTCTGCTTAGTTTGGGACCAGATGGTCGTGGGTAAATAATGTCCCAGGATAGTATTATACACATACATACATAGACTCACGCCTGTTTCCCAGAGGGGTAGGCAGAGACAACGGATTTCCATTTGTCACGATCTTTGCACACGTCTTTTGCCTCGATTACTGTCATATGTAGTATTATATTATTATAATATACATATTATAAATTCTGTAGATTCTAATTACTAAATTTTGTTATGTAACAGATTCCAGCATACTTTCATTTTCCGTTATCGTATCCAATTTAAAAGGTGGTCGGGGAAGCTGCCTCCAATATTGTTTGGACTTTGTTATACGAACTATTTCACACTTTCTCTTTGATTGGATCCATACAAGCTATCTTTGGGATGCCCCGACATCTCTCCCTTCTTTTTAGGGACTTTTTTATGTAAAATTAAAGTTTGAGTAAAATTATAAAATAGCATTTCAACTTCTTAGGTTATGAAGTAAAACTTTTTTTACCGCACGCTTGACTTGGGGAGTAAGGTGACGAGTGCGTTACGAAAGGTGTGAGCGGGCGAGGCGAATGGAATTACCGTAGGGGTAAGGGAGAGAGGTGGGAGCACACATTTTCTTTTTCTCTTTGTCTCCTAGCCAGATACTTTTCGTATATCTCAGTTTTACTTCAGTCGTATATTGGTCTAAACTACAATTGTTTTTCTTTTTCAATTAATCACTCGAACAAGTTTTGAACACGATATATAACATACTACACGTACTGCATGTAATTTGTTCCATTTTAATATAAGTGAATATTATGTAGAAGTAGAGATATTTTAAGTTTGTAATTTAAGTTTATAGCTTTAAGTTTATAAAACTATTATTTAAATTCTCTGGAAATCCAGACACGGATTCCACGATACAGGCTTGCCTAGTGTGGGTCCGCAGGAAATGTGTAACTTGTACAATTTTTATGAAATAAAGATTTTATTATTATTATCATTATACTGTTTGCGTCCTAAACTGTTTAACTACAATCATCTACAGACCGATAGACCGATGTAATCTGCTATGAACATACCGTATCGTCTATCTAATTGAGCACAGATGAATAACTTTGAAACGGTGTTGGAAAATATATGATATATCAGACAGATTACATATAGAGGACCCTCCTTATACTTTTCCTCTGTTTTCCACTAAAAAGTAAGAAATTGTGCGAAAGGACATCAAAGATATGCTCTACAGCGGACTTCCACGAAGAGCCCTTCTATTTTTCCTCTGTCTTCCATTAAAAAGTACAAATTCGCGCGACAGGATCAAAGATATGTTCTACAGCTTTTAATAATGTCGATAGAGGTCAAACAGGTGTACCCTACCTTAGTTATCGAGGCATTGAAACGAAATCTACATGCCCATGTTTTAATAGATATTATAATTACGTACATCTAGGCACCCTATTCACAAGATAAGTTATCTGTAGTTTATTTTTAGACATGACTTATGCAGGCATAGTAACCTCCAAGGCCAAAACTAGATAAACAATACACTTACCTAATAGTTGACCTCCTAATATATATTACTAAATGCCTATCTACTTAGTTGTTACCGCTAAAATATTTGTGCCTAGTTATTTTAGTAGCTCTTATGGATTATAACTTGTTGTTAAATATATAAAGCGGCTAAGTGCAAATAAGACTTCATCAGGCTCATTTTAAAACATCTAAAGGAAAGTACGGGCCTTCCTTTAGATTTATTAAAAGCTGCCAAATGCGAGTCGGATTCGCCCATGAAGGGTTCCGTAGCAGCAAGTAACATAATATATTATATTTTTTTTATTTATTATTATATTTGAGTTGATTGAATGAAAGGTAAATTGTGTTTTATGACGTATTAAAAAAAATTAAATGTCTACGTACTTCATATATTTTTTTAGTTTTATCATTCTATTATTTTAGAAGTTACATGGGGGACACTCATTTTTGCACTTTGGAAGTGACTCTCGCGCAAACTATTCAGTTTAGAAAAAAACGATATTAGAAACCTCAATGTGATTTTTGACAACTTATTCATAGATACCACGAACGAAATTTGAGTTTCATAAGTATGGGGAACCCCCAAAATTTATTGTTCCTTTTCTATTTTTCTGTGAAATCTTAATGCGGTTCACAGAATAGATCTACTTACCTTTGTTCAACAGTATAGTTCTTATAGTTTCGGAGAAACGTGGCTGTAACATACAGACGGTCAGACGGACAGACAGGACATCTATAAGGATTACGTTTTTTTGCCATTTGGCTATGGAACCCTGAAAATGAGTAAGTAGCTTTAAAAACGAGAATATATTTGAAGAGGACTCATTAATGGTTTTAAAACAAAACCCTGTTAGCTTGAAACCTCTTTAACATAGATATCAATTGTGTTTATGGTATTCAGAATGTTGGCATTACAAACTTTAATAAAACGAGAATATGGTTGATTTTGAATTTTTTTATCATACGCTGAAATTAATGCGCCATATTATAAATCGAAAGTTGTCATGAAATAAACATATTAAGCTCTTTCATAGGTTCAAAATGATGAATAAAAGAGCTATGTGAGGACTATAAATTCATGGATGTCAGTAAATAGTTTTCGTATTTTTCCCATTGCAATATTGTTGACAAACAATATTTTTTCTTTTATTTAAAATCTGCATTCAGCTCTCAAGTCAATATCAAATGTGTTCCAGGGTCTTAAATTTGTAGACAACATTTCCTAAAATGACACCCTATAAGTTGATTCGGCTTATGTTCTTAAATCCTTGGATCCGGTGGTAGCATTAAAGCGCGACCGTCGTTTTAAACACAAGGTCCGTTATAATAATAATACTGAATTCATACCTTAATATAGACAGAACCATTCAGACAATATGTAGTAAAATTTAAATTTCAATACATAATATTAAAAATATCAACTAAACATAATCTCCTTGACAATAACTTAATACAAGCTAGCTAAATGTCACTACCATTATAAAATAAATTGTATACATGTTTTAACATTCCGTGTACCTAAATATCTGTAATAAGTAACTAGAAATATTAACTGTATTACTACAAACATGTTCTGACTATTTACAAGCGCTTTTTTAAAGTCTACGTAAATAAAACCTTTTTATTTTTTTATTTTATTTAAAAATCCAGATCTACTATGTGCCATCTTTTTACGCATTCAATATTTCCTTGTGGGTATAGTAAGCTCTTTGCCAGTTTCGTTGGTGTGTCTGCTCAGTCTTTCTTTGTTTCTCTTGCTGGAGTTGCGGACTTCCTCCATAACTGTGGGCATCTCCAGGTATTCACGTACTTCTGTGTACCTAACATACTAGTGCGCGTTTGAGATCATGAAGATGATATTTTGGAATGTCTGGACGATTTATACATAAGAATTGATTGCAGAGCCTCACAGTTCTACTCTATAGTCCAGCTGGGTTCTATTACAACTTTATAAACCAGGAGTTTATTTTATTCGAATGGAGAACAATTGATCAATGAAATTTAATTAAAATGTATTCAGTTGTGTAAGAAAGTACACAGCTAAAATTCATTTTAATTAAATTTTAATGGGTGGTCTGTTGGAATAGGTTCATTGAATATTTATATTCACTATTGAGCCTGATCACACAGTACAGCGACCAGATTCCAGGTTATTTTAATTTCGGGGTGGGACAATGCCTTCTGGGACAGGCAGATGGGAGACATGTAGGTTTTAATTAGTGATTGTTTTAGTTGTAAATTCAAACTATACAACTGGATAGTTTTTATTGAGAATAATAATAATATGGTGTGACATTATTTACACACGATACCAAACTAAGCAGAGCTTGTGTTATGAAAACCAGGTAGCTTATGTACAAAATATATATACGTACTACTTTTCTTTTGTTAATAGGTACATATTTATATAGATAATTACACGCAGACTCAGGACACATAGACATGTTTAAGTGCACAAATTTCTGCCCTAGGTGGGAATCGAACTCACGACCTGCAGCGTAAAAGGCAAGTATTTCCCAACCACCCCAACGGGCCAACAATGATACGCTACTTGAAATTTCAGGATTTATTGCTATTTGCTGGCAGGACAGTGTCTTCATTTTATTGTTAGGTTCGTATATTTTTCGTTGTAAGAACCACTGCATAGCTGTGTAAGAAGATATAGACATGGACGCTCCACATACCCACAGACGGCTTTCCGAAATGAAAAACACTTTAATTTATTCCAGTTAGAGTATTAGCAGCTGTCAGTTTCCCATAGCGGTGCATTCCTTATTTCTTTAATTTATAACTCGTGCAAATTATCTTGACGCAACTGGTCGAATAAATGAGGCGAAACGCGCTTTGGTGAATAAATATATTTTTGTTGAATTTATACGGGTCAGTCTTCAGAGACTACCAATAGAAGTGAAACCTATTTTCTACGCTTCTAACCTTAATAATCTATAATATAATAAATAGCCTTACACTCAAGGGTCGCGGGAAGCCGCTGGATGCGGACAGCGCAGGACCGGCTATCGTCGAGATCCTTGGGGGAGGCCTTTGTCCAGCAGTGGACGTCTTTCGGCTGATATGATGATGATATCTCATAGGAGGCGTGATGATGACACGAGTTTCACGCTTTTTGTTCACCCATGAACTAGACAGATAAACATACATGGGAAGCGTAACGTGAAGATGACGCGAGTCTATCGCCTTTTTTTCACCCAAAAAGTACCCATATGTACACAGTATACATATAGCTCATGGGTAACTTGACATGATGATAAGGCGAGTTTCACACTTTTTGGTTCACGCATTAAATACCCATATGTACACGTATACATACAGCTCATGGGAAACTTGACATGACAATGACGCGAGTTTAATGATTTTTGATGATGATGATGTCAACCAAAAAGTGATCAACGCACCTAAAGAAGATTTTACTTCAATAATCATATTCAAAACTGCCAAAAATAAACTTCTCTTAAAAATGGCACGGTCAAGCATATCCTGCTCTCTTAACATTTGATAACATTTTTTGAGGAAGAAATACGAGATTCAACACTACGTACGTTTTGTTTGATTTTAGTATATAGTAGTAGTCATATTTTTCATACAAATCAGTAATTTACGGTTACCGATTTAGGTCACGCATGGAAATTATTTAAATGTACTTAAGAATTATTCTACCGTATAAAGAACAATACTAACAGTTAGGTACTCTCCAAACTAGCTTAACTCACAAACATTTGAAATATATTTGTGAAGCGATAACCACAGCTATGTAATAAGGTAACAGAGTTGATATTCGTGTAACACGAGGTGTCAATAATGCATTGAGTTGTTATAGATAATACCAGTAATACAATTAGGCACGGGCAAGGTTTCAGAAGAAGCCAGTGTGACACTACGCAGGGTGAGGAGCACGCGTCGACATGGCACTAGCTCAAGGTAAGCTATTTTTATACCTGAAACTGAAAACAAACAATATATTTCCAAATAAACTGGCCCACTTTGGCCCACCCATTAATATATATTCGCCGTTAAACTGTACATACTAAGGCAACGAAGTTTTACAGATTTTCAGCGATACACATACGCAAACAACCTTGCAGCAATAAACGCTTTGAAACTGTTTCATATAATGAAACAGTTTCCGTTATATGCGTGTGTTTTAAAACTGGCAACTGACCAAGAATAACACTTTAAATGACATTCCCTTCATCAAATGTATTTTCCCCATCTGGTGGCCTTACCCATGTGTGTTGTGTAGGATCACTCGTTTGTACCATAATTGTGGTAAATCAAATGTGCGCCTAGAAATATAGTAGTTGTTACCCGGGCTGTATTAACTCTGCTAAGTCTAAATCTTAATTAAAATACAATACTACTTTCACATAGTGACCCTTAAATATTAGTTTAATAACGCTGGGATATGAGTAACAGTTAAATTATACATATGCTAGAAGAAGGACATAAAGGAAACTTGCTTAAAGTTATACGTACAAAAGCCAGCACATCCAGCTACCGCAATCTGTCAAATTTCTTTTATAAATTTTCATCTTTATCATACAAGTGTAAGATTTACTTTCAATTGGGGAAATTTGACAGATTGGGGTAGCGTTAGATGTGCTGGCTTTTGTACATATAACTTTAAGCAAGTTTCCTTTATGTCCTTCTTCTAGCATATGTATAATTTAACTGTTACTCATATCCCAGCGTTATTAAACTAATATTTAAGGGTCACTATTTGAAAGTATTATTTTTTTTTTCAGTTTTAGATTCAATATCTACATTTGTAGTAATTATTTCACATATTTTCTATAAATTTCTTTTCAGTAAGAAGAACAGTGGACTGTTCTTCTTACTTTGACTTCGGTCCATTTCAATTTGTTTTGACTGTACAGGGTTAATATGACAATAATTTCCGTAGTTTAAATTATTTTTGAATAAAAAATTAGCTATATTAAAAATTATATAAATCGATTCAGTAAACGATTCTGAACAAACTATTTTCAGGATGTGCGTTAGTTAAGTTACATGTTGTATATGTCTAGGTGGCATAGGCAACATATTAGTTGCTGATTGATTCAGTAACCTATTAAACGCGATCACCATGAAAATTATTATCATCATCATTCTTATACATACATACATACATAGACTCACGCCTGTTTCCCAGAGGGGTAGGCAGAGACAACGGATTTCCATTTGTCACGATCTTTGCAAACGTCTTTCGCCTCGATTACTGTCATTATATTCTTCATTCATGCTCGCCGGTTTAGGGTACTTCTGACCTGCCCTTTATTGAGAACGTCTCCGTCTCATTCTTATGATTTAGTATATTATATTGTTATATATTAAAAATAGTATTTGGCCAGTTGTCGTGGTTGGTAAATTCTTGCCTTTCACGCCGCAGGTTGTGTGTTCGATTCCCACTCAGGACAGATGAACATGCCTGTTTGTCCTTTGCCTGGGTTGTAATAAGCTATATAAGTATGTATTTACAAAAGAATCAGACAATATGTAGTAAAATATAAATTTCAATAATTAAACCTAAACATAATCTCCTTGACAATAACTTAATACAAGCTAGCTAAATATCACTTCCATTATAAAATAAATTGTATAAATGTTTTAACATTCCGTGTACCTACCTAAATATCTGTAATAAGTAACTAGAAATAATAACTGTACTACTACAAACATGTTCTGACTATTTACAAGCGCTTTTTTAAAGTCTACGTGAATAAAATCCTTTTTTATTTTATTTTAGTTAATAGTATATCAGTTATCTAGTTTCTCAGATGGCCGCTGGATTCTGGTTGGATCAGATGACCGTGTTTATTATTTAATGCCTACCGTTAAGTCAGTTTACACCTTTTACATAGATTAGTAAAAGGTGTACTTGTCAATAGACCGCCATAAGCATAGACTATAATAACATTTTATTTCTAAGTCTACGCCATCCCTAATTTCAAATAGCTAAGTATTGGGGGACACTACATAAATTCAGTACCCGTTCAGTAGCACTACAGATTAATTAGATAAAAAGCACTTTATCACGTTTACCCACTTCAACCTTAACATAATGTAAGAAGTATATCTATATATATAAAAATCAATGCCACTTTTCGTTGTAATGTTATAACTCAACAACGCCTTTACCGATTTGGCTAATTTAGGTCTTGAATTATTTGTGGAAGTCCAGGGAAGGTTTGTACGAAGGTTGGAAAATATTAAAAAAAAGTCTTGAAAAAGCTAGCAATTTAAAATATTTTTTTGTTTGAATAAACGAACTTAATAATCATTTTTTTTATTACTATGCCTAATACGTAGCGAAGCACGTACCGGGCCGCTAGTTTTACTTATATACTTAGTACTTATTTTTATCTGCATGGCGACTTTATTTCGTAATTATTATATTCGGTAAGCTATTGCAGTGCCATATTGCTGTTGCTCGCGTGTTTTCACCCTTTCTGCTGCAATTGTGCCAGAATATCGCAGACACTATTAATTCATTATTGTGTATTACGAATAATTCTAGAAAAGACTACACTACTGTGTTTTTTTAATCTATAAAAATTTATATATATAAAAATCAATGCCACTTTTCGTTGTAATGTTATAATAACTCAACAACGCCTTACCGATTTGCCTAATTTTGGTCTTGAGTATTACTAACAAATAATATGGTTGTGTCTGAAATAAACGATTTATTATTATTTTAATCTACTCTTTTATTTTTGATGTGTCCGACTCCAGAAATTTATTTACTATTTACTTACTTCATCGGTCTAAAGTATTTTATAAACTATTTTAATTGCTCCTGTTATAACGTTGCCATGGAAACGGAATCATTGACCAATTAATTCACTTCTTAACCACAGCTTAAGCAGCTAAACCGTGACCTCCAGTTTTTAAATCCTCCGCGGCGAGGATCGCGTTGCCCCCTTAACACGTGATCGGTAATACCGTGCAAGTGATCTGACCCCCATTTCGAATTCCATCTTTTTACTTCAGCGGCCGCCTGAGATGTGGCCCATAAGGGTGCCCTCAGGTATTAGTCGTTTAAATTAAGCTACTGGTTGAGAGCCTTTTGCGCTAGCCAACTGCTCGTTGTTTTCAATTCTGTAATTTGATATACTATTGCTAAATGTAACAATAATAGCTTAGTAACTTGCTATTTATTATTTATTTAAGAATATTAAAAATACATGTGAGGAAACAGACCGCACGGACGGACTAATTTAAAATATTTTGTTACTTTAATTACTGTTTTTAAACTGTGTTCATGTAATACATTGTGAGCTTGACAAGTACAAGTGTATGTAAATACCCAAGTGCTGAATAAATTTCATTATTTCATTGTAAATCATAATCCTATTATGAACACTCGGGGTGGGGGCTACCGCCTGATTCGCAATCGTAATCGTCATCGGTGTTGAAATAGATGAAGGTTTAAAATAACTAAATCATTCGTTCAATCGGCTTCAACGTTGCAAATCGATTCCGAACCATTTATGACGTTACGTGTGCTCATGGAAGCCGATTGAACGAACATCATTATTAACCTTAATGCCGATCTCGATCACTATTAGTGAATCACGAATTAGGCGTTAACCTCCCTGGAAGGGAATTGGCATGTATTATTGCGTTATTTAAAAGTAAATCCAAAACTAAGGCACCCATATTTTTTCTTTTTGCGAATTAATGAACTTTTCATTCATAATTTCAACTTTGAAATTTGATGTATTCTAAAAAGACGTAAGCGGCAAATGACGTCATAGATACGGTGGAATAACAATCGATGTTTGCTTTTATTGAACTACCTCGTCCGCCGTATTAGTGACGTCATCACACCTTTTTTAGTTTTTATTTTTTTCCTCAGAAATGAAGAAATAAAAAAATAAAAAAAAATATGTATTTGAACTCAGGATACAAAAATAAAGAAACGGTATTTTTGTTTTAAGGTGGTGTCTGTTTTGAAATGTTGTCAATTCCCCAGGACTATATAATAATAATAATATCCTGGGACATTATTCACACCGGGCCATCTGATCCCCAAACTAAGCAGAGTACCTACTATGGAAATGTGAGAATTAAAATGACTTAATCAATCGTTAAATGGGCTTCGACGTTGAAAATCGATTCGGGACCATTCACATGTGCTCATGGAAGCCGATTTAACGATTGATTAAGTCATTTTTAACCTTTATTTATTTGAACGCCGATCCACAATCCCGATGTTCGGCGAATTAACCGGTAGCCCCCCTGGGTGGGAATCAAACCCACGACCTGCGGCGTGAAAGGCAAGCATTTTCCAACCACTCCAACCGGTGAAACTATGTAATGTTAGCTCCAAATTTCTGAGGTATGCAATAGAGATTATGAATCAGTGATTTAAATTCTAATTGTACAATTATGAACTACTAAATGAAACTGGGCCACAACATTATCTATCTTTTATCTAAGTTACATATTTGTATCTAAAACAATTGTCATTATTGCGTTCGTTCTCACCGCAACTCACGTCGTATCTTTTAACACTGACTGAATAAGGACTGGTTTACACTAAAAACTTACTAAATGACATTTAAATAATAATAATATCTGGGGACAATGTCACACAGATCATCCTAGCCCCAAACTAAGCAAAGCTTGTACTATGGGTACCAGGCGACGATATACATACTTATATAGACAGATAAATACTTAAATACATAGAAAACATCCATGACTCAGAAACAAATATTCGTGCTCATCACACAAATATTTACACTTACCGGGATTCGAACCCAGGACCACCAGCTTCGTAGGCAGGAGCACTACCAACTAAGCTACGGTGACCGTCAAATGAATACGGTGACCGTCAATAGTGAGCCAATTATTCTTATATTATGCCACTCATAGCGTGAGTGATCCTTACTTACTCCGTAAGTGATCGGCGAGGTTAAGCAACTAGGCTCGCGGTTAGTTCATAGATGGGTGACCACCAAAGTGGTTTAAGTCCTGAGCTTCTCCGTCTTCGGGCACGTTGAGCTGTCGGTCCCGGTTGTATTCATTAGACAACAGTAGTTTGTCGTTTAGCCTTGTCAGAGGTCTACTAGGTGGTTTGAACAACTCTGACACTAGGGTAATCACAGCCCATACGATAAGTAAGTAACTATTATGGCAATGGCGTGGTTGGTACCTACATCCTTGCCTTTCACGCGGCAGGTCGTGTGTACGATTCCCACCCAGGGCAGAAATCTCTGGCATGAACATGACTGTTTGTCCTGAGTCTGGGCGTAATTATCTACATCAGTATGTATTTACAAAAGAAAAGTATCATATGTAGTATATCAGTAATCTGGTTTCCATAGTACACACGGCTACATATCAAGCTATACATTTCCAGTATAAGCTGATCTCGCGTTGTATAGGATTTCCATACAATCAGAGTTCAGCTACGTAGCCGTGTGTACAGTCTCTGTTTAATTTGGGATCAGATGGCCGTGTGTGAATAATGTCCCAGTATATTTATTTTTTGATATAATAAAAAAGCATCACGCTTTTTAAAAATAAAATAAAAAAGGTTTTTATTCACGACCTTCTGCTGACAACTGATCCGAGCAGTCATTCAGTATCGGTCTCAGCCCCGCTGGGAACGTCTGACCACTGCCTGGTGAAGTCTTTGTTGACCTGCTCTCCTCCAGATAAGAGCCCTAGAGGCACGAGGCGAGTGTGGCGATACGAGTCAGCAGATTGGGATGAGATGCGGCACTTTTTTGCGTCTTATCCCTGGCGGCAAATGTGCTTCTCCTCGGGTGACCCCTCGTGCTGTGCTGATGAGATTGCGGACGTGATTCGGCAGGGGATGGAGTATTTTATTCCATTCTCCGACATCCCGCTCGGTCACAAATCCCGGCCCTGGTACAATTCAGAATGCGCCCACGCTGAGGCCCGTAAAGAATCTGCTTACCAAGCCTGGATCAAGGCCCGCGATCGAAAGGCTAAGGCGCGTAGAGTTCGCGCGAGGAAGAGAGCCTTCAATTCTGCCGCTAAGTCCTGCAAGCGGGTTTTACGTAGGGCACGTTTCGATCATGTTGGACGTATCGGGGCCAAAGTGGCATCGCACCCTCCGGGTAGTAAGCAGTTTTGGTCCCTGTCGAAAGTGGTTGAAACGAATTTCTGTCGACCCACTTTGCCTCCAATGCTGAAACCTGATGGTTCGCTGGCTCATTCTGCAAGAGAAAAAGCAAATTTATTTGCATCTCTCTTTGCAAGCAATTCGCGTCTGGACGCTGGCTCCAAGCAACCACCAACTTTACCTCGTTGTGACTCTTCGATGCCGGAGATCGCAGTACACAATAAAGAGGTCCGTAGAGTATTGTGCAGTCTAGACGTGAATAAGGCCAGTGGACCCGACGGCATTCCAGCAAGAGTGTTAAGGCAATGTGCACCTGAACAGTCTCCTGTATTGACACGCCTGTACCGCCTCTCTCTTGTAAAAAGAACAGTGCCTAAATCATGGAAGCTAGCAAATGTGCAACCGGTGCCCAAAAAGGGAGACCGTGCTGACCCTGCACATTACCGTCCGATCGCCATTACCTCCATCCTATGCAAGGTTATGGAAAAGGTTCTGAACAGTAAGCTGCTAACCTACCTTGAAGACAATGATCTCCTCAGTGACCGTCAATATGGCTTTCGCCGGGGACGGTCAACTGGCGATCTTCTTGTGTATGTCACGCACTGCTGGGGCGAAGCCATCGAGAGACACGGCGAAGCACTTGCCGTGTCGCTCGATATCTCGAAGGCTTTTGACAGGGTCTGGCACGCAGGTCTGCTCAGCAAGCTTCCTGCTTATGGCATCCCAGCTGGTTTTTGTAGCTGGATATCAGACTTCCTGAGTGAGCGGTCGATCTTAGTGGTCGTTGACGGCTGCTCCTCTGACCTCATGGCTATTGATGCCGGAGTTCCTCAGGGGTCGGTTCTCTCTGCAACTCTTTTCCTGCTGCACATCAATGACCTACTTCAGCCTGGTCTTGTTGGGTACGCAGATGACAGTACGGTTTCAGAGAGATACTTGTCCAGCGCAACAACCAGAGGGGTCGAAGTTCGTTCCTTGAGAGAGGCCATGGTAGAGCGGACAAATTTGACCTTAAGCGTTGTCTCCCAGTAGGGAGATGACAATCTGGTCACTTTTAACGCCACCAAAACACAGGCGTGTCTTTTTACCGCTAAAAGGAGTCTTTTTGATCAAACTCCTACTTATCGGGGTACATCTGTACCTGTGACTGAACGGCTCGAGCTCCTAGGCATGGAGTTGACATCCAGTCTCAACTTCGGTGCCACCATCGAGCACAAAGCCCAAACTGCGGCCAAAAAGCTGGGCATCCTAAATAAGGTGAAGCGATACTTCAAGCCTGGACAGCTTTTAACCCTTTACAAAGCACAAGTCCGATCCTGCATGGAGTATTGTAGCCACCTTTGGGATGGCTCAGCTAAATATCAGCTTGCTGTGCTTGACTCGGTGGAACGCAGGGCTAAGAGGCTCATTGGTGACGTAAAAGTGATGGATGCCAAGCTACATAGCATAGGTCTTCTACAGATTGTACTTCGGTGAGTGTGCCCAAGAACTCCACGACCTCATCCCACCGGCCCCCTTCTACCATCGGACATCCAGACGCACTGCATCTTACCATCCTTACCTTGTAGCTATTCCACCAATTCGCACTAAGCGTTTCCAAACGTCTTTTATAATGCGCACAGCAAAAGAGTGGAACTCACTGCCTGCGTCGGTGTTTCCAAAAGCTTATAACCCTAATCTCTTCAAAGTTAGAGTGAACAGGCTCCTTCTGGGTAAGCTCGCTCCATCGTAGACTTTGTCTCTGTCATCTCTGACATAGACTAGAGTCAAGAGCAAACCCATAACAAATAAAAAAAAAAAAAAAAAAACGTAGACTTTAAAAAAGCGCTTGTAAATAATGTCAGAATGTCAGAACATGTTTGTAGTAATATAGTTGTATACATTATTATTTCTAGTAACATAGATATTTAGGTACACATTGTATGAAAACATTTATAAAATTTATTATATTATTAGATTTGATATTTAGCTAGCTCGTATCAAGTTATTGTCTAGAGATTATGTTTAATTATCTAGTTTAAGTCTAATTTTTTTTTCATGAGCTATACACGCAGTCGTCTCATGGACGGCGTCTACTCGTTATATCGAGACACTAGTGATTACGCCAGAGATGTTTTAGGGATTCACATAGTGGATGGTATAAGATAATAATAATTTATTTTATTTCTCCACAAAGGTAGTTACGATACTTACAATTAAATTGATAATTTAGTGTATATATACAACATGTAACTTAATTAACGCACATCCTGAAAATAGTTTATTCAGAATCGTTTACTGAATCGATTTATATCATTTTTAATATAGGTATTTTTTTATTCCAAAAATAATTAAAACTACGGAAATTATTGTAATATTAACCCAGTACAGTCAAAACAAATTGAAATGGACCGTAAGTCAAAGTAATAAGACTTAAAATCGCAGTTTTATTTGTATTCATACAAATTCCATCATTCAATACAAAATAAAGAAAAATAAACTTTATTCCAAGAAACTTATTTAGTAAATAACAATGCATATAAATGTTAAATTGAAAATTCCGTGTATGTATTATGATTACAACATAATATTCTAATTGGGGTGTTTGAGGGTGTGCGTTAATTACCGGGATGATACGAGGTACACGACTCAGTTATTTAAAGAAGAACCATCCTTAATATCACTTGTGGAAAACGAAACTCTTCTAGTGTAACCTCTGCACAGTGTTGTTTTGTTTGGTATCTGCCTAGACCAGTGATAAACTTAAATAGATCAAGGAAATTTCGTAAACGTAGGTATAAGTTTATCTAAGTTATAAGTACAGAGATTTGTGAAATGAAATGTAACTAAGAGAATATTATTACGTTTTTATTCACATTACCTTAATGAAATGAAATGAAATAATGAAATTTATTCAGCACTTGGGTATTAACATACACTTGTACTTGTCAAGTTCACAATGCAGTACATAAACATAGTCGAATACAGTATAAAAATTACAAAAAAATTATTAGTCCGTCCGTGCGGTCTGTTTTATCAGATATATTTTCTTAATTCCTAAACTTAGTTCCAGATTCAAGTCTTGTGGTTGACGACAGTTTTAATTCCGTGCGCAATTATTTAAGCAGTAACCTTTATGGCGTCACTCCGTCTGTCCTTTGGTCTTTCACAGCAATATATTTTGCAACCCACCTCGGAAAGAGTATTTTTGTTCTTCGATATCTGAGTGCGAAAGGTCGTTTTTATCCGCTAGTCTTTAAGCATTTTGTCTAAATGCTCAAAGCCTCCAGACGATAAAGTAAATTTGAATTAAGAACATCGTGTGCACCAAGTTTCTGAATTCAAAACATCTTTAAACCTATTTACTTCTATCTCTATGGTGCCGAATTTATCATTCAACTTTTTTAATTTGTTTAAAACTCAGATTCGGAACCTCCTTGGTATACTTTTTTATAATAAAAAATATTGAACTCAATTTAATACAGTTTACATTTTTTTTATTAAACCGAAATATTACTTGTAATTTAAAGATTATTCGGTAATAATTACCTATCATAATAGTTAATACCCTAATTGCCATAAAAGTATCCTGTGATTGTAAATGATTTTTTTTGCATTTAGTCAAATCCTTGCCGTAGGTACTGCTTTTTGTAATGACCCATTCATTACAAAGAACAAAATAAAGAAAGAGATATTGAGATAGGTGGATTATAACGAGCGTATCTATAGAGAACAAGTTAAAGTGAAGCTTTAATAAAACTATTTTATTTAATTTTTGAAGTTATACTTCTTTTGGCGCGATGGAGAAAAACGATGAGAGTGAATTTTACCGATGCGCGCGCACACCAACACCAAAAAAATTAACAGCATGAAGTTAGTTCTAGGTGGTATGACAGTGAATTTTTACGCATCCGCGCGCGCATCGTAAAAATAACAGCATGAAGTTAGTTCTAGGTGGTATGAAAATTGATAACTATGTTCAAGTTGTATATTAAGAAGTATAACTTCTAACGCGTGTACAGAAGTACACACAAGTTTTTTTTTTATAAAATGGGATGGCAAAGGAGCAATTGCATCACCTGATGGTAAGTGATCACCGCAACACCAGGGGAGCCACAAGTGTGTTGCCGGCCTTAATTTTATTACTCTCTTCAATAATAATAATAATATCTAGGTACAATGTCACACAGATCATCCTAGCCCCAAACTAAGCAAAGCTGTACTATGGGTACCAGGCGACGATATACCTACATACTTATATAGATGGATAAATACTTAAATACATAGAAAACATCCATGACTAAGAAACAAATATTCGTGCTCATCACACAAATATTTGCAATTACCGGGATTCGAACCCAGGACCACCAGCTAGGCTGCACTACCAACTAGGCTGCGGTGACCGTCAAATCGTTCTTATTCGCATTTATATAAGTATTTACCTATCTATATAAGTATGTATATCGTCGCCTGGTACGCATAGTACAAGCTTTGCTTAGTTTGGGGCTAAGATGATCTGTGTGACATTGTCCCTATATATTATTATTATTGAAACATTCGGATGAAAAATACTTTATTTATCGTATGGGCAGTGGTTACCGTAGTGTCACAGTTGTTCAAGCCGCCCATTAGGCCTCTGACATGGCATAACGAGTTACCTAATGGCTACAATGAAAAATAATAATCACAAAACTATTTGTGCGAAACCTTGATTGTGCAAATTTGACACGGCGATTTGGCAGGATTTTTTTGATATTTATGAAACTATGGCGTTAATAGACTTAGGCGTAGTTATGTTAAGCAAATTGTTTATGGTGTTTTGATAATAGGAGTTTATTTTGGTATATACCGCTTTGAATTCTTAAAACCCGTTCCTAACAGGAACTACTCTTAAATTATACCTACCTACTACCTACCTACCTACATAAACTATATATAACATATCGGTTATAAAAAAAAATACTTGATGTTATTTTAATGTTGCTTTTAAGAATAAAATTAAGAATGACGTTCGCTAGCCCATGCATTTAGATGCCAAAGATATATTTTTTAAAGTTCTGTTTTTATTTTTTTATTACACAAAGTACCAGACGCCAGCACATCAAGCTACCCCAATCTGTCAAATTTCCCCAATCGAAAGTGAACCTTATGCTATTGTGATAAAGTTGAAAATCTATAAAAGAAATTCGACAGATTGAAGTAGCTGGATGGGCTGGCGTCTGTACATCCAGAGTTACCACAACTATTTATGGGTCCTACAAATAACTGTCCTGCGCAGGAATCGAACCCGGGACACGAATTGGCGAGACGACTGTCTTTACCGCTGCACACGTGTTATCAATCACTACTCTGGAAACAGGAGATTAACTTTTCGCGGACGCCAGGGGTATGATGACAGCTGTCATGCCTAGACCCTCTTTATTCTCACTCTTTTAAAATCGCCGACTTGCCGTCTTCTAGCTGTTGCTACGGTAAAATACGCTACCGCTAGACCTATGACGCAATCAGTCTTTATTTCGTTAGCAATAAGGGCGGTTTCCGTAGTGCCAATGTGAACACTGACGTGTTGTTTTGATGTGAAACATCTATAGCCGCACGTAAAACAGATTTCTGGCGTGGGGACGCATGCCGTGGCGACGCGTCGCCACGCTGTACGATAGTAGTGTGTACGGTGTGGCGACGCGTCGCCATGCGCAATCGACTTTTTATTTTATCATTATGACATATTTAGTTCCTATCACAATATGTTCTTTTCTGCATATTACTTTTACAAAATAATGTCGATGTTTCACATCTGCCAGGCGTCCCGTGACAGCTCACATTTTTTATTGATTGTACTATTGTATTAATCCAGCTAAATGCATAATTCGTTGGCACCGGGCCTCCACGGTTTAAATTACGCCGTAATGGCACAGTACTTTGAGAGAACGACCGCAAACGCACCACGTCCACCAGGGTCGACGAAAACTCCGATCTTCAATCGGACGTTGATTTCATGCATTACATTCATGCATCTCATGCATCGCGACGTCAGTAACTTTTTATCGGGACTAATCCCACCCTCTTACCCACCACTGCCAACCGTGTGCCAACAACAATGGCACAAAATGAAATGACACTGAGCTGTGAAGCTCAGGCATGTCCCTCCGGGAATCGCTTTAACAGTCTTGGCTCCCGCAACGACAGTAACCTCCCAGAGTCGAGGTTTGAACCACATAGGGGGTAACCTCCAGCGTTGCTTGATAGACGGCACACGCCTGCCTCTATTAACCGTCGAAGCAATACAAGCGTCTTAGGCTAAACGTTCCAAAAAAAATATATTGCGTGGTTACCAGAAGCAGCACTGAAAACCTCCAAGGCTAACTGTCAACATTATATTTAATAGAAAAACATGCCACGTCAATCGGTTGTCGTGTCTTAGTTTAATTGTCTTTACACTACAGATTCACTTATTATTCTTCATCTTTATATTGTTTTGACATGACGTTAACTATAACACCGCTTTACTGGACAATAGAAGTAAGTGTGGGATAAAACCACCAAGCAAATAAGACTCATGATATCAGCTGAAAGACATCCCCTGCTGGACAAAGGCCTCCTCCAAAGACCATTATATTTTCAGCGGATTTTCCATAATCGCCACGCTCGGCTGACAAGTCGACGATCGCAGTAAGATGGTCACCGCCTCTTCTAAGGTATATATTCTCTTGGGACTTTAACGCCCCCATCCAATGAGATGGGGTTGAGATCTTCTTGGATGTAAACCATACAGCCAAGTAAGACTATAACTAAGTAACCTATGCCAGGGGACCAATAGGGGTGTCCCTTTGGGATTCGACCAGGAGGCTATTATTATTACGCCCCCCATCGAATGAGATAGGGTTGAGATATTCTTAGATGTAAACCATACAGCCAAGTAAGACTACAAACTAAGTAACCTATACCAGGGGACCAAAGGGAGTATCCCTTTGGGATTCGAAGCGACTTTGGGATTCGATCAGGAGGCTATATTTCTTAGGCGACTCATGTAGTTCGTTCCTGACCGTACTCCCCCTGAACGGCGGAACCGATCTCCTTCAAACTTGACACAGTGGTAGTGACCGTCCTCATGGGTGCATACATCCGAATTCATACAAATCAGACACGCCAAGGAACACATCAGCTTAACCACACTCAGCTCAATATTTGCAACCAGCAGAATGAATTGCTGTTATGACGAATGGTTGACTGCCTGGTTGGTCGAGTGGTAGCGTGTTCAACTGCATACAATGAGGTCCTGGGTACAAATCCCGGGTCGGGCCGTAAAGTGATTTTTGGATTTTTCCGTAAAAATAAATTTCTCAGCATCAGCCAATTTGTCACAAAAATGCAACTTACCTATTTCTAAAATTGCAATTAATTAATTACCTACCATTGAGACCCTATGACTCATTGATCTGGAATGTGGTATGTAAATAATTCCTGGAATCGGAGGTGAGGGGGTGTTGTTTACTGAAAACTGTCGTTAAATACCAGGAAATTGATAATGAATTTTATCCACCTGGCTTGTTTATGGGGTCACACTGTGCATCAGCCCGAAGTCTGGGACTTGGCGGTATTACAACCCCGTGCCTTGGAGAGCACGTAAAGCCGTCGGTCCTGTAGCGAACCTCTTTCCGGTCGTGTCGCTAGTCGTCCCATCGGATCATGAGAGTGATGGAATAGAAAGCGCCCCTGTAATTGCGCACACACTTGTGCACTACAATATGCCCAGCGCAATTGGCTAGTCTCCATTGAGACTGGCCGCCGTGGCCGAAATTCGGTCGGGACGACATTATTATAGCGAATGTGTCGCACGCATTAACTTTGATTGAATCGGAACTAACCGGTCAATTGTTGTAGATTATTTATACACCGTACATTTAGTATTTCCATTTACAAAGCTTAATTACAACGCCAAATACAATACGAAAGTGCTACTCAAAATTAATACACGGAAATTACTATGACTATAGCCTACAGACCTTGACAACGAAATTACGGCTAGAAATAGTCTGTGCGGTAGGCCGTTCAGATGGAAGTAGATAGTTTGCAATCAATTATAAACTGATTACGCAACCATTACATTAGGAAAAAAATATCATTATGTAATATACAATGTACTAACATTATTATTATTATTCGGACTCACACGGACTCCTTACCTGCCGTGGACTTCTCTCTTGGCGCCTGTATTGCCGATTCCTGCCAGGCAACGACTATGCCACAAACAGATGGCTGGCTGGCGCAAAGTGTTGTGGCAGTATGGCCACAACACTTTGCGAGGTGTTGAGTATAGCTCTGCATCGAGATTCACCCGTCAGGTGGGTAGACCAGACGGGCACCTGGGCAGATGAAGGGTAGAGGACCGAAGGTCCCGAGGACCCCCGAGATGCAGCAAAACCCGGTGGAAAGCACCGTCATACTGAGTGGTTCATCCCGTCATCCCTTTCAAAAAAACTAAAATAATGGTAGGCTGAGCGATAAAACACATGTTAACAATACGATACTGCATGGAAAATAAGTGAGCTGTTACATTATTGTGTGAAACAAAATAAAACGCAATGTAATCAAGTTACCATTGATGGCGAAGAAAATGAATGACATTTTCTTCGCCATCAATGGTAACTCCCGATATAAGTATTACTTCTGTAAAACTCAGAATGGAAGGGCTCGAAATTCAGTACCATGACAATATAATTTATTACAAAATCGACGGACGATAGCCGATTCCATTTTTCGTCTACCTGCCGCTGTCAATATTCAAGTTTGACACTGACGTTTGACAACTGTTGTACTCGGATTATATAATATTGAGATGAATAATCGAATATTAGTTATGAGACGACGATTTATGTTAGATTATAACATAAATCGTTTGACGTTATATGATGTTTTAAGTAACGAGTTTTACAATTCTTATTATAATAACAAGTTGCATATTATATACTGCTGGGGAAAGCGCCCAAGCAAAAAGATCTCCACAATCGAGTTGTGTCCATCATTTGGAGGGATATGCCATAATTGCCACGTTTGGCAGGCGGGTTAGCGCGATGCTGTTGCCCGTTCTCTGGTCGTTATTTCCTCGGGACGACTTCTACACTCCTCATGGGATGAAATGGGGCGGTAATATTCTTTTCATCAACCCATCTTGGAAAGAGTATTTTTGCTCTTTGATATCTGTGTGGGAAAGTCGTTTTTATCCTTTAGAGGTTAAAGTAAATTTGAATTTAGAACATCGTGTGCACTAAGTTTGTGAATGCAAAATATCATTATATAAACCTATTTATTTCTACCTCTATGGTGCTGAATTTATCATACAACTTTTTTAATTAATAAAAACGAAGACTCGGAACCTTCTTGGTGTACTTTTTTTTAATTTGTTTGCGCAATGTAACTGTTCAATTTACTGAAGCTGTAGCAACGTTACTTTAAATTTATCTAATTATACCTAAGCTTTTATAAAATTAAAAAATTGTACTGCAATACCTACATATCATGATATAGTAATTAATACGTAAACTGCTATGAAAGTATTTATAATAAGTTTTTTTTTCGAATTTAGTCATTTCCTCGCTGAGGTGTGATGAAAAGTTACGTGTTGCACTCAAGTGCAAAAAATTTTCACCTTGTGCTCTTTTGATTTCCTCGCTAATGCTCAGGTTTCTAATTTTTGATTTTAGAATCCTTCGCTTGCTCGGTTATCGAAATTGAGCACGCGGTTAAAAAGCAACTTTGCACTCTTGTATAACATATAACTATTGTCGTCAGCCACACAGTACAATGTACGTACAGGTTAAATAACAACATTTAAATTACAATGTGTCGCAGTTGCTAAGGCGTTTCTCTTATTTATTTATTTCTCTCTTTAACACCTACCATTACAGGTCTTGACCTACTGCGATAGTTTTAGTATTAAGATTATAACAACTAAATTTTTAAACTAATTATTCATGCAACTAACTAGCTTTAATAGGATCTTTACGAGTTCACACAAATTACATGAGAATATATCCACTTTTTCGTGTAGGTACTAATGAATAGTTAATCTAATTGCTCGGGTGAGTGAGGTTTTTTATAACTCGGCGCCTTCATACTTCGGGTTCCAGCGGCGCCCAGGATAATTATTGCATGGCCTAAAAATGGTTGCCATAAGGTCAAATAAAGAAAAGAATTATAATTTTGCGCCGACTATTTACTGCTTTAAATCTAAAAATATGAAATGTCATATGAAGTTACGGTTTTGTTCATATATAAAAAAAATCAAAAGTGAATTTCCGTCAAGTGTCTAGCGCTGCCCGGCTAGCCAGAGTGGTCACCATACTTAGAGTAGCCATTTAAAGTAGATCCGCTAATACTCAACCTCTGGACCGCCGGCCTTTGTTATTGGCCCATCTGTCACAATATTTTCATTAATAAAGTAACTACATCGTTAACTTGAAATTACCTTTTAATTAAGACTTAAATAATCTTTGCTTGCAACCCTCGACAACATGACTGGAACGTATTTGTGGTCCCTATAAAAAAAGGTTGAGTTGTACCTAGATTTTTTTAAATCTCTCTTTATTTGGGGGTTTTTGTCTAAACAGATATGCCAACCCCACTGTGCCTCTTAAATTACATTAAAACTTAATACAATGTAACTACTTTACACTACATTAAACAGTTAAATAATATCCTACTAATAATTTAAACGCGATAGTTTGTAAGTATCGATGGATGGATGTTTCTTACTCTTTTACGTAAAAACTACTGAATGGATTTTAATGCAAATTAACAATAATATAGCTTATACATCAGAATAACACATAGGCTACATTTTTTAAAGATATTGTGTGAATTGTCCAAAATGTGACGATAAGTGTCAAGTAAGTAGGAAAAATCTACCATCTGCGAGCTATTCCCGCGTGGACTGCCAAAACTGCTAGAGGTACACATCCTACTAATATAATAAATGCGAATGTTTGTGAGTATGGATGTATGTTTGTTACTCTTTTACAACAAAACTACTTTAAAGCGGGTGAAGCGGGGCATAGCTAGTATTAACATAATTTCTGGTAAAGGTGAAATGGAGTCAAAAATGAAGACTACATATTGTTTGGCACCTTTAACCCCTCCTGGTTAACTAGTAGTTCTATTTTGCTACGTTTACGAGTTTTAAGATCACTTTGGCAATAATCAGGGAAGCGTATAATGAGCAGCCTAATTTTATGGCATAACTACCTCGTTCAATGTCTCCGTAATGATGGTAGGTTCTTCGCGTTTTACTCTATCAGTTAAGTGACGGACATACAAATAGTGTCACACTTTTTACTTGAAATATGTTGACGTCGTATATAAACCGGACAATATGATGTTGTTCGTAGAAGGCTGAGATTAGATGGGTCGTGACGTCTCCCCATACTACAATGTTATCTCTTCGGTATATGTTTGTGCTAACGGCGGTTCTTTCAGGTAAGTACTTACTGAACTAAATGTTTCATTAAAATAGGAAGTGATTGTTATTTTTTAAGAATAAAACTTTTAATAATCTTTATTTATTTTAAAAACAATAAATAAATACGGTGTTACAAATTTGTTACTGTCCGTGTGTTTCTTATAGTATTGCACAAATACTAAGATTTTCACATTCATTTACACAGACATTTTTATATATTAAAATAAAGTTCTCATAAGTTTTATAAAACTGTAAACTAATATTTATTAACTGATAATTATTAATAAACCTCCATTATTATTAAGAAATAAAAAAAAATACGAATTTTGACAACTTTAATAGTTAACCTTTTAAATTTTTTTCATTATAATTTTGTTGTTTGTTTGATCTAAGGACAGGGAAATTAGACCAAAAATATTAAGTATTTTGAATAACAAGGAATAGTATTTTAGCCGCTGCAATATCTTTTACTATTTTTCAATATTTAGTTAATAATCAGATTTGTATAACTACCTGCTATATATTTTTGGAATTTGAATTAATAGGCGTTTGAAATAAGCGTTTTAGTCATTTTTAACCAACTTGAAATGGAGAAGCTTAATAATACGACTGTATTTTATGTATGTCACGTGATTTCCTCGTTGTTTTCAGCCGATTCGCTTACAATGTCATTTGTTTGAGGCTCATTATGCCACAGGTCTAAGCTTTAGTACGATTTTAGGATGGTCTTAATATAGAAATTACAATGTATATTCTTTTTAAATAATGCTAAAATATTTTTTAGTCAACAGGGTTGGTTTTTGAAACCGTCCCATAATTCCAATCAGTTATCAAAAGGAAAACTTGAAGTAAGTTGTAAACAATAATTACGGAAGGTTATAACTTCTATGAGAATAGGTATATCCACTAAAATAAAACTATCGGGCATAGTCGAGTAAATATATATATAGATGCTGATATATATATATATATATATATATATATTCCATCGAATTAATTTTGGTCGTCATTAATCCCTTAAAGGAAAATTAGCAATACATTGGTAATGATTGTCTCTGCGCACACATTCAGAAGGTCTTTGTCAAGGAAGAACAAACTACGAGAAATCAGTTTCTGTACTTACTTTTCTTATCTTTTACAATATCCAATAATTAGTAATAATAAGGCACATTGTAAAATTCATCACTTTTATTTATTTATTTTCCTGCTAGAGATAATAATAACCAATAATTATAAGCAGCTGTAAATAATACTGTCAGTAAAAACTGTGTAGTTTCAAAAGGATACCTGATTACTCTCATTATTATAAATGAAAAGATTTAATTACTACATTATCTATGATAGATTAGCTTCGGAAATAAGACAAACTTGGGTCGGCAAACCAAATGGTTCGTGGTCTACCTGCTTGGTTCACCTGGGTGGACCACAGTCACTTTTTCTTGCCGGTGGTCCACCTCAGTCCACCTAGGTGGACCACAGACACTTATTCATTCCGGTGATCCACCTTTATAAAATAAAATGCATTTAACGGTTAGAAGTCATGTATTCAAAAAACGAAGAACACAAAATCTCAGGTGTATAGGGTAAGTTAGGTTTGAACTGAGAGTCAAATCGTCATCAAATTATTTTTGTTTATTTAAATCTGACACGTGCGATTACTTTTAGGTGGAACATGGCCTATAGACATTTTTGATTTGCATATTACTCAACATTTAGTGGACATCTGGCAAGAAAAAGTTTTCGTGGTCCACCCAGGTAGAGCACGACCCAAACCTGGGGCTCTACCGGCTAAGTCGCCGAACATCGATTTCTTAAAAGGCGTTCGAATTAATAAAGGTTAAAAATTACTTAATCTATCGTTAAATCGGCTTCAACGTTGACAATCAATTCCGGACCATTTATGACGTCACATGTGCTCATGGAAGCCGATTTAACGATTGATTAAGTCATTTTTAACCTATATTTATTTGAACGCCATTTAACAAATCGATGTTCGGCGACTTACCCGGTAGTCTTCCTGGTCGGCAACGCTTCTTTAACTCCATGTGACTCGCTCAATTCGTAGAACAACAAATCTAGGGTAACTACTAATAGTGTCTCTAATTATATTTAATAATATGTATACCTCGTAATGAGACTACGTGACGTACTCTGTACGTCAGTATAACTTAATTGTGTAAAGACTTAGCTTCACCCGTTCTACTAATAACTGACGTAAACGAGTCTTCCTAAACACGTGTAACAGCTAGATCGATCTTTACACCGAAATCGATCGAACAGATAATTTAAAAAGCAAAATGGTTGCCACACAAGCGGGGTTTAGTGTTCTTGTGAGCGTCTAATTGCCACTTCATAGGATTAGGGCACATAGCTCGTAGAGCCGTCAGCCACTGGGGCAGAAAGGTTCTCGAGTGGCGACCACGATCCGGAAGACGCAGCTTGAGCAGGCCCCCTACAAGATGGACCGATGATCTTGATAGCGCAAGCCCGGCAGTTGTGGAGATCTTTGGGGGAGGCCTTTGTCCAGCAGTGGGAGTCTTTCGGCAAATATGTTGATGATGATTTTGAAGTATAATTGTATTTTAGTTCCTAGAATGTCACAATTTTTTGGAATATTGTTTATAGCGTTGGCCATATAATCGTTTGTTTCCACAAGAAAATTACCTGTAGCTTTTGTACACTTCGAGAAATATTCATAAACCAGAGCAAAAAGCGATTTCGATTTACTACTTTTCTAATATAAAAAATTGTATTTACATTTATTAATCCGTTGCTGAACTACAATGACCCGGACAAACAGATATACAGGCTTAAGCTGCAAATCTTTTACACATATGGTGTCTGCGCTAATAAAGTGGTATATAATAGAAACGCAACGTGCATGTGAGGATTTTCCGGTGAACTAGCAGAGAATTTACGCGTTAAATTATCGTTATAATTACTTTTATATATTACAAGCTGTCCCGGCCAACTTAGTACCGACGACGGTAAAAATTGTTTTCCCGTCAATACTGTCTAAAGTCTCGTATTTTAATAATTATTCTAATGCATTGTAATGTACAACATTTTTCGTTTTTCCGTTCGGAGAGAAAACAAATAGCGGTAAAGAACGGCGACTTAAATATGCACACTCACTTTATTACACCCAGACACAGTACAAATGATCGTGTTTAGTATATTGGATCCGGGTGGGAATCGCACCCACGACCTCTGGTTTAGCAGTCAAGATAACTAACCACTAGACGAACAGGCCAGTCAAAATAGAAATACAACATTAGTTACGAATAATTAGTATTATGAAGTAACATTAGTTACTTTTTTTATTATTATTATTTAATAAACTACCAAGTATAGTACTTTATATGTATTACAATCTAGTCTAGAGACTAATAAGTAATTTTATAGTAACCTAAACTTCTACATAAACATAATTAATTCTAAGAATCAGTCCACCGACTTTCCTTAGTCATATTTGTTAAGGGGAAGACACTTTGTTCATGCGTTCTCTATAATTACATTATTGCTATCACTAATCACTAAATACACTAATCACGACACTAGTTCATAGGGTTTTGTTCTCTTTAATCGTCTCACTAGCTCTGTAATGTCGAGGAGCTGGACGGCCTTTAGTTACTGAATAGAAAATAAGATTATAATTAATTTGACAGGAAATGAAAAATATAAGACCTGTCTAAACTTTGGCGCTTTCTATTCGCCACTACACCGACAGCTCAATAATCTGTTAGTTCAGTGTCAGGAACATTATTATGTCCATAATGTCCTGAGTCGCTAATAAAGCAGGTAATCTACTCCATCTTTCAAGGATGTATTTCCCTTTTCTTGTGTCACGCCACGGTAAATCCTAACTTATTGTGGTGGGTGTGCGGGAGGGATAAGCTCCATAACAATATTTACTTAATACTTATCGTTCGTCAGCGTACGTACATTTTATCCCAAAGACGCAGGAAAAGCTGTTTGTAAGTAAAAGGAAACCGTGGCTCTAATCACATTGTTATACACCTGTCTATGTCCGTTACTTTTTAGGGTTCCGTAGCCAAATGGCAAAAAACGGAACCCTTATAGATTCGTCATGTCTGTCGTATATCACAGCCACTTTTTTCCGAAACTATAAGAGCTGTACTGTTGAAACTTGGTAAGAAGATGTATTCGGTGGACCGCATTTAGAATTTTACACAAAAATAGAAAAAGAACAATAATTTTGGGGCATCCCCATACATAGAACTGAAAGTCAAAACATTTTTTTTCATCGTACCCATACATGTGGGGTATAAATAAAATAAAATAAAAAGGTTTTTATTCACGTAGACTTTAAAAAAGCGCTTGTAAACAGTCAGAACATGTTCGTAGTAATATATAATTAATTTATAATTATTTCTAGGTACATATAGATATTTAGGTACACGGATTGTAGGAAATAATTTACAATAAGATTTATTTTATAACAGTAACGATATTTAACTAACTTAAATTAAGTTATTATCAAGGATCATATGTAGGTTTAATTATCAAAATTTTTAAATGTTGTTGTTGTTGTTTGTCGTGGGCACTGGAGGACCAGCCTCTAAGGTGTTACAAGTGCTTCGGCATCGGACACACCCGAGCACTCTGTCCGTCCACAATAGACAGGACGGACGCCTGCTATCGCTGCGGCAAGGAGGGACACAAAGCCGCCTCCTGCAACGCCGCCACGCCGCACTGCACGGTCTGTGCCGCCAGTGGCCGCCCTGCGGGCCACATAATGAAGGGGAGGAACTGCAGTCCTCCCCTTAAGAAGGGGAAAGTACAGGCGCCGACCCGGCCTGTCGTTGCCACCGCCGTCCCAGTGGCTGGGACCTCAGCGGCTGTGGAGGAGGGGGGTGCGATGACCGACTAATGGGTAGGGTCGAACATCGCATCCTCCAGGCGAACACCAACCACTGCAGAGCGGCACAGGATCTGTTGATGCAGACTGTGGCCGAGTGGTTGGTGGACGTGGCGGTGGTTGCCGAGCCGTACTCGATACCTGGCCGCTGGCTGGGTGATCGAGACGGCTTGGTGGCGTTGGTGTCGCGGCCTGCCACGGACTCCCCTCCCCTCTCGCTTTTAGAGAGGGGTCCGGGATACGTGGCCGCCGCGTGGGGAGAAATAGCCCTGGTCGGGGTCTATTTCTCCCCAAACCGCCCTCTAAGGGACTTCGAGGATTTTCTCGAAGTCCTAACGGCAGTCGTCGGGAGGGCGGCGCCACGTCAGGTCGTCGTGTTGGGCGACCTGAACGCCAAGGCGGTGGCCTGGGGCAACGCAGCGGCGTCCTGCAACGTCCGGGGGCGCGCCGTCGAATTTTGGGCGGCCTCGTGCGGCGTGTCCCTCTAAACAGGGGGGATGTTCACACGTGTGTGCGGCAACAGGGAGGGTCAGTGGTGGACGTGTCGTTCGCCACCCCTGTGCTAGCCGCCCGCGTCGTGAACTGGCGGGTGGAGATGGTGGAGACCCTGTCGGACCACCGATATGTGCGGTTCGACATCTCCACCCAGAGCCCGCGGGGGATGGCCCGCTCGGGCAAATCTCCCTTCCCGCGGTGGGCTCTCACCCGCCTGGACCGGGAGTCAGCCCAGGAGGCGGCGTTCCTCGAGGACTGGCTCTCGCCCCCTGTGGAGGGCACGGACGTGGACGCCGCAGCGGTTCGGCTGCGGGGGTCCCTGACCGAGGTGTGCAACTCGAGCATGCCTCGGTCTCGCCGTCCGCCTCCCCGTCGCGCCGTTTGTTGGTGGACGGTGGAGCTGGCGGGGCTCCGGGCCGCGTGCGTGGAGGCCAGGAGGGCCTACACGCGGAGTCGGCGGCGCACCAGCCGATGTCAGGCTGAGGAGGACCGCCTCTACGCCTCTTACCTAGAGGCAAAGACGGTCCTCAAGTCGGAAATGTGCGCCGCCGAGGACTCGGCAAAGGCCGAGATGCTGGAGGGCCTCGACAGGGATCCGTTTGGGAGGCCGTATAAGCAGGCGCGGAGCCAGCTGCGCCCTTACGGTCCCCCATTAGCGGAGACCCTAGAGCCGGCGTTGCTGGATGGGGTGGTTCGGTCACTGTTTCCGCGCAGGACCGACTTCACCCCACCAACGATGAACCCCCCGCTGGGGGGGGTGGTGGCTTCGCCGGAGGAGGAGGTGCCTCCAGTGTCGGCGGAGGAATTTCGCGCGGGGGTTCTGTCCCTCCGCGTGAAGAAGACGGCACCTGGACCAGATGGCGTCCCCGCACGGGTGGTGGCCATCGCAGCGTCCTTCATGGAGCAGAGGTTTCGGGACCTCTTCAGCGCGTGCCTGACGGCTGGGAGGTTCCCGAAGATCTGGAAGGAGGGGCAGCTTTGCCTGCTCCGGAAGGAGGGACGCCCGGTGGACTCCCCCTCGGCATACCGGCCCATCGTTCTGCTCGATGAGGTCGGTAAATTGTTCGAGGGGATCATCGCCACCCGGCTAAATAGCCAGTTGCGGGAGGTAGGGCCAGACCTGTCGGACGCCCAGTTCGGGTTCCGACAAGGGCGTTCGACGGTCGACGCGTTGGCCCTACTCAGGGGCCAAGTGCGGGAAGCGGTCGAGGCTGGGGACGGAGTGTTGGCGGTGTCGTTCGACATCGCCAACGCCTTCAACTCCGTGCCCCACTCGACCATATTGGAGGCACTCCGGTATCACGGAGTGCCCCAATATCTGCGAGCGATCCTGGCCAACTACCTGGAGGACCGGGAGGTCCTCCTGGCGGACAAGACGGCCAGGATCAGGCGCTACGGCGCGGAATCCGGTGTTCCACAAGGCTCGGTGCTAGGGCCCCTCTTGTGGAACATCGGATTCGATTGGCTCCTGCGGGGCACCCTCCTCCAGGGCACGAGTGTCATCTGCTACGCGGATGACACTCTCCTCGTTGCCCGGGGGAGAGACTTTCGGGAGGCGGCCTGTCTGGCCTCGGCTGGCGGATCCTTAGTGGCAGGTAGGATCCGCCAGCTTGGTTTGAGGGTAGCGCTGAACAAGACCGAGGCCGTGTTCTTTCACGGGCCTCGGCAGCGCTGCCCTCCAGACGCCCACATCGTCGTGGAGGGCGTCCGAATAGGGGTCGGGGCCCAGATGAAGTATCTGGGCCTCGTGCTGGACAGCAGGTGGCGCTTCGGCCCGCACTTCAGCGGGCTGTCGACGCGCCTGCTTAAGGCCGCGGACGCCCTCTCATGGCTCCTCCCGAACCTGGGCGGGCCCAAGGAGCGATGCCGGCGCCTCTATGCCGGCATTCTCAAAAGCATGGCCCTATATGGGGCTCCCATCTGGGCGGACTCCCTCCACAGGAGGGAGAATGCAACCGCCATCCGCAGGCCCCAACGGGCCATTGCACAGCGGGTGGCGCGAGCCTACCGCTCGGTGGGCTTCGCGGCGGCGTGCGCTCTGGCCGGCACCCCTCCATGGGAATTGGAGGCATGGGTGCTCGCCAGAGTGTACGAGTGGACGGCGCGGCGTAGGGCGCTGGGTGAGCGCCCCGCCGCGCAAGAGCGAGATGCCGTGCGGCGGGAGGCGAGGGACGCAATCGTCCTACACTGGACACAGGACCTCGCCTCCGCCACCTTTGGACGCCGGACGTTGGACGCGCTCGGTCCAGCCCTGCGGGACTGGCTCGAGCGCCCCCACAGTTTCCTCTCGTTCCGTCTGGTGCAGGTGTTGTCCGGACATGGTTGTTTCGGAACGCACCTGCACCAGATCCGGAGGGAGGAAACCCCGGCGTGCCACCATTGCGGAGCCGCGGAGGACACGGCGCAGCACACCCTCGAGGTGTGCCCAGCCTGGGCTGAGCTGCGCCGTGCCCTGACAGATGTGGTCGGGCAGGACCTCTCACTTCCCAGTGTGGTGAACTCCATGCTGGGGAGTGTGGAGGCTTGGGCGGCGGTTGCCTCCTTTTGCGAGGATGTTATGTCGCAAAAGGAGGCGGCGGAGCGCGCGCGGGAGGATGATCCTCTCGCGCCGCCGCTCCGCAGGCGAAGAAGGGGTGGGAGACGGCGGTTGTACGATCGTCGCCTCCCGCCTTCTGGTGGTGATTAGCGGGCGACAGGCGCGGGGGCGCCTTCGCTCGCATTGCAGTAATCACCACCCTCGTCGGGCGGGAACGGCCGAGCACTCGCGGTCGTTCCCGGGCCCCTCCACTTAGGGAGGGGCGTGCGGGCCCCGCTGTAAAGGCGGGCGGTCGTCGGTGGGGGACTGGACGTAAAGGCTGTGCCGGTTTCCCAGTCCTCCTCCAAATAGACGATGCGGGAGTGCCGCTGGGTTATTTTAGTGGGTATGCCGGAGTAGCCGGAGAGTCCCACATAACCCGTCCATCCCCCAATGGGCGGGTATGCGTAACGCATTTTTACCCACCGCAAAAAAAAAAAAAAAAAAAATTGTTGTTGTTGCTATATTTTTACTACATATTGTCTGAATGGTTCTGTCTATATTAAGGTACGGATTAAATGTTATTATTATGGCGGACCTTGTGTTTATAACGACGGTCGCGCTCTAATGCTACCACCGGATCCAATGCGCCCCAACTGAGAAGACCCAGCGAAACAAACTCAGCGGGTATCTATGGATAGGTCTTCAAAAATGATATTGAGGTTTCTAATGTTTTTTTTCTAAACGGAATAGTTTGCGCGAGAGTCACGTCCAAAGTGGTAAAATGAGTGTCCACCCCCCCCCCCCTGTAACTTCTAAATTAAGAGAATGATAAAACTAAAAATAAATTATGATGTACATGACCATGCAAAATAACAACGAAAATTGGTTTGAACGAGATGTAGTAAGTAGTTTTTTTTAATACGTCATAAATCTTAAACCGCAAGTTACCTTTCATTTAATCAATTGAAATACTTGCTGCTACGGTACCCTTCATGGGCGAGTCCGACTCGCACTGGGCCGGTTTCATTTTTGATGGGGCAGTGGGAATGCCTACGCATGCCCCCCGCAGCAAGTGTCTGCGGGTTAGTGTTTGAATTAGACTGACTGTCATTTGCGGTCAAATTGGTCACCATTTGTGACCAACATATTTATATTAAAACATTAACTGTCAAAAATTACCATTTTTGACAGTTAATGGGTCATCATGGGTCAATGTGATTTCAGTAATATTTTAGAACCTTTGAAGTATTTGTTGTGATAAAAGTCTACAACTTCTAAATTTAAACAAAAAAGTGATTTTTATGACTTATAGTATTATTATATAGTGTTAATCATTTTACATTTCTAATTATCCGTGCATTTAAGACAAAGTGGAAACGTTGCATCGCCTCGCGCATTGGCTTTGATGTCGTCTTATCCTCTAATGATATAATAGAAAATAAAACGTTGCTTCATTTAAACTTACATATAAATTGGGTACCTAAATAAATAAATAATTGGGTGGTAGTCGAGAATAGACAATAATATTTGAGTCAAATTGACTGAATTTGACAGTAAAGGACCGGTCAATTAAGATTATGACAATTGTGACTAGTCATATTCAGTCATTTTACATCTCTACTGCGAGCGGGTACTTTTCATATGTCAGACTCGCACCAGACATCATGTTACCTGGCTTGTTTGTCCAACGTGTCTCACTCAGTTACTTCATAACATAGAGTACATTTTATATACGGAAACTTCATAATTCCAATCCGGTATTGCACCTCATGTTCATATCCCGGGTCGAGCCAAAAATTCATATTGGAATTATCCAGCCAAGCAAGAAGGAATTGTGTGTGCAACCTTGGAAAATTGGAAAGGAGAGCAGAAAGATAATGTTTTTTATATAAAAGGCATTATAAGTAAATTATGTTAATAATAAAAAACATTTCGCACTCTACCATACTTTTGACACTGACAAACTGAGAAGAGATGACAAGCTGAATTATATATAACTGAGAACTGATACTATAAAACTGAGAACAGATTAATATTATTTGTCTTTAATGTCTATAGTCTTTGACAATAAGCCCTTAATGGTCGAATTTCGAACAAGTGCTGGAGATCGCACTTGTTCGAAATTCGACTACTAACGGTTTAATACGACGATTTTATTTTCACGACCTGCGGCGTGAAAAGCAAGCATTTGCCAACCACGCCAACTGGCCCGTCAAAGTGTAGAAGGTCAGTGACCTTAAATTTTTGAGGAATTAGCACTTTTTCTAATTATGTAGTTTTTACTTATGTTTTATTGGGATCGTTTATCTGTGGCAACATTCGCCCAAAACTGGTTTTATGTCACCTTGCCCGTTATGCGAATGTTAAGGTTGCATTAAAGTCAGAACCATTTTAAGATCTCGTACTAATAGGATTTTTTTATTGATATGAAATGTTTATTTTGCCAGAATAAAGGTTAAATTATAGATTTCTTGTAGCATTGTATTGTAGATAGGTCGTAAAACGATTAGAATAAAATTTATTTAAAATAAATTAAGTTATCTTTGCATTTGCTAACCATCTATCCATAGAGCCTCTGAAAGACCTTAGCAAAAAATGATCAACCAATTCACTTTATTGTTTAGCATACAATAGATCTCAAGGAAGGTTATATATAGTTACTCTTTCTGCAATTCAATTAGAATCAGTGCACTCCCTACAGGTTGGATCATTAACCAACGCTTCAACTTCTTATTTTAACTAGTCATTTCTCATTGCTATAGACAACACGGATACTAGAAGTACGGATATTAGAAAGAACAGACGCCAGCACATCAAGCTACCCCAATCTGTCAAATTTCCCCAATTGAAAGTGAACCTTATGTTTTGTGATAAAGTTGAAAATCTATAAAAGAAATATGACAAATTGGGGTAGCTGGATGAGCTGGCGTCTGTACAATTATGTAACCTAATCTTTCCCCACACTGGCAATTTGCCAAGGAAACTCACTTAAATTAAAATAAAAAGCTACCAAACATAATGTGTATATTACCGTAGCCTAGTTGGTAGTGCTCCTGCCTACGAAGCTGGTGGTCCTGGGTTCGAATCCCGGTGAGTGCAAATATTTGTGTGATGAGCACGAACATTTGTTTCTGAGTCATGGATGTTTTCTATGTATTTAAGTATTTATCTATATATATATAAGTATGTATATCGTCTCCTGGTACCCATAGTACAAGCTTTGCTTAATTTGGGGCTAGGATGATCTGTGTGACATTGTCCCTAGATATTATTATTATTATAGTGATGTCATAACGAAACGAATTAATTCGTAAAGTTGTAATAACAAGTACCAAACAAACTTGTTCCTAAACACGTGCACATTCATGAGTATGACAGACACGGTGTAAAATTGACACATCAATAAAACATTATTTATTAGACAAGGAACCTGCTAAAGACCTTAGGGGTACGAATGGAGGTAAGAAAGAGTAGCATAACTCGTGGTATGGCCTACGGCGAGGCTCACTGCCCCGCATGATGCAGCGTAGTGCGTGAGTGCGTGTTCTAACGTTGCTTGTAAGTATCTCCATTTGTATAGATAACACGCACAGTCCAACACACAGAACACGCATCTGCATTAACGCACGTGGATGCATGTTCTGTGTGTTGGACTCACAAGAAACGTTAGAACCCGCACTCACGCACTACGCTGCATCATGCGGGGCAGTGTGCCAATCGCCTTCTTGTAGCCAGATCTTATAGAGTAGAAGATTTATTGGAACGAAGTTCCTTATCGCGGGATGTGAAAGGGGGCTAGACGGAAAAAATTCTTACGAAAAGTTGTCACGGTACTTTTTGCAGCTGTGCGGCGTGCGCATGTTTCTCTGTCTGTCTCTCTCTCTCTCTCTCCCTTATAGAAAGCAAGCCAGATATTTTCATTTCTATTTCGCATTGAACAGTGTGGTGTCGCGACGATTATTTTTGTTGAGTGTATATAGGTTTTTTGTACGTAATAAATAATAAGAAATAACTTCGTTCCATGCGGGTGTCCCTTGACACCTCTCAAGTTTTTATTATGGTACTATGACTTAGTAGGGCTTAATAGCTATATTATTTACTAACAATTATTACACTGCAACCGTCATCCCTGCGACAAGCCATGGGAGACGGCACAGCAATGACTTATGTAGCTGCGATCCACCAACTTGAAATCATGTTTAGGATACTGTTAGAGCTGGTCCGCACCTTATAAAAATAAATAAAAATATAAAAGATTTTTATTCACGTAGACTTCAAAGAAGCGCTTGTAAATAGTCAGAACATGTCCGTAGTAATATATAATTAATTAATTTATAATTATTTCTAGGTGCATAAAGATATTTAGGTACACGGATTGTAGGAAATAATTTACAATAAGATTTATTTTATAAAAGTAACGATATTTAGCTAACTTAAATTAAGTTATTGTCAAGGGTCATGTGTAGGTTTAATTATCTAAATTTTAAATGCACAAGAGAACCGCATCTTTCACGTATTGTTGCATAAAACTATCTACATGATCGTCTGAGAACAGTCCCAACGCACTACAATGACGAGGCAGCCCCACCAGCACCCTAAGAGTATCTTTGAGTTTATCCAGCCCACAAGCTGCAGGTGTAAACGTTAGTACAGTAGGCTCGAAATAGCGTTATTTTAACACCAAGGAAACAACGCGCAAACCCGCGAGTTAGCATTTTCACTCTGACTGCCAACGCTCTTCGTCTCGCTCGATCACACCATTGTCTTTGAAGTCAGTAGTCAATACATAACAAAGATATTTAAATTGACAACGTATCTGTGAAGGCGCTCTGTTAATAATTAAAGGCGATACTTTGTCTACTGTCTCTCTCCCCCTATGCCTCTAGCACGAGTTCCTGCAGTTTACTTACTCGATCACACGTACAGTTTTGTCCCATACATTGGGCACCAGAATTTTAGTACTTAATAGTTTCCGCGAGAGGTGCTGGTGCTCAATGTATGGGAGGAAACTGTACGTGTGATCGAGTAAGTAAACTGCAGGAACTCGTGCTAGAGGCTCTGGTCTCAAATACTATGACAACAAAATCTTTGCTATTATATAATACCGACGCCAGCACATCCAGCTACCACAATCTGTCAAACTTCTTTTATAGATTTTCAACTTTATCACAAAAGCATAAGGTTCACTTACAATTTGGGAAATTTGACAGATTGGGGTAGCTTGATGTGCTGGCATCTGTACATCAATCCATGCATTTTGGTGCACTCTTCACATTTGCTTCTTACTTTTCATCATCATCATCATATCAGCCGAAAGACGCCCACAACTGGACAAAGGCCTCCCCTAAAGATCTCGCTATCTGCATCCAGCGACTTCCAGTGACCCTCACAAGATCATTGGTCCATCTTGTAGGGGTCTGCCTTCGCTGCGTCTTCCGGTTCGCAGTCGCTGTTCGCACTCGAGAACCTTTCTGCCCCAACGGCCGTCAGCTCTAGGTGCCCTGCCCACTGCCAGTTCAGCTTGGCAGTTCTTCGGGCTACGTCGATTGCTTTATGACAGGCTTGTTGGCGTGGTGGGTAGATACGCTGCCTTTCACGTTCGTTTCGGGTTCGATTCCCACCCGGGACAAATATTTGTGTGCATGAACATGTCTGTTTGTCCCGAGACTGGGTGTAAATTATCTATATAAAGTATGTATTTACAAAAGAAAAATAGTATATGTAGTAAGTATATCAGTTATCTGGTTTCCATAAAACAAGCTCTGCTTATATTGGGATCAGATGGCCGTGTGTAAAATGCCCCAGGATTTTATTATATTATTGCTTTGGTCCGCTTTGGTCGTTCTTATTCTTAATTGTTATTATTCGTATCTTTCCGTATCAGCTCGTACTAATCGTTTTATGACTCAATTAGTATAATCTCCATAGTGACAAATAAGATAATTAACTAGGCCGTTAAATTCTAATTCCAGTTCCATTTAAATTTAGTGTAAACTAATTAATATTGAGTGACTCAACCAAAAACTATCCTAAGTACCTTGGTCGGTACTTATCAACAATTTAACACATTGAATGCCAACTACGCAATATTGCGTAGGCAGTAGTCATACTGCCTACGCAATATTGCGTAGTTGGCATTCAATGTGTTAAGAAAAGGCAAAGTAATTCTTCGTCATTATATCCCTTACCTGAAACCAACACAAATATACATATAGATTCAAAACATCCTTCAATGATAAAAAAATATCAAGTTTACTTAAGACACTACTGAAGTAGAACTTCTTTAGTTCCACGCTACGGTGATCGCTTAACATCAGGTGGCCCGTACTTGCTTGCTGTGTCCAGAACGTCCAGAATCTACGGTAACCACTTATTAAAAATCGGATAAGCGCGAGTCGGATACGCGCACGAAGGGTTCCGTACCATTATCTATAAAAACGAGCAAATAAATTCACGTTTGTTGTATGGGAGCCCCCTTAAATATTTATTTTATTTTGTTTATTAGTATTTGTTCTTATAGCGGCAACAGAAATACATCATCTGTGAAAATTTCAACTGTCTAACTATCACTGTTCATGAGATACAGCCTGGTGACAGACGTACAGACAGGCAGACAGCGAAGTCTTAGTAATAGGGTCTCGATTTACCCTTTGGGTACGGAACCCGAAAAAACAGACAAATACAAACTTTACAATCTTCACATACGAAATGTCGTTCTCTCTTTTTTTACATCTACACTCCCGCCCGATCACACTTTTCGTAACGCATTCACCTGCTTACTCCCCAAGTCAAGGGTACCTAAAAAAATTTTACTTAAAAAGTAATTAATTCCCTAGAAAGGGAATTAATATTTAACTGTATTTAATAATTAACTGAAAAGGAATTAATTACTTTTTAAGTAAAATTTTTTTAGGTACCCTTGACTTGGGGAGTAAGCAGGTGAATGCGTTACGAAAAGTGTGATCGGGCACACTTTTCGTAACGCATTCACCTGCTTACTCCCCAAGTCAAGGGTACCTAAAAAAATTTTACTTAAAAAGTAATTAATTCCCTAGATGAGGGTTGATACAGATAGAGGAACCATTAGCTGTCAGCAGTTGCGTGCTGCAAACCCTTAGTGCCATGGCCAGGTAGTCAATATTAACTATCAATTGGTTGTAATTGTTGCTGATTATGTCTTGAATAGATATTGTTCAAGTTAATGATGATGACACTTGCTATTACTTCCTATAAACGTTGTAAGAAACGGGGTTAAGTAGAATTTTAGTATAATGTTGCCCACGTTGCCTTGGCAATGCGAGGCAGCTTGTTACAAGCTTGCTGAAGAAGTCAACGGCTCCAACATCCTACTTTTAAATGGTGCTATTTGCGGTAATTTGTTGTCTTGCCATCAAGAGCACTAGTTTCAAGGTCGGGAAAGAGAATTCCGAAGAGCGACCACGTCTCTGTTCCGTAAGTCATCACTGGCACGTAATAATCCAATAAAAAAAAACCAGTCACGAACTAAAAATTAGTGAGTTATTTAACGAGAACGTCACAACAAAAATTGCTAGCAATTATGACCAGTACATATCTAAATGGCGAGCAATTTCTGATTATATATTAGAGCTTAATCACAAATTGCTCGCAATTATGTCTCGTACAATTGTGAGTGTTTTTTATATTGATTTACGAGTTACAAAAAATCATTTTGATTGAATTGATCATTTAGTATATATATATAGTAGGTATTACGTAAAACAGTAACGATGAAATTATTATTATTTAAATTTTGAATTAGCTCAACTTTAGGGGTAGTTTATAGACAGTCGGCTGAACTGCCCTGACAGGAGACTGTTCCAAGACCCGCATGAGTGGCTGTACAGATATGCTGCTGGTCTATCTTTTCTTTTTCTTTTTAAAAAGTCCCGCACTAGGGAACCTAATCACTATGTCGCGGGGTACTTTACATACATATAATAGACGGACACAAATTACATAAAGACTCAGAACAACTATTTATGGGTCACACAAATAGTTGTCGGGCGCGGGACTCGAAGCGGCGAGGAGACTGTCATAGCCGCTGCGCCACACGTACAGTCAATCTATATAATAAATAAAATATCTGTGAATAATATATCTAGTAATAGGGTGATATATATAATATACTTGGGTCTTTTGTTTGATTGTAGGGGAGACCGGGGATAGTTGACTAGGTTTTTACTTAAAACTGCATATTTTTGATTTTTGGAGACATAAAGACAAAATAACAATATTGATTGATAGAATAACTATTAAACTTACAAAAAAATTTAACATCTAGTCCTAGTTTAGTATAGTATCTTCGCTGTTTTATGTAGGTACCTATTCGCTGTTATGTAATCCCAAACGAAATCGATAATATGACGACGAAAGGACACTACTTAATTTAATATTATAATTTAATGCCACTTACCATCATCTGAACAAAAAACTAAATATCTAACTTATACAATTAATGCAATCTAAGTAACAGTAGTAGTACACTAAGTATCAGTAATTATAAGTACAAAAAATATGTCAATTATCTCTCAGATTAAATTCAATTCTTTTTATACAATTACTTTTAAGATCCTTATATTTGAGCACTTATTTATATAGATAAAAATAGCGTCTATCAATTTCAATCGTTTTTTTATAATTATTCAAAAACAACAATTTTAATTGGAACGAAGTTCCTTATCGCACGTTGTGAAAGGGGGCTAGACGGAAAAAATCTCACGAAAAGTTGTCACGACACTTTTTGTAGCTGTGCGGCGTGCGCGTGTTTCTCTGTCTGTCTCTTTCTCTCTCTCTTATAGAAAGCAAGCCAGATATTTTCATTTCTATTTCGCATTGAACAGTGTGGTGTCGAGACGATTATTTTTGTTGAGTGTATACAGGTTTTTTGTACATAATAAATAATAATAAATAACTTCGTTCCATCCGGGTGTCACTTGACACCTCTCAAGTATTTTTAATTAGAATCGCAATGCATGTAAAAGGTTTATTGGACTTTTACAGAAATTGCAATTCTATATGCTCACAAATATTTTAATTAAGATCTTTACAAATCTTAGTTATAAATAATTCATTGCTTTCTCAAAATTTAAATCATATGTCACTTGTACTTTCTAAGCTATATAACCCGATGTAGTATCTGTTATGAATAAGTAGCCTTTATATAAGAACTGTCTCATTATTGTGTAACCGCGGTCATAAGCAAGGCAGCACCTACACAAGTATTGTACATTACTTACTGCGGATGTCTCAAGTTTGTATAATTTGTTATTAATTTAAGACAGATTTTTATTAATTTTATTTAGTTACTAGCTGTGCCCCGCGGTTTTACCCGCGTTAAACTTTATAAATTATCACAACTCCTCCCCCGTAGGTGATAGCGTGATAATATGTAGCCTATATGTTGACACGACCTCTTAGTAATATTCATGCAAAATTTCAAGTAAATCCATGCAGTACTTTTTGAGTTTAGCCCGGACATACATACAGACAAAAATTCAAAAAATTATATTTTTGGCTTCGATATCGGTTAGATCACGCCTCAAGTATCCTTTTAAAAAAATATTCAATGTACAGTTTTGACTTTCCTACGATTTTATTATATGTACCTATAGATTTAAATAAATCTTGAACTTGATCTATATATTATTTATTTTAGTAGCTATTACTAAGTGCTACAGTATTAAGATTTAAACCAAGTAAATAAAATACCTCGCAAAATTAAAATTACGGAATTGACAAAACGAGTTTATTTTTCAAAAGGAAGGATGAGAATAAGGTTGAATTTATGCCTGAAGCCCACTATTTCATGTTATGAATACTTTATTTATTTAAAGTTATAGCACAAAACTGTATAAAGGCGAAATTGATGCCAAAGGCGTATTCTCCCAGTCAACCTTAGGGTGATGCAGAGATAATATGGTAGGTGCACTGTAGACAAAGTATAATAAAAATTACTATATTTTTGTTCAGGCGTTTGAAGTTAACTATCCTTTCCTCCTGCGTGTTAAGTTATCCTTTATATTAAAATGATAATTGTTATCTGTAGATTAAATTATTCAACTGATTCATAGATTGTTATCTAACAGTTTTATTAATAATCAATTTAAACTATTAAAAAAAATGAGCCACGTATACTTAATGTTTTGCTTAACAAGTTTGACCAGTGATTCAATTAAGTGTAACACGATTCTTAAGTATCCAAGATTAAGTACCTGGGCGACCGAGCCACATCGCTTTGCTACTGACTTGTGAAAACAATTCTTGTACGATACGAGACCTGCATGGCTACCACGAGTCCATGTAGTTTACGACGTCGGTGATACTTGTCGTTTTTCCCGTACACTAAATAGCACCGCTCCTTGCGGAATCTCCAATGAACCTAAAAGGTTTAATGAACAATTTCAATAATTGCACGTGTGTGAGTGTGTGTGTGTGTGTGTGTGAGTGAGTGAGAGACTGAGCTTTTACAATGCCAACCAGAAAACTGATAAACATACTTATATATTCATAAATATATGTCTAGATAGATAAATTATACCGAGACCCAGACACAGAACAAATAATCGCACTCAGCACACAAAGATTAGTCCTGGGCGAGAACCGAACCCCCGACCTCTGGCTTAGCAGTCAGGGTCACTACCCACTAGACCAAAAGGCCTGTCATTACACTATTAGCACTGTAATTACAGTGTAACACTGACCGAACTGGTTGCTTTCGAATCATTATTAAGGCTTGAGATTTTCAATACTAATAGTAGTCTATTATAGAATTAAAATTTCCATAAAAATCTATTAAAAGTCTCAAGCATTAATAACAGGAAAACGAGCAATTTATTTTATATAAACAATTATTTGAGTGTACAACATGTAACGTAATTAACGCACTTCCTGAACATATTTGGTTCAGAATCCTTTACTGAATCGATTTATATCATTTTTAATATACGTACATGCTGAGATGGTTTGGCCATTTAGAAAGGATGAATGAACGAAGATTGACAAAAGAAGTATACCTGGCCTGTGTGAATGGGACAACCGAAAGGGGAAGACCACGTCGAACATTCTCTGACCAAATTGGAGATGTTCTCAGGAAAGGGCAGGTCAGAAGTTCCCTAAACCGGCGAGCATGTATGAAGAATATAATGACAGTAATCGAGGCAAAAGAAGTATGCAAACATCGTGACAAATGGAAATCCGTTGTCTCTGCCTACCCCTCTGGGAAACAGGCGTGAGTCTATGTATGTATATGTATGTATGTTAATATACGTAATTGTTATTCCAAAATAATTAAAACTACGGAAATTATTTTCATATTAACCCTGTACAGTCAAAACAAATTGAAATGGACCGTAAGTCAAAGTAATAAGACTTTTAAATCGCAGTTTTATTTGTATTCGTACAAGTTCTATCATTTACTACAAAATAAAGAATAATAAACTTTATTCCTAGAACATAATTTAGTAAATAACAATGTCTATACATGTTAAATTAAAAATTCAGTGTATGTATTATGATTACAACATAATATTCTATTTGGGGTGTTTGAGGGTGTGCGTTAATTACGTTACATGGTGTTAATATTCTGCTGGTCGAATTTCGGCCACGGCGGCCAGTCTCCAAGGACAGCAGCCATCTGCCTGGGACACATTAAAGCTCACAAGCGTGTGCGCAAACACGGACATTTTCTATTTCGTCTCTCTAATGATCCGATGTGACGACTTGCGACACGGCCGGAAAGAGGTCAGAAAAGGACCAACGGCTTTACGTGCTCTCCGATGCACGGGGGTATGATATCGCCATCTCCCAAACTCCAGGCTGATACTGAAAAAGTTTTCTTTACAGAATATTCCCAAAATCATTTCTTCATTTGAACCTAGAACCTCATTGTCTGTGGTGAACGCGCTATACACAATATACTCATGGGAAGCATGTCATGACGATGACGTGAGTTTCACGCTTTTGGTTCAGCTGAAAAGTACACATATATATACACAGCACACATCTAGCTCATGGGAAGCTTGCCGTGACGATGGATGACGCGAATTTCACGCTTTTTGTTCAGCTGAAAAGTACACATATATACTCATTACACAGTGTAGCTCATGGGAAGCTTGACGTGACGATGGATAACGCGAATTTCACGCTTTTGGTTCAGCTGAAAAGTACACATATATATACACAGCACACATCTAGCTCATGGGAAGCTTGACGTGACGATGGATGACGCGAATTTCACGCTTTTGGTTCAGCTGAAAAGTACACATATTATACTCAGTACACAGTGTAGCTCATGGGAAGTTTGACGTGATGATGACGCGAGTTTCACGCTTTTTGTTTACCCAAAAAGTACACATATATACACAGTATACATACAGGCTGGTCGAGGAGTTGACGTTCAAACGCAAAATTTAGATACTTTATGATGATAGATTACTCCTATATTTTGCGTTTGAACGCCACCTCTTCAGCCACCCTGTGGCTATACAGAGTGGCCGAGGAGTTGACGTTCATGGGAAGCTTGACGTATCGATGACGCGAGTTCGATAATATTTTTTTAACCGAAAAGTGATTAACGCGCCTAGTGAAGTTTTCACTTCAAACATAGTTGCCGTCTATTATTATATAGGCAATTATTAACGATTTTTGTGTTTATTCTAAAATGTTTTCTTAATTGATATAGAATGCTATCAATATGGCCCTATAATATATTTACAAAAAACCTGTCAAGGGCGAGTCGGACTCGCCCATGAAGGGTTCCGTAACAGCAAGTATTTTAGTTGATTAAATGAAAGGTAAATTGGTGTTTACGGTTTATGACGTATAAAAAAAATTACGTACTAGATCTCGTTCAAACCTATTTTCGGTGGAAGTTTGCATGGTAATGTACATCATACATTTTTTATAGTTTTATCATTCTCTTATTTTAGAAGTTACAGGGGACACTCATTTTACCACTTTGGAAGTATCTCTCGCGCAAACTATTAAGTTTAGAAAAAAATGATATTAGAAAGTTCAATATCATTTTTGAAGACCTATTCATAGGTACCGCACATGTATGGGATCGATGTAAAAAAAAATTTGAGTTTCACTTCTAAATATGGGGAAGTCCCAAAATTTATTGTTAATTTCAATTTTTGTGAGCAAATCTTAAAGCGGTTCACAAAATACATCTATTTTGTGAACCGCGTTAAGATTTTAACATTACAGCTCTTATAGTTTCGGTAAAAAGTAACTGTGACATACGGACGGACAGACATGACGAATCTATAAGGGTTCCGTTTTTTGCCATTTGGCTACGGAACCCTAAAAACGGGCCGTTATAAAAACATATAATTGCTGTTATATCAAAACTGGTTTGGACTGTGACGCTTACAAAACAGGCAATGTAATAGACTCAACGCATTTGGCCGTAATTTATGTCATCAGTCGAAGTTAATAACATAACAATCTTCTGACAGTGAACTTGACCATGATTTGAATATTTCCTTCGCAGTTTATTCCACTCTTGCGCGGGTATGCATTTTACTATAATTGCAATAAGTTACATACTTTAGCTAATTAACGTAAAGTGTTTATGTATAGATCTGTTTACGGGTTGGCGTGGTTCGCAAAAACTTGCTTTTCACGCAGAAGGTCGAGGGCTGCTGCCGATTGCGAATCCTATTTAAAGATTATTAAATGTATATATTTCTTATTTTATATATAAAAAAAACGATTGTCTTTTATATTGATTGACATACAATAAATATGTATTTCCAAATACATACATATTATAGATAAATTCCCACCGGACCTCAACAAAAAAACCGGCCAAGTGCGAGTCAACTCGCGCATGAAGGGCCCTGTACCTTTATCTATAAAAACGAGCAAAAAGAATCACCTTTGTTGTATGAGAGCCCCCTTAAATATTTTTTTTTAGCATTTATTGTTATAGCGGCGACAGAAATATATCATCTGTGAATATGTCTACTGTCTAACTATCACGGTTCATGACATACAGCCTGGTGACAGACGGACAGACAGACAGCGAAGTCTTAGTAATAGGGTCCCGTTTTACCCTTTGGGTACGGAACCCTAAAAAACAAGCGTGCTCATCACGCAAAGATTTTTCCCAGATGGGGATCGAACCCACGACCTATGGCTTCGCAATCAGGATCACTTACCTACCACTAGACAAACACGCCAGCCATCAAATAAGTGGGTAACTTATTCAAGTTAGACCACGACCAAGGCTGCACTATAACTACTCATAATTATTTGCGTCTAGTGTTAGTTTATGGTATAATTGTCTATGTTTTGCGGTTTTAAAGGCACTTTGTAAGTAGGTTATAGCTAAAGCACTTACAGAGTTAGGTATCCATACAAGCTTCAATTAGATACTTGATTCAAACTTGTCCATATAAAATCAATGAATTACTATGACTATTGGAACGAAGTTCCTTATCGCGCGTTGTGAAAGGGGGCTAGACGGAAAAAAATCTCACGAAAAGTTGTCACGACACTTTTTGCAGCTGTGCGGCGTGCGCATGTTTCTCTGTCTGTCTCTCTCTCTCTTATAGAAAGCAAGCCAGATATTTTCATTTCTATTTCGCATTGAACAGTGTGGTGTCGCGACGATTATTTTTGTTGAGTGTATACAGGTTGTTTGTTCATAATAAATAATAAAAAATAACTTCGTTCCATCCGGGTGTCCCTTGACACCTCTCAAGTTTTTTTTAAATATTCGTTTCGGTATTGGATATTATAAAGCGCGACAACTTATTTTATATTTATTAATATTTTTAGGTGGTCCTGGGTTCGAATCCCGGTAAGTGCAAATATTTGTGTGATGAGCACGAATATTTGTTTCTGAGTCATGGATGTTTTCTATGTATATAATTATTTATCTATGTATATAAGTATGTATATCGTCGCCTGGTACCCATAGTACAAGCTTTGCTTAGTTTGGGGCTAGGATGATCTGCGTGACATTGTCCCTAGATATTATTTTTATTATTATTACACACCGGCAGATCTTATTTAGGATTGCTAATAATAACCTTTCGGAGGATGTAGGGGTCATTCATCGGTTTAGATTTCTAGAAAAATGGCCGACTGACATGTTCACAGTGGCACCTGCAAGATCTAAGGAATAATTTTACGCTTTGCATTGCGAATCACACAAATATTATAAAAAAAACTTGTGTGTACTTATGTACACGCGTTAGAAGTTATACTTCTTAATATACAACTTGAACATAGTTATCAATTTTCATACCAACCGTAAAAATTCACTGTCATACCACCTAGAACTAACTTCATGCTGTTATTTTTTTTGGTGTCAGTGTGCGCGCGCATCGTAAAAATTCACTCTCATCATTTTTCTCCATCGCGCCAAAAGAAGTATAACTTCAAAAATAGGCGAAAGTTGGTGACTATGTAATGTTTGTTACTTCTTCACGTCTGGAGTGATTTTAATAATATTTGGTATGAAGTTAGCTGACATCCTGGATTAAGACATAGGCTATATAATAATTCATAAATTTTAACGCGGGTAAAACCACGGGGCACAGCTAGTAATGCAATAAAATTAAAATTTAACAGATTTGATATCGGGGATAAACACTAAGTACCTAAAACCCTGTATATGAAATGGAATTATTGTGTCAGTAAAAACACAGAACACGTGTATTATTATGCATTGTATAGTACAGGATGTATGACGACTTTATACACGGCTTAGATCACGATCCAATTCTTAATGACGTCAGTAGGCAATGAGGGATTTCCCTTTACCTATCAGTATTTTTGCTAACACGCCCATTCCAGATTCGAATTCATGTACTATTGGGAACATATCTGGTGAACCACCCATGGGTTACGTACACTATGTAACCTCCACTGCTTCATAGGTGAAGTGAAAGAACTCATCAACGCCCAGCCCAAACCTTTGGACCTAGAAAGCTGAAATTTTGCCCAAATGTTTTCTTTATAATGTAGACAAGGAATAAGGAAGGATTTTTCGAAATTCAACCCCCAAGGGGGTAAAACGGGGGTGCAAAGTTAGTATGAAACTTTGCCGTTATGGAAGTTAAAGGCATGAAAATTGGTATTTGGTCATCCAGTAAAAAATAAAACTTACGTGTTTCAGGGTTTTTGGAAATTCCACCCCTGAGGGCGAAAAAAAGGGGATGTAAGTTTGTATGAAAAATGTGCCAATTTTTAAGTTACACGCATCAAAATTAGGATTTAGCCATTTAGTTAAAAATAAAAAATATATATTTCAGGATTTTTGGAAATTCCAGCCCCAAGAGCGTAAAATAGGGGGTTTAAGTTTGTAAGAAAAATGTGACAATTTTGAAGTTAGACGCATGAAATTGGTATTACAGTTGAAAATTAACAATATATTTTTCTGATTTTTGAGAATTCCACCCCTAAGGGCGTAAAATGGGCGATGTAAGGTTCTATGTAAACTGCGACTTGAAGTTAAACGCATGTAAATTGGTATTTGAAATTTCAGTACTTAAATAATTAAAAATATATATTTCAGGATTTTTGAAAATTCCACCCCAAAGGGCACAAAATAGGGAATGTAGGTAAGTTTGAAGTTAAACTCATGAAAATTAGTAGTTGGCTTTTCTGTTAAAAATTATAAAATATTTATTTCAGGATTTTTTGAAATTCCACCCCCGCGGGCGTAAAATAGGGGATGTAGGTTTATACTGACTGACATATCAAGGCACAGCCTACACGGTTTTTATGACGAAGGCATCCCCAAAATAAGGGTTGTTTAAATACCACCCTTAAGGGTGGTATTTAAACAACCCTTTCATCCCTTAAAAATATATATCTTTCATCCCTTATTATATATCCCTTAAAAATATATATCTTTAAAGATTTTATGAAATTCCGTCATTTTTTGGCTTTGTATTTGACCTTGCAGTTAAAAATTAAAGTATATTTCGGGTTTTTTGAAAATTCCACCCCCAAGAGCGTGAAATTGGGGATGTAAGTTTGTATGAAAAATGTGACAAGTTTTCAGTTAAACGCATGCAAATTGGTATTTGGCATTCCAGTTAAAAATATATATTTCAGGATTTTTGAGAAGTCCACCCCTAAGGGTGACAAATAGGGGATGTAAGTTTGTATGAAAAATGTGACATTTTAAGGTAAAATCTGTATTTTGCCTTCCAGTTAAAAAATATAAATATATAGTTCAGGATTTTTGGAAATACCACCCGTAAGGACGTAAAATAGGGGATGTGAGTTGGTATTAAAATCTGTTATTTATTGGAGTTAAACGTATGAAAATTGGTATTTGGTCTTTCAGTTAAAAATAAAGCAATATATGTTTTTAAACCAAAATTCAGGGAATAATTTGTTGTTAAAACAAGGTAATCCAAAACTGATTCAATAGATCGACACCAACAATTTACGCCAACTCGAATTTTAGATTATTTCGTTTTTTTTTATGCCAAGTTGCTTAAAATGCCGTACTCGTTGTCGTCTAAATAAAGACTTAGCGTTTTATAAGATTTGTAACTTCTTTTCTTTGTGTATTTTTTATAAAAAATTTAAAAAAAATATATTATAATGAAATTGGGATAAAAAACTAATTTACCTAAAATTCGAGTTAGCGTAGTATAAATTGTTGGTGTCGAGATGATCGCAGTTGATCGCACCCAAAAAATATCATCTTATTTTTACTGATCAACAAGTTCACAATTTTGTAACAAGATGGCGTTCGTTCGTTTCAGATCGCGGGACTTATTTGGCATATCGGTTATAATAAATATATGCTTGAAATAAAAGGTAGTCCAAAACTGAATCAATAGATGATTGAATAAATCTCACCCAAAAAATATGCACAAATCTTAATTTTACCGCTTTACAAGTTTATAGTTTTGTTAGTAGATGGCGTAATCATCGTTTTAGATCGCGCTATGGTTTCGTTCACAAAATGTGAAATTAGATCTATCAATGCCGTGATCGTACCTAATCTAATGGAAGTTACCTTTCTGATTAATGCATCGTTGATTCTTATTTTACTTTATTTGACTTACTGGCAGTAAGGACAATTGCTATGTATTCTTCCTTTTTTTTATAATAGTAGCAAAGAAGTCCTTAGTTTCTTTCTTAGTTGGGGTATTTATAGGTTAGGTTTACTTAAATTCATATTGCTTGATTGTTTTAAATGTTACATTTTTTAGATTAAGCTAGAAGTAAGTAGTTACATTGGTCATCATTCAAAATTGTCGCGGACGAAGTCGCGGGCACCAGCTAGTATATATATATATATAGCCTTCGTTTCTGTTGATTTATTTTGTTTTGTTTATTACTTAAATATTAAGTCCCTATATCTTTTGTGATATTACGTAATAATTACAAAAGTAAGTAATTTTATTTTCTTTCTTTCTATTTCCTTAAATGAGGGGTTGTTATGTTGATTTTGATTTGATTATTATCAATAAGTGAAAATGTCAAAGACTGCAGAACTATGTGATTTAAAGACAAACAGTTAAACTGACTGATTATAATAACGTTTTCTTCATTTTTGTCTCAAAACATTATCCTTATAAGGATATTTCGGTTTCGGTTTCGGCTGAAACTGAGACCGTTGCCGAAATTCGGTTTCGGTTTCGGTCGTAAAAACCAGTTTTAGTCGGACACTAGTTGCACTATAAACACATGGAAAATGACATACCCAAGTTCAAACCAGGCAAATAACCCTTACTCACTCTAGGACTACCCGCTCTGCAGCCTCACCTGAGATCATCTTTAGAATTGTCGGGTGACATTGCGGTGTATGCTCGTTTGCTGGCTGTAGGAGAGAGGGAATCAGGACTTTAGTTGCAGATGTTGCTATCATTAAACTTAGGGGCTACGTTGGACGGTACTTTCCATCATGGATCATTTAACTTTATGTTGCTATTTCTATTAAGTTCTTAAGTCATTTACTTTTATTACTTAGTTGTAAAATAGTATTAGATTTATGTTATTTATGGTTAATTTAAAATTCATTTGAGTACGAATAAATTGAATTTTAGATTAATATTTGAAATGTTGCTGAATGTAGTTCACAATCTTTTGCAATTCTGTCGTGAAACATTATAGATAACTATATTGTATAAAATTAATGGGTTTACTATGGTACTAATGTCGTGCGACATAAAATATTTATTTATATAAGCAAATATTTATTATTTGTTAATACTAGTATACTTTAGTGGTGGTCCACCGTACATGTCTTCGATAGTTGCTACAAAATAAGCTTAGTCATCAGTTTATGGGTAAAATTTGGCTTGCTAACGCTCCATGATGTAAAAAATAAATGAAGAGAAATAGATATTTGTGTTATATTATGGTTCACTAATAACCACACGGCATTTGAAATACCCGGTAGTATAAAATTTTATTTATTCCGTTTACGTTTCTGAATCAGCAATTTTCAATTTTGCTGGTAATCTGTCTAATCCTACTTCTTATTCATATTATAAATGCGAAAGTTTGTGAGTATGGATGTTTGTTACTCCTCAACATTGAGTGTATATATCAATGCTCTTTCATCAAAAACTACGGACGGGATTTTGATAAAACTTTTTATTAATATAGCTTATATATCCGGATAACACATTGGGTATAATTTATAAATTTTAAGAAGGTTGAAATCGCTAATTTAGTAATAAAATAAATCCTAGCACTATTCTGGGCTAAATTGGAATATTCATCGCTTTCGCATTCGTTTTGGACGGTGAGACGGTTTAATCTAGCTTTTATTATTAAAATATAATTAAATATGACAGCACTTGTGACGCAGCGGTTAAGACAGCTGCCACGTATTTTTCAATCCATCGAGGTTCTAATCTTTATCTACATATCTGTATATCCTTCTGGCAAATAAACTCGTGACGTGGTAGTTATCTCACATTGTGGTTTCGCAGCTCGTAAAGAATAACTATCCGTCGAATGTTATGAGTTTAGTTTGTAAAACACTAAAAATACTTTAAAACTCACTTTTTTCCTTGTCTTCCGTTAAGTACGACAAAAAACCGGCCAAGTGCGAGTAGGACTCGCACATGAAGGGTTCCGTAGCGGCAAGTATTTCAGTTGATTAAATGAAAGCAAATTGCGGTTTATAACGTATAAAAAAAAACTACTTGCTAAATCTCGTTCAAACCAATTTTCGTTGTTAGTTTCTATGGTAATGTACATCATATATTTATTTTTAGTTTTATCATTTTCTTATTTTAGAAGTTACAGGGGGGACACTCATTTTGCCACTTTGGAAGTGTCTCTCGCGCAAACTATTCAGTTAAGACAAAAATAAGATTAGGAACCTCAATATGATTTTTGAAGACCTATCCATAGACACCCCACATGTATGGGTACGATCAAAAATTTTTTTGAGTTTCAGTTCTATGTTTGGCGACCTCCCAAACTTATTGTTCTTTTTCTATTTTTGTCTTAATAAATAATCTTAATGCGGTTCACAGAATACACCTACAAACCAAATTTCAGCAGCACAGCTTTTATAGTTACGGAAAAAAGTGTCTGTTACATACGGACGGACAGACAGACATGACGAATCTATAAGGGTTCTGTTTTTTGCCATTTGGCTACGGAACCCTAAAATAGCACTTGTAACTTCAGCTCCCGTAGCGGTGTCCAATTACTATCTTCAGGCTAACCTGGTGATAGGATCTCCCCACGTGCCTTACGGTGTCACGTCACGGTCAGTTACGTGGTGAGATCCTACCACCATTTAAACAGTAAGCGCATAGTCGATACTGATAGCATAAAGCTTGGCCGACGTTAGACCGCGGACTGACTTAACTTTCAGTCAGTTATAAAATAATATCTACGTCAGTGCGAAAGCACACAAGTAAAATAAATAAAAAAAAGCCGTTTTATCGAATTTTGTTTCTAGGAAACCTTTCATGTCTTTACTGCGACACCTTGTTTAATCGACGTCTTGTTACTGCGATGTTTCCTTACATCGAAAAACTGTACTGCGAAGCCTTGATCAATCGAAGCCTTGTGACTGCGATGTTATGATGAGTGGCCAGTTAGTCCAGTGGTTAGTTTCCCTGACCGCTAAGCCTGAGGTCGTGGGTTCGATCCCCAAACAGGACAAATCTTTGTGTGATGAGTATTATTATTTGTTCCGTGTCGGCTTTTAATCTATTAATGTTTTTTTTTTGTTTCCTAAATATAATCTAAATTAATATTCATTCAGACAACCGATCGAGCAGATATTGTGTTTGCCTACTAAATAATTACTTTAGGTGGACCAAATCCCGTGTTCATGCCCGTTTGAGTATGTTTCGCCGGACCGTCTCAACTGGGCCGTGTTGAAACCGGTAGTAGATGAACCTGCTGAGTTTGTTTCGCTCGGTCTTCTCAGTTGGGGCGCATTGGATCCGGTGGTATCATTAAAGCGCGACCGTCGTTTTAAACACAAAGTCCGTTATAATAATAATACTGATACCTTAATATAGATAAAATATAAATTTCAATCATTAAACCTAACCTTCCTACCTCCTTGACAATAACTTAATACAAGCTAGCTAAATATCACTACTATTATAAAATAAATTGTATAAATGTTTTAAAATACCATGTACCTAAATATCTGTAATAAGCAACTAGATATAATAACTGTATTACTACAAACATGTTCTGACTATTTACAAGCGCTTTTTTAAAGTCTACGTGAATAAAAACCTTTTTTATTTATTTATTTAATAATATGAATGTATTTCGAAATATACAAGGTGGTCAAAGATGTTTTTTGGAACTGCGTGACGATTGACCGCAGCCTAACTTAACTTTCAGTCAGTGACCGATATTTTTGTTGTGTCTATTATTTGAGGGGATCTGATATAATCGCCACGCTTGGCAGCCGGTTTGCCGGTCGCAGTCAGATGGTCATAGTACTCAGAAGAATGCTGCTGCCCGGTATATGTATTCCCTCGGGACGACTTTTACGGACGGTTGAAATGGGATGGCGATATTCTTCTTGGCTGTCAACTAAGTACACTACTCAACAGTGTCCAACTGTACTTGCTGAGATATGGCCATTTTTCATACCAGTACTGATAAAATTAATAATGTTTAAAATGTATACACAATTTTGTATTTCCGTATTTGTTATGAAAATAAAATAATTTCTTTCTTTCTTTCTTCTTTCTTTCAACATACTCTTTTAAAAATATACACAATGAGAATCAAAGATGTATTCGGGACCTACGTGACGATAAACCGCAGACTGACATAACTATTATGTATACATATAATAAAATCGACGGAAAGTCAAAACTGTACATTGAATATTTTTTTTGCGTGACGTGATCTACAATGAACATCGAAGCCAAAAATATAGTTTTTAGAATTGTTGTCTGTTTGTCTGTATGTATGTCCAGGCTAAACTCGAAAAGTAATACATGGATTTACTTCAAATTTTGCATGAATATTAATAAGAGGTCGGGTCTACATATTATCCCGCTATGACCTACGGGAGGAGTAGTGATAATTTATAAAATTTGACGAGGGTAAAACCGCGGGGCACAGCTAGTAAAAACATAAAACTGAAAGTCTTTAATCAATGTACAATAACCTGTTAAAAGATCCTTGCGATTTTATTGTCATATCGCCAACTCCCATCGCCAAAGCAAGGACTCGCACATTCAACAATACAGAGACAATCGTAGCTATATCTGACAAAGGAACATTAGCGTGATAGTTAAACTGAGGTCTACCGTGTACATAATGTGATGTCGTCAATTCTTTAAAATTTTGTTCGTAAGAATAAGTATTTTAGATAGCTAGTAAATTAAAAATAACATTTGGGGCAGTCTTTGGGGACAGCAGTGAATATGAATACAATCTAACTCACACTAATATTGTAAAGACGAAAGTATGGAGTGTGTGAGTGTGTATGTTTTGTTACTTCTTCACGTCTGAACGGCTGGAGGTATTTTAATAAAATTGGGTATGGAGAAAAAACATAGGCTTAGATTTAAAAATAATTCGACGCGGTTAATCTAGTAATATATAAAAGACGAAAGTGACTGACTGATCGACAACGGAAACCGCTGGGTGTGAAATCTTGAAATATGCACAATTGGTGTGCACTAAATAGAATTTTTTAAAATTCGTCTCCTTAGGTGTTTTCTTGATTTAATCATCTTCAAACTTGGCATTTCTTAATATGACTGGTTCGTATACTAATATTTCCCCTTTAAGTAGGGTTTGAAAGTTTACCTTCGGAAAGTACCTGCATCGTATAGGCCGAGAAGACACCCCGGTTGTCACCATTGTGGTAGCCCCGTTGATACGCCGCTTCATGCATTGGTGGAATGCCCAGCCTGGGAGACACAGCGCCGTGTTCTCGGGGCTGCAGTTGACATCTCGCTTGCAACGGTGACCGAATTCATGGTAGCAAGTGAGAGTGTCTGGAACATCATCGCCACCTTTTGCGAGGAGGTGATGTATGCAAAAGAGGTGGCGGAGCGAGAACGGGAGGCACTGTCTTCCCATGCAAGCCGCGCCAGGAGAACCGGGCGCCGGAGGGCGCATATCGCCAATCTCCGGCCTCCACGAGGAGTGGCCTGCGGGTGGTGGACTTGGAGCAGTCCACCCTCCGACCAGAATAGGCCCGAGACGGTAGTGTGCCGTGTCTGCGCGCGTCTCTCTTGAGTTGGGAGGTAAGATTGCCCCCAATGGACGTGGGGTTCATTTAAAAGTGGGCCAGCACCTGTCCAGACTGCGGGAGCGAATCCCGTGGTCTGGACTAAAGGTGGCTGAGGAACACCGTGGGGTTTTAGTCGGTAAACCCAGCCCTACCATCTGCCTGGGAGTCCGACATACCCCGTCGCTTCCCCAGCGGCGGGACGATCCATAAAGGATTTCCCCACGACAAACAAAAAAGGTTTGAAAACTTTAAGTAACTTGATCAAATGTAATAATTATACGTATTGTTTGTTTTGTTACGGACGAAAGGGGGAAGTACTAAACCATAGGACACAGAATAGGTTCTTTGAAACCTCTTCGATGTCTTATTTTGACTACCAAGTGACCGAAGCTAGAGGCCAAATTTCTTTTATAAATTTACAACTTTATCACAAATAAAATAAGGTTTCAATTGGTGAAAATTGACAGTTTGGGGTAGCTTGATGTGGTGGCGTCTGTACACATAGTTCATAGAACGTGACGAGAGGGTGACGCGAGTTTCATGATTTTTCTTTACCCAAAATGTGCTCAACGCGCCTAAAGAAGTGTTCACTTCAAAACAACGGTAAATAGTTACATTTCTAAGCAGAAAATCAGCTGGAAATGTTAAGCCAATATTTTTTTAAAAAACAGAAAAGTATTTTAAATATGCTCAATGGACAAACACACTTCAGTTACAGTTTCACAATAGTGTGGGCTGATAACAAACCAAGATTGGGGTAGCTTGATGTGGTGGCGTCTGTACACATAGTTCACAGAGCGTGACGGGAGGGTGACGCGAGTTCCATAATTTTTGTTTACCCAAAATGTGCTCAACGCGCCTAAAGAAGTGTTCACTTCAAAACAACGGTAAATAGTTACATTTCTAAGCAGAAAATCAGCTGGAAATGTTAAGCCAATATTTTTTTAAAAAACAGAAAAGTATTTTAAATATGCTCAATGGACAAACACACTTCAGTTACAGTTTCACAATAGTGTGGGCTGATAACAAACCAAGATTGGGGTAGCTTGATGTGGTGGCGTCTGTACACATAGTTCACAGAGCGTGACGGGAGGGTGACGCGAGTTCCATAATTTTTGTTTACCCAAAATGTGCTCAACGCGCCTAAAGAAGTGTTCACTTCAAAACAACGGTAAATAAATTTCTAAGTAGAAAAACAGCTGGAAATGTTATGCTAATATTTTTTTTAAAAACAGTAAAGTATAAAGTATTTTAAATATGCTAAATGGACAAACACACTTCCCTTACAGTTTCACAATAGTGTGGGCTGATAACAGACCAAATAATTATTCAGTATAAGTACCTACGCAAATAGCACCGTAACATTGCAACTTAGTTACGGCTGTTTAAAACGACGTACACTATACCTATAGTCACGGAAGACATACATAATTACGTACATAATAATAAATGAATTGCTTTTTAGAGTTCCGTACCAAAGGCTAAAACGGGACCGACCTTATTACTAAGACTTCGCTGTCTGTCTGTCTGTCCCTCTGTCACCAGGCTGTATCTCATGAACCGTGATAATTAGACATTTGAAATGTTCATAGTTGATGTCTGTTGCCGCTATAACAAAAATACTAAAAACCAAAATAAAATAGATATTTAAGGGCGCTCCCATACAACGAACGTTAAATTTTTGCTCGTTTTTATAGATAGTGGTACGGAACCCTTTGTGCGCGAGTCCGACTCGCACTTGGCTAGATTTTGAAAATAAGCCTCGTTTATTTAGTCTACCGATAGCATCTTCAACTATTAAACGTCTTGGGTTTGCCTGTACTTGTGGCGCAGCAGTTAAGAGAGTCGCCTCGCACCGCCGTTACCCGGATTCGATTGCCGCGAAGTATAACTATTTGTAGGACTGAATAGTTGTTCTGAGTCTGGATGATAAAGAAAATATTTTTGCAAAATTTCATGGTCTCCAGCGGTATCAGTTTCTGAAATGTACAAGTGACTTTATTATATCTATAGAATAGAACTGATTTTATTATATGTATAGATATAAAATCTATACATATAATAAAATCGTAAGAAATTCATAATTGTACATTGAATATTATTTAAAAAGGATACTTGGAGCGTGATCTACAATCGACATCGAAGCCAAACATATAGTTTTATAGAATTTTTGTCTGTATGTATGTCCGGGCTAAACACGAAAAGTAATGCATGGATTTTATTCAAATTTTGCATGAATATTACTAAGAGGTTGGGTCAACATATAGGCTACATATTATCACGCTATCATCTACGTGGCATGAGTTGTTATAATTTATAAAATTTAACGCGGGTAAAACCGCGGGGCACTAGCTAGCTAGTATATCGATAATATTGATTTGGCTTTTATATTCCACATGTAACCTATGATGCTTGCGGCAGACATGGTAGTAATCACACACTTCCGGCCAGCCTGATTAGATCTGGGGACGTTATTTGCTTCTAGGACCAGAACTATTACGTCATAATTGAGTTACCTGCTCTACTTCTTCGAAGAGTAGTCGTTGTTGTAGGCTCTCGCCATCAGTGTGCACGCTATAATTATGTAATTATGCTATAGAGATCTAGCGAATTAAAAAGTTTTCTCGACCACATGTTGTTTATGAATTAATTTAATCCTTTTATTAGTCTTTGGGGAAGCTGGATCTGAGCTGTGCCCCTAGCTGTGGATCTGGGCTGAATCTGAGCTGTGGCCCGAACCCTATAAGGGTGCCCTCAGGTATTAGTCGCTTAAATTAAACTACTGGTTGAGAGCCTTTTGCGCTAGCCAACTGCTCGTTGTTTTCAATTCTTTAATTTTAATATACAATTTTAATATAAAAAAAGCTAAATATAACAATAATAGCTTAGTAACTTGCTATTTATTATTTATTTAAGGATATTAAAAATATATGTGACGAAACAGACCGCACGGACGGACTAATGTTTATGTAATACATTGTGAGCTTGACAAGTACACGTGTAAGTATGTAAAGAATACCCAAGTGCTGAATAAATTTCATTATTTCATTTCGTTTTTCGATATCTTTCTATTCCAAGTTTTTGTTCAATTTGGTTGTTTTAAAGACAATTGAAATCGTTTGCATGTTAATAGAAGTGTAATTATTACTTTGTGTGCTTTGCGTCCGCGAATTGTATGTTTGGAAAGTACCTCGGATACATCTATAAAAATAGTGCAGGCGTTGTCTTTTTTAAATAAAAGGCAAGCATTTACATTTGTTAAATTGAGAATATGAAAATTGTGTTATAGAGATCCATCAATCTTCACCAACAATAGTGTATCTCACTGTTTGAGCGAATTTTACAATGTTAACTGTTTAATTTAAGAACATGTAACTTTCTGAAAATAATCATTATTATTATTATCTAGTTCACAGTTCTAACCTAACCTAACCCAAATCTCAATATATCATTCAAAAGATCAGTCCAAGTCGAAGTCGTTTGGCGAGAAAAGGTTGTTTCGCAATAAATTCCCTTCGAACAATCAAATCGTTCAGTCGACTTTTGGTTCATCGAACATGTGACTCTCGAAACTACGTTACGGACCCTGTTTGTCCTGAATCTGGGTGTAAATATTTACACCCAGATTCAGAACAAACATATATAAGTATATATATTTACAAAAGAAAAGTAGTATATGTAGTACTTATCTCAGTTAGGTATCTACTTTCCATAGTCCATAGTGTTCCATAGTGCTCTGCTTAGTTAGGGATCAGATGGCCGTGTGTGAATAATGTCCCAGGATATCATTGCTATAATTAGTGAACTAATTACAAAGTTATGGGTTAGTATTTTTCGGCTTCACGCCTCTTTACAACGTTCGTCTTTCTTCGTGTTTCAAGGTTAAATGCGCGTTATTCTGTTATGAGTAAGTATGTGTTGCCACTCTAAATAAGTATTTACGACAATAAAGTGCAAATAAAAAACCGGCCAAGTGCGAGTCAGTCTCGCGCAGGAAGGTTCCGTACCATCTATAAAATCGAGCAAAAAATTCACGTTTTATTGTATGGGAGCCCCCTTAAATAATTATTTTGTTTTGTTTTGTCTTTTAGTATTTGTTGTTATAGCGGCAACAGAAGTACATTATCTGTGAAAATTTCAACTGTCTAACTATCACGGTTCATGAGATACAGCCTGGTGACAGACGGACATACAGACAGACAGCGACGTCATTGTAATAGGGTCCCATTTTACCCTTAGGGTACGGAACCCGAAAAAAACAAAAACATAACGACAGTATTTTTTCTGGTGTTGATTGTGTTGCCGGCATAGGCCTCAGAACTAATTATAGTAATGGCGAACCTGCGATTATTCTCAAGGCTATGTATTGTGTTATTTTATATGACTTGTGGTCACCGCGACAAGTACGTCGTGAAGATGGTTTGAAGAAGTGTCTTCCGCGTGTGACTGAAACATAATCATCAGTGCTAGCGATAATAACAGGATGTAGGATTGCTACCAATAGAAGTGAAAACTATTTTTACACTCCTCATCTAAATATCCTACAATACAATAGTTGACATTTCACATTCAGATACACTCTTTGTATACTTGACGGTCACCGTAGCCTAGTTGGTAGTGCTCCTGCCAACGGAGCTGGTGGTCCTGGGTTCAAATCCCGGTAAGTGCAAATATTTGTGTGATGAGCACGAATATTTGTTCCTGAGTCATGGATGTCAAGAGCACTACCAACTAGGCTATGGTGACCGTCCATTGGTCTGAGACAGGCATTTTCGCAGGATCTCGACAACGAAGTGGAGTTAAGAAAGAAATCGGCTGACAATTGAATCAGTCAAAGCTATATTGATTGCACAGGAAAATTACAAAACTGTATCTTGTGAAGATTTTTACGTTTATACATTAGAAATTAAAGAACGATTAAAAAAATAATGTCCTCTGGCAAATATCAGTAATAAATATCCTTCTTCATTATTATCTGTCGGCTTTTACTAATAACCTACAGCGTTTTCCTTCAGACAGGCATTTTTCTGAAAATTCAGGCAATTTAGGTACCATAGACAGGCATCCCTCTATTTACATATGGTACCCCTACTCCTAGCTCAATAACCGGGTGATTGTTTTCGAATAGTGATACTTATGTGATACCGTTACCGCAAAATGTTTATTTAAATATTAAATATTATTCTATTGTCATGTTTAATGTAAAAATATAACTATTAATTATATTATAAGTTGTAAATGTTAGTAGATAACATTTGCTTAATATGTAACCTATAACTTTATGTTTGGTGTAACCGTTAATGTAAGTTGGTTAGTAAATAAATAAATAATAACGCACGATGGTATAACTATGTACAGACGCCAGCACATCCAGCTACCCTAATCTGTCAATTTTATTTTATAGATTTTCAACTTTATCTCTAAAGCATAAGGTTCAATTTCAATTGGGGAAATTTGACAGATGGGGTAGTTTGATATGCTGGCGTCTGTACATATATAGACAGTACTAGCGGCCGGGTACGTGCTTCGCTACGTATAAGGTATAGAAATAAAAAAAAAATTATTAAGTTCATTTATTCAAACAAAAAAATATTTTAATTGCTAAAAGATGTTGATTTTACACTTTTTCAAGACTTTTTTTAAATTTTCTCTACGTACAAACCTTCCCTGGACTTCCACGAATAATTCAAGACCAAAATTAGCCAAATCGGTAAAGGCGTTGTTGAGTTATAACATTACAACGAAAAGTGGCATTGATTTTTATATATATAGAATACATAAACTCATGGGAAGCGTGACGCGAGTTCCATGATTTTTGTTTATCCATAAAGTAGTACATACACATATAGCTCATGGAAAGCGTCCAGTGAGTGCACGTGTGGCGCAGAGGTTAGGACAGTCGCCTCACAATTTCGTGTCCCGGGTTCTATACCCGCGCAGGACAACTATTAATGTGACCCCTAAATAGTTGTCCTGAGTCTAGATGTATACTTTGTGTCTGTCAATTATATAATTGTTAGTAATGCTGTGTGGTGACGGCGACAAATATCAGAATCAGAATATCATCACCCCATCTCATCCCGTGGGGGCCCAAGCAGCAAAATTATCCTATAGTGCAGACGTTATAGGACTCCAGCACTTTTAATGTTCTCTTAAGGGTTCTAGTTTTTGCTGCATCGCTTATAATAGCAAGCATGGAGTTAGTTGGGCCTTATAGTATATCTCCTCCTATACATTAACTTATAATTACTTATAGGCCGAAATTATAGGTCAAATATAAGCTTGGGTGACCTATAAAAGTGTCGCGAGGGTGTAAACGCACTCAAGAGCAGATAAACTGGTAAGCTATGCTTATAACTACTAACAAGAAACATTATAGAACCACTATAAGTAAAGTACACCAATAAGAGTGATAAATAGAACTAAACATTCTGGATACTATTTGCATTTATTACTTGGTTTTATAAGGGTTTATAAATTTACTTTACAGAACAATTATCAGTAAAATGGAGCGGTTATATAGTGGTATAAACCAATACCGTTATAATCTTAACACGCTTATAAAGGTTTAATATAATATACTTAGTATCCAAAACTATATCCGTGGTGTCCTGAACAAGAAAACATTGGTTTATAATGGTCTTGCAAATTCTGTTATAGTCTCAGTACGGATATTTTGATTTTGTTAAATCGTAGAAATATGAGAAGGTTCCGTACAAAATTGTTATTGTGAAAATTTAAGACAAAATGTTTATTTTAATGATTCTGCAACGAAAAAACGTTTAATCGATAAAATCAATTTTAAATGTAGACTTGGAAGATTGTGTTAGTGAGGAACCTGTACAAGAAGATGAATGCGATATTGAAAACTATTCCAATTTTCAACTACATAGCGATCTTAGAAAATGGGCTGTAGAATACAATACAACATGCGGCATTCAATTCTTTATTAGAAATTTTGAATAAATGTATTTGTTAAGTTTATTTCAAATTCTTCAAGTTCTCTTAGATTTCTTATAACATGTCTACATCTACGTCTTCTTGCTTTCTTGAAACGGTCATTGGATGTACGAGTTTAATTCATTCTGAATCTCTCTTCGACACAGCACTCAGCACATGTTAGTTTGTATTTCATAAAGTGCATTTTGATTTGGTATGATGGTTTTAATGTCTTCTTTGATTGACTTAACTTCATGTTGAAGTTGTGGAATTTGACCATCCTCGACAGGCTGTATTTGGTTATCCGTGTTGTAAAGAACGAAATGTTGAGCATTTAAACTGACATCTGACAGTGTTTCTTCTGCTTCTGTTATGACAAGTTGAGATTTTTGCGCGACAAAAGAAGATACAGGTAAAATTGCTGAACCGGATTGAATGGTAGCCGAGTTTTGTTGTAAATGAAGTGATCTTGTAGTATTTGAACGAGTATCTTCTCGAGAGACTGTTGGCATCTCACTAATTTGGTCTTGATCACGATTCTGTGAAAGAATAAACCAAGTTAGCAAGGGAAAGCACAAAAATAGAAGTAGAAAATATTTCAAACAATTTTTAAAGGTCGAAAATCCCTTTTATTTAAAAAGCTATCGACGTCCAGAAACATTACCATTTTCACACCTGACACCTAAACAAAAATATGAAAATAAGACATCGGTACCTAATAACAACATAGAGTAACATTACAATATTTGCGGAACTCTAATTCCAAACAATATGGCCAAGCAATAGTTCTGATACTTACCATTTTTAAACAAAGTACGCCTATAACGGTTTGTTAATGTATTTGGGAAGACCAAGTTTGTCAAGATGGCGACTTTTCGTTGAATGTCTTACTGAAACCAACATTAATTTAAAATTCAACTTAATGAAAACGTGAATTTCGAGGGGCGTTTAAAAATTTTGACAAAAAACTTATTACACTTCACCGAAAATATACCTGCGCCATGCACATTCAAACACGGCTTCACTTATTGTTAACTAACACCCTACTCTTATTCTAGATAATATTTATTATAAAAATATAATAACTTACCTTTATCAATATTAATTAATCTTTAAAAATGTGCATAGCAACATTCACCAATTCACATCACTTTGTATGAGCTTGTAAGATATTCACTGTGTACGTTATTGTCGTGTTTGGTTCCATTTAGCGCTCATAGTTAGCTTCGCGGGAGAAAATAGTTTTACATAGTCCAACTATATGGCCGTTATTGGTCAAAATGGTATTCACCAAGTCTACTATAGATATTTAATTAGCTAAAATACGCCTATAAATTGGGCCCTTTTCCGTGGTTATAATTGCTTACTATTCCGTTATAGTCCTAATGAAATGGTGGTTCCAGGACAATTACTAGACCACATTTTGCTGCTTGGGGGGCGTAGAAGTCGACCCGAGGGAATATCTACCAGAGGACGGGCAGCAGCGTCCTTCTGATTACTATGACCATCTTACTGCGATCGCCCGCCTACCAAGCGTGGCGATTATGGCATATCCCCCCAAGACGATTCTTGAGGGAGGCTTGTCCAGCAGTGGACTTATTTAGCTGTAATGATGATGATGATAAGTACCCCGGGACACAGGGATTAATTTCTCTAGTGTGGGCGTTATCTTTTTAAAAACAAAACGAGGATACAAGTTCCATGATTTGTGTTCACTACTTCTTTAAGTGCTCAACGCACTTAAAGAAGTTTGAAGACACTTAAAGAAGTTGTTGTTGGATTAAGTTTGAAGCCATCATTATGAGATTTTTTCCGGGGTGCGCCAACAAGACAATAAAGATTTCTTCAAGACAATAAGAATTTCTTTCATAATAATATTATGTGTTCGTTGGTCTAGCGGTAGCGTGGTCAACCGCAGACAATGAGGCCCTGGGTTCAAATCCCGGGTCGAGCAAAAGGTTATTTTGGTATTTTTCCGTGAAAAGAAATTTCTTCCTATACCCCCGTGCCGAGGCGAGCACGTAAAGCCGGCGGTCCTGCACCTGACCTTATTCCGTTCGTGTCGCTAGGCGTCCCATCGGATCATGAGAGTGATGGAATAGAAAGTGCTCCTGTGTTTGCGCACACACTTGCGCACTATTATATTTCTCGCGCAGATAGATGTCTGATCTCTATTGAGACAGGTGGCGTGACTGAAAGTCGGCCAGGAGGACATTATTTATTATTATACCTAGATTCTCTTGAGACTGGCTACTATGTCTTAAATTGTACCTGGACCAATATCTTAGTATTAAACCAAGCATAAATAGTGCAGGTGTCGAGATAACAACAGATAACGCCGTGACATCGCCGGAAGCAATAACATATTAATACTACCTACTGTAACAGAATAATTAATGTTTTTTATTTGGCACACAATGACATTTCAATGTCTCTGGACCATATTACTTGATATAATTTTTTTTAGCAACGTAATATACGTTGCTAAAAAAGTTTACGGTACGGTCCTAAATAGTTTCCAATTAATATAATAATATCTAGGGACAATGTCACACAGATCATCCTAGCCCCAAACTAAGCAAAGCTTGTACTATGGGTACCAGGTGACGATATACAGCCTCAAACAGCACCCCGAATGCATAATATTATATATTTTTTTCTTACAAAAGACGACGCCCGCACTAGGGAATCTCATCCCTGTGTCACGGGGTACTTTACAAACAGAACAGAACAACTATTTATGGGTCACACAAATAGTTGTCCGGCGCGGGACCCAAACCCGTGACACGAAGTGGCGAGCGTCTTAGCCGCTGCGCCGCACATGCAGTCATATAGTTAATATTGTATTGGATGTGGTCCTGTGTGAGTAAGGTCACCAGAGTTATGCCATGTGTGTCGCAAGCAACAACTTTGTTAGATAATATAAATATCTTTGTCTGACACCAAGCTCGTAAAATAATATACGTACATACCTGTCTCATATATTTGCACTATTGTTCAATAATCGTATAGAATAATCTACATACTAATTATATTATGCTTATTATAACTAACAAGTCAAAGTAATTATAAATCTCCTTGTGTTTTGAATTATGAATTTTTTTCATAACTATATTAATTACGACGTTTTTGATATTTACTTTTGTGAACTAAAATAAGATAAAAAGTGACCTTGGCCAAACCCGTTACCTGGTCTTAAATGTATGGACGCGAACTTTTATATGCATCCTAAATAATGTAGCCATCTGGTATATGTTATTGGAGTAATAGGTATAGGGATAATATGAGCGTCTGGTAGGTTTATATGTTATTAGGTCAATAGATATAGGGACAATATGTGCGTCTGGTAGGCTTATATGTTGTTGGATCAATGGGTATAGGGATAATATGAACGTCTGGTAGGTTTATATGTTATTAGGTCAATAGGTATAGGGATAATATGAGCGTCTGGTAGGCTTAAGTGTTGTTGGATCAGTGGGTATAGGGATAATATGAGCGTCTGGTAGGCTTATATGTTATTAGGTCAATAGGTATAGGTATAATATGAACGTCTGGTAGGCTTATATGTTGTTGGATCAATGGGTATAGGGATAATATGAGCGTCTGGTAGGTTTATATGTTATTAGCTCAATAGGTATAGGGATAATATGAGCGTCTGGTAGGTTTATATGTTATTAGGTCAATAGGTATAGGGATAATATCAGCGTCTGGTAGGCTTAAGTGTTGTTGGATCAGTGGGTATAGGGATAATATGAGCGTCTGGTAGGCTTAAGTGTTGTAGGATCAGTGGGTATAGGGATAATATGAGCGTCTGGTAGGTTTATATGTTATTAGGTCAATAGGTATAGGGATAATATGAGCGTCTGGTAGGCTTATATGTTATTAGGTCAATAGGTATAGGGATAATATGAACGTCTGGTAGGTTTATATGTTATTAGGTCAATAGGTATAGGGATAATATGAGCGTCTGGTAGGCTTAAGTGTTGTTGGATCAGTGGGTATAGGGATAATATGAGCGTCTGGTAGGCTTAAGTGTTGTTGGATCAGTGGGTATAGGGATAATATGAGCGTCTGGTAGGCTTATATGTTATTAGGTCAATAGGTATAGGTATAATATGAACGTCTGGTAGGCTTATATGTTGTTGGATCAATGGGTATAGGGATAATATGAGCGTCTGGTAGGTTTATATGTTATTAGCTCAATAGGTATAGGGATAATATGAGCGTCTGGTAGGTTTATATGTTATTAGCTCAATAGGTATAGGGATAATACGAGCGTCTGGTAGGCTCATATGTTATTAGGTCAATAGGTGTAGGGATAATATGAACGTCTGGTAGGTTTATATGTTATTAGGTCAATAGGTATAGGGATAATATGAGCGTCTGGTAGGCTTATATGTTGTTGGATCAGTGGGTATAGGGATAATATGAGCGTCTGGTAGGCTTAAGTGTTGTTGGATCAGTGGGTATAGGGATAATATGAGCGTCTGGTAGGCTTATATGTTATTAGGTCAATAGGTATAGGTATAATATGAACGTCTGGTAAGCTTATATGTTGTTGGATCAATGGGTATAGGGATAATATGAGCGTCTGTTAGGTTTATATGTTATTAGCTCAATAGGTATAAGGATAATATGAGCGTCTGGTAGGTTTATATGTTATTAGCTCAATAGGTATAGGGATAATATGAGCGTCTGGTAGGCTTATATGTTATTAGGTCAATAGGTATAGGGATAATATGAGCGTCTGGTAGGTTTATATGTTATTAGCTAAATAGGTATAGGGATAATATGAGCGTCTGGTAGGCTTATATGTTGTTGGATCAATGGGTATAGGGATAATATGAGCGTCTGGTAGGCTTACATGTTGTAGGATCAGTGGGTATAGGGATAATATGAGCGTCTGGTAGGCTTATATGTTATTAGGTCAATAGGTATAGGTATAATATGAACGTCTGGTAGGCTTATATGTTGTTGGATCAATGGGTATAGGGATAATATGAGCGTCTGGTAGGTTTATATGTTATTAGCTCAATAGGTATAGGGATAATATGAGCGTCTGGTAGGTTTATATGTTATTAGCTCAATAGGTATAGGGATAATATGAGCGTCTGGTAGGCTTATATGTTATTAGTTCAATAGGTATAGGGATAATATGAACGTCTGGTAAGTTTATATGTTATTAGGTCAATAGGTATAGGGATAATATGAGCGTCTGGTAGGCTTAAGTGTTGTTGGATCAGTGGGTATAGGGATAATATGAGCGTCTGGTAGGCTTAAGTGTTGTTGGATCAGTGGGTATAGGGATAATATGAGCGTCTGGTAGGCTTATATGTTATTAGGTCAATAGGTATAGGTATAATATGAACGTCTGGTAGGCTTATATGTTGTTGGATCAATGGGTATAGGGATAATATGAGCGTCTGGTAGGTTTATATGTTATTAGCTCAATAGGTATAGGGATAATATGAGCGTCTGGTAGGTTTATATGTTATTAGCTCAATAGGTATAGGGATAATATGAGCGTCTGGTAGGCTTATATGTTATTAGTTCAATAGGTATAGGGATAATATGAACGTCTGGTAAGTTTATATGTTATTAGGTCAATAGGTATAGGGATAATATGAGCGTCTGGTAGGCTTAAGTGTTGTTGGATCAGTGGGTATAGGGATAATATGAGCGTCTGGTAGGCTTAAGTGTTGTTGGATCAGTGGGTATAGGGATAATATGAGCGTCTGGTAGGCTTATATGTTATTAGGTCTATAGGTATAGGTATAATATGAACGTCTGGTAGGTTTATATGTTATTAGGTCAATAGGTATAGGGATAATATGAGCGTCTGGTAGGCTTAAGTGTTGTTGGATCAGTGGGTATAGGGATAATATGAGCGTCTGGTAGGCTTAAGTGTTGTTGGATCAGTGGGTATAGGGATAATATGAGCGTCTGGTAGGCTTATATGTTATTAGGTCAATAGGTATAGGTATAATATGAACGTCTGGTAGGCTTATATGTTGTTGGATCAATGGGTATAGGGATAATATGAGCGTCTGGTAGGTTTATATGTTATTAGCTCAATAGGTATAGGGATAATATGAGCGTCTGGTAGGTTTATATGTTATTAGCTCAATAGGTATAGGGATAATACGAGCGTCTGGTAGGCTCATATGTTATTAGGTCAATAGGTATAGGGATAATATGAGCGTCTGGTAGGCTTATATGTTATTAGGTCAATAGGTATAGGTATAATATGAACGTCTGGTAGGCTTATATGTTGTTGGATCAATGGGTATAGGGATAATATGAGCGTCTGGTAGGTTTATATGTTATTAGCTCAATAGGTATAGGGATAATATGAGCGTCTGGTAGGTTTATATGTTATTAGCTCAATAGGTATAGGGATAATACGAGCGTCTGGTAGGCTCATATGTTATTAGGTCAATAGGTATAGGGATAATATGAACGTCTGGTAGGTTTATATGTTATTAGGTCAATAGGTATAGGGATAATATGAGCGTCTGGTAGGCTTATATGTTGTTGGATCAGTGGGTATAGGGATAATATGAGCGTCTGGTAGGCTTAAGTGTTGTTGGATCAGTGGCTATAGGGATAATATGAGCGTCTGGTAGGCTTATATGTTATTAGGTCTATAGGTATAGGTATAATATGAACGTCTGGTAGGTTTATATGTTATTAGGTCAATAGGTATAGGGATAATATGAGCGTCTGGTAGGCTTAAGTGTTGTTGGATCAGTGGGTATAGGGATAATATGAGCGTCTGGTAGGCTTAAGTGTTGTTGGATCAGTGGGTATAGGGATAATATGAGCGTCTGGTAGGCTTATATGTTATTAGGTCAATAGGTATAGGTATAATATGAACGTCTGGTAGGCTTATATGTTGTTGGATCAATGGGTATAGGGATAATATGAGCGTCTGGTAGGTTTATATGTTATTAGCTCAATAGGTATAGGGATATAATGAGCGTCTGGTAGGTTTATATGTTATTAGCTCAATAGGTATAGGGATAATACGAGCGTCTGGTAGGCTCATATGTTATTAGGTCAATAGGTATAGGGATAATATGAGCGTCTGGTAGGCTTATATGTTATTAGGTCAATAGGTATAGGTATAATATGAACGTCTGGTAGGCTTATATGTTGTTGGATCAATGGGTATAGGGATAATATGAGCGTCTGGTAGGTTTATATGTTATTAGCCCAATAGGTATAGGGATAATATGAGCGTCTGGTAGGTTTATATGTTTTTAGCTCAATAGGTATAGGGATAATACGAGCGTCTGGTAGGCTCATATGTTATTAGGTCAATAGGTATAGGGATAATATGAACGTCTGGTAGGTTTATATGTTATTAGGTCAATAGGTATAGGGATAATATGAGCGTCTGGTAGGCTTATATGTTGTTGGATCAGTGGGTATAGGGATAATATGAGCGTCTGGTAGGCTTAAGTGTTGTTGGATCAGTGGGTATAGGGATAATATGAGCGTCTGGTAGGCTTATATGTTATTAGGTCAATAGGTATAGGTATAATATGAACGTCTGGTAGGCTTATATGTTGTTGGATCAATGGGTATAGGGATAATATGAGCGTCTGTTAGGTTTATATGTTATTAGCTCAATAGGTATAAGGATAATATGAGCGTCTGGTAGGCTTATATGTTATTAGGTCAATAGGTATAGGGATAATATGAGCGTCTGGTAGGTTTATATGTTATTAGCTAAATAGGTATAGGGATAATATGAGCGTCTGGTAGGCTTATATGTTGTTGGATCAATGGGTATAGGGATAATATGAGCGTCTGGTAGGCTTACATGTTGTAGGATCAGTGGGTATAGGGATAATATGAGCGTCTGGTAGGTTTATATGTTATTAGGTCAATAGGTATAGGAATAATATGAGCGTCTGGTAGGCTTACATGTTGTAGCATCAGTGGGTATAGGGATAATATGAACGTCTGGTAGGCTTACATGTTGTAGGATCAGTGGGTATAGGGATAATATGAGCGTCTGGTAGGTTTATATGTTATTAGCTAAATAGGTATAGGGATAATATGAGCGTCTGGTAGGCTTATATGTTGTTGGATCAATGGGTATAGGGATAATATGAGCGTCTGGTAGGCTTACATGTTGTAGGATCAGTGGGTATAGGGATAATATGAGCGTCTGGTAGGTTTATATGTTATTAGGTCAATAGGTATAGGGATAATATGAGCGTCTGGTAGGCTTAAGTGTTGTTGGATCAGTGGGTATAGGGATAATATGAGCGTCTGGTAGGCTTAAGTGTTGTTGGATCAGTGGGTATAGGGATAATATGAGCGTCTGGTAGGCTTATATGTTATTAGGTCTATAGGTATAGGTATAATATGAACGTCTGGTAGGTTTATATGTTATTAGGTCAATAGGTATAGGGATAATATGAGCGTCTGGTAGGCTTAAGTGTTGTTGGATCAGTGGGTATAGGGATAATATGAGCGTCTGGTAGGCTTAAGTGTTGTTGGATCAGTGGGTATAGGGATAATATGAGCGTCTGGTAGGCTTATATGTTATTAGGTCAATAGGTATAGGTATAATATGAACGTCTGGTAGGCTTATATGTTGTTGGATCAATGGGTATAGGGATAATATGAGCGTCTGGTAGGTTTATATGTTATTAGCTCAATAGGTATAGGGATAATATGAGCGTCTGGTAGGTTTATATGTTATTAGCTCAATAGGTATAGTCTGGTAGGCTTATATGTTATTAGGTCTATAGGTATAGGTATAATATGAACGTCTGGTAGGCTTATATGTTGTTGGATCAATGGGTATAGGGATAATATGAGCGTCTGGTAGGTTTATATGTTATTAGCTCAATAGGTATAGGGATAATATGAGCGTCTGGTAGGTTTATATGTTATTAGCTCAATAGGTATAGGGATAATATGAGCGTCTGGTAGGCTTATATGTTATTAGTTCAATAGGTATAGGGATAATATGAGCGTCTGGTAGGTTTATATGTTGTTGGATCAATGGGTATAGGGATAATATGAGCGTCTGGTAGGCTTACATGTTGTAGGATCAGTGGGTATAGGGATAATATGAGCGTCTGGTAGGCTTATATGTTGTTGGATCAATGGGTATAGGGATAATATGAGCGTCTGGTAGGCTTACATGTTGTAGGATCAGTGGGTATAGGGATAATAAGAGCGTCTGGTAGGTTTATATGTTATTAGGTCAATAGGTATAGGAATAATATGAGCGTCTGGTAGGCTTACATGTTGTAGCATCAGTGGGTATAGGGATAATATGAACGTCTGGTAGGCTTACATGTTGTAGGATCTGTGGGTATAGGGATAATATGAGCGTCTGGTAGGTTTATATGTTATTAGGTCAATAGGTACAGGGATAATATGAGCGTCTGGTAGGTTTATATGTTATTAGCTCAATAGATATAGGGATAATATGAGCGTCTGGTAGGTTTATATGTCATTAGCTCAATAGGTATAGGGATAATATGAGCGTCTGGTAGGCTTATATGTTATTAGGTCAATAGGTATAGGGATAATATGAGCGTCTGGTAGGCTTATATGTTATTAGCTCAATAGGTATAGGGATAATATGAGCGTCTGGTAGGTTTATATGTTATTAGGTCAATAGGTATAGGGATAATATGAGCGTCTGGTAGGCTAATATGTTATTAGCTCAATAGGTATAGGGATAATATGAGCGTCTGGTAGGTTTATATGTTATTAGCTCAATAGGTATAGGGATAATATGAGCGTCTGGTAGGTTTATATGTTATTAGGTCAATAGGTATAGGGATAATATGAACGTCTGGTAGGCTTATATGTTGTTGGATCAATGGGTATAGGGATAATATGAGTGTCTGGTAGGTTTATATGTTATTAGCTCAATAGGTATAGGGATAATATGAGCGTCTGGTAGGTTTATATGTTATTAGGTCAATAGGTATAGGGATAATATGAGCGTCTGGTAGGCTTATATGTTATTAGGTCAATAGGTATAGGGATAATATGAGCGTCTGGTAGGCTTATATGTTATTAGGTCAATAGGTATAGGGATAATATGAGCGTCTGGTAGGCTTATATGTTATTAGGTCAATAGGTATAGGGATAATATGAGCGTCTGGTAGGCTTATATGTTATTAGGTCAATAGGTATAGGGATAATATGAGCGTCTGGTAGGCTTATATGTTATTAGGTCAATAGGTATAGGGATAATATGAGCGTCTGGTAGGCTTATATGTTATTAGGTCAATAGGTATAGGGATAATATGAGCGTCTGGTAGGCTTATATGTTATTAGGTCAATAGGTATAGGGATAATATGAGCGTCTGGTAGGCTTATATGTTATTAGGTCAATAGGTATAGGGATAATATGAGCGTCTGGTAGGCTTATATGTTGTTGGATCATTAGTGTAATCAAAAGATCAAAAGTACGCGATCTGGGGGTGCGCCTGAACACCGAGTTAACATTTCGTGAACATATTTTAAATGTTTGTAAAAAATCATATAGAAGCCTGGGTTTCATACTCCGTCGGGCATCGGGTTTTACAAATATTACAGCGGTAACAGCATTGTATAATGCTCTAATAAGAACTCAACTTGAGTGTAATGCTATAATATGGGCTCCACATGAGATTAAATATACTCTTATGTTGGAACGCATACAGAACAAATTTATCAGGTATTTGTATATGAAACTATACGGGGTCTACCCCCTCTATCCGTTGATGTACCCAACCTTGTTCGTAATCGGCATGGTTGGATACAACAAACTGGAGACAAGAAGGGACCTCGCTATTATCACGTATATTTTTAAGCTGTTGCGTGGAAAAACGTTTAATGCTGGTGTTTTGAAGGAGATATGTTTGAATGTGCCTGATAAGTACGCATTGCGACGCCGACGGCCACGGTTGTTAGCGGTGCCACGCGCGCGAACTAACCTGGTCAGTAAAGCGCCCCTGACGCGAGCCTTGCATACACTGAATGACGCTGCTGATAGGATAGATTTATTTAATTGCTCTCTGAATGACTTCACAAAGATAACATTGTTTGTATTATGTTATGGTAATATATGAATACGAATATTGTAATATTGTAATTTAGAATGTCAATATTAATTTAATAATAATTTATTTTTAATTTAATATTGTTTTTGGATTTCTATTGTTATTTTATGTAATTTAATGAGATTTTTGTGCTTTGTTTATTTTAATTTGAAATTTATATTGTAATATAATTGGATGTCTGTAGAACTTAAATAATATATAAGAAGTTTATTACTTAATTAAAATAAAAAAATATATATATAATGTAACTAAAGACCACACTACCGCATTAGGACTATTGCCTGTAATGATAGTTGTGTTTGTGATAAATAAATAAATAAATAAAATAAATAAATTAGGTATAGGGATAATATGAACCTCTGGTAGGTTTATATGTTATTAGGTCAAGAAAAGAGTAGGTATACGGACAATATGTGCCTCTGGTAGGCTTGTATGTTATTGGTCCAATAGGTGTAGGGGTAATAGTAGCGTCTGGTAGGCTTATAAGGAAAAATCTCATTACGGTTATTTGTTTTGCGTTTATGTGTAATTTATATACACTATGTTGGTTGCCCTAGTACAGACTCTGCCTAGTTTGGGATCAGATGGCAGTGTGTGTCCCAAGATATTTATATGTAGGTATTTAAATCTAGAATAGAATGTTTATTGCTTCGCTAAATTTTTACCTTGTCATAAGGTAATTATTTACGTAAGGACGATTTTGACCATTTTTGAATTTATTGATTATACAAATATATATATATATATATATATATATATATATATATATATTTCATATTATAATAATATGTATATTTGATATTTATTTATTTGATATAATATTTTATAGGTATGTAACCTATAAAATATTATTATCAAGTGCATACTTACCCTATTCTTATCCAAAATCAAAATCCTAGTCTGATGTTTAATTTTAAAACTATCCGTTTCCCTACCTTTTCAAAGTTGTAACCGTCGCTAAATAATAAATTTTACAACATAAACCTTTTTTTTTTTTTTTTTTTTTTTGATAAGGCAGGGGGAATGCCTTCGCATGCCACCCGCAAAAAGTGTCTGCGGGTGGGTATGTCGGACTTGCACCGACTAAACCTACCTGCCGTGGACTTCTCTTGGCGCCTGATGGGGGAGTCCCGGGAACGCGGATATGCTGCTCCGGTACTTACAACATAAACCTAAAAGCTACCTACCAGAAAGTTTGAGAATCTCAATACTCGAAACTGGCGGATGCACTGAACGTGCGAGCCATTGCTCCATAAAAGTAGGCAAAAAAAAAAGTACCTGGTTATGTTATTTTATTTATTTTAGTTTGTAAGTTTTTGTACAGTACCACTCACTTTCTTTCCTACATACTTACACTAATTTAAATCAAGTGCAAGGGCTCCCATAAAGCAAGTGAGGACCTTTCACAGAATGCACCTAATGGTTCCTGTTTCTCTGGCTCTCAAAAGTCTTTGGGGACTGCTGATAGAAGTGAAAACTATTGTTTCATTTTTCATACTCGGAAAGTACCGAGTGGAAGCCTTTAGCCTTTGGGCGGTAAAGGCACTCACATAGTGTATAAACGGTCATCCAGTGTGAATTAAAAAAGAGAACCTCCGTTTTACGAATTTTCAATCAGGTAAATATGTCCTGGGGGCCTACTCTCTTTCTCCAAATTTCGTTCGTTCGTTACGAATTTCTTATGTATGCTACCACTGTTCCATTCGTTCCGCGAATTCATTCGAACGAACTTAGTTCGACATTTAGATTTTCTAAACCTACTCTAATTCATGACGTTCCGAACGAACATTTGATTTTGACACATCAAACTTCGTCATTTTAACTTCAAAAGTGACGAATACAAAAGTGCTACCTTTTGATTTTCGTTTATGTGGATTTTGGTTCAAATTAATGGAAATGTCTGCAAGAATGCTTATAATTGAGCCTGCTTCATGTGAAGAATGTTTAGAGCGTATAAGAAAACAGTGCCGCCTAAGAAATCATTTAAATGTGAATCGAATTGCCGACCTAGAGAAAAGTGCCTTTTGGTTTTGTTTTGTATGGATTTTGCATTCAGTTTAATTGAAATACGTGCATTAATGCTTTCAAATGAGGCTGATTTAGGCGAAGAACGTGTAGAGCGTAGAAGAAATCCGTGCCGCCTGCGAAATCAATTAAATGTGAATCAAATTCCCGAAAATAGTTAAAACAAGAAATGGAACAATTACATTTACAGAACCAAGATGCCAGAGACACACGGGACATACTCCAAAGCATTGTTGATGAATTTGCCCAATTTAGGTGTGAGTTTTAATGTAGTTTGATATATATTGATATTGCATAAAAATATTGATACATTTATAAAGAAAAGTATTTTGTATTCATAATGTTAATACTCTAAATCATAATCTGATATCTAAATAAGCATAATCTTGTTGCACGTGCTACTGATCTCCACAAAATCAGTAACTCTTCTATAGGGCAGTGTTTACAAATTGTGTAGTAAGGCATGTTAATGATAAAACTGCTTGGGAATGAGTAGATTTAATTCAACACTTTTAGATGATAAATTTGTATTAAATGTTAAGTTACTATTTTTAAAAAGGATTCTTACTGTGTTTTTAGGTAGGGAATAAAATTGTAATGATTCAAAAACCATTGCAAATTTTTACTGAATAAATATTAAGACTATGCCTTGTGCCTTTTTTTATTTCATTTATTTATTTATTATTTTCACAGCGTAGGTTGTGGGTTGATTTCCACGCAGGACAGATATTTGTGTGCATAGATCAATGAGGCCACCATTTGCTATAAATATACTTTCACTTTGTTTTAGGACATCCATCACCAACTATATAAATTTACTTGAAATTGTAATGAAATAAAAAACAGCCTTTTTATATTTGTTTTATTTACATACTTAACCTAGAAGTAATAGTTTAGAACATCCAACAGTTACTATAATGTAATGTATTCTTCCATTGCCCACCAAGCTAATGGTTGGGCATAGTAGTGCAACTGTTTATAACAATTTTGATTCATTTATTAAAACGAAAGAGGCATTTTAAATTAAATATAAAAACTTACTCATAATTGACTGTTCGATTAATGTGCAAAGACTATATATACTATCTTATTGCAAAATTGAGTTTGGAAACTGTTAATCAGACAGTTAATTATGTGGAGTATGCAGATATAAATTTAATTGATCAAAGTATTTTCATTAGTCCAGCTCTCAACAGGACATCCCTAATGCCTGCAGGCTCAGTGTTCCTGACTATTTCTTTCTCTGCATGCATCTCTTCCAATAGTAACAATCTGCGCTGATGCCAGCTGCTAATTGTCTCCTCCTGGATTTTGTAGCTGCAACAAAAACAACATTACAATTTAAAATAGGTGCATTCCGTAAAAATATGACTCTTCAATGGATTCAGTACATCATTATCTCTAAATAAATATTGCCTTCCCCGTATAACCTGGGATTAAGACCATCAGTAGGCAAAATGTGCAAGTTGTAATATATCTCTACCATCTCTTTGGGGACACAGATATGCCACTATATATAAAATAATTCAATTCATAATAACTTTTTTTATGTAATGCAAGTACCTAGTTATGTTTATTGGATGCTAAAGTAAAATTTTCATTACTAACCATACATTGGCAAGCTATTTCATACAAATATACTAACAAAAAAAGTACCTTTATGTTTTGTCATGTACTTACATTTTTTTTACAATATTAAATACTGAAAATACCTCAAAGAAATACTTACAACTTGTGAAAGTCAGGGTTTCTTGTGACACTGATGGTTAACTTGCAGTTTCTAAGAGTTGTGTGGGCTGACTATAGTCCTCTCTATGTTCTACATACTCCAAAACTTTTTCGGGCAATTGCGGCTGTTTAAAGTTCGGTAGTTGCCTTCCAATTGCTTGACTACTGACATTTCAAACTGAAAACATATTACGAATGCTTATTATTACGAATAGGCCGTACTTTTAGTATAAAAATAAATATTTATGTGTATATTAATATATTTACTTACGAATTGAATTAATCGAAACCACAACTTTTGGTCATTTGTGGAGAACATACAGTAGGTACTCCTTGTAACTTTGCGGTTGCGAAAAATGTAAAAAGTACCTGAAAACGTAATTATTAACACAAAACTATTAATTTATTAAAGAATCCAAACAAAAATCCTTCAATCAAGATGGTCAACCAAAGAGAATATAACAAACTATGTTGCTATGGCGTTTGATGACATTCCGTGAATATACGGATGTTTTTTAATGTCGCATATTCTACCGATCGTTTATATGAAATAGTACTCTTCACATTAGCCGGTTTATAACGTCAGTAAAAGGGTTATTTATATTATCGCGGTTGATATCGTTGGAAATATATTTTGAATTTCTGCATGAATATAACAATAAATGCTTAAAAAACTACAAGATTAATTTAAAATTAAAATACAAAGCTAATTCATTTAATTATTTATAAAAAAGTCCAAACCGTAGTTTACCAAAATAAGAAACTAAAATCCCCACACTATATAGTTCAACACGATCGTTCACGTAAAATAGTCTATGGAAGCGAACCACAAGTGTGTATCCGAAGATGAAATAGAGTAGGGTCACTTGCAAAACTTCGTTTCAATATAGTGCGTTAACGAAGTTTCGATTCGGAGAAAGAGAGTAGGCCCCCTGACACGAGTTTAACATTTTTTACCCATCCCAAAAAGGGCACAATGCCGCTAAAGAAGTTTTCACTTCAATAAATGTTTATGATTATTTCTAAACGCCTGATCAACGCGTTTTTTTATATAACAGCAGATCAGCGTTGCTATCCAGGCCGGCAATGCCCCATCAACCCATGGTTGTATTGAGTGCTTCGCTCAGTGTGTTATTGTATTAAATTTCTTTTACTAAATAGTTGTATTTAATTGACGGACCTGTTGGCGTGGTTGTCAAATGCTTGCTTTTCACACCGAAGGTCGTGGGTTCGATTCACACCCTGGACATATATTTGTGTGCATGAATATGTCAGATTGTCTTGAGTCTGGGTGCAATTATCTATAATATAATAATATTTTTATAATATTTAGGGACAATGTCACACAGATCATCCTAGCCCCAAACTAAGCAAAGCTTGTACTATGGGTACCAGGCGATGATATACATACTTATATAGATAGATAAATACTTATATACATAGAAAACATCCATGACTCAGAAACAAATATTCGTGCTCATCACACAAATATTTGCACTTACCGGGATTCGAACCCAGGACCACCAGCTTCGTAGGCAGAAGCACTACCAACTAGGTATGTATTTACAAAAGAAAAGTATAATATGTAGTATATCAGTTACAGGTTTCCAAAGTACAAGCTCTGCTTAGGATCAGATGGCCGTGTATAAGTAATGTCCCAGGATATTATTAATTAAAAGCGTTTTAAGAATACAAATGTAATGTAGCAAGCATATCATTTACCTTCGTATATGTAGGTACTTTTGTTAAGTTATGAGTAACTGTGTGTATATATAATTTGTTTAACGCAACTAGTCTAGACTCACTACAAGGGTCTAGTCACATTCTTCGTGCCAGCTCGTGCTTGGCAACCGACTCGGTTTAGGCTCGATCTGAGCGCGCCCACGCAATCCATTGTCACCTGGTAATATCGTTATTAACTCAGTTCTAAGATATTTGAACATTGAGCTTAATTTATCTATTCAAGTTGAGCGTTTGCTAGGAAAGATATTAAACTATCTAAATTATGACACTATTTACAAATTATATACTTTATGTAAAGCCTTCTGGCTGTCTCTTTCGTGTAGTAGTTATGTCCCAGGTATGAAATTAAGTGTTATTGCGATAAATTTACAAGTGACATTCACAGCAGCGGCCATAGTCTACAACATGTAACATAATTAACGCACACTCTCAAACACCCCAATTAGAATATTATGTTGTGATCATAATACATACACTGGATTTTTAATTTAACATGTATATGCATTGTTATTCACTAAATTAGTTTCTTGGAATAAAGTTTATTTTGCTTTATTTTGTATTGAATGATGGAATTTGTATGAATACAAATAAAACTGCGATTTAAAAGTCTTATTACTTTAACTTACGGTCCATTTCAATTTGTTTTGACTGTACAGGGTTAATATGACTGTAATTTCCGTAGTTTTAATTATTTTTGGGATAAAAATTACCTATATTAAAAATGATATGAATAGATTCAGTAAACGATTCTGAACAAACTATTTTCAGGATGTGCGTTAATTAAGTTACATGTTGTATATGTAGGTACGTAGTAAGTAATAATCACCGCCATAACATGTCTGGACTGAGTTCTCAATTTCACTAAATGGTAGGACTAATTTTAAAGGTATTTCTCACATAAGAACTTCGGGAGTTACCTCGGCACAGTTATTATATAATAATAACAATAATATATAGGGACAGTGTCACACAGATCATCCTAGCCCCAAACTAAGCAAAGCTTGTACTATGGGTACCATGGCGACGATATACATACTTATATAGATAGATAAATACTTAAATACATAGAAAACATCCATGACTCAGAAACAAATATTCGTGCTCATCACACAAATATTTGCACTTACCGGGATTCGAACCCAGGACTACCTGCTACGTAGGCAGGAGCATTACCAACTAGGCTACAGTGATCTATATTGCACGCTAAACGATAGGACCGATTACTGGCGCTTTCCCTTACATGTTTATCCATGTGGTAGAATTTATATGTACTACATTCTATAGAATGTCATAGTGTACTATAGTAAAAAAGATATATCTTGAGACAACTAGCAGCCTGCCATGAAGCAGTATTCACGGGCCACTACGCCACCAACTATCACCTATACAAACTGGGACTGTCGAATATCCCGATCTGCAGCGCCTGTGGGGAAGAAAATGAAACAATGCTGCATATAATATGCAAATGCGATGCGTTGTCAGGAGACTACAAGGATCTACTTCCAACAAGCGTACCGAATTATGTGCAAACATCATTCAGGGCTCAAGGGATAGAATAAAAAATCCAATGGGGGGTAGTACAAAAAATCCCTACTACACCCCAACCAAGACAAGACAAGACAACACACAACACACTCTGATCTCTAACCAGGCAAAGCGTATTCTATGGTAACCAGAAAACGGATAAACTTACTTGTAAAATCCTAAATACATACATATACAACATGTAACTTAATTAACGCACATCCCGTAAACTGAATCGTTTACTGAATCGATATCATTTTTAATATAGGTAATTTAATTATTCCAAAATAATTTAAACTACGGAAATTATTATCATTTTAACCCTGTACAGTCAAAACAAATTGAAATGGACCGTAAGTCAATGTAATAAGACTTTTAAATTCGAAGTTTTATTTGTATTCATACAAATTCCATCATTCAATACAACATAAATAAAATTAAACTTTATTTAGTAAATAACAATGCATATAGGTACATGTTAAATTAAAAATTCAGTGCATGTATTATGATTACAACATAATATTCTATTTGGGGTGTTTGAGGGTGTGCGTTAATTACGTTATATTTTGTATATTATTAGAACATGGGGGTGATTCGGATACTCCTCATCATAAAGTGTCTAAATTTTGCGTTTGAATATCAATTCCTCGGCCAGTCTGTAGATAGATTACATCCAGACACAGAACAAATAATCATTTTCGTCACACGAAGATTTCTTCCAGGTGGGTATTGAACCCACAACCTCTGGCTTAGCAGTCATAATAAGGGGTGGAATTCCCAAAAATCCTGAAATATATATTTTTAATTTTTAACTGAAATGCATAATACCAATTTTCATGCGCTAAGTTAAAAATTGTCACATTTTTCATACAAACTTACACCCCCTATTTTACGCTCTTGGGGGTGGAATTTACAAAAATGCTGAAATACATATTTTTTATTAAAAGGCCAAATATCAATTTTCATGCGTTTAACTTAAAAATTGTCACATATTCCAAACAAACTTAAATCCCCTATTTTCGCCCTTGGGGGTGGAATTTCCAAAACCCTGAAATACGTGATTTTTTATTTTTTATGACTGCTTAGTGGATCAGAACCAACAAGTCAGCCAGCTTCTGAAAATCCGGTGTGCTATCCAAAAGTTAGATTCTATTCTTATATTTGGTAGAGGAATTTTCACAACCTAATACTATTTGTTCCATAGAAAATTGACTAGGTAGGTATCTTCCATATCTATACAAATAAATATCTATACAAATAAATAAAATTGGAGTGTCTGTTTGTAATATTGAAATAACCGGGTTTTACTACATAAATATATACGGTACATACACCAAAATAACATATTTTACAATTTTTGTCTGTCTGCCTGTCTGTTTGTTCCGGCTAATTTCTGAAACGGCTGGACCGATTTTGACGGGACTTTCATTGGCAGGTAGCTGATGTAATAAGGAGTAACTTAGGCTACTTTTATTTTAGAAAAAGTAATTTATTTTACTAAAAAACAAAAATAAACTAATTAACACGCGGACGAAGTCGCGGGCACAGCTAGTTAAATATATGTTGCCTTTTGTTATAACTAGCTGTGCCCCGCGGTTTTACCCGCGTTAAATTTTATAAATTATCACAGCTCCTCCCCCGTAGGTGACACTCGTAGCGTGATAATATGTAACCTATTATGTTGACCCGACCTCTTAGTAATATTCATGCAAAATTTTAAGTAAATCCATGCAGTACTTATTGAGTTTAGACCGGACATACGTACAGACAAACAGACAAAAACTATATTTTTGGCTTTGATATCGATTGTAGGTCACGCCCAATTTATCCTTTAAAAAAATCAATGTACATTTTTGACTTTCCTACGATTTTATTATATGTATAGATCTTGTATTTCAGTAGGGTTACCAGAGCACATCTGAAAAGGGGCAGGGGCGGCTTGTGATAAACGAAAAAGGCGCAAAGATTTTTATGTGAAACATGTGTAGGCGCGCCTAAGGTCAATGACCGTGGCAGTTAACGGTACGATGACCTCTCACTTATTACCATGTAGACCTTTAAGATACTTCCTGAAGACCTAAGCTGAAACTTATATTGTAAATAACTGTGCCCCGCGGTTTTACCCGCGTTACATTTTATAAATTTTCACAGCTCCTCCCCCGTAGGTGATAGCGTGATAATATGTAGCCTATATGTTGACCCGACCTCTTAGTAATGTTCATACAAAATTTGAAGTAAATATTGACAAAGAGTTCCATTCTCAAAATATGAACTTGTTTTTTTTATTCGTTTACAAGTGGCCAGTTCTAATAACTTTCAGTGTCGCCGTTGATCTAGTACCTACCTCGAATGATGCTTGACATTCTACCAATTAAAAGTAGGCAATTATTTTAATTACATATATTTATTTATTTATTTCCAAATTACACACGATCATTACAGTTTAACAACCAATGCAATAGTGCAACATGAAAAATAAGTTAAACATAACAATCTTAAATTATACTTATAACTACTTACATATACAATATTAAACAATATCAAAAAGCCTTATTGCCTATAAGTATATTTATAGCCTTTGTGAATTCACTCTGCGTACACGAGAACAGATCCAGTTGTCCCGTACTTACTAAGTTATTGAGCACGCGCAGCGCACGATTGGCCGGTGCGCGCTGTAGAAGGTTGGTGCGCGCGCGCGGCACATCCAGTAAGGGTGGCTGACGCCGTCGCTCCCTAAATGCATCCGGAACACTAAACCGAACGTCCTTGAGAATGGCTGGATTGTGTATCGTTCCACGAATCACTTTCCAAATATAGGTGGCTAGAGCTACTTCCCTCCTTACTTCTAGTTGGAAGTATCCTACCATTCCTAAAATATAACGAGTAGGATACAAAAGCGGAAATCCTGGGTACACTCCATAAAGTTTTAAATACATAAACCTAATAAACTTGTTTTGAATTCTCTCTAACATGGTAATATATTTGGCTTCATGTGGAGACCAAATCATAGAGTTACATTCTAAATGCGACCGCACAGATGCTTCAAACAACGCCTTCAACGCACGAATGTCAGTAAATTGACCAGCTTCCCGCAGAATCAAGCCTAGACCACGAAACGCCTTTTTACATACCTTTGTAATGTGAGATCGAAAGTTAACGTCGGCAGTAAAGTGGATACCTAGGTCCGTGACCTCCGTGACACGCTGCAGTGGTTCTCCCCCCAAGCAGTACTGGTGGTGATGCGGGGCGCGGGCGCGACAGTATGAGAGCACTGTACACTTTGATACATTAAAATACAATTTGTTTCTCATACTCCACTCAGCAACTGCATCTATATCAAGCTGTAGTTGATCGCAATCCCATGTTTGTTCAATCTCATACAATAATTTTAAGTCATCGGCAAATAGGAGACATGTGGACCGATTGATTACTTCTGGAAGGTCATTGATGGTAAGAATGAAAAGAAGAGGGCCCAGGTTGCTGCCTTAACTGACACCAGACCTTGTGAAATAGGGCTCCGAAACATACCCTAATCTACATATTGCCGCCTATCCCGCAGATAGTTTCCAAAGAATGCTAAAGTGTGCGGTGTGCATCCCACAACGGCCAATTTCGTGAGAAGAACGTCGTTATCAACGGTATCAAATGCCTTTCGAAAATCGAAATAAGCCACATCTACCTGGATGCCCGCATCAACCGAAGGCACCAGCCTGGACATGAGATGTAGTAGATTCCCCGTTGTCCCACGTCCAGGACGGAATCCGTGCTGAGCGTCGGACAACTGGGCATCGACCTGTGCATATAGACAGTTGTGAATGGCCGTCTCAAACACTTTGGCCGGTGTGCTTAAAATAGCCACAGGTCTATAATCGCTAGGCTCCGAACCACCCTTGCCTTTGGGAACGGGTACCACCCGGGTAAGCTTCCATCGTTCAGGGTATGTCGCAGTCAAAATACAGAGATTAAACAAATGTAATAACGGTTTCTCTAATGCCATTCGAGTATCTTTAAATATAAATGGCGGTATACCGTCGGGCCCCACTGAGCGCTTGGGCGGCAGGCGGGCGAGTGCACGCCGCACGTCGGACGCCCGCAGCGGCGCGAGGCGCGCCCAGGCGCCCGCCGCGCCGGCCGGCACCGCCGCACTCGCCGCCCCCGCGCTCAGTTCGGGAGGATCAGGGTTATATACCGAATGAAAATACCGAGCGAACTCATCAGCGCACTCCTGTTCATGTAAAACTCGCCCATCTTTAATTATTTTTTGCTTACACGAGTCGGTTTTTCTAGATTTTATATAGCCCCAAAACGCCCGAGGATCTGTTGTTATGTGGTTTTGCATACGATCTCTATACCGGTCATATGCAATCATAATTTCAGTTTTTACCTTAGTTCTGTACCTCGCGTATTCTTTATAATCGCCGTCGGATTTACTCGATTTGTATATTCGGTGTAATTTATGTTTTAGTCTGATATCTTTGATTAAGTTCGATGTATACCATACGGGGTAGCTATATTTAGTATTTATATAATTAATATTTTTCTGAGGAACGCAAACGTCGAGCACTTTATAAATCTTACAGTAAAAAAAATCTAAAACTTTATTGGGTTCCTTCAATAAATAAATTTCTGTCCAATCAATATTGTGAATTAAATGATATAAATGGTAGAAGTCTGCTTTATTGAAGTTCCATTGCAATTGACGTGGTATTTGAGTAAAATGTCGCGCTGATGTTGGTGCGGTAGGCGGGGCGCACGGGGCAGGGGAGGCAGGCGCGACGCCGAGCGGCAGGCGCACGGCGAGCGGCGGATGGTACGCGTCCACGGGCTCCAAGCCCTCGTCGGCGGCCCGCACCGCGACGCCGCTGCGCGCGCTCAACACTAGATCTAACTGCCTACCGTTGCAATTTGGTACCTCATTACACTGAATGAATTCACAGAAGGCCACAAAATACTCATAATAATTACAAATGTTAACATTGCACGAAAATAAATTAAAATCTCCCAGTATGACTAGATTGTTCTTATATTTTACGCAAATGTTCTCTAATAAATTAAACAATAACATATAAGTATTCATTTTCGTTAGTCTGGGGCGGAATGTACACAACGCAACAAGTAAATAAAAATCTATTTGTTTATATACTGCAGCACAAACCAATTCAAAATTATACCTATCTATATCTATTACGTCATTAGTAGTCAACTCTCGCAGCTCGTACTGCGGTGTGGCCACTAAAAGCACGCCGCCGTGCTTGCGTCCATCCGCTCGATCACATCGACATATCTGATATTCTGGTAATATAAACTCGGCGTTTCTAATACCTTCGTTTAGACTAGTTTCAGTGATTGCGAATATGTCTGACTCTGCTGATTGTAGAAATGACATAAATTTTACAGTTTTAGTGCGTAATCCTCTGACATTTTGGTAGAATATGTTGATGTCTCTACGGGGCTTGTGTTTTATTATATTTGGTTGAGCGACGAAATAACCATACCCATTCACTAAATTCTGTGTTTAGTGGCCATATATCGGGATCACACAATTTTTCAAAGTTGCTTACATTGACACCAATCCTAAAAGATGCGTAGTCTCTTTCAGTTTTAGGTTTTAGTTGCTCAATAATAATTTCGCAGTCACTTCCTAATATACTTTTAATATATGACTTCAAACTATCGGGCGTGGTGGATTTATCCAATCTCCAAACGTGTAAGAATTTACTTCGTTCTACTGCCTTTAATGCTACTATCGAGTTGTTTCCACCTTTCTTTATAGGATTTTTTCGTTTAACTTCTATCCATGGATTTGTGTCGACATTATCAACGTAGGTAGTTTTAGTTTCCAACGCTGGTTTCATGGCCCTCGCCGCGTAGGTTTTAGACTCGGGCGCAAGCCGTTGTTCCACCGCGCTCCGTGTCGGCTGACAACTGACATCACGTGGTTCAGTGTTTCCCGTGTTTGGGGTTTGGGTATCAGAAGACACTGGTACCGATGGGTTTCTAATATTACCGTTACCTGTGTTCTTAGACTTAGGTTTTTCGGTTTTTAATAACGAAATTTCTTTCTCATAAGATATACACTTTTTATTCATCATCATCATCATCATTACAGCTAAATAAGTCCACTTTTTATTGGCTGCATTTAATTGTTCCCTTAGTTTACTGTTTTCCTCGGATAATACGGTCATACATCCATTAATTTTTCCAGTATTTTAAATTCAAAATCAGTAAATTTGGCCACTATGACGTTCAAATATTGTTCAAATAATTGCAATCTCAAAGCCACTACACTTCTTAAAAGTAGAAGATTCTTCCTTCTCCGTCACTCTGGATCGAACCGGAGTGTCATCAGTAACCCGAATTCGCTGGGTTACATTTAAACACGAATCGCATTTATAGCTCTTCTTCATTTGTACTTGTCCTTCCCTAAACTGGGCCGAAGTAATATTCAAGCATCTATAATGGAATTCTTCTTTACATCCGGTACATCTGAGTAATTCTCCTAATTCAATCTTTTTGCAACAAATAATGCAATTCATTTTGAATTTCGACGCGACGCGGAGACACACGATGGCCACCCGATATGACAGAGACAGAGCGAATCAGACTTGTAGGAGCGAAAAAGCGCGATGCGAACTGAATGCTTCGCGACGCGCCGTCACACACAAAGTTTATTGGAACACTTGTTTACACTTTAAATGTTTCATAAACTCAATAGATTCACTGTTTAAACACTGTACTCCATATTATATGGGTGCATCTATTTAAGAAGTCCACTTTATATATCCATTTTTAGTATCCACAGTTCAATATTATCAATTAAAAATCATAAATATCGTGAGCGTTCCGTTCCGTACACCGCACGTAGCGAACGCGACGCGCGACGCGAAATATCTCCTAGGCATCAACACATAATCAATCTAACAGAGTAACCAGAAAAATTAAATATTGTATTTAAATTAAACTTTTATAAAAGTAAAAAAAAAACTCGTGTGACACACTTTCCGTAACGCTCTCGTCACGCATTCACCAGCTTACTCCCCAAACCAAGCCTGCCTAAAGAAGTTTTACTTCAAAAACCAGTAAAACTGACTCAAATACGTTGTTTGACTTTACAGACGCCAGCACATCAAGCTACCCCAATCTGTCAAATTTCCCCAATTGAAAGTGAACCTTATGCATTTGTGAATAAGTTGAAAATCTATAAAAGAAATTTGACAGATTGCGATCTGTATAAGACTTTGACTTTTATGGGCCGCTATCGCATTTTCAAAACTGTTCTGTCACGATTCGTCAAATGCATGATAATATTGTCTTGAATGCTAAATCTATAAAATAAATGGGCATTCGTTTATACCTACTTAACTAACTGTGCCCCGCGGTTTACCCACGTTAAACTTTATAAATTATCACAGCTCCTCCCCCATAGGTGATAACGTTATAATATCTAGCCTATATGTTGACCCGACCTGTTAGTATTATTCATGCAAAATTTGGAGTAAATCCATGCAGTACTTTTTGAGTTTAGCCCGGACATACATACAGAGATACACTGACAAAAATGAAAAAAACTATATTTTTGGCTTCGGTATCGATTGTAGATCACGCATTTTTTTAAAGGAAACTTGATCCTTTAAAAAAATATTCAATGTACAGTTTTGACCTTCCTACGATTTTATTATATGTATAGATGACACTTTGCTTTTTTTTACTCTTTGTAATTTCAATTGTGTTTTGTTTGCTGTTGCTAAGTGATAATTATTTGCGGGATATATGAAGCGGGTAACTGGTGAGGCGGCGATATACAAACTCACAAGCAAACAGACACATTTCTGGATTACAATAATAGTGATTGTGGATAGCACAGATATCTAAAAATAGTATTTAATGCTCTGAGGTGGATAGCATTCTATCATAAAAAATGATTATTCCACTTGTAGAAATAAGTTGAAAATCACTTGTAAGAATAATTGATAATATTTTGGCAATTTTCGTAATTTTCAACCGTCACTAAAGTTAATCATAAGATTAATTTTAATACGTGAATGAAGCAAGACTTTTTACGCCTTTTTACAAAAATTGCGCGGACAGAGGATTATAATATTTGGAACAGTTAAAGTTCATATGGAGAAGGAATGCAGAAAGCTAATATTTTTTAATATACATAGGTAGTAAAAAAAAACTTGTGTGTACTTATGTACACGCGTTAGAAGTTATACTTCTTAATATACAACTTGAACATAGTTATCAATTTCCATACCACCTAGAACTAACGTCATGCTGTTATTTTTTGGATGCGCGCGCATCGTAAAAATTCACTCATCATTTTTCTCCATCGCGCCAAAAGAAGTATAACTTCAATTATTAAGAAAAAAACAAACAATATACCCACACTACAATTAGTGCTTTTGACACACTGTCAAACTGAGAATAGATGAAAACCTGAGTGCCAAAACTGAGAACAGATTAATATTATTTGTCTTTGACGTCTATTGTCTATTATTCTACCTCTATAGTCTTTGACAATATAACCTTAATGGTCGAATTTCGAACAAGTGCGATCTGTACTACAATTAAACGAATCATAATTCCGGTAATCCATTTTATGTCATATTATGCGGATTAAATTTAAATGTTAGTTTTTTTATGTATGTAACGGCAAGGCAAACAAGCAAACGGGTCACCTGATGGTAAGCAATCACCGGCGCAAGTACCTTGTTGACCTTTGAGAAAGGAGTAGGCTCCATTGCAGTTAACTTTAATCTTTTTTTTTATTCCGTTTTACGGCTCTGGCTTCTTTGGCCTTATGAGCCTTCAGTAAATATATTTTTATAACATTTATTTCCGTCATTGTCAAGTAAAGTCCGTCACAGTCAAGTCATACACAGTCCTTGTCCAACCCCAGTAAAGCAGTGGAGACTTTACTAGAGGCTTTTATGGAGTTTTGGTTACAACACGGAAAATCACAATTCACGGCAATATCGCACTTTCCTCCACTTGTGTACGTTGTCGAAGATGTTATGTCTAAAAATCTACCATATTTACACATAAAAACTCTAATTTACACCAGTTTTTGAAAATAAAACATAGCCTCGATGCGTCTTTTTGCGCGTTGGCGCCAAAACTCCTAATCTTTTTTTATATAGTCAGTGTTACTATATAAAAATGTATGGGTATACTACCTAGATGTCAAGAGGTGAGCTATTAGAAAGATGTGAAGTTATTATTTATGGTAATATTTGTGATCGGTAACAAAGTTTAGCTTAGTCATTATGCAATACTAGCTGTGCCCCGCGGTTTTACCCGCGTTAAACTTAATAAATTATAACCTATGAGTTTATCCAGGGTGTAAGCAAACTCCATACCAAATTTTATTAGATCGCTCCAGTTGTTTAGACGTGAAGAAGTAACAAACATATACACTCACATACTCACAAACATTCGCCTTTATAATATTAAGTACTATAAATTATGATTTGCGGAATACTTTTTTAATATATATATATATATATATATATATATATATATATATATATATATATATATATATATATATTTGTCTGCTTACCATCATATCAGCCGAGAGACTTTCACTGCTGGACAAAGGCCTCCCACAAGGATCTCCACAATAGCCGGTCCTACGTTAGCCGCATCCAGCGGCTTCCCGCGACCCTTGCAAGATCATCGGTCCACCTGTAGGGGGCCTGCCCACGCTGCGTCTTCCAGTTCGTGGTCTAGCTATGTGCCCTGCCCACTGCCACTTCAGTTTGGCAATCAATTCTTTGGGCTATGTCGGCTACTTTGGTTCGCCTGCGGATTCTTTGGGCTATGTCGGCTACTTTGGTTCGCCTGCGGATTCTTTGGGCTATGTCGGCTACTTTGGTTCGCCTGCGGATTCTTTGGGCTATGTCGGCTACTTTGGTTCGCCTGCGGATTCTTTGGGCTATGTCGGCTACTTTGGTTCGCCTGCGGATTCTTTGGGCTATGTCGGCTACTTTGGTTCGCCTGCGGATTCTTTGGGCTATGTCGGCTACTTTGGTTCGCCTGCGGATTTCGATGTGTTTGATTCGATCGAGGATACTCCGAGCTTACAAGTAGTATTTATTTGCATAAAACATAAGTTATATCATATGATTTATCATGATCAGGTGTTGTAGCGCCAATCGGCATACTAATTGAATGAGCGAGGCACTATAACGTGCTTAACTAATACAATTTATATATAATAACTAAAACAGGAAGTAAGTAATGTATGGTCAAGGTTAATCTCTACTAACTTAAACTGGTTATCAGTGATAGGAAGGTGCTTAAATTTATAAAATATAAATTAAATCACGATAAAACTTTTAAAATAATCAATTTACAATTTGATACTATTCTGTAAGCGAGTATTTAATAACGTTTGAATACCTACTTCTAAAATCATAGTTTTTATAATTAACTAGCCGTACCCCGCGGTTTTACCTGCATTGAACTTTATAAATTATAGCCTATGTGTTGATCCAGAGTGCCAGCTTACTGCATACCAGATTTTATTAAAATTGCTCCAGCCGTTTAGACGTGAGGAAGTAAAAAACATACCTACACACTCACACAATCACACACTCACAAACTTTCGCCCTTTTTAGATTAGTGTGACTTTTATTTTTTTATTACCTACTTTTAGATTTTTAAACATACTAAACAGAAAACAAGTTACAGAAATAATTTTTAAATTAACTGTATAAAACGGGATGCGGCTGGGTAAATTTATACAAATCATTTCAAAAATTATATCTGAATCTCGGGTAAATAATTTAAATTTTCGTCATATTAATGTTTTTATTTTTTTTATAATTATTATTTAATTTTAAAGGAATTTTCTTCGTATTCTAATCCAGTATCATATAATAGATAACATTTTAATTACGACATTCGACATTTATATAATGTCTTAATTTAACATTAAGTACATTTTTATCCTTAACAATAATTTTAGGTAATAAACTAAAAACTTGAGTATAATATATATTTTAGGAAATACGGATAAGAATGTTTTACGAGCATTTTGTAAAATATTTGCGTGCTTACAAGCAACTTATGGTGATACTTACTATTTTCCACTTGACTAATGTAAAACAACCATTTTCGAGAATTAATGACCTGATTGCAAAAGAAAATACATTTTATATTTCTAGATATCCCAAGTCATTACAATAGAATTCACACAATTAAGGTCTGTAGGGCCTGCTACGTCATACACTATTTTTGTTAAATATTTTAGAGAAATTCACGTGTCGGTCTAGGTTCTTCTGTTCTTCCCTTAGCTGTATACAATATTTCTTTCTTTCTTTATCTGGTTCATGTAAGATCTTCTTGGCCTTCCTCTTCCTCTCTTTCCTTCCATGATTTTTAGGGTTCCGTAGCCAAATGGCAAAAAACGGAACCCTTATAGATTCGTCATGTCTGTCTGTCCGCCCGTATGTCACAGCCACTTTTTACCGAAACTATAAGAGTTGTACTGTTGAAACTTGGTAAGTAGATGTATTCTGTAAACCGCATTATAAGATTTTCACACAAAAATAGAAAAAGAATAATAATTTTGGGGGGTTCCCCATACATAGAACTGAAACTCAAAATTTTTTTTTTCAATGTACCCATACATGGGGGGTGTCTATGGATAGGTCTTTAAAAATGATATTGAGGTTTCTAATATAATTTTTTTCTTAACTGAATAGTTTGCGCGAGAGACACTTCCAAAGTGGAAAAATGAGTGTCCCCCCCCCCTGTAACTTCTAAAATAAAAGAATAATTAAACTAAAAAAAATATATGATGTACATTACTACGTAAACTAACAACAAAAATTGGTTTGAACGAGATCTAGTAAGTATTTATTTTTTAATGCGTCATAAATCGTAAACCGCAATTTACCTTTCATTTAATCAACTGAAATACTTGCTGCTGCGGAACCCTTCTTGGCGAGTCCGACTCGCACTTGGCCGGTTTTTATTAAAGTATCGTGTGGTATAAAATGCCCAGCATCATCTCCATAGTTGTTAATATATATCTTCGCACGTTTAGCGTTCTTAAAAACTCTTGATTAGTTTTTCTCTGTCCAATTAATTCATTGCATTCTTCGCCAGCACCAGTTCTCAAATGCTTCCAATCTTTCTCTGCATCTTTGTGGCATTGTCCATGTCTCACTAACATATAATGCAATGTTCCAGATGTAACTGTTTATAAAAGATTTTTTTTAACGGTCGTTAAATTTTTGGTGTAACAAGGTGTCTCATGTTATGGAACGCTTGATTTGCCATTTCTATTCTACTGAAAATGTCTGGTGTGCACTTGGCGTTGCTTGTTATTAAACTGCCTAAATATCGGAAAGAATCAACAACTTAAATTTTTGTATTGTTGGATTTGGTAGAGAAAAATGCCGTCAAGTGCCAGTTTAACTCACAGAAAGTTCCGTGCTTTGCTTAGACATATAAAAGTTTATTTAAAAATAAGTTTTATCATCATATCAGCCGAAAGACGGACGCACTACTGGACAAAGACCTCCCCCAAAGATCTCCACAATTGCGCTATTCGCATCCATCGGTTTCCGATAGTTAAAAATTCCTTTAAAAATCTATTTACAAATATGGTCGTTTAAGTCTTGTTATTAGTTTGCAGATTAGGGACAATGGAATTTTTTCTTCGTTTTCAGTCATTGACGCAACTTAACTTTGCATTCAACGAAATATATGAAGTCATTAACCTTTTCTTTTTGCGTATGATAGCAAGGCAAACGAGCAAGTGGGTCGCCTGATATAAGTGATCACCGCCGCCCATGGACACTCGCAACACCGGAGGAGCCACAATAACGTTGCCGGCCTTTAAGAAAGGAATAGGCTCGCTTCTTGAAGGTTGCCATGTCATACCGGATCGGAAATATCTCCGCAGTTAATTGATTCCGCAGTGCGCTGTAAAAAGTTTCTTATCATACTCACGGTAACCTAATATAAAATACATAAATAAAATAAAAATAAAAATTTTTTTCACGTAGACTTTAAAAAAGCGCTTGTAAGCAGTCAGAACATGTTTGTAGTAATATAGTTGTTTACATTATTATTTCTAGGAACTTACAGTCTTATTTAAAAACGCTACTTAAATATAAGCTGGCCGCTCAACCATGGTTTATCAAATTTTTCATTTAAAAACACGATTTAACTTTGACCTGCGGTTAAGCCATGTCAAAATTTAAACCACGTCGGCCCCTGGTTTAAAGCTTGCTCAAATATGGCGGATTTTATTTGCATCAGCTGACGTTTTGTTTGACGTTTGTTTGTGAATGGAGGTTTTATTGAAGTTACTAACCGTTTTAATTTTTAAATAAATACTGATTTCCAGTTGGAATCTTATCACAAACTTCAAAATCCACCGAAGTAAATCAATAGTCCCTGAAAATGCACTGTTACGATCATAAATCTATCATTCCATGTCTACCATAGAGCAAAAATCGTAAAGTTTTGATACATAATCCGATTTAGCGATTAATTTTGGTCAAGCTCTACACCAGTCCCAGAAATGTTGACAGTGTAAAATAAAATGACGTTACTTATAGTACGACAAACTTATCTGGCCCGGTGGCCAAAAGTAGAACTAACGACGCCAGTTGGAAATGTCAATCGGCTGTTATTCCCTGACATTCCTGCCATTGATTGTTTGTTGCGCGTATTTATTTTTCTTTTTGTGGTTTTTAATTGTGAAAAATGCCGAAAGCTTTAATAAGTGATGCGAGGAACGTTATATTACAAGTATTGAATTATATGAATGAGCAAAAACACCTCCAGGCACCAATTATACCTTTCAATAAGTTGTATGAACGCGTAGCTGCTGCTACAGGTTAGTGTTGTCAGCTTCTGAAGAAATACGAAACTCCGCCTCGCACTTTAAATTTAAGTACATATTTTAAAATATTCATTATTTATTTAATTTTTGCTTATTCCATTGTAGGTGCTGGGGAGTGATTTGTAAGAAAACTTGTGAAAGAAAAAGAGCAAGCAGACGCAAAAATTTATAACAGATCAGAATATTGGTAGATCGAATTCTGAAATGCCTACATTGATTGAAGAAGCTTTTGATAAAATAACAGTCAATGAATGGCAAAAGCATTGCAATAATGTAAAAAATATTGAAAATGACTATCGAAAAAGGGATGGATACTTAGACGAGCCTTTCATCAATCAATTAGGTAGTGATAGTGAAAGTGAAAGCAGTGATTATGATAATGATGATGATGAAATGACTTCTGAATTAAAAAAATCCGGTGACATAATAATACCTGGAGTAGGTACGGGGATACTCCAGGTATTATTATGTCACCGGATTTTTAGAGGACACTCAGCGTACATTTTATGTAAATGATCATAATTATTGTATAAAAGTATAAAGATTTGTAATGACAGTATTTGTTTGCTTTTTAGTGAAGTAATATTTACGTTACAATGTGCATATTATTTTTACCCACTTTATTGCAAAAAATAGTTGCGAGCAACACTAAATGCGATAACAGCGACGCTACCAGCGGGCCAGATAAGTTTGTGGAACTGTAGCTGAGAAACCTTTAAGTAGGGTTTTTACATAAAGAAATAGTTGAGCGGGGTTTAAGTGGTTGAGCAGGGTTTATCTGAGACATGGTTAAGCGGCGGAACAAGGAATTATTTTAAATAAGAGTGAGATATTTAGGTACACATTGTATGAAAACATTTATAAAATTTATTTTATTATAGCAATGATATTTAGCTAGCTCGTATCAAGTTATTGTCAAGAGATTATGTTTAATTATCTAGTTTAAGTCTAATATTTTTACTACATATTGTCAGTGGTTCTGTCTATATTAAGGTATTATTATTATGACGGACCTTGTGTTAATAACGACGGTCGCGCTTTAATGCTACCACCGGATCCAATGCGCCCCAACTGAGAAGACCCAGCGAAACAAACTCAGTAAATACAAAATTTTAATAAACTAATCTAAACGAAACTAATCGGCCTCTTCTGCAAATTATATTCCTAGGAGTATGTTGTCCGTTTGCGGTTGGTAACATTAGGTAGACTAAACATAACTATCATCATCGTCATAATATCAGCCGAAAGACGTCCACTGCTGGACAAAGGCCTCCCCCAAGGATCTGCACAATAGCCGGTCCTGCGCTGCCCGCACCCAGCGTCTTCCCGATTGTTAACTCTGCAACTCCCTTAAGTTGCTATCGAAATTTGCGCCGGGTATCAAATGCGTAATCTGTAAAACAAAAATATCTGAATACAATTTGGAAAAAATATTCAGTAGGATTATAATTTTTTAATTTTTTTTATTGGACATCTTATAGTTTTTATCACATAACTATACCTAAACTGAAACATTACCGTTGTACGTTGGACGATGGCACTGAAACGGCCATTTTTCAATTTGTGAAGGAGCTTTAAGAAGTAGTATATGTAACATGATAATGGAATAAGCTATAAACAATCGGAAGTTATTGTAAAGTATAACAAATCACTTAATATTTAGTATATTTTATAATGTAATTAGTTTATTATTAAAGTTATAATAGCTTTCAGTTGGATTCCCTACGTATTATATTTTTGTAGTTATGTATTGAACTGTGCACCCTGTTATCTCTGCACCTGCATAAGGTTACTATCGAAACTTGCGCCGCTAACAAGTCCGCCTTAGTATAATTCTATGAGCATAATCTGTAAAACTAAAATATCTGAATACATTTTGGAAAAAATATTCACTAGCATTATAAGTATAATATTTTTTTGAAGTTATACTTCTTTTGGCGCGATGGAGAAAAATGATGAGAGTGAATTTTTACGATGCGCGCGCACACTGACACCTAAATTTAACAGCATGAAGCGTGCGCGCGCATCGTAAAAATAACAGCATGACGTTAGTTCTAGGTGGTATGAAAATTAATAACTATGTTCAAGTTGTATATTAAGAAGTATAACTATACTAAGTATACTAAGAATTTACCATACCTACCTGCATGTTAAAGTTTTACAGCCAAATAAAATAAGCCACTTACGAGACCAGTACTATTGCCCGCTTATTAGCCAGTTTGTAAAAAGTCAAGGAATTTAAATAAATAAAAGTTAGTATTTTCAATGAAAATGGTTTCAAACTACATGATTTTAGACATCCGCAATTTTCCGTCAACCATTTATTTATATTTGATTTCCGTTAACCGTTCTTAGTGCGAAACAACAAATAATATTATTGTGATGGGCAACTAGGGAACCCTACATGACGCGTGGCCCAACATGCTCTTGGCCAGGGGCTCTACCGACCGGCTAAGTCGCCGAACATCGATTTCATAAATGGCGTTCAAATAAATAAAGGTCAAAAATGGCTTAATAAATCGTTAAATCGGCTTCCATGAGCACATGTGATGTCATAAATGGTCCGGAATCGATTATCAACGTTGAAGCCGATTTAACGATTGGTAAAGTAATTTTTAACCTTTATTTAATTGAGCCATTTAAGAAATCGATGTTAAATAAATAAAATAAAAAAGGTTTTTATTGAGGTAGACTTTAAAAAAGCGCTTGTAAATAGTCAGAACATGTTTGTAGTAATATAGTTGTATACATTATTATTTCTAGTAACATAGATATTTAGGTACATATTGTCTGTGTGAGTAGTGCTGATTTTCACTAACGAGAGAGATTATTCAATATATATATATATATATATATATATATATATATATATATATATATATATATATATATATATATATATATATATATATATATATATATATATATATATATATATATATATATATATTATAATACTATACTAAGGAAATAAAGCAACGTGTGTAACAAGTAATAAAACAAACTACTACTTAGTAATTATCGTATGGGCAATGGTCACCTTTGTGGGAGAGTTCTTCAAGCCGCCCAGTAGGCCTCTGAGGGCGCGTTCCACTTTGTCGTGACGACAAATAATCGTGGAGTTTAAAGTGTCGTGGCTTATATGTTTAAATGGAGATGTTCACATATAGAACGACACGATTTAATGTCGTCTACGACATTTTTTGCAGTGACGACCAATTTTCATGGCAGAGTAACGTATAACTTATAATGGGAACAGCTAGAGACGACAGTCGTCCAACGATAGATTAATCGTTACGACATAGTGGGAACGCGCCCTGACATGGCTTAGCGACTATTACCAAATGGTTACCGGGTCCGACAGGTTAACGTGCCCTGCGAAACAGGAACACGCTCAGAAAGTAAACCACTTTGGCGGTCGCCCATCTATGGACTGACCGCGAGCCTAGTTGCTTAACCTCGCCAATTACTTCCGGACCCAAAATAAAAAAATAAATATATATAATCTACACATACATATAATAAAATCATAGGAAAGTCAAAACTGTACATTCAAATTTTTTAAAAAGGATACTTGGTGCGTGATCTGCTATCGACATCGAAGCCAAAAATATAGTTTTTAGACTTTTTGTCTGTTAGTCTGTATGTATGTCCGGGCTAAACTCAAAAAGTACTGCATGGATTTACTCCAAATTTTGCATAAATAATACTAACAGGTCGGGTCAACATATAGGCTAGATATTATAACGTTATCACCTATGGGGGAGGAGTTGTGATAATTTATAAAGTTTAACGTGGGTAAAACCGCGGGGCACAGTTAGTTAAGTAGGTATAAACGAATGCCAATTTATTTTATAGATTTAGCATTCAATACAATATTATCATGCATTTGATGAATCGTGACAGAACAGTTTTGAAAACGCGATAGCGGCCCATAAAAGTCAAAGTCTTATACAGATCGGCAGCACATGCAGCTACCGCAATCTGTCTAATTTCTTTTATAGATTTTCAATTCTATCACAAATGCATAAGGTTCACTTTCAATTGGGGAAATTTGACAGATTGGGGTAGTTTGATGTGCTGGCGTCTGTACAAGCGTTAATACAACAAAGTTGAGTTAATTTTACTGGTTTTTGAAGTAAAACTTCTTTAGGCAGGCTTGGTTTGGGGAGTAAGCTGGTGAATGCAATACGAGAGCGTTACGGAAAGTGTCACACGAGTTTTTTCTTATTAGTTTTATAAAAGTATAATTTAAATACGATATTTCATTTTTCGGGGTTGCCCTGTTAGATTGATTATGTGTTGATGCCTAGGACATTGTTGAACCGAGTTTAAGGTAATTATAATTAAAATAATTGCCTACGTCTAGGAGGTAGGTACGAGATACCTAGGCGACACTGAAAGTTTTTAGAACTGGCCACTTGTAAACGAAATAATAAAAAAATAAGTTCATATTTTGAAAATGGAACTCTTTGCCAATATTATTGTGTATGTATTTTATTCAATTGTCATTTCTTTACGATTTGGCGCCAAATTGAAAATTGTCTGTGTCACGTCAGCATGAATTAACGTGAGAAAATTTTCGTGCACTGATTTTATATGACTTTCGATGTCAGTTAAGTTTCTTCGGGCCGCTTTCTTCGGGGACAAAGCGAGACAGATATACTTCATGCTGCCGCTACAACTATCGTACCATCTCACTTGACCGGCCTGCGGCGTTGTGGTGCTACGTACACAGTGAAGTCGGCTATAGTAGCGTTACGCTATCTTCAACTCCGAGTTTCTACAGGTATCTACTACTTAATAACTTGCGTTTACCTAATAATGTCCGTGCAGCGCACTCCGCCTAAGTCGCTCAATCCTGCCTCTTTGGTTAATACTCCAGCGATGTCCTACGGATCTGACTCACAATTATACATTCCACCCCATGACATTGAGCCTGAACTCGGTGAGCATATAACTCGCAGGCTTAAACGCAAGCTCAGCGATGACAAATCCTCAGAGCATGCCTCGATGCTAGAACGAATGCAAGATATGTTCGACTCATTTGTACACCAACAAAATGAAAAATTTGAACAAATTATGAACTCCGTGTCAACAATTAAGGAGCAGAATAACGATCTCCTAAAAAGTATGGATTTCCTCTCGTCTAAATATGATGAAGTCCTGGGAAAAATACTCCACCTAGAACAAAAAAATAAGGATTACGAAACAAAAATTGTGTCTCTGGAGAGTAAAATTGAACAGCTCGAACGTAACTCTCGTGCCTGTACCGTAGAAATAAAGAACATACCTAAACAACCAGCAGAAAATAAATCCGCACTATTCACCATGGTTAAAAAGGTCGGTGAGGTTATTGAATGCCCGTTAAAAGATAACGATATTCATGATATATATCGCCTAAAGACTACTAAAGAATCAAATGACCACATCGTTGTGAACTTAAAATCAACCTCAACTAAAGATAACTTTCTGAAACAATGCAAGAAATTCAATAAAACAAATAAGGAAAATAAACTTAATACCTCCCACCTTCAACTGTCTTGCCCAAATAAACCAATCTTCGTCGATGAGTCACTGACAAGCCTGGGAAGGAGACTAGCATACGTAGCTAGGCAATTCGTCAAGGATAATAAATACCATAGCACCTGGACCTCCTACGGCAAAGTATACATCAAGACACACCAGGATTCACCCGTTACCCGTATTGACTGCGAACAGGATCTCCAACAACTTGCCCGAAAATGACTACTACTAGGTATAATTACTTACTGGCTTATTACTTGGTTCCTAATTTTCACCATATTTTGTTATAAACACTGTAATACTCGTACATTTTGTAAAAAGTCTTATAACTACCTCCTTACTATTATGGTTCAAATTGCACTAATATTAATGTTAGTATTATATAACACAATTTTTATTTACATAACAAACAAAATAACTGTCATTGCCCTACACTTCATAAACAAACACACTATACCTACATCTACATCTACAACTAAGCCTACGTTCAATATATATACTAAAATATTAAACCAAATACGTTATCTATATACATACAAATTTTCGACATACATTACCATAAAACCCATGTATCACCCAGCGGTCCAACTATTAACTATATCTGATTCCAATTCGATAATATAAATTCTATTAATACCAATCTAGACCAACTACAAATTGCTCAATCATCCACTTGCGAATTAGAGGAGTGTCCCAAATTAATAAAAAACACACAATCGTCTTTAAAAATTATACACCAGAATATACGAAGCATAAACCATAACTTTAACGGCTTTCTCACTCTCCTTGCGCGATCTAATACTGATTGGGACATTATTATATTAACCGAATGTTGGTTACGTCACTCTCACTTCCTACCTTCTATAGATGGCTACAAGGTCGCTAAAAATGAAATTAATCGGACCCAAAATGAAGGCATTGTAATTTATATTAAAGATAGCTTGAATATTACGACATTAGAACCTGAGTTACAGGATTGCAATTGCCTAACTTTAAAAATAGACTACAACACGTTTTTAGTAGCCATATATAGGCCACAAAAACATAAATCCCTTTATTTCATCTCTCGATACATTTCTTTCCAACATAAATTATCACAATGTTATCCTTATCGGGGATATTAACATTGATATTATGACAAACACAAAAGATCCATCCGCTCCAGTCTATCTGAACCTTTTAGCCACTCATGGTATGCTACCAGCTCACCAATTACCTACACATGGAAAGACCTGCCTTGACCATCTAATGCTAAAAAGTAAATTACCAGCTTTCTGTTATGTTGCGGCAACATCTCTTACAGACCATGACAGCGTGATTTTAGTACTGGAACGCTGTTGCTCAAAAAATAACTATATTGGCATCAAGAAACTAAATTATACTTGTTTAGATAACGATATGAAAAATATTTGTCTTAACAGTATATATGAAATGACAGACGTAGATGTAGCCACATCCTATCTACTAACGGTCCTTAATACAAAAATTCAATCCAACTCACATTCTATTAGTGTCCCAAATCGTAGGAGAGTTAGGAAACCATGGATAACTATTGGTTTGTTAAAATGTATGAAAAATCGCGATAAATTGCACATGAAATCTAAAAAGTACCCGGACAATGACATAATTAAGCTAACATATAAAAGATATAGAAACTTTTGTAATTGGTTATTAAAAAAGATAAAAAGAGACTATGAAAATAATTTAATAAATAAAGCAGTGAACAGCAATAATAATAAAATGCTGTGGGATACTATAAAAAAAGTATCCTACTCCAATAAAATCAATAACCCCGCTATAGAACTCCTATCAAAAAGTGATCCCCAGTCCTCTGCTAACAATATAAACAATTATTTTGTATCGATTGGCCAAGATCTTGCATTAAAAATACAAAGTACCACAGCTTGTAGAGAATCCCCCCAAATTAATTCATGTCCGTACTCGTTTGCGTTGGTCCCCACTGATGATGCAGAGGTACGTAACCTTATACTAAACCTAAAAAAAGATACATCTACTGGACGCGACAATATATCAGGTGTCTTTTTGAAACGGTATCTTCAACATCTAAGTGCTCCCTTAACACATATATTCAATCTTATATTCACTACCGGTGTTTTTCCGCAGCAATTTAAGCTTGCCGAGGTTATTCCTGTTTACAAGAGTGGTGACAGAGGTTGCGTCAACAATTACAGGCCACTATCTCTACTACCCACTCTCTCTAAAATTGCAGAAAAATTAATAAACAAACGGCTTGTAAATTATCTTGAATCCAAACATATTTTATCCAACTCTCAATTTGGTTTTAGAGCTGGGCTCTCAACCTCTGATGCAGCACATGCTGTGATTGATCACATTGTATCCAAACTAGACGCTAAAAAAAAGGTACTGGCAATATTTCTCGATATAAAAAAAGCATTTGACACAATCTCTGTCCCACTCCTGTTAAGCAAACTGGAAAGCTTAGGAATCCGTGACACTCAACTTGAATTGTTTAAGGATTACCTATCTAACCGTAAACAACGAATAAGAATTGATAATGTTGTTAGTGATGACTTACATGTGTCCTTCGGTGTGCCCCAGGGATCAGTGACCGGCCCGTCTTTGTTCCTGGCCTTTATAAACGACTTATGCAACATGCAACTGCCTAATGGTAAGATTGTGACTTTTGCCGACGACACAGCCCTTATCTTCCACGGGGATACTTGGGAATCAACATACACTACCGCCCAATATGGCTTTAACGATGTATCATCTTGGCTTCGATCTAATGGTCTCACACTCAACATTGATAAGACATGTTATATACCATTCTCTATTAAAAAATGCACAACTTCATTGCACGATAACCACGCACTCATCGCACACACTTGCTCTCCTAGAAACCCCTGTACTTGTGTACTGATAAAAAAAGTTTCATGTATAAAATACCTCGGCATCATGATTGATAATACATTAAGCTTTAATCAACATCTGGAACTATTATCTGACAGGACTCGCAAGCTAATGTTTATTTTCAAGTGTCTCCGCCATTTAACTGATAAATCAGTCATTAGGATGGTATACATGGCATTATGTCAATCCGTCTTATCATATGGCATTACTGCCTGGGGTGGCGCATGCAAAACTAACCTGTTAAAGGTCGAAAGAGCGCAAAGAGCGGTATTAAAAGTTAGTTTATCGCTGCCTTTTCAATTCCCCACTGCTGAATTATATAAACTCGCGGATGTGCTTACAGTGCGGCAACTGTACTTGCTAAACACTATTTTAAAACAACACTCTCTCACAAAATTCACTCCCTTACTTAACAATAACAAACGGCTCAAACATAAAGTCTGCTTGTCGGATAAACAGTGGACTACCAAGTTCTCAAACAACTTCTTTGGTTTTTTAGGCGGATACTTATATAATAAAATAAATAAGTTGCTTACTGTGTATCCCCTAACTAAATTTAAATGTAAGCAGATTCTTACAACATGGCTCAAGTCTTTGAACTACGAAGATACGGAAAATGTGCTTAATGTAGGCTCTTAGATAAATAAATTATAAATTATAAAACATAACACACACACACACACACACACACACGCACTCACACACGCGCACACACATACACACACATAAACGCACTTACACACACAGATATTTATGCTCTGATTAATAAATTAGTTAAGGTTAAACTTTGTCCAGTGTCTGGAGAGGCTGGTAATCTGTCATACAGGTCTCCTTGTACGGATACCAGTCTCTCACATAGATAGATTATCGAACTGATGTATTAATTAGAATAATATGTACCTACTCTGTAATCTGTGTGAGAGAACAATAAATAAAATATTATTATTATTATTATTATTATAGTCCCGACCTAGCATCTTGCGAATTTTATTTATTTCTGAAAATAAAAGAAAATCTTCGAGCAAAACGTTCTATGAACGCCGAGGAAGCAGTGGCTGCGTAAAATGCCGTCGAAGAGACCCTAAGGACGAGTCGGCAAAGTGCTTTTCTCAGTGGTTCTATCGGATGCAGCGATGTATTGGTGCAAATGGACACTATTTGAAAAGATATAAAAAAACGAATATTTTGCTAGTTTGTTCAGTGTTTGATTTTCTAAGAACTTTCAGTGTGACCCTCGTACATATTGTAATGAGTTAAAAAGTCAAATGATCGTATTTTGGTAATTTTATGAAGGCGGCAAGGTAGACGAGGTATCGGAACATTGTGAACTACATTATTACAAAAGTAGGAACTCTTAATTTTAATCGTCCGACTGGTGTCCGGGGTCGAGGTTTGCGCTCTGCTAGCTGCTAGCTACAAACGATACACTCTGTATATCAAATTTAAGTTGGCGGGTTTGGTAGATACTGGCCTTTTCTGCCGCAGTTCGTGGGTTCGATTGCCAACCAGGTCAGTGTGCATGAACATGTGTGTTTGTTCTGAGCCTGGATGTAATTATCTATGTATTTACAAAATAAAACTAGTATACGTAGTACTAGCTGTGCCCCGCAGTTTTACCCGCGATAAACTTTATAAATTATAGCCTACTAGCTGTGCCCCGCGGTTTTACCCGCGTTAAACTTTATAAAATATGGCCTATGTGTTATCCTAACTATAAAAATTAGCCTATGTTCTTTTTCAGGGTCTAGACCATCCGTATACCAAATTTCATTCAAATCCGTTCAGTAGTTTTGGCGTGAAAGAGTAACAGACAAACAGAGTTACTTTCGCATTTATAATATTAGTTAGGATTAGGATGTGTTAATCCAGGGTGTCAGCTAACGCCATACCAAATTTGGTAGTAGTAATAGTAGTCGACGTGAAGAAGTAACAAACAACTCACACACTCACAAACTTTCGCATTTATAAATTAGTAGAAGAATGATATCAGTTATCTGGTTTCCATAGTACAATCTCCGCTTAGTTTGGGATCAGATGGTGTGTGAATAATGTCGCAGGATATTATGTAAGATATGTATATTTAACACCCTTGCGGAGGATGAGATTTCAATGGGATTACGTTTCCTCTAAAAGTCTGTTTGTTCATTGATAATAATCAGTCAATTTGAATCTAAATCAAATATTCAGAAGAATTGACGTCATTCACATTTTTATGAGAACAATTCTAGACCTATCATTTTCACGTCAAGTGCGAGTCGGGCCGCACACTAGTCGGGTTCCGTACATGCGTCGTCTTCACAACATAATAATGTTTGCTCATTTCAATCACCGCACAAAAACTACAATATCATTGAATATTCAGTATTTTCTGTATATGTACATAAATTGTAGTGTTTCTATTCCGATGGCCTATATAATTTTACGTACACTGCTGGAAAAAAGCTTCTCCTAAGAATATGCATTGATCCATTCTTCTTAAACACACACACACACACACTAATATAAGAGCTTCCTATTAACATCTATTATCTAATATAAGTTTTTTGTATTTTGTTCATATTATTACTTTTTTTCTCTTTTTATGTTAAGTTCACCCTATAAATTATTGATAAATAATGATGGAACTATACAAACAAAGTTGGGCCTAGCACCTTTAAAACAAGTTGTCTCCGAGTAACTTAGCTAAGGTGCTAGCCATCACAATGAGTGCTAAATATATATTGTAACAAACAAACAATATAATTATGTAAAAATTAACTATACGCACCTATTATTGTTATAGTTTTATGTTATGTGGTGAAATAAACAATTATCTTATCTTATGCTAAATAAAGAAAGATGAACGTGATGACAGCGGTGAGCTTGTTCAATAAACCTACCAAATATAATGAAGTGGTCCAATGTACAGACGCCAGCAAATCAAGCTACCCCAACCTGTCAAATTTCCCCAATTGAAAGTGAACCTTAAGCTTCTGTGATAAAGTTGAAAATCTATAAAAGAAATTTGACAGATTGGGGTAGCTGGACTTCCAGCTGACGTGACTTTTCTTCTGACGTGACACAGACAATTTTCAATTTGCCGCCAAATCGTAAACAAATGACAAATGAATAAAATACATACACAATACTATTGACAAAGAGTTCCATTTTCAAAATATGAACTTATTTTTTATAATTAACAAGTGTCTTCCGCGTACATGTAGATACGATTCTGGCGTCTGTATCTCCGTTGTATCCACAGAAATGACCTCTGAAGTCGATTTCCATCCAACGGGGCCCTCCGTCATTATCAGGCCGAGATACCTAAAAATGGTGTCAGACTAAACTTGGCCCAATGTACCTTCCTAGTCGTGTATTTGTTCTTAAAAATGTTTGATGGTATACCAGAAATTAATATTCAAAGTTTTGTCTAGCCAGTGGGGCCTATTTTTTATTTATAGCGTGTTCAGATAACGATGTCATGGGTTCAAATCCTGGGTCGGGCCATAAGTGATTTTGGGACTTATCTGTAAAAAGAAAAATTTCAAACCCCAGCCCGAAGTCTGGGAGTTGGCGGTATTATACCCCGTATATCCCCCGTGCCTCGGAGAGCGCGTAAAGCCGTCGGTCCTGTGCCTGACCTCTTTCCGGTCGTGTCGCTAGGCTTCCCATCGGATCATGAGAGTGATGGAATAGAAAGTGCTCCTGTGTTTGCGCACACACTTGAGCACTATAATATGTCCCGCGCAGATGGCTAATCTCTGTTGAGACTGGCCGCCGTGGCCGAAATTCGGCTAGGAGGACATTATTATTATTATTTGAACCGCGAAAAATTTGGTAAATAGTGAATAACTGTGAGGTAAATTGGGAAAACATAAGAATGGTCTGCATTTTCCGCACGTGTTAATTCAAATAACACATCTATGCAAACATTCATGGCCGTGACCAATTATGCACGGTTCACGAGTTCTAACTTTAAGATATGGAGACTGAATATGCACACATTTGGTTTTGTTTAAATTAATAATAATACCATTACCATGCGCCCATTTTATGATATTTCTAAGAACTTCCTGAATATTATTTTCAATTCCATTTAGATCCTTATCCATATAGAACATGTAACTTAATTAACGCACATCCTGAAAATAGTTTGTTCAGAATCGTTTACTGAATCTATTCATATCATTTTTAATATTGGTAATTTTTATCCCAAAAATAATTAAAAGTACGTAAATTATAGTCATATTAACCCTGTACAGTAAAAAAATTGAAATGGACAGTAAGTCAAAGTAATAAGACTTTTAATATTGCAGTTTTATTTGTATTCATACAAATTCCATCATTCAATACAAATTAAAGAAAATTTAACTTTATTACAAGAAACTAATTTAGTAAATAACAATGCATATATATGTTAATTTATAAATTCAGTGTATGTATTATGATTGTAACATAATAATATTCTAATTGGGGTGTTTGGGGGTGTCCGTTACGTTACATGTTGTATAATTAACAAGTGTCGTCGGCGTACATGTAGATACGATTCTTAACAACATTACACATGCTATTAACGTGCACTATATATCCGACGGGGCCTAACACTGAGCCGGTGGGCACGCCACAGCTGATATGTGAGGGGTCACCCCTCACACCATCGACGACAGTCTGCAGCTTTCTGCCAGTAAGATACGCGCGGACCTACTTGTTTAGTGGACCCGAGACACATTCATCCATATTTTGAAGGAGATGGAGGTGTTCAAGGGTATCAAACGCTTTTTTAAAATCTACGGACACCACCACCACCCGCTTGCGCTGGTCCAGATCCTCATTGACGTCATCAGTGAAACATCCTAAGACCCGGAACCCTTCCTGTTTATTTAAATCAGTTGTAATTTATTGAGTTTATTTTATTAAGCTTGTGATAAAATACATTAAGAGGTTACCGGAGATCCCGAAATAAATAAACTAAACCATGAGGTGTTGTGTTGTTACGCCTAAGATTATCGTATTATAATTTTGAATATTAATATCACAAATAATAAATATGATTATTTAATTTTATTGTATAACACCGAAAGGCCACTCCTTCGCTCGGGACTATATTGGCACACATAAAAATCTCATTCCTATTTTTTTCTTTAACTACAGATTTGTGTTTATAATTCACTCCTCAATGTTTTTTCTCATACCTTTTTTGTTCATACATCTTTATTACTACAAACGGAACTCAAAATAGTCAGTAATCATTTTTTTTATTAATACTATCATTACTAAGATCATGTTTCAATTCATAATGATGGTTCTTTTTATAACGTAGTATTATCATTATTTTCTTATTATAATGGCATTACTAAGAAAATATTTGAATACAGAATATTGATTTTCGTAACAGTATCTATTCAAATTTAGACCAAATATTTAACTAACGATATAAATAATATGTCGTTAACTAAATATTTAAATATTTGGGACCTACTAGAGGTACTAGAACCTACCTCCACAAGTGTTACTTGTCTCGAGTGCTACTATTTTTACATCTACGCCTTTACATAAATTAGCATTCAATAAGCTTCAATCTGATCACTGTCGTCAATTACCAGGTTTTTAAAATGTCTCTAAAAACCCAGATACATACGTTTTAAACCCTTCAGTTAAAGCCGATTAGAAAAATTTTGAAATAACTTCACAAGTTAATTGGTGTGGCTGCCGTGGCACGAAGGTCTGGATCATTTGTATTATTATTGCAAAGTTTTGTTTACTAGGATTAAGGATAAATTTCATAAAATTTTTACTGCCAATAAGCCAGCTATTAGTGATCGCATGACTTTTAGAGAATGGACAACTTCCAGCATTTATAAAAGTACGACTAAACTTGATTAGTTTTATGCTGAAAAATATTAAATATATAAAAAGGCTCTCGCACTTTCTGGAATGATATTTAGGAAATAGATATCGAATGTGGATGTTCACGGGGAAAGATCTACGTGTTCCCATAGGTGTCCATCAGGGGTCGATTTTGGGGTCATTTTAGTTTATACAAGTAACCTTATTACGTAAAGGATAGCCAAGCGATTGTATTGTTCACGGATGACACTTCCTTGACATTGAAAATTAATCGACAATCACGAACTTATGACCCAATCAACGATGCACTCTCTAAAGTTGTTAATTTTTTCAATGTTGATTATCTATATCTTAATGTTAAAGGGGTTTTTAAATTTTTAAATCTTCTTGGTGTCAGATTGGACCCTGTTGATACGACTGTTGTTTTAGGAATCACCACCGATTCTAAATTACAATTTCTATTACAATTAGAAAATAAAGTTAACAATTTAGAAAGAAAAGTGGAACTCATTACATAAATATTCGAAATAAGCACATTTATTATTGCACATGCTACTCAACTTCACAAAATCAGTAGCTCTCTTATGGGGCAGTGTATACACTTCTACAAAAACATTCCAATGACATCGGAAAACAAAACTTAAAGCCATATTGTGCATCAAAAAGTAACAGATCATCTTGATGCTAAAATTGCTTACAAATGAAATATGAGAATGCTGATTCAAATAAAGGACGCTTACAGATTTTAGTAGCAGTGTTTCTTCATGGCTAGGTTCGGTAAACTATCAGACTATTAAAAAAATCTCAAAAATATATATATTACTGTGACTGTATATGGACCGATGATCTAGTGAGGGCCGCTGGAAACTGCTGGATGCGGTTACCACAAGACCGGCAGTTTTGGAGATCTTTTGGGAAGGCCTTTTTTCAGCAGTGGACGTCTTTTGGCTGATATGATGATGATGATGAATACATAAGCGACAAAAGAGAAAATAAATTATAGTTATATGTTTCTTGTTTGTAATGGATAAATTCAAAATCTACTTAACTGTGACAACTTAAGTTTCTTCACCTAAAGAAAGCGACATTATATGCCAGTAACATTGTATTTAAAAAAATAAAGATCCTTACGAAACTTACAATAATGTGTGAGTGTCCCAAGGTATCAAACATTTGCCTATAAAAATCATTATTGGGCGTGAACTACGAAAACTACTGATGATATTATGATAAAATAATGGATCCAAATTAATAACTCAAAACGAGGGTAGAATCGAAATATGATTAAAATTTACTGTAACGGTCCAAATAAAGCAAAATAAAACGAATTTATTTTTCTATGAATGTACCAGTCTGGAGCCGGGGTGGGTCAATAGTGAATAAATATATTTTTTTACGAAACAGTCAGCAAGAGAGAGGTCAGGTGATCCTGCGACGGTCAGAAGATTAAGAAAAGATGATACGAAACACTAAAATTGCGACAATCGCTGAGGCGAAGTATATCTTCTGAACGTAAACCTTTATTCTATCATTCTGAAGTAGGATACAATTCAATCATTTATACATACTGTCGCCGTGAACTGTAGGTATGTAATTACTAAAAGAAGTAGACTAGGAATCGACCAATGGGTTCACGCAAATCTTAACAGACATCTAAGTGTCTAATTATTTATTTATTTTTTATACTCGCAGACTGAGCGAAGATGAAAAAGATCACAAAATTTATTCCATGGTTTTTAATAAAATCACAACTTTGCTTAGCCAAACAACATTAAAAACATGTTATCCAAATTTAATTTTTTATTTAGCTTATCGCGATCTACTAATGATACCAATAAAATAATCAATTTGAATGGTAACCTAACAACTTACCTAAATAAAACTCAGTAAGTATATTACATTTTTTATCACCTACCAAATTTAACTATTCTCAAAAAACAATACTCGTCTCAAACTTACTGGTGACTGGTCTACATGGTATTCTGATGTTTGCAAATATTGAGCCGAGTGTGGTATATTGAGCCGAGTGTGGTATATTTTTTTTTCGTGTGTCCGATATGTCACGAGTGTGATAATTACCACTGAGTCATTTGAAAAAGATCAGTGCAGCCGTTCAATAGGAGTACGATCACGAACGAATCACATTAAGAAAGCTTTATTTACAATCGGTTTATAATATCGAAAAAAAAATTGAATTGTGATAATTCGGTATTCCCTTTTTATGGATCAGAACCATTGAGACTCATCGGACAGCACCCAAGTTCAAACCACCAGATTGGTCATCAGATTTGGCATCCCACAATCCCCACTACGGGGGGATTGTGGGATTCTCATTCTCCAGCCACCGGTGACCATGAAAGATCGCCAGCCCATTCAAGTTCCCATTAAGCGTTTTTCATATCTTCCGACTTTACTAGTGGTGACGTCTCCTACCCGTCAGAGCCTAGCGACTTGGATGATTAAGGAGGGCCCTGGACGTTGGCATGCAACGAAAGCCATGCAAAGGTGGCATCAGGAGGCCATTCAAGTCTCCTTCTTCCTGTTCAGTTCGCGAGTCAGAGAATAAGAAAGACCGGCACTAAGCCCGATCTGAGCCCAGCCTCGCTTTCCAAAACGAAAACTGCAGGCAGCGTCAGCTGCAAGACCTTCACCCCTTCCATTACCGTGAAAACGGTCAAGTTTACTAATGTTTTACAGTATAAGATACCTCTCATCATATCGCACGTCCACCTAGAGTCGTAATTGCATTTACAATGAAGTAAACATGTCGGTTTGCTGGTTAAGAGGACCCAAAGAGATGCGAAAGGATCAGTGGGACAAGAAATTGAGCAAAATCAAGCCTTCACAACTGGCCTATTAAGAGATTTGCACATTCCACCTCAAATCTGACACGGACTCGGTTTTGCCACTGCTCCGAATCAACACCCCGACGACGTCGAGACTGGCCGATATTCTAGAGTATGTAACAACGATAATGGACAGGCATTGTCCAAAGACATCTTTCCACAACAGTGCAGGCCACTGTGATTGGTACTCCGTACCCGGCAAAGATAAACAGACTAATCTTATTATTGCCCGGTAAGACATATATCACTGTGGAAAAACTGTACTATTTATTGACTTTCAGCAACACCAATACCAGTGTGTGTGTTGACCAGGTGCACCGCACCGTCATCATTCTCGTAAAATCAACCAGACCCGGAACAATCTTCTTATTTGTAACTGAGCCGTTTGACCAGGTCGGGCACAACAGCTTCATGTGAATCAGTTCATGGGTGCTCCATGCTACGTTCGCAAAAGAAGCCTCCACATCGATATCCACTAACCTACGATCAAGCATTAGATAAAGCAAGCGGCCAAACAATTCTTTGATTCTGCTACTGATCATCCAAGCCTTTTGGTGGTAAAGGCGTTCAATTACATCCTATCTCACCTTTGCACCGTCGTCCTAGGAACGTCTTGCGCGGTCCGGACGATAAAATAGACTATCATGATACACACAAACCAGAGAACACAACCGCGAACGCGCCGCTATCCTTTAACGTACGTAACGTGTTAACGTAGAGCGACAGTTGCACAAAACGTTCTTAAAAAGCTATGCCCCTCACATGCATCTCCTCGTCAGCAACCGCCCAAAGTCGAGGATCGAACGCCAAAGGTGGTGCCAGCTAGGTACTCAGTTCGTAATTTTATTTGCTAGGCGTCTGGAGCTCACATTCGCGTCATATTTCCGGTACAGCAGTGAAAGGTAGGCTCACTGTAAAAGTCATATCAAAAAGAAAACGGATCAGTGAGAGTAACTCGGAACTTAACAAGCCACCCGAAGCACGCCACCTAAGGTACGAAAATAAAGACACTTTGGCGGTCACCCCGCTATAGACCACGCGTTTAACCTCGCCGCTTGCTTATGCTCCTTAATCAAGTAACTTCAAGGCTGTGGTTTTGACAATTCCCCTTTAGAATAAAATAAAAATAAAATGTGTCTTAACTTTTCTTTATAAATCTTCTTTAACTCTTCTCTCTGTTCTACGGAGCCACCTAGGAAGCCCCCCTACCTATTAAGAAAAAGATAAATCACAATCTGTTCACAAAGGACCCACAAAAATACACACCTCACAAATAAAAACTTAAACTTTTCTGTTTGCTTTTGTTAACATAACCATTTAAGTTGATTTGAGGCATGCCTCGGGACCAAATCGGTGCATTATTATATTATTTAGTATAATAACAATACTATAGAAGACGTAATAGAATCACAGGTACAGAAATAGGTATATTCACCAACTTGTAACATCTTTACGTGATTACCCCTCGGTGGTATCCGCCTCGTTGAACAACTGTACAAGTTTAACTGCACTACTACTTAAATCTAGTATAGAGGTAGATGCTTATAATATCCTTGATTTATGTCTATTATACTATATACATATAGATAGACTATATTAGACAGTAGACTCGACAACAATGCGCAGTGTATCTTGAAACGCCGCACGATTAACGCGACATACTTTCATTAATATTAAAACAATTTAAATTGTAATAAATAAGAAATATCGACATCAATAATAATTTAGAATAGTGTTGGTTTTTTTTGCTAAGATCGCAGTGAGATATAAATTGTGGACTATATCTAAGACGTTTTTGAAGTGTAGTTTTTTCAATAATGAGGGAATTGAACGGTGAGTATTGCGCTTGCGTTGTTATTTTTGGATGTTTATAGCGCCGCCCGTGTAAGATTAAGTTCGAAAACTAACATCTTCAGGTACCACAGGTTAATAATGCCTACAGTCCTGTATATTAATAAATGGCTGAATAATATTGTGGAAATGGTTTGATATCTGTCAGATGCTGTACAACAACAGTTTACAATAGTTTTATATTTGTACAATGGTTCGATATCTGTGGATTTGAGTACAATGTTTTGATATCTGTACAATATTTATTGTCAGGGGGATTGGTGGATGGGGCTGGTGCGATTCCCTTCGGAATATTAATATATTAATAAATTCCTGTTTTGAATTGACATGAGTGACATAAGTTATCAATTAAATTGTACAGTTTTTAAGTATGAATAAAGTTTAAGTCCTTTCCTTTTTCAGTTATTTCGAATATCTGTTCAACAAGTGCTTCCAGTTCTCTTTTTAATAGAGAAAATAATATCGTACTCACCACTCGCTACAAAACATTGTGATGTAAAAAGCAAGCAAACCCAGTAGGTACACTTAGCAAAATAATAACCTCATTTTAATTCATATACTACCAATAATCCCGGACACTCCACTGTGTTACTCACAAGGAACAATTTATACCTAAAAGAAAAGCTAGTACACTGGGTACCAGGACCACCAAATAACAATTCTGACAATTATAATAAACCCGATAATCTCAAAACCACAGACAATAATTGTAGACTATTTCAAGTAAGTGCTGTGTGGCTGACGGCAGAAAATATCACCAACTCTTCTCATCCTGGGGATGAGGGGGGGGCGTAGAAGCCCGAAATTCTCTCCATCCCGAAAGGAATAGAGAGAGAAAAAGCAGTAGCGTGTCTCTGTGTATTATACTGCGATCAGCAACCCGTCTGCCAACGTGACGATTATTGCATATGCCTAAGAGTATATCGTAAATAATAATTAAATATCAGTATTACATTTGAATTAAACTGCGGATTATATAATTAGGATAATGGATTTTAGAAACACGTTTCTAGATTATTCGGAACAAAATTAATGAGGAATTAAATTGATTACTGGGAAGTCCTGCGTATATTATTTAATTAAATAACGTAAACTATATTCAGCGTTTAGCAAATCACATATCGTACCCTAGTGGACAAAAAGGATCAGTAGTGTTACGTTTATCACTCTCAAATAGCGAATTTAAAGCTACATATTATGCTTATTTTTTTTTATATTTTTCTTGCATTATTTCGTCAAATTAAACAAGACAAATATAAAATATCAGCATATACCTACCTATTACCCTTAAATGGATAATGAAAATTATTAAATCGATAGTTTGACGTAACACTTATTATGTTTTTTTTTCCGCTGGGGGTACGATATATATATACTACATATACGCATTGTATTGAAATATATGTCTCAAAGGATAATCTATTCTATCGATCACGTAACACAGATATTGATATTAATAAAAATAAAAATATAATATGATTGATTACATACAAAAAAACGTCCGTAGGTATTCCACCTACCAGAGAACGGGCAGCAGCATTTTCTGTGAACCACAGATACTCTGAGCTGTGAACTATGACCATCAAACTGCGATCGCCAACTCGTCTGCCATGTGTGGCGATGAAGGTATATTCCCCAATTCTTTGTGGAGGCTTATATAATAACAATTAATAATATCTAGGGATAATGTCACACAGATCTTACTAGCCCCAAACTAAGCAAAGCTTGTACTATGGGTACCAGGCGACGATATACATACTTATATAGATAGATAAATACTTATATACATAGAAAACATCCATGACTCAGAAACAAATATTCGTGCTCATCGCACAAATATTTGCATTTACCGGGATTCGAACCCAGGACCACCAGCTTCGTAGGCAGGAGCACTACCAACTAGGCTACGGTGACCGTCGTAGCCTAGCTGTGTCCGCTTATGTCCAGCTGTGGACGTACTTTGGCTGACATGATGATGATGATGACATACTTTTATGCAGTGTGTTTAACCTGCTGCCCGCCAAGTCCAAAAAGAAATAAAACGTGCCCTCAGCGCCAAGCTACGAATTTATCTGTTTATACCTACAAAGTACTTGTTGTTATCCATATAATTCCCTACTGTTGTGTTGGGAATTATACCGATAAAGTAAACTAAATATGTATTTTACAACACAGTAGGTATGGTAATAATAATAATATCCTGGGACATTATTTACACACGGCCATCTGATCCCAAACTAAGCAAAGCTTGTACTATGGATACCAGATAACTGATATACTACATATACTACATTTCTTTTGTAAATACATACTTATATAGATAATTACACCCAGACTCAGGACAAACATTTTATTTGTTTTGAATTATTTATATAATAGTCGACTTTGTATAAAATTTTTGCACGACATAATATCTATTACAAATCTTGTTGGTCTTGGTGGTTAGCATATAAATGTTTCATTCATTAATTTCATTCCTTCATTCAACACAATGTATGTGTTTGAGCCCTCTCAGTGTATTTAAATAAACCAAAACGTGTTGTTTCACTCTAAAGAACTGCCGTCGTGTTTTATTTATTTTGTTTCACATTTTTAACATGATATGATCACACATATCACAATGTTAAACGATTTATTATTGTATAAGAATCTATTTTTAAAACATATTCTTATTTTAAATCACCATCGTGTCGGCTAGGTAGATATCAAAAATCTGGTTTGCTAAACAACATTCAAATGCCCTTTGCACGTAAAAAAATGATCTGCAAGTGAATAAAACTAACCAATGCCCATTTTTGAATTGCTCTATTCACGTAATATGGATTGAGATTTTGGTTTGTCGTTCTATAGTCGGTTATTAATCTTTAGATTCTATGAAAACGATTCCGCTTTGTTTTCATGTGACACATACACCGTTGTGTTAATTATCAGTAGCTGCCTGTTTAAAAAACCGGCCAAGTGCGAGTCGGACTTGCGCACGAAGGGTTCCGTCCCATTGTCTATAAAAACGTTTATTAAACATTAAAATAAAACACGTTTGTTGTATGGGCGCCCCCTTAAATATTTATTTTGTTCTGTTTTTTTTTCTTTTTTGTCATAGCGGCAATAGAAATACATCATCTGTGAACATTTTAACTGTCTAACTATCACGGTTCATGAGATACAGCCTGGTGACAGATGGACAGACAGACAGACAGCGAATTTTTTGTACCTAATAGGGTCCCGTTTTACCCTATGGTTACGGAACCCACCAGGAGCCGTTATATTATATTATCCCAAAAATATATGTCTCAGCGATTTACGTCGGTACCACATATATATTTTCTTAATAATTACATTGTGATATTTAGTTAAATATGGACTGGCATTACACATAAAATTTCGTATCATTCTTATTCTGTTTAGCATAAAACATATTTAATTTAATTTAAAGCGGTCAAATCAAAAATGAAAATCAAACAATTAAATCAAGAATGTATAATACATAGTTTAGTTTAAATTATATATTTAAATGGGGCCCGAGTGCCCGTGCTCTTTCCGATAAATTTCAAAGCATTCGGCTGACACCTCCCGCGACAGGAGTGCTGGCCACTGCCAATCTTCTGGGGACGTCTACCATGGCCTAGATTTGAAGGAATACGTTGACGCCCTCTGTATTAAGTTATTGTTTATCTTTTATATGAATAAGTTTAAATTTATTTTTTTTAAGTTTTGAACTATTGGTTAATTGTTTAATTATAATTGATATAGTATATAATAAAAATTAATACATTATATTTTATCTAAAAGTTATTTAATTGACAAACATGAAAAGCAAGACGCTATTCATAGCTACCTAAAGTGGTTATTTTTGGCTTAATAATAGCACCGAACTCCGACGCTGATTATGAATACGTTATATAGACTACTAGCTGGTGCCCGCGACTTTGTCCGCGACAATTTTGAATGATGACCAATGTAACTACTTATTACTTAAGCTTAATCTAAAAAATATAACTTTTAAAACAAATAAGCAATATAAATTGAATAAAACCTAACGTATAAATAAACTTACTAAGAAATAAATGAAAAACTACTTTGCTACTGTTATTTACAAAAAGGACCCGATATCATCACGCAAAAAATACATATCAATTGTCCTTAAGTATAGTCAGTAAGTTAAATAAAGTAAAATAAAATAACTACCCAAAAATCCTGAAATATATATTTTTAATTTTTAACTGAAATGCTACTAAGTACCAATTTTCATGCGTTTAACTTCAAGTCGCAGTTTACATAGCCTTACGTACCCTACTTTAGGCCCTTAGGGGGGGGGGGACTCTCAAATATTCAGAAATATATATTTTTAGTTTTTAACTGAAATGCTTAGTACCAATTTTCATGCGTTTAACTTAAAACGTTTCACATTTTTCATACAAACTTACATCCCCAATTTTACACCCTTGGGGGTGGAATTTTCAAAAACCCTTCTTTAGTGGATGACGTAGTAAAGGTACCTTCTGTCAAAATTTCAAGTCTTTAACTCCAGCCGTTTAAGCTGTGCGTTGATATGTCAGTCAGTATAAACTTACATCACCGATTTTATGCCCTTCGGGGTGGAATTTTCAAAAATCCTGGAATACATATTTTTATTTTTAACTGAAAGGCCAAATACCAATTTTCATGGGTTTAACTTCAAAAAAGTCGCATTTTTCATACAAACATACATGCCCTATTTTACGCCCTAAGTTGTGGAATTCCCAAAAATCCTGAAATATATATTTTTTATTTTTAGATGAAATGCTTAGTACCAATTTTCATGCGTTTAACTTAAAAAATGTCACATTTTTCATAAAAACTTACACCCCCTATTTTACGCTCTTGGGGCTGGAATTTCCAAAAATGCTGAAATATATATTTTTTATTTTTAACTAAAAGGCCAAATACCAATTTTCATGCGTTTAACTTAAAAATTGTCACATTTTCCATACAATCTTACATCCCCTATTTTTCGCCCTTGGGGGTGGAAGTTCCAAATACCCTGAAATATGTGATTTTTATTTTTAACTGGAAGGCCGAATACCAATTTTTATACCTTAAACTTCAAAAACGGCAAAGTTTCATACTAACTTAGCGCCCCTGTTTTACCCCCTTAGGGGTTGAATTTCGAAAAATCCTTCCTTATTCCTTGTCTACATTATAAAACAAACATTTGTGCAAAATTTCAGCTTGCTAGGTCCAAGGGTTTGGGCTGGGCGTTGATGAGTCAGTCAGTCAGTCAGGACTTGTCTTTTTATTTATATAGATTATTACGTAGATCATTATCATCATAACAGCTGTGAGAAATCCACTGCTGGACAAAGGCCTCCCTCATGAATCTTATTGTCATAATATGCCATGACAGGTTGACGATCGCAGTAAGATGGTCATAGTACTCAGAAAGAAGCTGGTGCCCGTCGTCTGGTAGATATTCTTTCGGGTCAACTCCTACGCCCCCACGGGATGAGATGGGGTGATGATATTCTGATATTCGGCGCTGTTACCACACAGCATACGTAGATATTTACATTTAATTAAATGATAGGTTAGATTTTTATTTTAAAATTATATTTTGTCAACCCCATAGCGTGTTTTGATATGCACCCGAGAGACGCATGCTGGCCATGGTAATACTAATACAATTTCTATAGCTTATAGACGGGTTGTGGGCATGCGAAGAAATAATCCCTCAAGCCGCCTGTCACCTATCACTGTCACTACTGCTTGTATTCCTCCGAGCTTTTACTTCTTTAATTTGAAATGATACTATCGATGATGATGACAAAGACGTAGCATCTCGGCCTGAACGAAAAAATATCTGGTACCAACCATAAAGTTAGTATACTAACTTTATGGTATCAACTAATTCAAAAAGTGACGCTGAGTTATACAAGACATTTTCTTTTAAAGACGTAGGCATATAGCCTTAACTAAAACAATGTAGGTATGGATAGCTGCCATTGCTCATTCGATTGTGTTATTATGATATTAATTAAAACAGCAGTCTTAATTAACACATTAATTAACTATTGCAAATCTTTTCATTAAATATAGTCTTAATTATTTTTAAAACACGCTATTGTACGAAGTCCCTTATTATTTCTGAGTATTCTAGGTCTGTACCATAAAGTTACGATACCTACGCTAGGGGGTCTGAGTGTGATTATCTATTAGCATAGATAGATAAAACTCTTTATTGTACATCTCAAGAAACAGTACAAACTGACAACATATACAAATTAATACAGTACAAATGGCGGCCGGCAGTACAAATGGCGGTGTGATCTCTTCCAGGCAACCTAAGTAGTGAAAGAATAGAAGAGTTACAGAGACACACAACAAATTTCCTGAAAGGTACTACTGTACCATACTTATAATTATACATATTAACTAATTTAACATATGTCCGTTCATAAAAAAATAAAAATACATCATAAAAAATATGTATATAAAAAAACAAGCCGTTATCTGGTTTGCTGCTCTGCTGAGTTTGGGATCTGCTGAGATGGGAGATGGCCGTGTGTAAATAATGTCCGAGGATATTATTATTATTATTGTTAAACGCACCCCAAAATCATCGTCTTCGGGAAATTCTACTTTATCTCCCATGACAAATGTGTCATTGTCGACTCTATCTGATATATTTATTAACTCTTCAGTATGCATATTATTGTCCATTCTTATTAAATAATGAATAGTAACGTCCTATTTGAAATATTGCCGCGTGTGACGTTATGAGATGTTCATGATTAGATGACTCTGGCGTTCCAGGCATAGACAATATAGCTGTGTGAGGTACAGTGGGACTAGGATCTTTATGAACGTGACTGACATTTGCGGAAGGGCGACACTATGACGGCAAAGAATGCTTTTAAGAAATTTTCCCTAATATTATGGGCAAATTTAACAGTGCCATTGATACAGTATCCTTTGTATTTTGTATCAATTGTATTATATAACTTTGACGGGCCAGTTGGCTTAGTTTTTTTTTTATTCCCACTCAGGACAGATATTTATGTGCATTAACATGTCTGTTTAGGTATGTATTTACAAGAGTAGTATATGTGCAGCGTATCAGCTATTTGATTTCCATAGTACAAGCTTTACTTAGTTTGGGATAAGATCAGATGGCCGTGTGTGAATAATTTCCCAGGAATATCTAACTCTAAAAGTTTATAGGATACCCCATATATTATCGATTTATTATTATAAATAATTTAAGAGCACAAGGGAATAAAACAGTCATTTTTATCTTAATAAATAAATTTTATTTCTAAATTAATATTTCATTCACATTACTTATACTACATAATGAAAAACTTCAAACGAAAAACTAATACACGGATGCGACTAAAAAATCAAGTATGGTAACATTTACCTATCGGGGCGACAACTCGCTCGTTAACTTTTTCAAATGGAATTATCGAGCCTTCACTGTGTTTTTCTTTCATGAAAATCTCCTTAAGCTTTAGGACTATTTCCCTGACACCACTTTTTATCACTTTTGGCATATTGTTAGTGTTTTAAAACGTATGAACAGCAGTCAGCAAAGCAAGCTGTGGCAGAACTGTCAAAGAGACACTTTACAAGATGGCGGTGTTAGTTCCACTTTCAGCCACGTTCTTAAACATCCTTGTCGCACTATAGATAAGCATTACGGTCATTATCACTTATCGGTATTCAACTGACACTGACATTTGATGAGCAGATAGTTGAGTATTACACAATTTTCATGATTATCTATCATAAATCTTCAATATCAAGCGTGTCAATCTATTGTAGAATAATTTAAAGAAATTAAATATATACGATACGATACGCTACGTGATATTGACGCATGATATTGTGACATTGGCGTTGATGGCATAATATATATTAGTATATTTTTGGAACTTAAGTGTATAAAATAATGTTAGTTTGTAGATTACCTATTTAATAGACGGCATGAGCCAAAAACATAATGGGTATTTTTTTTGTTATAACTATAATGCATTACCACCTATCATAGGTACCGCAATATGGAAATGAAAAGAAAACATTGGTCAAAATACCATGCTTTTTATGGGGGTTAAGTGCGGAAGCCAAATGCCTTACTAACTTAATCCTATAACTCTAAGAAACTTTTAACTTTTTTGGTCGCTACATGGTCACCCAAAGAGCAATGGAAAGGGCTATGCTTGGAGTTGCCCTGCGAGATCGAATCAGAAATGCGGAAATCCGCAGGTGAACCAAAGTAGCCGACATAGCCTAAAGGACATTGCCAAGCTGAAGTGGCAGTGGACAGGGCACATAGATCGTGGAACCGACGACGGCCGATCGGCGCGCCCCCTACAAGGTGGACCGAAAATCTTGCAAAGGTCGCGGGAACCCGTTGGATGCGGGCAGCGCAGGATTATTATATTGTGGTGATCCTTGGGAGAGGCATTTGTCCAGCAGTGGACCTCTTTCGGCTGATATGATGAAGTGTTTTTATCTGTTGCAAAATGTAGCACGAACTAAACATCTGCTTTGCTGCTTTGTGCTATTAGCTAACTTTAGGTTGAATTTGAAAACAGCGTTTTAGTAGAAGTCAAGTGCGTAGTAACATACAGACGCCAGCACATCACGCTACCCCAAAGTGTCAAATGACCCCAATCGAAAGTGAACCTTATAATGCTTATGTGGTAAAGTTGAAAAACTATGAAAGAAATTGAGGTAGCTGGATATGCTGGCGTCTGTCCAATAAATGTACAATGTACGCCATAGAAATAGTTTCGCCTCCAATATCTCCAGATTTCAACGAGGACATTTCAATGATAAGTTTATAAGGCTAAGACAGTCGCATTACCGCTTCGTGTCCGGGTTTGAGTCCCGCACTGAACAACTATTTGTGTGACCCATAAATAGTTGTTCTGAGTCTGGATGTAATTTGTGTCCGTCTATCATATGTTTGAAAAGTACCCCGCGACATAGAGTGGGCGCTGTCTTTTTTTTTAAAATAAAAGGTAATCGATCATTGGTGTTTTTTATTAATTTTATTATAATAGCTTTGGCGTTTTAAACCTTATTTCCATGAAAACATATATTCAATTCACAGACTATGAAATGGATAAATGTGTTTCACAATAAAGCCATTGCGACTTATGCTATTTATATAAAAGCGTTAATTTGGGCTGTGCTGTAAATGCTAAAAAGCGTCGGTTTGAGCTGTGCTGTAGATGCTAATGCGAATTATATTAACATTTAATTATAACATATGTATATATTTAATTATAACAACTTAAAAAAATTGTTGACTGAATTAACTATAATCCTCAAGTACCTGCCACCCAACTTTCCCGAAGGCTTATATCGCTTCGGATAATAATTCTGTTGCACAAGCCTATATCCGATTTAGTCGTCTGATCATAAAAAAAAAAATTTGAGCCGTCACGGGACGCCTGGCAGATGTGAAACATCGACATTATTTATTAAAATTAATATGCAGAAAAGAACATATGTTGATATGAACTAAATATGTCATAATCTTCTATATATATAAAAATCAATGCCACTTTTCGTTGTAATGTTATAACTCAACAACGCCTTTACCGATTTGGCTAATTTTGGTCTTGAATTGTCCGTGGAAGTCCAGGGAAGGTTTGTACGTAGAAAAAAATTCTTGAAAAAGTGTAAAATTGTAGTTTTTACTAGCTAGCATTTTAAAATATTTTTGTTTGAGTAAATGAACTTAATAATCATTTTTTTTATTACTATGCCTTAGACGTAGCGAAGCACGCACCGGGCCGCTAGTGATAAAATAAAATATTACGATTAATAATCGCACAGTCGATTGTTTTGTATCACATCAGAAATAAAAAACGTGGCGACGCGTCGCTCCCCCAGAAATCTTTTTTATGTGCGGCTATAGATGCTTCACATCAATTAGCCAATCATTTATAATTTTTAACTTTCCGTGTCAACTCCAAATGAGTCAAATATGCAATCTCTTTTGAGATTCGTTTATTTAAACTGATTGAAGTCTTCGATACTAGCTCAGGTCCTTGAACCTTATCCTCACAATTTATACAAAAATAGATAGAATACGCCCTTCATCAGTTTCCTTGAGTCAATAATTATATAAGTAGGTATATCTCTTTCGTTGCGCGTACGCTGGCCAATATTTCAACGTTTTTTATGCTATTTTTCCAAAGAGAACAAAATATGTCTTTAAACACAACAACATCGATAAATTATTGTATTTTTAACCACTTCTAATAATATTTATTTAATTAGGGATCATGAACGTTACAAACACTCATGTAATTATAATAGCACGTACTTTTAAATAATAAGTGCTGCAACACTCAAAGACAAACACAGCATTAGAATTTAACAACAATAAATAAATTAAAAACCTGCACTTAACACAATCATAAAAAACAGCCATAATCGCATTGAAACGAGACAAAACGAAACATCGGATAGCGAAACAGAGACAAATATTATAATCATTTATCAAAAATAGTACAAAATTAAATAAAATTCGAATGATACAGATTAAGTTCCAAAAAATCACTGAATGACATTAAGTTATAGTGTAAACGAAGCTTATTATTAGGCGACTCATGTAGTTCGTTCATGAGAAAGTTCCAGGAGATGTGCAACCACCCCATACAAACATGGCCTGGAAATAAATAAATAATTACATAAATAAAATAAATATTATGTAAATCTTCAAAATACATATTGTTTAATATGTATTTTGAAGATTTACATAATTTTCTATCGTACTGTATATTTGATGTTTTAATGTAGATGTTGAAAGTTATGCAATATAAGAATATTCAAGTTCATGGAACTAATTTTGAAAATACTTGTAAAAATTAAGCTACTTTCAATATATACATAAGTAAAATGGTTTTACAGGGATATTTATGACAAACGTGGTAGGTTCACACTCATCAAAAGTCCCGAGAAAACACTCAAAAGGCGAGTCATGGTAGCCAAAACACAAATGAAAATATAGACAATACCTATGTCAATTAGTTCAATTTGACATAATTTTTTAAATCATTTCTTGTCCCCATACATTAAATCCTTCTGTCGCAATAAATAACAGTATCATTATATATACATCACAGTCAAAACCAGGTAAAGTCCGTCGCAATCCAGTCAAAGTCCTACCCCAGTTAAAGGTAGTGGAGATTTTACAAGAGGCTTATGTGAAGTTTTCGAATCAACACGAAAAAATTACAATTCACGGAAACATGGCACTTTCTGTCACTTGTGTTCGTTATCAAATGTTATGCCAAAAATCCACCATATTCACACATCAATTTCGAATTTACCACAGATGTAGTATGTAAAAAAAAAAAAATGTAGTATTTAATGTTCTGAGGAATTTATACTAGTTTTTGAAAATGGAACATTGCTTCAATGCGTCATTTTCCGCATTGGCGCCAAAACTCCGTTCATAATGACAGATATAAAAGTGTTGCCATTACTATGAAGAACTGAATCCTTTATAGATGTATAAATTAAACCCATACATATTATTGTTTCATGTTATGACTATTGAGGATAATACCATGTACGTAAAACTTACAGATTTAATACAGTGAAATCATTGAAACCTCTGACATTGACGACTTATATTAATTAATTTTCGACTGGAAAAATAAATACTCCCCAACAGCTCAAAAGACCAACGCAGCTAAACCCATAAACAGTTTCATAAAGACGAATGCCTTAATAAAATTAATTACGTTTAAGAATTAGAATCTTTAACCCATGTTGTAAGGACATGAAAGGCATGGAGTGATTTTTTATTAAGCTTTTGTCCATCATAGGACTTTGACACAGTGTAGTGTCACCAATGAAAGTCTATATTAAAACTTCTAAATTTGTTTATAAAAATACCATCCAAATAAACTTACCCCGTAAAAGCTTCAAAACAAACTGTAATTATGAGCATAAGAAATAGAAAAATATGTCATACAAACCTTGTGTAGGTATAACACAAGGTTTGTATGACATATTTTTCTATTTCTTATGCTCATAATTACGAAAACACAAAAAAGGAAGCAGATACTTCTGTCGAACCATTCACAAGTGTTAGGTACTAATTTTTATTTATGCGTGGGTGTCGTAAAAGGCGACTCAAGGATACACCAGGTATCGGGCAGCAGCGTCTGTACAAACCACCACCTAACTGCGGTCGCTACTGCAAACCCCTCAAATTAATAATATAATAATATCTCGGGACAATGTCACACAGATCATCCTAGCCCCAAACTAAGCAAAGCTTGTACTATGGGTACCAGGCGACGATATACATACTTATATAGCTAGATAAACACTTATATACATAGAAAAAATCCATGACTCAGAAACAAATATTCGTGCTCATCACTCAAATATTTGCACTTACCGGGATTCGAACCCAGGACCACCAGCTTCGTAGGCAGGAGCACTACCAACTAGGCTACGGTGACCGTCAATTGGCCGACCGACAATTGGCAACGTTGTGGAAACAGGAAAACTTGGCGGAGGCTTGTGTCCATCAAGCTGATGATGAGCTAATAGTGAATAGGTGAATACCCAGTTTTGTTTACAATTTCGTTTCATTGCATGTTTAGTATTATAGACCAAAACAAATACTTCAAAGTACAGATATTGCACTTTTCAATGAAAGAAAAATCATTTTCTCGTTTTATAGTCAATAATAAATTATTATTTATCGCTTACGAAGTGATGGAAACGTGTTTTTGTATAATTGGAGATCAACGTCCAGATTTATTTATTTAATTCAACATGAATTAAACATGATAAATATATTGCACTTATTTTTTTCATTTTTTATTTAAATGACAACGCCCGCACTAGGCATCTAATCCCTGTGTCGCGGGGTACTTTACAAATATATACCTAACTAGCTGTGCCCCGCGGTGTTACCCGCGTTAAATTTTATAAATTTTCTTTGCTATAAACCTCACGGAGCCCGAGAGCCCGAGCCTTTCCAACGAATGCAAAACCGTGGAAATCGGTTCGTGCGTTCTGGAGTTATAGCGTCAGGTAGGAAAACCCGACTTATTTTTATATATACCTAACTAACTTATAGACGGACACATATTACATCCAGACTCACAATAACTATTTATGGGTCACACAAATAGTTGTCCGGCGCGGGACTGGACGAAGTAGCGAGGCGACTGTCTTAATCGATCGCCACACGTGCAGTTCTAAAGAAATGTCTTTCAGTAGACTCGTGAAATGAGATACTAATAGAAAAAAAGATATAATTACATACTATACATGCACATTATATGCGTAAATACAAACATACATAAATTAACTGGCTTGTTGCTATAGTGGTTAGTGGCCGTGACTACTAAGCTAAAGGTCGCGGGTTCAGGTAGTAAGGAGATGTAGAATTATGGCAAAATTTGAAGATGATACATAATATTCGGCTATTTCTACGGATGCAGATCAGTAGTAGTAAGCGAAATTGAGAGTTGCGATAATTAAAGATTCATATGCGTTACATTTTTATCTTTATGTAACTACATACATTTTGCAATCGCTTAAGTCTATTTCTGTAACTGTAATTTTCTATATAAGTATATATTTACAAAAGGGAGGTATATGTAGTATATCAGTTATCTGATTTCCATAGTACGAGGTCTGCTTAGTTCCGGATCAGATAGCCGTGTGTAAATAATGTCCCAGGATATTATTATAGGTTGCATTCAAATACCAAGCAAGAAACTCTGGAGGCATTTAAGAGAATAAGATATATAATATACTATAATATAGCGAATAATATATGTTTGTAAAGTACCCCGCAACACAGCGATAAGATTCCCTTATGCGGGCATTGTCTTTCTTAAAAAAATAAACTTTCTAACCTAGATGTATCTTCCATGATTTATTTATTTTATTTATTTATTTATAGTTAAATAAAATGGTTAATAACCAATTACATTAATTAGCATAGAGTCAATTACATAATTTATTTTTAGGGTTACATACAAAATTCAATACAAAATACTGGACATCCTTGCATACTTTCTTTCGCAGAAAACCAAACATATTCGCCTAATGTCTGTCCATCTACCGGCAAACACATCGCATTCAGGATAGGCAATTAGGAGGGCGTTTAGCATATCTAGGGTATATCGACATACTGGAGATTTGGCTCTTCTATGATGCAGCGGCTTCGCAAATAATTCACGCTGGTGGCGGCACTGATGATGCCTACGACCAGGCACATATAGCCGACAGAATAAATGAAGGAGCTCAGAACAGTCGATTTCTCCACGAATGATCATTTTATATCTAACTAGCTGTGCCCCGCGGTGTTACCCGCGTTAAATTTTATAAATTTTCTTTGCTATAAACCTCACGGGGCCCGAGACCTTTCCAACGAATGCAAAACCGTGGAAATCGGTTCGTGCGTTCTGGAGTTATAGCGTCAGGAAGGAAAACCCGACTTATTTTTATACAGTAGATTACGGTATGAGTTTTTACGTTTTCTGCGAAAATGCAGTCCTGGAAGTACAGTCAAGCCCACTGCGCATTTTCATACTCCCTATGATTTTGAATTGCAATTTATCGGGGCTTATGTAAGGACCAAAATAATATCTAGGGACAATGTCACACAGATCATCCTAGCCCCAAACTAAGCAAAGCTTGTACTACGGGTACCAGGCGACGATATACATATTTATATAGATAGATAAATACTTATATACATAGAAAACATCCATGACTCAGAAACAAATATTCGTGCTCATCACACAAATATTTGCACTTACCGGGATTCGAACCCAGGACCACCAGCTTCGTAGGCAGGAGCACTACCAACTAGGCTACGGTGACCGTCAAAAGATCTCAATTAGCTCATTGCATCAAGATCGCGGTTCCTGTCTACAATAGCAGTACGGGTTTCATTTAGTCTGAAATGGCGGTATAGCTGTAGATCGTCTGCATAGAGATGAAAGCTTGAGGAAATTACTCGTGCTTTGGAATTTATAAGGAAGGAAAAGAGTGAAGGAGATAGCACGCTACCCTGTGGCACACCCGCGATACAACTAAGCAAAATAAAAATATATTTCATTTGTTCGTTATGATCCAAACTGGGTTTAAACTGTAGACCTAGATAGATAAGTTCTTAGATATAACTAAATTATGGCAGTGTGGAGAATCTTATTACACAATTTAACATTTAGATAATTAAACCTACACATGATCCTTGACAATAACTTAATTTAAGTTAGCTAAATATCGTTACTATTATAAAATAAATCTTATTGTTAATAATTTGAAGCTAATAAATTATTATTATTATTATATTATTATTAATAATTATTTCCTACAATCCGTGTACCTAAATATCTATATGTACCTAGAAATAATTATAAATTAATTATATATTACTACGAACATGTTCTGACTATTTACAAGCGCTTTTTTAAAGTCAGCGTGAATAAAAACCTTTTTTATTTTATTATTTAATGGAGCTGTAAGTAAAATAGAGGTCCCAATGTTTATTTAGTCATGTGCATCAGTCCTATGACTGACAAGTCTATTAAGCCGATCTAATAGACCTTACCATGCTTGTAAAGTTACTCTACAATATATGTACTCCAAAGTTGCCACTGACGCGACGTCGCGGCGTCGTCCGGTCGACACCGCAACATCGACTTTACTAAAGTTGTGATTGCTGGCTGTCTACTCGAATAGGTATGAGTGCAATACTATGGAACCAGTTCTCATAAACCGTACTTTATAAAATACTACTTATTTATTTTTACCGGAACTCCTATAAAACTACACTTGGAGACCTTTACCTCACGGTCATGTTTTAATTAACCTTTTTTTTTCCTAAGATAACGAGTATCTTAGGAAAAAAGTAGTACCTAATTAACAGTACATTTGTCGCGATAATTTACGTAGGTACTCTATTCGTATTACAATTTAATCTAGAGCTTAATAAGTTTAGGAACAATTTAGAGGCCGGTAGCAAAGCCTTTCTCTAACGATATAAAAGCCTAAATGCTCAGACCAATAAAAAAGTACCTAAATGAACTGCTTTAAACTTATTGATGTGAAACATCTATAGCCGCATGTAAAACAGATTTCTGGCGTGGCGACGCATGCCGTGGTTTTTTTTTTCTTTTTTTTTTTAGTTCCTATCACAATATGTTCTTTTCGACTTCGTCTTCTACTTGGACTTCGACTTGACTTCGACTTCGACTGCGACTTATACTTCGACTTCGACTGCGACTTATACTTCGACTTCGACATGACTTCGACTTTGACATCGACATCGACATCGACTTCGACTTCGACTTCGACTTCGACTTCTACTTCTACTTCGACTTCGACTTCGACTTCGACTTCGACTTATACTTCGACTTCGACTGCGACTTATACTTATTCTGCATATTACTTTTACAAAATAATGTCGATGTTTCACATCTGCCAGGCGTCCCGTGACGGCTCACATTTTGTATCATACATTATTATATTTCTTTGTTGAACCCAAGCCGTGCCTGTTATAACGGGTATTTTTTTTTAGCTTTTGGCTTTAAGCATTTATAAACCTCTCTTGAAAAGTTGAAATGGTATATTTTATTCCAAATTATTGCGATCGAAAGTTAAAGTTCAGATTAACCTCAATTTTAAAAGCTAGACTGTCCAAAAATCCGACTTGCAGCTTGTTAACTTGTAATATGAAAGAGTAGAGTCATTAGAAAAGACACGGTAATGAAACAACTCGAGTTCGCTACTAAAAGCTTTTTATATTAAGAACTCGAGTCTTATAAAGATTATTCGACTCGAGATATTTCATACCAAAGAGATACTATGACTCTGTTTTATGAGAAGTAGGAATTATGGGGCCGTCCGGTTATCTGCTTTGAATTTGAAAGTTCTATGATTAATTACTACATAATAGTTATAATAAACTTTGATTTTTATATAAATAAACTGTGAAGCTGAAGTGGTAGTGGGCGTGGCACATACGACGGCCCGGCCGCTGGGGCGGAAAGGTTCTCGAGTGGCAACCACGAACCGGAAGACGCAGCGTGGGCAAGCCGTTGAACTTGTAGTAGACAGCGACCTGTACAAGTCTTGTACAGGTCGCTGAAAGCTGCTGTATGCCGGTAACGCAAGACCAGCAATTGTGTAGATATTTGGGGGTGGCCTCTGTCCAGTACCTAGTAGACGTCTTTCGGGTCATATGATGATTTTATTTTATTTTTTATTTTACTTTATTTGGGAAAATAAACAACATTGCAATCATAAATTAAGGTAATAAAATAAGGTAATAAAATCATTAATTATGGTAATAAAATCATAACAGGGAGGTTCTCAGTTGCACACTATTTATTTATATCCCGTGTTCATGCCCGCTTGAGTATGTTTCGCCGGACCGTCTCAACTGGGTCGTGTTGAAACCGGTAGTAGATGAACCCACTGAGTTTGTTTCGCTGGGTCTTCTCAGTTGGGGCGCATTGGAACCAGTGGTAGCATTAAAGCGCGACCGTCGTTATTAACACAAGGTCCGTCATAATAATACCTTAATATAGACAGAACCATTGACAATATGTAGTAAAAATATTAGACTTAAACTAGATTATTAAACATAATTTCTTGACAATAACTTGATACGAGCTAGTTAAATATCATTGCTATAATAAAATAAATTTTATAAATGTTTTCATACAATATGTACCTAAATATCTATGTTACTAGAAATAATAATGTATACAAATATATTACTCCAAACATGTTCTGACTATTTACAAGCGCTCTTTTAAAGAAAAAATATATATGTTACGCGATTGTACCGTTGTGTACATATTTTGATGATTTTATACTCTAGGCTACTACCATTCACGGAGATGTTCTCACCTAAATTTTATTCAAATCAAAATGTAAACTTAGGTTTTGTAAATAAAATATGACATGAATTTGAAATTGAATTTGAATATTTGAATTTGAAAAGTTAAAACAGATATTATTGATGTCAAGAGTATGAATGTTCCATGGATAGCCAAATGTTTTCACTCATTGATATACTTCGAGAAAGATTTAAAAGTACTGAATACTATCTATGGTAGTTTATTTACAACACGGCACTTTAGTCTTAAGTGCTATGTATAAATAACTTAGTTTTTTTTTTTTTTAGTTTCTGTTGTAACAGTTGTATAAATGAAAGCTGTTCAGAATAAAGAATCACGAATCTTTTTCGTACGATGTTCCAAAAAAGAAAACACCATCTCCTCAAATCCTTAACTCCGTTAGTTGTAGTATGCAACATATATTTGGAATCCTTACCATACTACTATCAGATCGAGTCAGTCCAACGTAAATTCTTATGTGCTTTGAACTTCCGGTGCTTCTGCTCTAAGTCCTCCTACGATGATCTTTTAGAAAAATTTGCATTGCCTAAGTTGTAACTGAAATTCAAATATATTTATTTAAAAAAAAAATAAGTTCATGTTACTTTCAGCAATGAGTTCTGAACTAAGCACGCAGGCTTGTCTTGCAGGAACCAAATATTTTACAATAATAAAAAATTACATACAAGACTTACACCATGATTCCTTAAATTGTTTCAAGTCCAAAATCTTGAAGTCACTCAAAACTACTGTTAAGTCGTCGTAGGTATTTCATTGTTCTATAACCTAAATAATCTCAAGTGCCGATTATTCGTCTAAATTTGGAGAATGTTGGTTAACCCGTAATTGGCTAGTGTGTAAGTCTAATTTGTTAAGAAATTATTCATAAGATATATATTGTATGCACAAGCTGTGGGCAAACCTGAAGTTAATAAATAAATAAATAAATAAAAGACTTAAATGTATAGGTACCAACAAGATAAAAGTAAAAATAAAGATATAAAACAGAATATAGAAACTTTTAGAGAATTCCTTAATATTACATAGATAGATAAAATTTAATATTATATAGATATATATCAATATAATATGAAATTTTATAAAAAAATTCTTTTTTTTTGTGTTATTATTGTTATTTTTTATATTTACCATTAGTTGTGTGTTCTATGTACATAAATATGCGTAATGCAGTCTTAGGTTAGCTTACTATTTCATCTATTTGTTAATTACCCATGTGGTGTTTACCTATAACTAATTGTTACACTGCTACGTGTATCATATTATTATATTTGTTATGTTGTGTACTGTTGGTGTAAACAATTGTTTGTTGCCGCTACCTTAATCGGGAGTAATCGCCAACGGTCGGAAACGCTCGGGTGCGGTGACGTCGAGCTTGCGGCTGAAAAAACGTCGTGGGGGGTATACCGATCGCGGCGGTGGGACACGTCTGTGATTTCTGTCTAAAATTAATTAAATATTGAAAAATAAAAGTGTTTGTACTCTTTACAAATTGTTGGTGAAATAATTAAATAAAGCTATCTATGTAACTTTTAATGAAAAAACGTAACTAATGCATAACTGAGAAGATTGTTTTTAGATATTATGCTTGAATTTAATATCGGCTACCATACTTTTTATTAATAATCAGGGTTTGGACATTGATAAACTCAATGGGTTTGGATCAAATATATATCCGTAGGTATACCGTATGGTCCAACTGCGATCGGAAGCACAAAAATATTATATATGAATACGGGTTGTATCTTTTGTGTTTATTTGTGTATTACTGTAATTGAGTCATGTATTTTTCTTTGTTGTTATATTATAAAAGTTACATTACACGTACTTGTTGAGATATAAGTTATTTTAATAGCATTTAGGTTATTTATAAAGCTATTAGTGTGTTCGTTGTACTGCACAATAAATAAAAAAAGACCCCGAACTTCAAAAGGTAGTAAAAATAAATCATTGAAGTTTAATTATAGATATCCTAAAGTGGTAGGTACTTTAGGATATCTATAATTAAGCGTACCTACGTTTAAAGAATGTGCCAGAGTAAGAGCATATTATCTACGTTGTTTTTGACAACTTCTAATCTAATAGTAACTAGAAATAATAACTGTATTATTACAAACATGTTCTGACTATTTACAAGCGCTTTTTTAAAGTCTACGTGAATAAAAATCTTTTTTAACTATAAAAAAAATTGCATTTAATAATTTTGTGTATAATTTAGCTTCAATTATTTTATACTTTTTTATTAATTTACGCTTTAATTTTATCGGTTCTTTTTTTGTTGAAAAGTGCATATATTCTCCTATATTTATGACTTCTAGCGAGAAGAAAATGTATGAAAAGAGTGGCAAATTCTTTTGCTTTTTTCTACTAAGATTACCCTATAGCTCCTATTATTATTAAACAATTATAACCAAAATAGACATGGAACTAACTCGAATACCCCTTTGAAAAAAAGAAGGAGTATACTTTAGGCCACACGACTGAAGTAGGTATGCTATGAGCTATGAGAGAAAGAGTGAAGGAACATTTGTGTTCGCACCTCAATATATATATATATATATATATATTATTAATAGTAATAATATCTGGGGACAATGTCACACAGATCATCCTAGCCCCAAACTAAGCAAAGCTTGTACTTTGGGTACCAGGCGACGATATACATACTTATATAGATAAATAAATACTTATATACATAGAAAACATCCATGACACAGAAACAAATATTCGTGCTCATCACACTAATATTTGCACTTACCGGGATTCGAACCCAGGACCAGGTTTTTTCTTTTTATAAATACAACGCCCGCACTAGGGTATCTATTCCCTGTGTCGCGGGCGTACTTTACAAACATACATATAATAGACGGACACAAATTACAATCGAGACTCAGAACAACTATTTGTGGGTCACACTAATAGTTGTTCGGCGCGGGACTCGAACCCGCAAAGCGGCGAGGCGACTGTCTTAGCCGCTGCGCCACACGTGCAGTGAATTATATGAAACATAATCATAATCATCATCTTCTATCGACACTAATTTATACCTCCCTCTCAACTTCCGTTCCTCTCACCCGATCACACTTTAGTCACGCATTCACCAGTTTACTCCACAAGTCAAGCGTGCGTAAAGAACGTACTTCAAAAACGTTGAAGAATTCTGTCCAAATACTCAATACTCAATCATTTATTGCTTCCATAATGTATAAAAGATGGTATAATCTTATAATTATGTAAATTGTTACATAATTATAAGATTATACCATCTGTTATACATTATGGAAGCAATAAATGATTAATTATGGACACAGCATAGTAGAAGAGAGGAAGAAGGCTTTTGGTTAATAATAAAAAGTTTAAGAATTTATGCTATTTGTAAGAATCATAGTATGCCAAATTTTAATTTAAAAATGTCAATATTTAAAGCGAAAAGATTATCAGATTAATAAATGTCAAGATCTATAGAATTATTTCTTTGAGTCCAAGTATTCTTTTACAGTATAATAGCTTTTCTGTAATAAGAAAAGCTTTAGTTTTTTAGTAAAAGTATTATCCTTTTTTTCTTTTTTTAATTCTTCTGGAAGTTTATTATAGACTTTTATTGACATGACCAACGGGCTTGTAGAGTGCATAGAAATAGAGAACCTTCCTCCTTTCTGAAGCCGGTCATATCGCTTACCGTTATCATAAATTAATGATTAAATCACGAAATAATATACAGATCGAGATCAACAACCAGCCTTGTGCGTGTCCTTAACCGTCATTGGTGACCACCTTGCGTAACCTTTGACGGAGCATCCATTTTTAGGGTTCCGTAACCAAACGGAACCATTGACAATATGTAGTAAAAATATTAGACTACTACTAGACTAGACTAACTAGATAAACATAATCTCTTGACAATAACTTGATACGAGCTAGCTAAATATCATTGCTGTAATAAAATAAAATGTATAAATGTATTCATACAATGTGTACCTAAATATCTATGTTAGTAGAAATAATAATGTATACAACTATATTACTACAAACATGTTCTGACTATTTACAAGCGCTTTTTTAAAGTCTACGTGAATAAAAACCTTTTTTATTTCATTTTATTTTATTTTATTTTAATTCTTACTATCGACACGATAAGACGAAGAAATTAAGCAAATAATGGATATGAATATTTTATCGTATATTCAATTCTAATTCAAACTAACGTTGTCCATTCGAATATTACCTGACTACAATTTCATACAATGTGTATCTAAATAACTATATTACTACAAACATGTTCTGACTATTTACAAGCGCTTTTTTAAAGTCTACGTGAATAAAAACCTTTTTTATTTATTTTTATTTTATTTATTTAAACGGTAAAACGGGACTATATTACTAAGACTTCGCTGTCTGTCTGTCACCAGGCTGTATCTCATGAACCGTGATAGTAAGACAGTTGACATTTTCACATGTGATGCTATAATAACAAATACTAAAACTCAATAAATATTGAACCCCCTTCAATATTTATTGAGTTTTAGTATTTGTATCCCATACAACAAACGTGAGTTTTTTTCTCGTTTTTTATAGATAATAATAATATCTGGGGACAATGTCACACAGATCATCCTAGCCCCAAACTAAGCAAAGCTTGTACTATGGGTACCAGGCGACGATATACATACTTATATAGATAGATAAATACTTATATACATAGAAAACATCCATGACTCGGAAACAAATATTCGTGCTCATCACACAAATATTTGCACTTACCGGGATTCGAACCCAGGACCACCAGCTTCGTAGGCAGGATCACTACCAACTAGGATACGGTAGATAATGGTACGGAACGGAACCCTTCGTGCGCGAGTCCGACTCGCACTTGGCCGGCTTTTTATAACAAATTAAGCAAGTGTTTACATCTTATAACGCAGCCATGAATTATTTTAGTCTCATTTGAATAATGACAAGTCTGAATAGATAAGCGGCGTATTAGTTGCGAAATATTTATATACGAGAAAGTTGTTGAAGGCAATCAATCATATGAGTATCCACCCTTGGCTTAGTCCCACAAAAAAATGACATACCTAGTCTGGCCGCAGCGCTGGAATACTGAGTTCCTGGCGTCTATCAGTTGACATTGTTGACTTTAGGAGATCATACTTTTTGGGCCCACTGGTGACGGTTGCGTATATTAATCACATCAATCTTAAAAAAATATACCTAATTTTTTACAACAAATGAGTTAAAACTTATAAAAAAATGTAACCGGAATCATGAATTATTTTAAAAAAAGTACTTTTTTGATACTCGGTTACGGCTCGGCGCCATTTATACAAACAAATGGCGAGCATTGCCAGCTTTTAGGGAATTCCCTAATCTTCGGGAAATTAGAATTGATTTGTTTATTGTCAGTTGACATGATCACACTAATATTATAAAGCGGAAAGTTTGTGAGTATGTTTGTTACTTCTTCACCTCAAAACGGCTGGAAAGATTTTATTAAAATTTGGCATGGAGTTCGCTGTTACCCTTGATTAACACATAGGCTGTAATTTATAAAGTTTAACGCGGGTAAATCCGTGGGGCACTGCTAGTAATAAATAAATAGTTTTGAACTGGCCTAGATGTCTGTCAGGGTCAATAGCATCTAGGTTATATGTATACTTTTAAATGATAATAATATCCTGGGACCCTATTCACACACGGCCATCTCCCGGCCAATCCCAAACTAAGCAGAGCTTGTACTATGGAAACCAGAAAACTGATATATTTCAATTTCAATTTATTTATTCATAAACAATATTTTACAATTGTGTTAGAATTCAATCTTTATCATACAAGATCAGGCAACAGGTAGGTATACAATAATAATAGAACCACAATTATTATATTACATAATATACTACTTTCCTTTTGTAAATACATCCATCTTCTATCTATATATATAAAAATCAATGCCACTTTTCGTTGTAATGTTATAACTCAACAACGCCTTTACCGATTTGGCTAATTTTGGTCTTGAATTTATTTATTTATTTATTTGTTCGGGAATACAAACGGTTACACACTTTTCTTAATAACTAAGTTATAGTTTATAGGATTTGTTAATGAGTAACCCACATCGTTATCCACATCTTAAGTAAAATAGTCTTAACATGGAACTACTTAACTAAGCACGAGTGAAGCTAGTGCTGAACCTATTCTATTTAAGTAATGGCATTTATATAAAACAACATATATATATTTTTTTAATCTTACATGAGTCTATAAAAATCTAATTTTTCAGATCTATTTCTTTAATCTTCTGGAGTAAACAATTTCTAAACTTATTAGCAGACAGTGTGAGCAGATCAAGGTCGGAGAAAAAAGTATTGTAATTACTGGCTATTCGACGCAGAGGAGCACGGACCCCGGCGTTAGTGCGACAAGAAGATACCGCAAAAAGCGGAAATCCACGCGCCTCCCGTCTCATAACAGTTCTTGGAACAATATAGCTTATCTTATTTGTTATTTCTGAGCAGTCATATCTATTGACACATAAGTCATAGAGAAACATGGTTTCTAGATAAAGGCGTCTTGTTCTCAAACTAAGAAATCCAACATCTTTCTTGCGGGAATCATGGGAAACTAAATTGTGGCGACAAAGATAATGCATTGATTTTAGGAACTTATGTTGCACATTCTCCATCGTGTCCACATATTTCTGATACAAAGGGTTCCAAATCAGTACGGCGTACTCTAGTTGGGATCTTATTAATGATTTGTATAAATGTATGTATGTATCAATACATCTGAATTCTATTGAACTTCTCATTACGAAGCCATACATACGAAAAGCATTGTTAACAATTTTGTCAATATGTTGATCGAGATGAAGCTTACTGTCCAGCAAAACTCCAAGATCCCTTACGGACGAAACTTTATGTAGTGTACTATTAGCCAGTTTATATGTGCGTGTATAAATATTTTTATTTTTCGTAAATGTGATAGTTACGCACTTCGGTAAACTTAATAACATTTTATTTTTAACGCAATATTCAGAGAATCTATCCAGGTCGTCTTGTAATAGAATACAATCATTATGGTTACGAATAGTCTTATAAATTTTTAAATCATCAGCATATAGTAAAATTTTTGAGTGTACAAAAGACTTCCCTATATCATTGATAAAGACAATGAAGAGTAGGGGACCTAAAATGGAACCCTGAGGCACGCCAGAAGGGACAGTAACCGAGTTAGATTGATACCCTTTAATCACTACCCTTTGTGTCCTATTGGTAACATATGAAGTAAACCAGCGCAGTAAATCACCGCGGATACCATTATACGCCAGTTTGCTTAGAAGAATGTCATGATCCACCTTATCAAAGGCTTTCTGAAAGTCTGTGTACACAGCATCTACTTGAACCTGCTGATCCATGCTATTAAATAAAAAATCTGTGAAGGCCAGTAGATTTGTAACAGTGGACCTATTTCGAACGAATCCATGCTGTTGAGCTAAAACGGTGTTGTGGATCGTTGGATAGATTGTACTGTGTACAAGTCTTTCGAAAACCTTGGATAAGGTAGACAAAATAGAAATAGGGCGGTAATTTTCGACATCATGTTTGGAACCTGACTTGTGTACTGGTGTTATATTAGCTCTTTTCCAGATCTCAGGAAAAGTGCCTTCAACAATACATTTATTAAATATTATGTGAAGCGGAACGCATATAGTGCTAGCTGTCCTTTTAAGGAAGTAAGGTGGTATCCCATCAGGCCCTGGACCCTTTGTCACATCCAGTGACTTCAACTCTTTTAGAATTATATCCTGGCTAAAATGTATGCGGTTAATAACAACGCAATTATCTGCGTACTCTGCTGGAGGCAACCATTCATTTTTATCAAATACAGAAGTTTCATAAACTGATTGAAAAAAATTAGAAAATAAATTACATATCATTTCAGGTTCATTGGTATTGTCATTTTTATAGAACATTGTCGCCGGAACCCCAGTATTTTGTTTTCTATTGGAGACATAAGTAAATAAGTTTTTTACATTTTTTTTAATATTCTCTTCGACACTATTCATATATTTTCTGTAACACTTTAAGCACTCTACTTGAAATCTTTTCCTAAGGAATGAGAATTGCTCATAATCGGATAAATTTTTATATGTCTTCCATTTAATCCAGGCATTATTTTTGTTATTGAATATTCTAATAAGTGATTTAGGAAACCAGACCGGAAATTTTGATGATTTAGGATGCGTCATTGGGGTATAATTTTTAATAGTACCAAAAATTATATCATAAAATATACTAACGCAGTGATCTGCTGAGTGATCTTTGAAAGTTTCATTCCAATTGATTTTCAATATATCATTATTAATTTTCTCGAAATTTGATTTATAATAATTATATTTTGATATTTTAGCTTTCCGGAGAGCCTTACTTGGAGAGTTGTACATGATAGACGCACAGAAAGGGGGGTGATGCATGACTACTGGCAGGAGCATACAGGACGGCGTATATGTAGTGCATTCAGTATTACTAATTAATAAGTCAAGTATACGGCCTTTTTCGTTTGTGAAGCTATTATATTGCATGGCATTAAGCAGAGACAAAAAGTTACTCATGTGTTGGCATAAGGAACTAATGCCATTAGAAAATAAGGCAATTGTATTCCTATTGGAATTAGGTAGCCACGTGATTTCAGGTAGGTTATAATCACCAAATAAATAAAAATCCTTAGGGTTTATTGTGTCTAAAGTGCTTTGTAGCAAATGGAAATGGTTTACATATACTTCTTCAGGAGAACGGGGAGGAATATATACTGCACTAATAATGCATTTACTATGATTATTGTTACCAGGAAGTTGTATAAGAATGTGTTCTATGTATGGGCTAGTGGTAAAATGAAGCGGTACAAAACTGGAACGCAATCCTTTTAAAACAGCCACGACAACTCCACCACCATCCTTTTTGCCAGTGGCGATACGGTCGCGATCACCTCTATATACTACGTAGCGCTCGTCAATGAATTCACCATCATGTATCTGTGGAGTTAGCCATGTCTCTGTCAGTATAACAATATCGTAACAATTCGCTAATAAATTCATATATAGAGTATTAAGTTTAGTCCGTATACCCCCGCAATTTTGATAAAATATCGTCAAACTAGCCATTATTATAAGAACAAGACTTTAAAGTGTTAGATATAATAATTTTGAAGACAAAATAACGATCACCACTAAGAATATAGACCAAAAAAACTATACCATTATGTATCAATAGAAATGACTGCCTTTTTATACTTAAATGGATGCAGTTTATCTGGTATGGCAAAATACTCATAAGGTTTAAATTCAATAATAAACTCAAAAAATAAAATAAGTAAAGAACTATAACAACAGCAGTGCACATCACGCAGTTTTCGATATTGTATAATACAACTATGGCATTAAAAAAACATAACAGATTAATTTTTATTTGTAGACACAGTCTTTGGTTTAATCTTGGAGATATCCTGAAGGGAACGTATGGCCATTGCTGGTTCACTGTCAGCCTCTCGCACAAGAATAGTGGCATGCTTGACCCACACGAATCTATAATTATTCTTACTGGCTGCCTCACGGGTTGCTCGAAATAACTGTTTATTCTTTAGCGTCAGGTGTTCATTCATATAGATTGGCTGACTAGTACCAGTTATTCCTAGTTGATCAGTTTTTAAGCCCTTCGCCAGTCGGAATGCGCTCAACATATTATCTCTCAGTATACGAGAGTTAAGTTTTACAATTATGTTTTTGGGTTTGGTGTTTTGTTTTTGTGCGTGTGGTACACGATGGATAGAAATTATGTCTTTTTGACTTATGGAATGATTTATATTCGTATTTATTGTTTCAAGGAGTGAAATTAAATTTTCAGAACGTCTCTCTGGGACGTTACATATTTCTAAGTTGCATATTCGAGCCTGCTGTTCAAGGGTATCAATCTTAATCTCTAATCCTAATACTTTATTTTTTAGAACTTCAGTGTTCTCAGTCTTCTCAGACATAGAATCTATCCGTTTCCGCAGGACTTTGCTGATCCGACGCATATTCAACAGTTTCACGGAGGGAAACGAAGTCTTGTATGTAAGATCTGTGCTTTTCCTCTAATGCAGATACATTTTTCTGCAAGCTAACGTGATCAGTTCTCAAAGAGTTTAGTTCACTTTTTATATCAGATGTGACATGAGTGACAGTCGCCAAATCAGTTTTTATGGTCATTATGTTATCCGACAATTTATTCAACGCACAATCAAAATACGATCGAAGCTCGTCAAGTCTCTTGTTCATATCCTGTGTGAGCGTGTTGATGGCACGTGTTATCTCAGACTCCGGCTGTTTTTTCTTTCTTTGAGTTACATTTTCACCTTTCCCAGGCAAAGTAGTAACACTAGGCGAGGAGCTAGATTTAGGAGGCGAGTGCATCATGGTTTTGACGTCACGTTCAGTGAGCGAATTGTTGCCGATAGTGGTCACTATATCGCGATGCAGCCTTCAGGCCCTCACCTATCCGTGGCGTGGCGCCAACGAGCGCGACTGAGCGATCACCGAACACGATGCGTCGCAAGTTCAAACCTCAGTGCTCACTTTTTGTATCTTATTTCTGCAGTAATAAATTGTAGGCTCACCAATAGCGATGAATGTGGTGCAACACAACGGGTAAAGCGGTAGTTGTGTTGTTTCACTGTTAAAGTAGTTGGTAGTATTGTTTAATTATTCGTGGAACTCCAGGGAAGGTTTGTACGTAGAGAAAATAAAAAAAAGTCTTGAAAAAGTGTAAAATCAACATCTTTCTATACTCCTATATACAAACAATTTTTACTAATACTTAAAAGCGTAGCGAAGCACGTGCTGGGCCGCTAGTACCTATATAGATAATTACCTACACACATCCTACTAATATTATAAATGCGAAAGTTTGTGGGTATAGATGTATGGATGTATGATTGTTACTCTTTTACGCCAAAACTACGTTAACGCGGTTGAAACCGCGGGGCATAGCTAGTACTGTATATTTTTATTGTCTGCTGAAGCAGTGAAAAACACCTTGATCAATTGTAAACGTCAAGTTAAAAAAATAAATATTCTGGGACACTATTAACACACGGCCATCTGATACCAAACTAAGCAGAGCTTGTACTATGGAAACCAGATAACTGATATACTTACATATACTACTTTTGTAAATACGTACTTATATAAATATGTAATTACACCCAGTCTCAGGACAAACAAATATGTCCTCGCACACAAATATATGTCCTGGTTGGGAATTGAAGCACGACTTGCGGCGTGAAGGGCAAGTATCTACCAAACATGCCAATCAAATGTGCATAAGAATATATAATAAACTACCTGAAAATCTAATTAATTTACCAATGTTATTATTCAAAAAATATATATATCGGCTTCTATTAAATAAATGTTATTATAATATCAGAAACTTCTTTGACGATAGAATAGAGCTGTTAACGTAGGAATGAGTACTTGACATTTTTATATTACAAATGGACGTATTTTTATTATTATTATTTTTTATCATTATTATTATTCTATTGTACATCATTGACATATTTATATTTATATTATCTATTTGACATTGTAAACAATTTATTTTATAAAAACAATTCTGAATAATGTATTTGCACGCCATAAGTAACAGAATATGCGGAATCTTATAATGTAAAATCTTTTGTACCATATTCTGGCTAATAAATAATTTGATTGATTGATTGAAAGATTGTGTTGTGCAGATCGAACCCACGACCTCTGGTTTAGCAACCAGGGTCACTAATCATTAGAACATCTGGCATATTTAGTTTTAAATGATTATTTATTTAGTTACAAGCTGCGTCCCCGCGGTTGCACCCGCGCTAATGTAGTTTTGGCGTAAAAGGGTAACAAACATACATACATACATCTATACTCACAAACTTCCGCATTTATATTATTAATAGAATATCTCTAGCGGTTTTGGCAGTGCACCCCGGAATAGCTCGCAAATATATGGTATATTTTTATACAAATATACAAAATCTTTATTTGTCACAAACACAGGTAAGTATAAAAGTAGTTACAAACCATATGTGCGCCATGTTTTACTCTTTCGAGCATACAAATACAGCATAAACTGATTGGATAACATTTCCATACGCAAGCTTACAAACTACATTATTTGACTATAATTAATTATTATCTTACTTACTATTATTATAAGAAACATAAAAACACCTTATTATTTTATACGCTACTATAATTTAAATTCATGGATGCTATAAAAACATTTCTCTGCAAGCCACTTTGTCAACTGTATTTATATATTTTTTCCTACTTACTAGGCACTTATCGCCATATTTTAGACAATTCACACAATACCTTTATAAATTTTAGCCTATATGTTATTCTGATGTATAATATTATTGTAAAGTTTCATTAAAATCCATTCGATAGTTTTTACGTGAAAGAGTAACAAACATCCATCCATACTTACAAACTTTCGCGTTTACAATATTAGTAGTAGGATTAGTGAAGCAAATATGGATATTAATATTTTATCGTATATTCAATGCTAATTCAAACTTACGTTGTCCATTCGAACACTACCTGCTAGCATCGGACATCGATTACCCTGTTACACGCGATTATCTTCGTTAGACTATGCGTGCAACGGCCATCACGTCCGCAGCCACACTTGTTTAGCATAGTATCTATTACGTGGGCGGTAAGGTCGAATATTGCAGTGCAAATGTATACACTGACTATCACTAATCTCTTGTAATTCCTAATGGAACCTTCCGCTGACATCATCATCATCATCATATCAGCCAAAAGATGTCCACTGCTGGACAAAGGTCTCCACAATTGCCGGTCTTGCACTACTCGCATCCACCGGTGCCCAGCGACTCGCACAAGATCATCGGTCCATCTTGTAGGGGGCCTGGTTCCGGTTCGTGGTCTCGCCACTCTAGAAACTTTCTGCCCGCTAAAAATTTAGAAATAATCTATATAAATAACTAGCTGTGACCCGCGGTTTTACCCGCGTTAAACTTTATATATTATAGCCTATGTGTTAATCCAGGGTGTCGCTCCAGCCGGCAGCCGTTTAGCCATGAAGAACTAACAAACATACACACTCACAAACTTTCACCTTTATAATTTGTGATTAGGTGCATAGTTACATGCTTTCATCGGGCCGTAAGTCAAAGTCAAAGTAACTTTATTCCGTAAAAATTTTACATTTATGTGGAATCGTCATATTTTTTTTTACCCTACCGTGCAGTGCATGACGTGGCAGCTACTGAGAAACGCTGCCAGAAAACTCAGTAGGAATCCTTTTTTTAAATAAAATATACTTAAGATTAATTACAATCATGTGTGTTGACTCAGAACAACTCCATCCCAAGCACTTTTATCACTTAAATAATCAGAAATTTTGTAATATGCCCTGCTACACAATTTGGCTTTAATAATTGATTGGTAAGGTTAAGTAACTAGGCTCGCGTCCGTCGTAGGTCAGTCCTTAGATTAGACCGCCAAAGTGGTTTAATTTCTGAGCGTCTCCTAGCTACAGAGGGCACGTTAAGCTGTCGGCCCCGGTTGTAGCTATACGCAACAACTAAGGTCACCACTGCCCATACGATAAGTAAGTATCGAAATAAATGAAATGTGTTCCTGCTTAAGAATTATATACATTCAAATTGAAATATTTTAGTGATACGTGAATGAATTCTCTGTTATTTTACTAATAAGACATTTTCTTCAGTTATTTTTCTATTTACTTAGTGTTTGTATCACATCTCGGAATATAAAGGTTAGCGTGGTTGGTACACGCTTGCCTTTCACGCCGCAGGTCGTGGGTTCGATGCCCACCTAGGGCAGCTATGTCTGTTTGTCCTAAATCTCTATAAGTATGTATTTACAAAAGAAAAGCAGTAGGTACCTATATAGCTCTGTTTAGTTTGGGATCAGATGGCTGTGTGTGAATAATGTCCCAGGATATTATTGTTATTTAGGCTTTTTACAAGATGGACCGATGATCTTATGCGGGTCGCTGGAAACTGCTGGATGCGATTAGCGCAAGACCGCAATTGTGGAGATCTTTGGGGGGGGCCTTTGTCCAGCAGTGGAAGTCTTTAGGCTGATATGATGATGACGATGATGAGGCTTTTTGTCACAACACGTTTACAATTAGCCACGACGGCTAATGTTTGAAATTTCAAATTTTACGCCACATCTGTGGTAAAACACACACATAGATTGTTTGGTGCAATTTGGCCGGCAAAGAATATTTCCACCCCCATTCCATCCCGTGGGGGGCGTAGAACTCAACCCGAGGAAATATCTCCCAGAGAACGGGAAGTAGCACGTTTTTTAGGGTTCGTAGCCAAATGGCAAAAAACGGAACCTTTATAGATTCGTCATGTCTGTCTGTCTGTCAGTCTGTCAGTCTGTCCGTCCGTTTGTCACATCCATTTTTTTCCGAAACTATAAGAGCTGTACTGTTGAAACTTGGTAAGTAGATATATTCTGTGAACCGCATTAAGATTTTTGTGGAAAAATGAGTGCCCCCCCCCCCCTCCTGTAACTTCTAAAATAAGAGAACGATAAAACTAAAAAAATATATGATGTACATTACCATGTAAACTAACAACGAAAATTGGTTTGAACGAAATCTAGTAAGTAGTTTTTTTTTAATGCGTCATAAATCGTAAATTTACCTTTCATTTAATCAACTGAAATACTTGCTGCTGCGGAACCCTTCATGGGCGAGTCCGACTCGCACTTGGCCGGTATTTACGTACTAAGACCATAACACTGCCATCGCATCGCCAACCCGTCTGACAAGCGTGGCGATTATGGGCATATCCCTCCAATGATGGACAAAACTCCACTGTGGCCATCTTTTGGGGAGGAGACTCCAGCAGTGGGCGTTATTCGGCTGAAATGACGATGTATTTTGTGAAGTATCTTTTATTGAAGTCTCTTGATGTTGGCAAAAATATTTTTAGCCAAAATCAACACCTGCCTATCCCACGACAGTTCGGTGATGAATCTGAGAGATGCAGTTTATTTAAACTAAGAAAAAGCTTTTAATCTCCAAATAGAACGTTCGCTGTGCAGGATTGAATTATTTGTTGATATTGGCTTACACGAGTTGCAATGGTGGGTAAGAGGGAGAACTAATCGTGATGTAAAAAAATATATTTTAAAAAACAATTTTAAGCAAAAGGACTAATCAGGAAGTAAAAAAATGAAAAAGAAGATCTAAGCAAAACGCTAACGGAGACAAAAGAACGTGAAGTCGAAGTTATTACTCTATCTATATTCTTCATCTCGAGCTAAACTTTTTTCACAACCACCACTATTCACCACCTACACCACCATCCACAAGCAATTTTGGAACTAATGTTAACATTTTGTTTTTTGCAGGGGTGTCGTGTGAGAAGCCTCTGGGGAGACGAAGGGCAGTCCCTGTTATCTTCGTGCAAGGCAATCATTATGAAGTTGGGTATGACGTTGTAAGTATATATTTTCTACTATATAAAAATAAGTCGGGTTTTCCTTCCTGACGCTATAACTCCAGAACGCACGAACCGATTTCCACGGTTTTGCATTCGTTGGAAAGGTCTCGGGCTCCGTGAGGTTTATAGCAAAGAAAATTTATCAAATTTAACGCGGGTAAAACCGCGGGGCACAGCTAGTAATAATATAATGTCTAGGGATAATGTCACACAGATCATCCTAGCCCCAAACTAAGCAAAGCTTGTACTATGGGTACTAGGCGACGATATACATACTTATATAGATAGATAAATACTTAAATACATAGAAAACATCCATGACTCAGAAACAAATATTCGTGCTCATCACACAAATATTTGCACTTACCGGGATTCGAACCCAGGACCACCAGCTTCGTAGGCAGGAGCACTACCAACTAGGCTACGGTGACCGTCTCATATAACACAGTCTCTTATTGTAAGCGAAGATGTAGCACCGGATCTTACCCATGGGGAGCTTGTCAGGTAATAGGTATACCTACTCTTTTAGCTAGAGATATAATTAACCGTTTTAGTATAAGTTTGGTTGTAGGTACACATACCTATATTGTCCCTCGAATATGCCACACGGCAGTTAGGCACTTTAAATATTGAAGATAGGACATATTATAGCAAGAATACGTTTTTTAATAAATAGATCTCCATTTTTGTGATTTTGGAAACAACTAGTACCTAAACTGGGAATCGGACTCACTAGATAAAGATAAAGAATTATTTATTGCGTAACTGTGTACAATAAGGTCTTATCATAACGTAACAGTTTTTAGGATCAACAGTCTACCCATATCGGATATGCAATACAAACAAGTCTATTTAATTTATTCTTAGTAATAACAACACATTATTTTTTGGCAAAAAACTCATGCAAACTATAATAAACATTCTCTTTTAATATATTATTTAATTTCGTTTTAAACAATGTTCCATTTGATTGCTTTATATCAGATGGTAAGTGGTTATATGCACGAATAGCAGATATATAAGTACTTTTATAATAAATCATGTTTTTAATTCTGGGTAAATTTATGTCATATTTAGGTATATTGTCTACAAATCACTGCAATCTAAAAAATATCATTCTGGATTTAAATCGGAAGTAAGCCTTCCGATCATAAGTGTTATTTTTTATCGAGTAACATCATACAACAACAACATACAAGAAAACTACCAATTTTAACTTTTTTACCGAATGCTCAAAATGTGATACATTCTTAATACAAAAATTCTTATTCTTTTTGTAACTTCGCTTCCAATTGATTTACTTATATATTTCCATAGTACATGGTTTAGTATTATATGTACGTCTAAGTTCAGTTTGTAACTACTGCACAATATACCTCTAATACCTATGCAATAAAAGTAAAACCTTTTCATAACCCAACGAAACATCCACAGAAGTTAGATCTGGGGATGCAGGTGGCCATCCAATTTGTCCTCGTCCACAATTAACGAATCATAAAGAAAAACGGTAATTGTGAAACTCAACTCATCCCAAAATATTCTGAGCCGGAGCCCTACTTTGCTGCAAATGTATATTTCGTCCAATGTGCATCAGGAACACCATACAAGATTTTAACTTTACGTATTCAGTACGTGAGCACTCAATATTGTAATTATGATCAGAATTTTAATACAATTGATTTATTTATCTCTCTCCTTAACATCTATCATTACAGGTCTTGACCTAATGCGATAGTGTTTGTATTAAAATTATAAAATCCTTATGTAACTACATATTAAAACTAATTATTCATGTAACTAACTACATTCTACACACTTCGTGTACTTCATTAATTTATCTAATTGCCCGGGTGAGAGAGGTAGACCGAATAATCTTACGATGACCTCCGTAATGTATCCAATTCGCATGTCATCGCTCATGAACGATCGAACAAGGAACTAATCAGAGTGAATGGATTGCAAGTTATTCGTACTAGCTAGCGATTTATCTAAAATATTAATTCCGGCAGGCGCTTCCTACATGCATGTGACGTGACCACGTGACTCCCCCTATATCTATGCAGATATTTCTACACCTGATTTTAGTGTCAAATACAATAACGTGGGTACGACATAAAGGCGTTCCATACTCAAACCACCCCAAATGATTTTAAAGGATTTGACAGGCCTGTTGGTCTGACTGCTATGCCAGACGTCGTGGGTTCGATTCCCAGCCGGGACAAATCTTTGTGTAATGGGCACGATTATTTGTTCAGTGTCTGGCTGTAATTTATCTATAATATGATATTTATCAGTTGCCTGGTTGCCATAGTACAGATGTTGCCTAGTTTGTAATCATAGCAGTGTTTTAGTTGTCCCAAGATATTTATTTTATTCATCATCATCATATCAGCCGAAAGACGTCCACGGATGGACAAAGGCCTCCCCCAAAGAAAAAAAATATTAAATTATTTACAGGAAAAATCCATTCCGGGAAAGATTTCTTTTAATTTTTTTCAGTACCTAGGCAGTTCCACGCTCACGTCGTTATAAACACATAGAGATAGATAAGATAAGATAATATAAGATCATTTTATTTGCATAAGGCATGGTAATTATACAGGTCTTAGAAATAAAATAGGGTCCACATGTCTAACCAGATAGACTGGTATACAAATATTAAACTGTTAATTAAGCTGTATTACATTACACTATTTTATTTCCACTAATGAATTACAATTATATATCATTAAAATTACGTCAAGAAGTTAGTAAATGGGTACACAAACAATAGTAAAATGTCAGTAATCATAAAATTATACAAATACAATACAAATATACACAATTACACACAGGTACAAATCACAATTATTATTAATATCCCTTAATGTCAAAAAACTCCTGAATTGTATAAAAACATTTTTTTGTAAGCCATGTCTTCAATCTAAGTTTAAATAACCTAAGGGGTAGTTCCCTTAGCGAATGTGGGATTTTGTTAAAAACTTTGACATAGCAGGCAGATGTCATCTAGCCACTACCTCCCAGCTTATCACCAACTTTAATATACAGCTTAATTCAATTATACTGTGGGATACTTAACGAGCTCAAGCTGTCCATAAGTCAGAATAACTTTCAACATCAGTTTGTAAAATGTGTAAATATGCGTGGTATTCACTCATAAGAGGAGCGCCAAGGAGCTGTTGGCATGTCTAGATAGTACCTTCATGATTCTTTGGCTGCGTATTTTCCCAACAGATTTTTGGTACTTCTCGAGATTTAACTAACTCTACGATACCTTATTTGTATTTTGGACAGTAGTTTATTAAAGTGCAATACAGCTACGTATTCAGTGTACCTTGTACCCTTCTATTCTAATGAGAATGAACTATATAGGTAGGTACCTAAAAAAATTGATTTAGGGTAGAATGTAGCCCCAAAACCATATTTTATATTATACTAGCGGCCCGGTACGTGCTTCGCTACGTATAAGGCATGGTAATAAAAAAAATGATTATTAAGTTCATATATTCAAACAAAAAAATATTTTAAATTGCTAAAAGTTGTTGATTTTACACTTTTTCAAGACTTTTTTTAAATTTTCTCTACGTACAAACCTTCCCTGGACTTCCACGAATAATTCAAGACCAAAATTAGCCAAATCGGTAAAGGCGTTGTTGAGTTATATAACATTACAACGAAAAGTGGCATTGATATTATATATATATATATATATTAAATAAGAACTGCAATCAAAATTTTAATAAAATTTGTTATATTACTTTTCAAGGGTCGCACCTTTTCCTCCATCATCAAAAACTTCCTGGCCACATTTGAAAATCTTCGGCTCTTCGAAAAGGAATATAAGACGGACGCAGGGAAGGCAGCCTACGACAAGACCTTAATGAATATGAAGAAGAGGTACCCGTACTACGTAAAGGAGATCCAAGGCGTCGCCGACGGTGCTAACGTGTCCTTCCAACAGGTATACCTTCCATACTCCTAATGATATGGGAACCCGCGTTGTTCTTTGTAACAGGCCTTCTGAGTTATAGTAAACTTAGTGCTTAGGAGTTCATTGACTTTCTAGAATCATAGAATATTTTATAGCACAGAAATTATCAAAGATACTTATAACCTCTTTTTAGGCACTGTACAATGAAGCCCTCAATGTTGCTTTGAACGTACAGTCGCTAACGGGCGTACTCTTTATTGCTGTCTGTTAACGGGGAGTCTTAGGGACCTCCCACAATAGTATTCAGAGTGCCGTCGCCTTCCCAGCACCCGTACAGCAGCGCCAGTGTCACGTCTACTTATTCTACTCCTATGCTACTGAAGCGGAAGGAATTTAAAAGAAACGATAGTGATCATTAATAAAATTATAGCATGTATTCCACCTCAGTAAGTCAACAGTAGAGCAACACAAAATTTATGGGTCGTGGTGTACGGCCAGTCTGTTTCCGTTCGCAGTACGATACTATCCTTGTGCCGACGTCGGTAAGTGCCGCCGATGAATGTCCGACCGGGGCCCCCTGATGAAACTCCGAGTGCTGCCCTGTAGGTTCTGCGGTGAGCAATCGTGGCGAATTGACGCTCGGAAAATAATTACCGCAGCCGCCCAACTCAGGATTACGCAACCCTGGCGTCGTGTTAAGTTCCGCCTCAATCAGTGTGCAATGGCGAGACACGCTGAAGGGCACAACGTGGCGAAGGAGTTAAGTTAAGCAGACTTAGCTCATATGTATATGGAGTCGCGGCGGCGCTTTGCCAGTGTAATGTCTACGTTGCGCAGGCGCTGCCTGGCAAGACTACGACGCTAGAAATGCTACTGTGGTAGGTGCCTAAGGCTCCCGTTTAACAGACAGTGGTAAATAGTAAACCTGTTGACGACTGAACATGCAAAGCAACACTGAGGGTTTCATTGCAAGATGCCTTAGAAGAGGATATAAGTATCTATACATATAATAAAATCGTAGGAAAGTCAAAACTGTACATTGAATATTTTTTAAAAGGGATACTTGGGGCGTGATCTACAATCGATATCGCAGCAAAAAATATAGTTTTTAGAATTTTTGTCTGTTTATCTGTTTGTCTGTATGTATGTCCGGGCTAAACTCTAAAAGTACTGCATGGATTTACTTCAAATTTTGCATGAATATTACTAAGAGGTCGGGTCAACATATAGGCTACATATTATCACGCTATCACCTACGGGGGAGTAGTTAGTTTAACGCGGATAAAACCGCGGGGCACAGCTAGTCTTGAATAAATTCTGTGCGTTACTAAATACTCTATGATGCTACAAAGTCAATCAATCCCCAAGCACTAAATTTACTACAACACAGAAGGCCTTTTACGACTCGAACGACGCTATTGTGGATGAAGCCTTATTTAATTTTGTGCTTGTTGATTCATTCCTTTCGGCACTCATAATAATATCTAGCCACTCTAACTAAAGTTCATAGCGTATTTAATATATATATATATATATGTATATATATATATATATATATATATATATATATATATATATATTATACATATATTATACGGAGAAATTAAGTTAAAGGACTGTTTACGTACTAGTAACGCCATCTATTAGCGTTTGGAAAACACTACTCACTGAGTCAGTAGTTCGAGTCGAGGTTGTCTTTGAACTGTCGCATGTGACGTTTGACGTCTGTCAGTTGTCTAAGTGACATTAGTGTGTTAGCGACACGACACAGTTGGCATACAGAGCTCGACGGCGCCGGGTGTGCGCACTGATTCTTTTAACCACGTGCATGATGGCGGACACCGACGATGTTTCGGAGTTAAATCCGTCAGAATCTGCGACATATATATATATATTACCCAGAAGTACCCTAAACCGGCGAGCATGTATGAAGAATATAATGACAGTAATTGAGGCAAAAGACGTGTGCAAAGATCGTGATAAATGTAAATCCATTGTCTCTGCCTACCCCTCTGGGAAACAGGCGTGAGTCTATGTATGTATGTATATATTTGACAATGCGCAGTTGTTCCTTCTCCACATGGACGACCTGATTGAGCACATCAACGACAACCACATCCCTCGCAACGACACCGGCGGCTGCAGCTCCATCGCCATCAAGAACCCACAGAACGTATGTTATACTGCTTTTATTTTTGAATACTTAGGCAATTACTGCCATGTTGATCTAGCGGTAATATGAAGATTATGTTATTCGACTGTTGAAATCCCGGGTCGGGCCAAAATGTAATAAGAGGATTTCTCTCCTAAGACACATTCTTAGTAACAGCCCTGGGTCTGGAAGTAGGCGGTATCACACCCCTGTATCTCGAAGACCACGTAAACCCGTCCGTCCTAACCTGAACTCCTTCCGGTCGTTTCAGCTAGTTGAAACCATCGAAACATGAGAGGGACTGGATAGAAACTGCACCTGTATTTGTGCACTATAATATGTCCCGCGCAAGGGTTAGTCTCCATTGAGACTGGTCACCATGGCCGAAATTCGACCAAGACTTTATACTTGTGCATTGGTCTTATTAAGGCATGTGATTTGAATTAACAATTCAACAACTATTAAAGTTCTTAGGTAGATCAAGCGTTAATGGAGGAGTGATTTTACACAGGAGTTAGCTTAATGTCGCTGAGCGTTTACTAGTGTTGACATAGTCTCGTGAAGCTCTTTTCTCCTTCCACGTAAGCTTTATTCTAAAACATACGATTAAGAATCGGAATAGAATACTTTGAGTTATCTAATGAATATCTTGTGCCTTTCAGACGATATTAGGCCATACAGAAGATGCACTCAGCGCGACTTTGAATCACTTCTACATAATGTCAGCCCACATCACTCCCACGCCCGAGGACCGCGAGTTTGGGGTAAGAGTACACATCAGGTTTTCGTCTACATCAGGTCCGCGACATCACAATGTTGCCTGGAAATCATAGTTACTAGGCATGCCTTTTAAATTCTGCCGTTTCCATATTTCCCGCAATTACTAGGCATGCCTTTTAAGTTCTGACGTTTCCATATTTCCCGCAATTTCAAATTTAGAACCGTTCTAAATTCGAATGTGTTTAAATCTCAAAACAGTTGAAAGTATTAGGATTCATGCTAAATATTGTTTATTCACAGTGTCGATTGGAATCTGTCAGATTACTTACGAAAATTAATCGTTCTGATAATTAAGATATGTTTAATAATACTTACTTACTAATGTTTAATAATTTTTGCCACTTTCATTTTGCCACTTACGCCAACGTAACTTTGATTAACAGGTACCTAATACTATTTAGCTGTAAATCAGAGTTTCGTTCGCCATTAAAAAAATAGTTTTTTCTTTCAACTGGAACCACATAATGTTTTTGCTTCGTTGGGACCACGTACCTACTTAAAATTTTAACATACTCAGCATAATTTATTTCCAGGCAGTGGAGGAAAAATTCGCATCTCTCTGCTACGCAGGCCAGATGCCCGGCTACACCATGGGCTATAACGAAAACGGGCTGGTTTTCTCTATCAACACGCTCAGTCCTCTAGTGCTCAAGCCAGGAAATACTCGTAAGATAGATAGATGGATTAAGTTAATCACATACAGGAGCATATGATTACCAATTGTCTTCTGGACAACTAAAGAATGGAGAAGTATGGGGATTATATAAGAGGGCAGTTGTCAGTGTACTTAAACTTTGTGAACAGGACCTACTGGTACTCAGTAGAAGAACCTACTGTTGATACATAACAAAAAGATAATTACAAATTATTACAGTACATGCTCTTTCAATGCAAGCCAATTCTATAGTGTCACGTAGTAATCCTTTACAGTTTGATGGAACTTCTGTAAACTTTGTGCTTGACATACTATTATTGGAAGAGCATTCCACAAACGCACACTCTGAACTGAGAAGGATTTGTCAAGGAAATTAGGGGAATGCGCTGGCATTATTAACCTAAGATTAATTATTTCAGCCCAATACTTGTTAGTTACCTACTATGCTGTATGAAAATGGTATTAATTCCAAATTTAATGTGTCAGGAAAAGTGCTATAAGCATTAAAGAAACAAAGATATTTTAACAAACACTTAACAGCACTTTTTTACAGCTCGATCATTCGTCAGCCGAGCGATGTTAGCGTCCAAAAACTTCGCTGATGCAGAGCGTATCCTACGCGACGAAGGGCTGGGCATCGGAAACGGGTACTCAGCTAACATGATCTGGACCAACTCCTGGGGAGACCGGCAGGTGTACAACGTGGAAGTTGCTCCGGATTACAAGGGCGACCGGTCGCTTCTGAATGTGCAGAAGTTTGATAAGGAACCTTTGGTTCATTGTAACATGTGAGTTGGAGAGCGATCTTATTTATTTAATGGCCTCAGTTTTCTATAATTTCTCCACGGTCTACCTAATTATCTGCGAACGAAAACGTTAACGGGTTTAATTTCAAACGCGGTTACTTAAGTCCTGGAATCTCCTTAATTTGATTAGTCCTTAAGTACCCCGGAGTCAGGAAGCAATATCCCTATTCTTCGGAGAGTACGAGAAACCGTGGATTCCACACCAGCGCTATCCAGTCGGGTTGATTACCTCATCTTCTCGGGTCATGACAGCATGACTAGAACAGAGAGTATCTGTATTTTGCGTGCATACTTCATGTCTTGATAGTTACGTTCTATTGAATGAAACTGTTCGCATACGGACCACCGCCAGCAGATTAACGATGACTATTAAAACGAGAAGTAAGCTCAAATTCTAGCTTGGCATTTGTCTGGATCTTCTTTTAGATATGGCCAATGTTTTAAGGTGGAGCTCATCCCTTCCACAACTCTCTCGCTGTGTCTGTGACTCTGTGCGCATGATTTAAACATGTATATAACCCGACCCAAATAAAATAAAATTGCATAGCTATGTATTAGTAAAATAAGTTAGTTGCGACCAGAGGTCTATGCAATTTAAATAATAACTAAAATGGAAGATTGTCTATCGACGCTAGATAGAGAATTAATGCATGTAATGCAATCTATAAAAATAATAATAAGAACAATCCATACATATAAATATACAAATATATAACATAAATACACAATAAACATTCCTTTTCTTATTAAAAGTAACGTTACACATATAAATATATAATCTTAAAAATATAACTTTCATTTTATCTCTTATAACCTATAGTTGCTATTCGAAATTGCTATGCCTTAGAAATTATGTTATGACACATAATAGGGGCCTGCGTCAATAGTGTTAGGTTGTGGCATTGCTAATATTTTGTTCTCGTAATACCTACATTGTCTTTATTTTTTATCGAATGTACCAATTATGTATTATTTTTTATCGACAAACAAAGAAAAGTGATTTTATAATCACTTTTCTTTGTTAATACACTCAATACGGCTTTGTGAATTCTTGTTAGTATAATAATAAGCTTAAATTAAGTATCCTGTATTTCTCAGATAAATGAATGTATTCTTTATGAGAAATAAATGTCTTAAACCATATGTATGATGTGCGGCGACGGCTTCAGGTAACCATTGTGATCAATCGGCGGCACGCGGCGTTGCGCTGGCGACGCCGTTCTATGCACAGCATTAATGCATTTGCTGCTCATGCACCTCGTGTTGCGATACCGTTGTATTCAGGGCGATGTACTGGCGGCGATTACCATAAATATTTGAGATGCGTTACAAGTATTTGGTTATCTATACATATAATAAAATCGTAGGAAAGTCAAAACTGTATACTTACATTAAATATTTTATAAAAAGGATACTTGGGGCGTGATCTACAAATCGATATCGAAGCCAAAAATATAGGTTTTAGAATTTTTGTCTGTTTGTCTGTATGTTTGTCCGTGCTAAACTCAAAAAGTACTGCATGGATTTACTTCAAATTTTGCATGAATATTACTAAGAGGTCGGGTCAACATATAGGCTACAGCTACATATTACCACGCTATCACCTACGGGGAAGGTGATATTTTATAAAATTTAACGCGGGTAAAACTGCGAGATTTTGCGTCAACGTACTTGTCAGCAAGCAAAATCTTTACAAATATCTGTGATTTAAGAACAAGAAATATAGGTATTTATTCAGTAAACTACATTGTTAAATAACAAAGTATTACGTACATCCCAGGACATAACAATTAATGGGTGTAATCAAAATGTAGAAAACGATTTCAGCGTTTTGTAGTGTTTCTTATTATTTTTGATTAAGTTCAGCATCAATAGATGGCGTTGTTAAGGCGCGCTGTATCTCGCAATGGTTTCGTTCACATCTTGGCATGGGTTAGCAGCGCGAGACTGTGAATATTAATTCTAACCGCTCCGAGCAATAACAAGCGTTGCTTGTTATTGCTCGGAGCCTTTCTTTCAGCTTAAACATCAATTGAAAATATTGAAATGCTAATTTTTTGATAGTTCAGGTCTTAATACTAAGACTCTGGACTACTATTATGACATTATGTACAATGTAAAGTACGTTGAATTTCTCCGGGAGCAGTCTGTTAATGTATATTAAAAATATATTGATTTAAAGTTATATTTGACAATTTTGTTAATAAATAAATAAATATTATAAAATAAATTAAAAAAAATATTGCGGAGGCAAAAATGAGTAATAATTATATTTTTTATTATATGTACTTAAATATCTATAATACATACCTGTAATAAAATCGTAGGAAAGTGAAAACAGTACATTGAATATTTTTTTAAAGGATACCCGGGCCGCGATCTTGATCTACAATAGATATCGAAGCCAAAAATATAGTTTTTAGAATTTTTGTCTGTTTGTTACAGACAAACAGACAAAAATTCTAAAAACTATATTTATGTCCGGGCTATACTCAAAAAGTACTGCATGGGCTTACTTCAAATTGTGCATGAATATTACTAAGAGGTCGGATCAACATATAGGCTACATATTAATCCGCTATCACCTACGGGGGAGGAGCTGTGATAATTTATAAAGTTTAACGCGGTTAAACGCGGGCCACAGCTAGTTATTAAAATATTTGTATGTTTAAAGGAATGCCTTGAACAATTTAATGCCTTATTAAAACGAATTAATAAAAGTGAAGGTTCTAAATCCTACTGTAATATTACTGCTGTTGTTATTCACGATTTAACTATATTCGTTCCAAATTGATTCAATTGAGTGATTCAGTGTCATAATGATTTCTACATTTATAATATTTATTATATTAATATTTATAATAATATATTTATAATATGAACAGAAAACGGGACTATAGGGACCTGGAATTTATATTAATAGGATGTAAAAAAATATAAATGTATGTGTGTGTGTGTGGGGGTGTGTGTGTGTGCGTGCGGTATATTGTCTTCTTTAAAGTCATCTAACTTATAACTATACGATAACTAAACTTTAGATCACTTAATAATAAATTAAGTGATCTAAAGTTTAGTTATCTAGTTTTCATCTAGTCTACACTAGCAGAATAGTACGTTGGGTCGAGGGGTAGGTGTGGGCAAGGTAAAAGGCACTTGTACCTGACCTCTTTCCGTTCGTGTCGCCTAGGCGCCCCATCGGATCTTGAGAGTGATGGAATAGAAAGTGCTCCTGTGTTTGCGCACACACTTGAGCACTATAATATGTCCCGCGCACATGGCTAATCTCTGTTGAGCCTGTCTCAGTCTCGCCGTGGCCGAAATTCGGCTAGGAGTACATTATTATTATAAAAGGCGGTTAAATAGTGAAGCATTTACCATGACACAATTCAGGGTAGTATACAACATGTAACGTAATTAACGCACACCCTCAAACACCCCAATTAGAATATTATGTTGTAATCATAATACATACACTGGGTTTTTTATTTAACATGTATATGCATTATTATTGACTAAATTAGTGTCTTGAAATAAAGTTTATTTTTCTTTATTTTGTATTGAAAAATGGAATATGTATGAATACAAATAAAACTGGGATTTAAAAGTCTTATTACTTTGACTTACAGTCCATTTCAATTTGTTTTGACTGTACAAGGTTAAAATAACGATAATTTCCGTAACTGTAATTATTTTGGAATAAAAAATTACCTATATTAAAAATGATATAAATCGATTCAGTAAACGATTCTGAACAAACTACATATTTACATGTTGTAGAAGTACATAGATCATCGATATACTTTTATAGGAATCTCGTAAGAATATCATCAAGAAAGCCATACGTTACAGATACCTAAGATCGAACGTAACCGAAGCATCAGGCCCTCTCCAAGACAGCAGCGTGGCCCGACTCAAGACCATCCACTCTTACCCATCGCCGCGCACGCGCAAGGACATCGCGGCGATACTCTCCGACTCCAACGGCACCCAGTTCCAGCTGTTCCAACGGCGCCCGGATGACTTCGTCAAGACCATCGCAGCTGGCAAGCAACTAAATATTCTTCTTTTTCTTCTTAAAAAGACAACGCCCGCACTAGGGAATCTAATCCCTGTGTCGCGGGATACTTTACAATAATAATAATATCTAGGGACAATGTCACACAGATCATCCTAGCCCCAAACTAAGCTAAGCTTGTACTATGGGTACCAGGCGACGATATACATACTTATATAGATAAGTAAATTACTTATATACATAGAAAACATCCATGACTCAGAAACAAATATTCGTGCTCATCACACAAATATTTGCACTTACCGGGATTTGAACCTAGGGCCACCAGCTTCGTATGCAGGAGCACTACCAACTAGGCTACCTTTTCAAACATATAATAGACGGACACAAATTACATCCAGACACTGAACAATTATGGGTCGCACAAATAGTTTTCCGGCGCGGGACTCGAACCCGCAAGACAACACAGCGAGGCGGGCGAGGTCTTAGCCGCTGCGCCACACGTGCAGTAAGAATGCATGATTACAGGATTTTGTCCATGTAATAAGCTTACTATATACCCATACTCACCCTAACCTACCTAGTTATCATATAGTAGCTATGCCCGCGACTTCGTATGCAGATTTTGTAATGACTCCGTAAATGTTACATCAAAATATCTCTAATGTTTTGTCTTGTGTCGCAAATTTATAAAACATTTACATTGACATATATTTTCATACAAACTTTCATCCCCTATTCGCTATTGTATTTACACCCTGGAGGGTAAAACTTTTACAATGTCATATTTATTTACATCGAATCAACAGCCTAAAAAATAAGTTTGAAACTTATTAACAAAATTAAAATTATTTGTTCCATCTGTGTGCAATTTATCTAGAATGAAAATAAGCATATATTTATAAATAGATACTTAAGTATATCTATCAGTTGTCTGGCTACTATAGCTTTGCCTAGTTTGGGATGGAAGTGTATTCGTTGTCCTTAGATATGGCTATAAAATGAAATTAATTTCTCAATACAGAATTAAAAGTTAATAAAAGCTTTTTATCATTAATATATCAACCGAAAGACGTCCACTGCTGGACAAAGGCCTCCCCCAAAGATCTCCACAATTGCCGGTCTTGCGCTATCCGCATCTTACATCCAGCGACCCGCACAAGATCATCGGTCCATCATGTAGGGGGCTACCTACGCTGCGTCTTTCGGGTCGCCACTCGAGGACCTCTTTAATAATAATGGTATTCTCTTTCCAGGTATCTTCGATCTTGACAAGCGCACCTGGAGCATCTACATTGACAAGCCCATTGCCTCGGAGCCCGTGGCCGTCCTGCCCATTACCTTCACTTCCCTGGATTATTAGTCAAATAAATAAAACTAAATTATTTAAATATAAATAATTAAATTTTTTAAGAAGTCTCCTAAATGTACCTACATTATTCTTACATAATTTTCTTTTATTTTAAATCTAATATATTACACTGGTTATCGAGACATTTCTTATAATTATTAAAAAATAATGATTTAATAAATTTTAGTATGAACATTATATTATATACATTGGAGACTGCTTTAATAAAAGTCCTTACGAGTGTGTTTTAAAACTTCAAAAAAGTGTGTTTTACTGGAGAACGTTTATTATTACGACCTATAATTTAGGAAGCAGTTGCATAGAATGTCAGTAACCCATCTCACCCCGTGGAGGGCGTAGGCTTGCCAGGTGTCCGGCTTTAGCCGGACATGCTTGGCTTTTAGCGGTCGCGTCCGGCCAAATATGTACGTGTTTGGCCTGTCCGGTTTTTGTCAGGCTTTTTCTCAGAGTGGCGATTCGTACGATGGGATGAATATGCATATATCTGGCACACACTCCATCTTCTATCTCATTCTCACTTTACATCACGTATAAATATCTATTTTTTTCAACAGCCCAGCTGTAAAAACATTATGTTTGGCAATAAAAAAAATAGGTCCGGATTTTAGGGCAAAATGTCAGGCCTATATAGTGCGCAATCCGCCTTTGCATTTTATGGCCTGGCAACCCTAGGAGGGCGTAGAAGTCGACCCTAGGGAATATCTAGCAGCGTCCAAGCGCCAACCCGTGTCCAAGCGTGGCGATTATGGCATATCACCCATTCTTGCGGAAGGTTCTTGTCCACCAGTAGACGTCATTTGACTGACGTAATGATTTAGGATTTTAGACTAACCAAACTCATCCATATATTTAAACGAGATAGTTACAAATTTAAGTCTTAATAGAGACTTCGCCACTTTATGAGTGTTCCACAATAAATTTTTAATATTCGCAAGTTTTGGGTGTTTGGAAGAACTACTTAATTTGATACTCACGGGAACTGTCTACGCCCGAAATTAATAAATGATCCTAATCAATTTCATTTTATAATAAGGTTACTAAAATATCGCTAATACGGATGATGTCTCGGGTGTTGCAAGCGTCCATAGGTATCGATGACCGCTTACTGTGGGCGGTAAGCTTATGATAGATAGATAGATAGATATTTATTTATTTGCCATAAATGTTGGTACAAACAATTGAGGTCTTATATATAAAAACAGATCCACAACACTTAGTCATATACATAGTGACATGCAAATACTTAAACTAAATTATATGTTAGGTCCTATTAAAGAACTCTGCTACCGTGTAAAATGTTCTTTCCAACAACCATATTTTGAGTTTTTTTTTAAATTTCCGAAGTGGTAGTTCCTTAATATCAACAGGCAACTTATTAAATATGCGTCCACACATCACGTAGCTACTTTTCTTATATAAAGTTGTCCTAGGAATCACTGGTAAAACTATTCTGTTAGGATTTCGACTGTTTCTAGGGAATAGTTCCTGGGCTCTTGTGAACAGTTCAGGATTTTCCTTAACCAATTTACTACATTCAAATATATACATAGACGGTAATGTCATAATTTTATACTTCTGGAAGATCGGTTTACATGATTGCCACGGACATAGACCAGAAAGCGCTCGAATACATTTTTTTTGTGCAATAAAAGCTTTTTGAATGTTTGTTGAGTTGCCCCACAGAATCAGACCATAACTCAAAATAGAAGCTACATGCCCGTAATACGCTGCTAAGACAGTTTTCATTGCAGATACTTTTGTGAGCTCATACAATACATACACAAATTTATTAATTCTACTACAAAGTTTGTCAATATGTTCTTTCCAGTTACAGTTCTTGTCAAGGATAATTCCAAGAAACTTGGTTTCATTGACTTCTTTCAATTTTATACCTCTATAATTAATATTTAATGTCATAGTTTTTCGTCCATATGTGTCAAATTGCATATAATTAGTTTTTGTCAAATTTACATTTAAACCATTGTCATCTAACCATTTAATTACAGATTCTAATGAATTATTTATATTAGTTTCATAGCTGTCGATATCAGATTTGCTAGATGTGATTAATAATGATATGTCATCAGCAAATAAGAAACAAGGATTATTAGTCGCGTCTGGAAGGTCATTTATATATAGAATAAACAGAAGAGGGCCAAGAATGCTTCCCTGAGGGACCCCAGAAGCGTTGTGCTTAAAGTTAGATCTATACGCTTTTAATGTAAGGTTACTATCTATTTTTGGGATTTCCACACATTGTGTTCTATTTTCCAAATAGCTTTGAATCCAGTTTAGTGCAGGGCCACGGATCCCATAATTCTCTAGCTTATTTAATAATAAGTTGTGTGAAACAAAATCGAATGCCTTTGACATATCGAATAATATTACAGTAGTTTTATTGCCTCTATCTATACTACTTATAACTGCATGCATTAGGTTAAAACAAGCCAATGTCGTGGACTTCCCTTTTTGAAACCCATATTGATCTTTTTTTATAATACCATGCTTTCCAATGAAATTGGTTATATTTTTATGCATTGCAATCTCAAAAATTTTTGAGATTATTGGTATCAGAGCAATTGGTCTGTAGTTATCCATGGAGTCTTTGTCACCTTTTTTATACAAGGGCTTAATTATCGAAACTTTTAGTAAATTCGGGAAGCGCCCGTTAGAGAAGGATAAATTTATTAAATATGTCAAGACTGGCGAAATTTCATTTGCACAACTTTTTAGAACTTTTGTTGCAAATGTATCGATTCCTTCAGCGTTTGTATTGTTTAACGATATAATTATATTCTTAATGTCATTATAACCTAGTTAAATGAAAACGTAGGTCAATATAACCTCATAATCTAGCCATAGCGCAGTTTCTATAATAATCCATCTAGTGTAAGACCAATTTGTATGCAACTAGGGATTGCAATACAGTATAAAGGAGTCAGCACACAAATCAAATAGGAAAGGGATCGTCACCGTATCGCCTTTACCTCGCCTTCAAACAGGCGTCAACCTAACGTAAGCATGTATACAAAGCGGATCAACAACTCCGATACATCGATTCTGCGATGGCTAGGCGACGCCTCGGCTACGGCTAGGCGACGCCTCGGCTACGGCTAAGCGACCGCTCGGCTACAGCTAGGCAACGCCTCGGCTACGGCTAGGCGACGCCTCGGCTACGGCTAGGCGACGCCTCGGCTACGGCTAGGCGACGCCTCGGCTACGGCTAGGCGACGCCTCGGCTACGGCTAGGCGACGCCTCGGCTACGATGAGTGTGCTTTGCAGTAGGGAGTTTCAGAGTTGTTATGTGAGCTATGACCATTATTTGTAAATCCCTCATGACTATTTTGACAGGTCTGTTGGCGTGGTTGGTAGATACACTGCGTTTCACGCCGCAGGTCGTGGGTTCGATTCCCACCCGGGACAAATATTTGTGTGCATGAACATGTCTGTTTGTTCTGAGTCTGGATGTAAATTATCTATATAAGTATGTATTTACAAAAGAAAAATAGTATATGTAATATATCAGTTATCTGGTTTCCATAGTACAAGCTCTGCTTAGTTTGGGGTCAGATGGCCGTGTGTGAATAATGTCCCAGGATATTATTATTATTATTGCTGGTTTCACTTCAATCCACCCGGATTATGCAATTGAATTTAATGGGATTTCAAAATCAACTTATAGTTTATAATTTTATCCTCACAGACTCTTAAATTATGCTGCATCCCGTTGGATTGCGGGATCCTATTTTCTGAATCGCAATCCTTACCTACGTACAATAAAATATAAATATACTGCTTGTAACTACTTATAAATAAACTTTAGAATAGCAGAGAATTATTAATATTCAGTGTTGTAATAATCAAATGATTGTTATCTTATAATGATACATTAAATAAACGACTTTTAAGTTATATTTAAATAATCCTAAGTTATAGTAAGTACACAATAAATATATTTAAATTTCTCTTTGTTTTATTTTTGCCGATATACCTTCGTTTAATTTATTAAATTAATGTGCACTGCACATGTGAGGTACTACCTCATCACCCAAGGGATTCGGGTTCGATCCCACTACAGGAAAACCATTTGTGTGACCCATTCATAGTTGTCTGGAGACCGGATACGCATGAATAATGTTAGTGAAGACCCCGTTCATACAATTCACTCAGGAAATTAATGCCGGGCGATGTTTTTATTTGTAGAAATTAAACCTATTTAAAGGTCAACCCATCTTAGGACAGATAGACCAGGTTATTCGTTAAAACATTTATTTTAACTACAGGTAGTCAACATATTTGCGCCCATTTGTCGTATACTGGATTCTTTCAATAGTAATTTTAGTAATATTGATGTTTTTGCGAGTAGTGTAAGTGCATTCAAGAAGCTTTTACTGGCGAATGCCCGTTCGACGCCATAATGCCATTTGAAGAACCACACTTACTAATTATCTAGTAAAGATGTGTACTGCTGTTCTAAAAGTGTATAACATCAAGATTAAGAACTTTATTGTTGATGTATTATGTTGTTCATACGATCTTTTCTCTTATTCTTGCATAATTGTTCGACTCTCAATTCAATCTCAATTTGAACTTACTCATACGTTTTAACTTCGCCTGGATATTATAATTAATTATATTGTATAGCATAAACATTATATATTGTGCTATTGTTAGTTTACCCAATAAAAAAAATAGTCCGCTTAACAGCAATAACAATACTTCAAAACGTTAAATAAATAAATGTGATAATTCAATAAAAATATAGTCAAGTCATTTAGAGTCGATATTAATCTTCAGGACTGTATACTTATAAACAAAATGTAGTAAAAGTTAATCAGCCTCTACTCTTCTGCCGCGCAATTTATAAACGCAGTAAAGAACATGTGAAGACATGTTATTTACTGTGTTTATAAATTGCGCGGCAGATTTGGAGCCGAGATTAATATTTACAAAATGTAGGTAAAGTGAATCAGCCTCTACTTTTAGAGTCGATATCAATCTTCAGAAATTCGCGTCACAAAATTTTTTTTAGACCAGCCAGTGATACATCCTATTTATATAAATATGATGCATACGATGTATTATCATGTATTTGCTAATTTTATATTACTCTACGTTATTTACGTTTTAGGTGCCATCAAATAATAACAATATTATATAATTAGTTTATTATTTATTACAATAAAACTTGATTCAATACAGTATTTATAGTAAAATATAAGTATTACGTCAATATATTACTTTCTAACAACAACATTAATAATTTGATAACATAGTTGTGTATTAATAATATTTATGAATGTCCTAATAACGTATTTTTTATGTTGCACAATTAAAATAGCTATCGAGCCGCAAATTTTCTAACATAATCAATTTATAACAACAAAGAAAACTAGGAATCTTACTTATAACCAGTAACCAACTTACAAAACTTTATACTACAGTTTGCAGCTTGAAAACAATAGTTTGCAGCTTGTTTAACATTAGATTTAAACTTGGCAAACTCGCGTTTGCAACTTGTAAACATTGGTTTGCAACTTGTAAACATTAGTTTGCAACTTGTAAACATAGTTTGCAACTTATGATTTTATTTCCTAGTGTGCTCATCGTGTTACGTCCACATCCGAGAAAACGGGTTCACTTGTCTAATACGAACGAAGCGCAACCACTTCAGTTTTAAGCGCTGATTCAACACTTAAGTTTCCCAAGTTATTTATTTACACGTTGTATATTACCAGTTACTAAAGTTGTACACACTTGTCATATAATATTTTATTGTTATATATTCACATGCGTTAAAATACACAATTAGAAACTAAGAAAATAATAATCTTAACAGATATTGTAACCTATGTAGATATACATCATTATGGAATAGTAAACTAAATGTAGATATATAAATATTGATGACGTCAAATTTGTTGTTACAATTATTTCTTGCGAACCATATCAAATTAGACGACAGAAACAACTGACTGTTAGAGTCAGTTGACGTGAAACTTTGTCAGATTGACGTCATATGTTCAGTACTATGTCTGTGTTAGTCAACGTCATGACAATGACTAACACTGACATAATTTGAACGCTACTTAAATTTAAGCCGGCCGCTCAACCATGGTTTATCATTTTTTTCATTTAAAACACGATTTAACTTTGACCCGCGGTTAAGCCATGTCAAAATTTAAACCACGTCGGCCCCTGGTTTAAACCTTTCTCAAATATGGCGGATTTTATTTGCATCAGCTGACGTTTTGTTTGACGTTTGTTTGTGAATGGAGGTTTTATTGAAGTTACTAACCATTTTAATTTTTAAATAAATACTGAATGCCAGTTGGATTCTTATCACAAACTTCAAAATCCACCGAAGAAAATCAATAGTCCTTGAAAATGCACTGTTACGATCATAAATCTATCATTCCATGCCTACCATAGAGCAAAAATCATAAAGTTTTGATACAAAATCCGATTTAGTCGAATAATTTTGGTCAAGCTCTATACCAGTCTCAGAAATGTTGACAGTGTAAAATAAAATGACGTTACTTAGCTGAGAAACCTTTAAGTAGGGTTTTTAAATAAAGAAATAGTTGAGCGGGGTTTAAGTGGTTGAGCAGGGTTTAGCTGAGACATGGTTAAGCGGCGGATCACGGAATTATTTTAAATAAGAGTGTTAATGTTTAACGCAGGATTATCCCACGGTAAAGGGACTTCTAACAATTTAACAATGTTTTGAAAATAATGTGATGATGAAATAACTCAGATACGAAACTTATTTAAAAGTTATTTGGTTAAAAATATCTAAACATAATGAGAAATCGTTATGTCACGTTAGATCACAATCTTAGAGATAAAGAGAAACAAAGGAAAATAGTAGGTACTGGAATTGATAGGAATCTATGTATACTAAGCAAAATAATTAAATAGTCTACAGAAATATTTAAAAGAAGCGTTATCTATACATTGATTTTATATAAGAACAAGGTGTTTCATAGACACCATATTATTGTTTGTTTGTAAAATAAAAATAATTTTATTTATTTAAAAATGTATGGGTTATTGAAATAATGCAAACGCTTCAAACAAGATTCAGGATCGTGCAGAGATTTTGGAAGAGTTCGCCAATTGGACGGCCAATATTTACATTTGTCATAATATAACGTAACTGTTCCTAAAGTGCGGTCGAGGATCAGGAAGAAATTCAAGAACTTTTTACTCACTGACAGTGGTCACAAACATTTTTGTATTTAGTGCAAGTTTATATGAAATATTTCAGAGATATAATCTACTTACTGTCGCAGGCGATAGGTTTGCAAATTCTTAACAATTTTGGTAGTAATTGCATATATACGCTACATTTTTATTTTTAATTGTTGGTTCAATGTTTAGAAGAAAAGCATTAAATATTTTTGTAAGATGTATGCCGTCAGTCAACGATTTGAAATAAAAGTATTGCTACATAATATACTTAAATATTTATTGCTATTATATAAGGCAATTTCGTCACATCCACTGGTGAAGCAATGACATGAAATCTCCCAGCAAACAGATACAACTGTATTAAGCTGTCAAATACAAAATAACAATGATGGAACAAATATTTATATATAGCGTATATTTATATGTCATATGCTTAAATTTTGCACACCTATACAGCACAATATGTTAAAGTCGCTTCGGTTCTAGTACAACACCGCATAAAATTAAAAAATTAAGTCGTTCGTAGTTAAGTGCTCCCACTTGGTCTTAAGCGCTTAAGTACACGCTCATTCAGATCTATGCCTCCAAAGTGATTTAAATTATATGTCTTCTATAATTCAGTGAGCACGTTAAGCTTTCGAGTCCAGTTCATTAGAAAACGGCCGTTAAGCCAAGAAGACTTTCGGGGGAATTGAACGACTCTGACCACTGCATACACGAGAAAGTAAGTCATAAAACAAACTCGGACTTTTAACAAAGAAGATCAGGCAGTTATTCGCTTCTCGGAAGATCGATCGATCGATCGATGCAACGGCTGACCGCTGCACACATTTGGATGACAGTTCTGCCGCGCAATTTATAAACGCAGTAAAGAACATGTGAACGACATGTTCTTTACTGCGTTTATAAATTGCGCGGCAGAGTTGCAGTAATCAAGGAAGACTGTGACATGTGCAGAAAACCAAAACGTGCGTTTCTATAGAAGAATCAAATTCCGCTAAATCGTTTTCGATACGGTGTTGTACTAATACCAATATTACGACTTACACATCATACTTTGAATATAACGTTACTTGTATCCACATGTTAACCGCAGCCGCACCCGCCGCCCATTGGAGGTGGGGAGGGACCGGATCCTGACGGTCCGAAGCCTCCAAACTTCTTGGAGGGCGGCTTCGGAGGACTGAAAAATAAATATTAGCCATTAAGAGTTGCAGACAGGTTAACATTTTTCCTAGCTTAACGACTGTTATCTAGTTACTACAACCGGGACCGACAGCTTAACGTGCCCTCCGAAGCACGGAAACGCTCAGAAAATAAATCTCTTTGGACCCATCCATGGACTGACCGCGAACTTGGTTACTTAACCTCGCCGATCGCTTACGGACAGGTGAGAACATCTAGCCATGAGCGCCTCATACAGTCAATAAATTATACCCTGATACCAAATATTAAAAAATAATCTTTTCGCCTTTTCTGCTTATTTAACCACGACTAATTTTAAAGTTAATTAGCAAGGAGTTTCGCGTATCCAGATAAAATGGAGAACTTTGAACTATTAAATCTGCTTTCACATGATTTCATGCCTTAATTTCATAACTTTTGCAGTGGCTTCGAGAGGCTACTTACTTTTAATCAATACATGTACGTGACCATTAACACAATCTATACATATAATAAAATCGTTGGAAAGTCAAAACTGTACATTGAATATTTTTTTAAAGGATACTCGGGGTGTCATCTACAATCGATATCGAAGCCAAAAATATAGTTTTTATAATTTTTGTCAAACTCAACAAGTACTGCATGGATTTACTTCAAATTTTGCATGAATATCAGAGGTCGAGTCAACATATAGGCTATATATTATCACGCTATCACCTACGGGGGAGGAGCTGTGATAATTTATAAAGTTTAACGCGGGTAAAACCGGTAAAACCGCGGGGCACAGCTAGTAAAAAATAATTAACAAATTACCCATATCCAGCTTACCTCTAGAGTAGAGGTCCTGGGTGACAGGCAGGTCACCAGGGATAATGAATAGAAGAACAGTCGGCTATGTGTTGATGATATTATATATTACTTAGCATCGAATGGTCCGTTTGCTTGCTTAAGGACTTGTTAAAGAGAAATGAAATGCATTAGGTAAGCTTCTGGCTGTTCGTTTTTATAAAGTTATGTAATACACGGGCGTTATGGTTACATCTGCTTACTCATTTGTTCACTGGGCCTCTATTTCCTTAAACATGCAAAAAATTGACGTCATGCTCATTTCTGAAACCCACTTCACTAGAAAGTCCTATCTAAAAATACCCGGATACTCACTATACCACACAATGCATCCTGACAGTAAAGCCCATGGAGGCTCCGCTATTCTTATTAAGGATAATATCAAGCATTATCAGTCAACAGCATTTTGTACAGAATATCTTCAAGCAACAAGCGTCGTTGTGACTGACGGGACTAGCGAACTAACCATCACAGCCTTATACTGCCCACCAAAACACAACTTGAAACAAATAAACTTTGAAGATTTCTTTAAATCCCTGGGAAGACGATTCATAGCTGGTGGTGATTACAACGCTAAGCATACGTTCTGGGGATCGAGGCTTACTCTACCGCGAGGACGGGAGCTACTTAAATGCGTCCAAGCTAACAACATGCATGTTCTCTCTACAGGACAACCCACATATTGGCCTACAGACCAAAATAAAATCCCTGACCTCATAGACTTTTGTGTGATCAAGGGAATTTCCGCGAAATACTTCACCTGTAAATCTTCTTTGGACTTATCATCCGACCATTCACCAATAATTATACATTTTTCCACCACCCTTATTGAAAAAGAAAAAAAGTGCGTTTTACATAATGGTAAAACAAACTGGACACTGTTTCGACACCTAATTGAGATGGCACTCCAGGAACCAGTTTCACTGAAATCAGAACACGATATTACTGAAGCAGTTGAACACTTTACCCGAACCTTACAAGATGCTGCTTGGGAATCAACTCCAATAAGTAAAAAATCTACCAAAGATTGTCATGTAACTAACCGTATTAAAGATCTAATTATCTGGAAAAGAAAACTAAGAAAAAAGTGGCAGCTATCAAAATGTCCACAATCGAAGAAAACTTTAAATCACACCACCAGGGAGCTAAAGAACTTACTTGCTGATCATAGTAATAAAAGCTTTCAGCACTACCTCAGTGAACTTGATGTTTCTGCTTCCTCGGACTACTCACTCTGGAAGGCTACAAGAAAATGAAAGAGGCCAAAAATGTTGTCTTCTCCTCTTCGTACTCCAGACGGTAAATGGGCTCGTTCATACACCGAAAAAGCAGAAATATTTTCTGCACATCTGATGTCAGTTTTTAAAGCCCAAATGAAAGCCCACCCAATCATGAAAAAGAAATTGATGAATTCTTACAGGAAGAGAGACCGCTAACGGAGGTGGAAGACGACATTCCCAAGTTCACTAAAAAACAAGTGGCGCGCGCAATTAATAAAATAGACCCTAGAAAAGCCCCAGGATATGATCTCATCACAAGTCGCCTACTAGCTGAACTACCGGAAGCAGGGTTAACTATGCTCACGTCCATATATAATGCAATGACAAAACATAAGTTCATTCCACCTCAATGGAAGGTAGCACAGATTATCATGATCTCAAAACCCGATAAAAAACCAGATGATCCAAAATCTTACCGACCCATCAGCTTACTACCCATCGCTTCCAAGATATATGAGTCGCTGTTACTGACCCGCATGCTTCCAGTGATTAAAGAGAAGCATCTAGTACCAGATCATCATTTGGCTTCCGCCACAAACACGCCACAATAGACCAGATCCATAGACTCACTGAGGAGATCGTGAAATCCTTTGAGGAAAAAGAATACTGCGCAGCGGCGTTCTTAGATATAATATATCGGCGGTATAATATACGCGGTCGAAAGCTTGGGATATTATCCCAAGCTTTCGACCGCGTATGGCACAAAGGACTTTTATATAAAATCAAATCATCCATGCCCCACTATTTGTACGCGATCATCAAATCTTTCTTAAATAACCGATACTTTATGGTTCAGTGTGGCAATGCTATAACAAAACTATGTCCCATATCTGCGGGCGTACCACAAGGAAGTGTAATTGGCCCTGTACTTCATATACTGTTCACGGCAGACCTACCAACAAGCACAACAATCACTACCGGAACTTTTGCGGACGACACGGACATCCTAGCATCTCACAGCCAGCCAGAAGTAGCAGCCAAAATGCTACAAAATGGCCTGGACAATGTAGCCATTTGGCTTAAGAAATGGCGCATCAAGGCTAACGAAACCAAATCGGTCAATGTTACCTTTACACTGCGAAGAGCTTCTTGTCCACCAGTGAAACTAAACAATGTAGAAGTCCCACAGGCTGATCACGTGCGATATTTGGGTCTGCATCTGGACAAACGTCTTACCTGGCAAAAACATATCTTCACCAAGAGGAAGCAACTCAGTATCCAACTGAGAAAACTTTATTGGCTCATTGGTAGAAAATCCCAGCTAAAACTGGAAAACAAGCTCATCCTCTACAAGGCTATCCTAAAACCTGTTTGGACATACGGCATACAACTGTGGGGAACAGCATCTCACTCCAACATAGAGATAATACAAAGATATCAAAATAAAATGCTAAGGTTAATAACAAATGCCCCATGGTTCATCACCAACGAGCAGCTACATAAGGATTTAAACATGCCCACAGTTAAAGAAGAAATAACCAGACATGTAAAGGCATACAAAGACAGAATTGTAACCCACCCAAACAAACTAGCCCAAAAATTGATGGAAAAACGATCATCAAAGCGCAGACTCAAACGCAAAATACCACAAGATGTGCTAAATGTACATATTAAGTATAAGGGTGCGACATAGGTTTCACTCCTTAAAAAGCCAATTGTAGTGACAGACATACAGCTTAATGTCCTACAATAGTGACAGATTGCTGTATTAAATAAAAAATAAAAAAAAAAAAACTTTAAGGTATGCTTAAGCTGAATGTATTTTCAGATGGCCCTAGCTAAGGGGTTTTAGGCCATTCTAAAGTCGGGAAATTGAGATTTTCAAGAGAATTTCTCTTTTGGTAATATGCATATCTAATTTTATTGCTTCAAAAACTTACAGCGAGAATATAAATGAAACATCTATACATATAATAAAATCGTAGGAAATTCAAAACTGTACATTGAATATTTTTTTTAAAGGATACTTGGGGCGCGATCTACAATCGATATCGACGCCAAAAATATGGATTTTAGAATTTTTGTCTGTATGTCTGTATGTATGTCCGGGCTAAATTCAAAAAGTACTGAATGGATTTACTTCAAATTTTGCATGAGTGTTACTAAGACGTCGGGACAACATATAGGCTACATATTATCACGCTATCACCTTCGGTGGAGGAGCTGTGATAATTTATAACATTTAACGCGGGTAAAACCGCGGGACACAGCTAGTACCATATAAAATGAAGCAAAATTGCAAATGTTCACAAAACTACATTTGAACATTAAAAACATTAACAAAATAAATGAACTTATATTTGAAGAACTAATGATAGAATTCTACTGCACATTATTCACCCAAGATCTGAAGTAGGATCTACATGTTAACGAGGACTAATTGATAACTTTTACAGTTTACTTAATTCTACTACTCGCTATTCACCCAAGATCCGATCTAATAATAACTTCCTTAGCCTATACCTCAATAGATACGTTAGTTTTTCGAAGACACAAGTCTACCCAAGTGACAAATTTATTTATTTCGATTATGCGGAAAATGATATGATTTATGGTGTTAGAATTTATTTAGTAATTATTATAATTTAATAAATAATCATGCATCAAACATCAATTATAATTAATTTGACATTCATATTGTATTGAAATTAAATTTGTTATGAATTTTATTTTATTGTATAATATTTTTGAATATTGTTTTTAACTTCATTGAAATAATTTACCTGCTTGGCTGAATAATATTAAAGATAAAAATTAATTGCTGTGCCCTAACAGGGTTCATGTATTGTACACATGATTGCAATAAAGAACTGTATTGTATTGTACAATTCACCATCACCTATAGTGCCGTAGTGGCTAGTAGCTGGTTTCTGCTGTATTTCCAAAGGTTTCTGGACCAGCCTTGGTCTATTCTTTTTATGAGTTGTTTGGAATGTTTTAGTTCCTTGATTTTGGTCCACATTTCATTGTGTTTAGCTGTGGATCCCTTTTTAAGGATTGCTCCTATTATATTTGTAGGAATCCCTATGCACAGTTCTGATCCACAGAAATGACTTACAGATCCCTTCCTAGCCAGTGCATCTATCTGCTTTTTACCCATACCTGGCCTGGTAACCATACGAGTTTGACTTTGTTTTTAATGCCAAGTTTGTTGAGAGCTGTGATACAGTTCTGTATCAATTTTGATTCGACTTTGTGTGACATCAGAGCTTTCAGTGTAGCCCGGCTGCTACAGAGTATGTAAATGGTCTGACCCTTCTCCCTATCTATTATTACTTGTACGCCTGTTATCATGCCTGCTGCTAATATTTTCTTTCATCTATAAGATTGCAATTCACCGCTTATCAGTTTTATAACATGTACGCCGCAATTATCATATTACTCATGTCATAGATTACAAAATACATACCCACTGCCCGGTGGCCTGAAGTCCCTTACATACTTGTCACCATGCTTGTTGAAGTTGGGATTGACCAAGGTCTGGAACCTGTAATCATAAACGCACACTAGGTGAGTATACGAGGTACTAAGTGCACATGGACGGATGCGCTTAAAAAAAAAAAAAAAAAAAAAAAGATTTTTATTCACGTAGTCTTTAAAAAAGCGCTTGTAAATAGTCAGAACATGTTTGTAGTATTATAGTTGTATACATTATCATTTCTAGTAACATAGATATTTAGGTGCACATTGTATTGATAGTATTACAACATTAATAAAATTTATTTTATAACAGCAATGATATTTAGCTAGCTCGTATCAAGTTATTGTCAAGATCATGCAAATAAATATATTGATTGATTGATTGATTGATTGAGAGATTATGTTTAAGTTTAATTATCTAGTTTAAGTCTAATATTTGTAATACATATTGGCAATGGTTCTGTCTATATTAAGGTGATATTATTATGACGGACCTTGTGTTAATAACGACGGTCGCGCTTTAATGCTACCACCGGATCCAATGCGCCCCAAATGAGAAGACCCAGCGAAACAAACTCAGCGGGTGTCTCTACTCCCGATTTCAACACGGCCCAGTTGAGACGCTCCGGCGAAACATACTTAAGTGACCGGAGAGGTTAACTACCTAGATAACCTACCTACTTGGACGGTTTCCCATCCATAAAGCGAATTACAACTGAATAGAACTGAATTACAAGCGAAATACAACAGCGGCTAAGACAGTCGCTGCGCCGCTTCGTGTCGCGGGTTCGAGTCCCGCGCCGGACAACTAATTAACTTAAGATTTCAAGGTTTCCTTTCATTTAATTTATCAAGTTGGTTAGGGAGATTTCATTCTTACAATTGATCCTAACTATCAATGCAATAAAATTACACCATGTAATTGTTACAGATTTAAGTTGGTTTGATTCTTGGGTATAATAGCACGCTAATTTTCAAAAATCTTTTAATACAGTTCTGTTTGTATTAAAAATTAAAGGAACGTTTCTTTGAGTAAAATTTTTGAAGTTATACTTCTTTTGGCGCGATGGAGAAAAATTATGACAGTGAATTTTTACGATGCGCGCGCATCGTAAAAATAACAGCATGAAGTTAGTTCTAGGTGGTATGAAAATTGATAACTATGTTCAAGTTGTATATTAAGAAGTATAACTTCTAACGCGTGTACATAAGTACACACAAGTTTTTTTATCTAAGAATACTTTACCATCAGGTGTCATTACAAAATCCTATCCTTTAAATACAAATTTTTAAATTCATTAATAAAATATATTTTTTATAAAACATCATGATGCAACTGCCAATATACCTACTTAAAATTAGACTCCATATTGGAAATGAAGATGATGAAGAATGAAGTGCAAAGCCTGGGCAATTAAATTAATAATCAAAAATATATTCATTGAATATATTAGTGTATCTGGCCTGGTGCTACCTTTTTTTTTTCGATAAGGCAGGAGGAATGCCTTCGCATGCCACCCGCAAAAAGTGTCTGCGGGTGGGGGCCTGGTGCTACCTATATATTTGTCTGTAAATACATCAATATTGCAATGCAGTTTAACTCTGCCATTGTGGACACTGCTAGGCTTTTACATATAGTATGACTATGGCACTTCAAATTACCAACTACTAAAACTTACTTGACAATTATTGTGGATAATCTAATTTGCAACAAATAATGTTTGGTAACCAATTTTGTTGTAAGACTGTATACCTTTGTCAGATAGACCATAAAAACCATTTGTCCCACCATAATGGTGGCCATGAGGCAAGGGTTGCAAACGTACAAACTTAGATTTAACTTTAAACTAAAATAAATAAAATGTTTATTGTGTCTCAATGCAGTATAAGGCAAAACTAATTGAGGCAGCCCCATTAAGTGATTAAAATTATTTGTGTTGGGGTTGGCTCGCTACTTCCCTTATATTCTAGTATCTATGTTTGAGACTAACTAACCCGCCTTGAAATCTAAAAAATTAAATTGCGTCCTCTGATAATTGCTAAGCCCAAAAAAATAATATTTCATTGGATTGATAATAAGCCAGTTATGAAAACATTTGTGTGGCAACACTGTTGTGATTTTCTGTGTAATCTCTGTTGGCAAGGAAATAGCAACCACAAGAGCATTCATGATATATCTATATTGGAACGGAGTCAGATAGCAGAGTTATTGCCATCTGAGCTCAAAACCCATAAGGAACAATTAACTAATACAATAAGATCAGTAACTATTGTTCTCATAACATATGTGGTTAATGGCTTAACATGCACTCCAAGGTACAAGCAGCTCCTGCTCCCCTCTAATAATCCACCCATGTCTTCCGGGGACTTAAGATACAACTGAACAGCTTAAGCACAAAACACAAAGGTTGCCATTAAATACATTAGTACTGCTGACTACATATTATGTGGAGCAGTGTTTCAGGTAGCCTCACTAACCAAAACACGAGGGTGCTAAGGTATTAGCCTTAATCGCCTTGTGTTTCGGTTCAAACCCCACACAGGACAACAATTTAAGTGACACTTATATGTGGGTTACACAAATAGTAGTACTGCCTTATCTGCTTTATTTGCCTTATACCAGGTTTTTCTCTTAAAATAATGTACTTATATAATCTTTGTCAGTGGTAATTAACAATACTTACAATAAATAAAAGAAGTTGATAAATGCCCAGAACCATCCAAAAAGGCTGAATGGAGAACTCTCCACCACTGTACCGTCTGAAACATTAAACTGCCTGTCAATACCATGTGACAAATTTTATGCATCAACTAAAATGTTCAATAATTTCTCCCAGAACGTAAATGTATTTATTTTATGGTAATCTGCTGTTTTCTCCAGCAAAAGCCCAATAAATCCCAAAAAACATGTAGTGACTGCTCATGGGAGATTGTAAATGTTATTGGGGTACTGTTTAATGTTTGGACCATAAATTCAATTAAATGTAGGTCTATACACAATCATCATCATCATCATCATGTCAGCCAAAATACATCTACAGGTGGACCAAAGCCTCCCCAAAGAATGGGTGTATACGCCATAATCGCCAAGCTTGGTAAACAAGTTGGCGATCACAATTTGATGGTCATAGTTAACAGAAAAACACTGCTGCCTGTTCTCTGGTAGGTATTCCCTCGCACGATTTCTACTCCCCCAATGATATGAGATGGGTTGTGATATTCTATGCTGTCACCACACAGCAAATTACACAATATAAGTAATTAAAATTAAATAAATACTTCAATTACAATTTTATGAATTGCGATAAATTTAAAGAAATACCTACTTTAATTTATTCAAATATTAATATTGGTATCTAACTTATATTGAAATACAATAATTTCAATACTAGCTGGTACCCACAACTTCATCTGTGCAGGGGCTCTACCGGCTAAGTCGCCGAACATTGATTTCGTAAATGGCGTTCAAATATATAAAGGTTAAAAATTAATCAATTGTTAAATCGGCTTCAATGTTGACAATAGATTCCAGACCATTTATGACATCACATGTGCTCATGGAAGCCGATTTAGCAATTGATTAAGTAATTTTTAACCTTTATTTATTTGCCCCTAGTAGAGCCCCTAAAGCTATCATTATACCAAAATTCATGCCATTGTGGACTTATTTGTAGGAAAGGTTTTAAGGTAAACATTTCCATTATACATTCTAAACATGTACCTACCAGTTTTCGCAGCACACACCAGTAAAGCTAGCAGATGACAGAATTTTTTCCTACTTTCTTGACACTTATCAATATATTGTGGACAATTCAAAACATATCTATATAAATTAAGGCTTATGTGTTATTCTGATGAATAACTTATAAGCTATATTATTGCAAAGTTTCAGAAAACCCATTCAGTGTTTTTTATGTCACAGCTTAACAAATACCTATCCATACATACTAACTGTCATACTTTTAATTAGTAAGCAAATGGCATTGTTAATATGTATTGTATTGTGTTTGGAATGTGTAGTACATAACATGTTATGATAAAGTTTTCCATTGAAACATTATAACATGGAAATATTTAAACAAAACTGTTGAGGGAAACAAAATATCCTCATTGAATAAAATGCTCAATAAAAACAGAATAGACATTGTAATATCACTTAACAAACATAAATTTTAATTGGGAGTTAATATGTGGCCTTTATGAGGAAAGATAAAAACTATAGTAGACTACTATTGTGGTTAATTAAACCTAAATGGGATTAACCATGGGAAACATGTAAATATATAATGCACATCGAAATTACTAAGGCAAAGTTGACAATGCATATCTACTTGTTCTAACTACAAATATTAACTTATTATAATTTGAGGTCATTTGAAATTAGAGATAAAAATATTATCTTTAAATACAAATGACCTCAAAGAAACTTCCTCCTGTTAATCATATTATCACAATAATGTATTTACATGGCCTGACGTGGCTCTACTATAATCATAAAATAAATCTTATCAAATTGTAAGACTAACAAAAATAATACTAACACTATGTATTTGTTTACGTACCTCCTTTAACATACACCATAGCTTTTTTATCGAAAGGACTTTCACAATACAAAATTTATTGCAAGAGCCAAATTTTACAAATAAAATTGTTATTCAAGGAGAGGAGAATACAACAAACCAAAGAGAATATAACAAACAAACTACGTTGAGCTATATTATTGGTAAACCCTGAAAGTATGTAATAATCACTACCCAAGTGTATATAACCAACACCAAAGAGAATATAAACAAATAAAACTAATCACAACACAAATAATGTGCAGCCCTCGCCGCGCCTCGGAGGTTCAGCCGCTGTCAAGAGATACGTTTTTTGGCCACTGTCAAAATTCTTATATTTAGTTCAGAACATTTTACTTCACATGGTGTCATACCATAAAATGCATTGTAAGTTTGTAACAGGGGCCGCGCATTACGTTGAGTAGAGTAATAAATATATAACGCCGACGTGTCGGACGAAAGTGCATACTGGGTGGAGCGTTTCATACCGTTCTTTGAAGAGATTCTCTATTTTTTCATTAGCCTGTAATCGTCTTCTGCTGGACGAAGACCTCCCCCAAGTTTCTAAGACGTTACCATTTGGAGGGGATTGCTGTAGTCACCGCGCTTTGCGTGCGAGTTGGTGACCACAATTAGGTGGTAGTTACACACGAGACGTAGCGGCACGACTACCTGGTGTTCTAGTCACCTTTTACCTACCACCCATAGCATGATATGGAGTAGCCCTGTTATTATTTCTGTGCCGGAAACTACACAGTTAGTTCTAAATTTATTTCGAACATATTACTTAGCCCACCCCACGTAAGTATACCACATAGGCTAAAATGTATAAAGTTTAAGGCGGGTGAAACCGCGAGGCACAGCTCTGAGAGTGTGTGAGCAGTGTACTTATCATAATACCGAAATGCTAAGGTTTTCCCAAGATTTCTAAAAAAGGATATATCTCGTTTTTTACAGTTTCATAATTTTCGAATAGTCTTCACTCACTAACTTTGATTGAAGTAGTAATTTCCGGATTCTGTGGATGGAGTCGTGGAGTATTTAGTATTAAATCAGCACTTTTCTATAGCTTGGTAAAAAAAAACTTTAGAAAATATACTTAGATTTGTGACCAGCTCTGCCTATTTTGCGTAATGATTATATGCTCTCTGGATTTTGTTTATGACGTCCGCAGACATTCGAGCAAAGAGTATAAAAATAAACTGAGAACGTTCGAGTCGTTCGTTTGATTGAAGTTCATATAAAAATCATAACAATTCATTACCTATTCAATTTATTGTTTACTGTTTATCATTAGAATTTGTTTGGCTTCCTGAAATATAAGGTTAATATTAAGTGAAACATCGTGTCGAATCAATAGGGCTATTTGTTCTAGAATCTCAACATTGCATAATAAATTACAGAATTACCAGCCAAATGAGTTTACAAACTCTGAAATTAGTAACTTTCGATGCCACAAATACACTCTTGAAGTTTAAAGTTCCACCCTGGCAGTATTATGCAATGGTAGCAAGTGAGTACGGCTTCAATGGTACTGTGGACGACTTGAAAAATAAAATGAAATCCAGTTTTAAAGTTATGGGAGAAAAATACCCTAACTTTGGAAAGAACACAATTCATTGGGAAAGCTGGTGGCGTCAAATAGTCCATATGACTTTAAAAGATCATATGCCAGGTCATGCCAATACAGACATAATTGCAAGCAAACTAATAAATGATTTCAAGACTTCGAGGTGCTGGAGTGTTGCTGATGGTAGTGACAGACTTGTAGATCAACTGAAAAAATTAGGTTTATCCATTGGGATCATTTCTAATTTTGATCCACGACTGAATGATGTCCTGAAAAATGTAAATCTGTACCACAATATTGATTTTGTTTTAACATCTTATGATGCGGGGTACAGCAAACCTGACGAGAGGATATTTAATAGTGCTATTGACTTATGCAAGCAGTCTGTGAGACCATCTGAGGTGCTGCACGTGGGGGATGATATTGAGAAGGATTATGAAGGAGCCAGGGCAGCAGGCTGGCATGCCATATTAATCAACCCTGATATCAGTGCAGATACACCTCTTGTACCAGAGCACTTATTCAGAAGTTTAAAAGAATTTAGTATGGTCATCGAACAGCAAACATTAAAACTCTAATATAATTTATTCTAGAATTATCTTTATGATTAACTAGTGTGACCTCAACTTAATTGTACATGTTATTCATTATATATTACCATGTTTATCTGTATCTTCAAATATTTATTTATCATTGGAATTTAATTTATTGGAATACTTGTGTACATTGTGGAAAATATTGATGATGCAATCTAGTGCAGATTGCATGTGTCTATTTACTCATTTTGTGTTTGTGATACATTGAGGAATTGTTGGAGTATAATATGTGATTGTTTATTTTAATAAGGATTAAAGAATTATAATTATACTAATAAATATTTTTTATTGTTCCCCACTTTGTTATAGGGGTGAACTAAGTTATCATAGGTAATAACTTTATCACCTACTTAGGTACAATTCTACCGCTGCCGCTAGGGTTTAATTGATTCAGATTTTTTATTTTGGATCATAGGTAGGTACAAAAAACAGATGGTGAACAATAATTTAGGAATCATCCATGTCCCATCCTTTGGGTATACAATAATTACTTAACACTATGTCAATAAATTCATTATAAATACATGTTAAATTTCATAACTATCAAGTTATATAACACAAAAGAAAAATAATTAAGGATTTCTACATAAATTCTGTCTCTGGTATACAATAAGTCAAGACTATTGGTAGAATACCATGTCTGTGGGTGTTTATTACAACAGAGTTCTATCAGATAAAAGTCTTTTACAGAAAGTAGCATTTGTTCACGAGCAAAATATATTTTTTATATTTATGATTAGAATTCAAGTGATGTGAATGTGAAAGTCAAGTTAAAATAAAATAAAATCTGATGTGAATCCAATATAGATAAACAATATAGTAATTTAGAAGCTGGGCTGTGTTGAAACCAATAGTAGATGAACCTGCTGGGTTTGTCTCACTGGGTCTTCTCAGTTGGGGCGCATTGGATGCACTGGTAGCATTAAAGTGTGTCACACAAGGTCTGTCATAAAAATAATATGAGCGTTTGTTTTATTTTATAACCTAAATTACCATTTTGACAATAAATTCAAGAATTTAGCTATTTAACTAAATCATTACTATCATAAGTTAAATTGTCATTCCATGTGATTAAATATAAAAATATATCTAATAATTAGTTTGTACCTGGCGCTCATAGCTAAATGCTCTCAAAGGTCTATAAGCAATTGGCGAGGTTAAGCAACTAGGCTTGGAGTCACACCACAGATGGGTCACCACCTAAAAGGCTTAATTTCTTAGCATTTCCATGCTTCGAATGGGCACGTTAGTCTATTGGTACCCCGATTGCAGACAACAGTTGTTAAAACATGTCGGAGGCCTATTGGGCTGCTTCAACGACTCTCACACTAGGATATTCTTATTCTGCTGGTGGCGGCTATATCCAGTCCCTGGAGCTCCTGATAATAACACTACGTCCAGCGATGAACTATTGTGCTCGCCGCTCCAACTAAACTTCCCTGTCTAACCCTGCAACATAGATAAATAGCAGAATCTTTTTGGCAGGAGTATCGGTAACATCGTCCTGGTGCAAGAAGTGTTGGCCTAGGACGGTGTTACGTTTATGCATCAGTGGTTCACTGTGGCACAGCAGGTGTAGCGGTGTATCGTCCGCATTATTGCGAAACCCACACTAGGGTAACCACTGCTCATACAATAAACTCAAGTACGTAAGTAAGACCTGGAATAAATTTATGGTAGTACTACAAATACAATTATTATTCATGTTCTGACTATTTATGAGCGTTTTTTAAGGTCTATGTGATTAAAAGCAGTTTTTATTTATTGTAGGGGAACAGCGCTGCCCTGTCACACACAAGTATGCTATTTTAAAATAGACGAGTTGCGCCTAACCACTGCGAAATAGTCTTAAATAGTATGGTCTATATGGCACTAAAGACAATTTCAAAAAAATATTTGTTCCTGACCCAGAAACTTATATGGCAAATTCGTTTAACTTCACTTTTTAACGGCTGAGTCATACCTAACTCATTCAACTTAAGTTATTACAGTTGAGCATTATCTATCAGTCAATTCTGCACCTCAATCTAAATCTGTTAACTTAAAGTTAGAATAGATACGCGTAGCCGAGTGGCTACGCGTATCTATTCTAACTTTAAGTTAACAGCGCAGCGCAGTCTCTCTTTCGCACACTATGGAGTCATAGTGTGCGAAAGAGAGACAGAGCGCTGCGCGCGTGTCAGTTCACAGCCCTTCCCGCCCCGCGGCATTCCGTTTTTGTTTGTTTACTAAATTTATGTCATTACGTGTATTAATTGGCGGAAAGTGCAGTCGTGCCAATTGTTTTAGCTTCCGTGTATCAAAGAGTGATTTTTAAGTTATCAACATGCATAATATTAGAGGAAAGACTTTATTAAGTTTAAGTAATGACAAAAAAGTGATTGAAAATGAGGGTTCTCTAACAAATTACTCTCAAATTCTCCAAAAAGCCAGTTCCAGAGAAGACCACTCAGTGATCCATTCACGAAATGAAATAGATATGCAGTTTGACCACCACAACTCATATTCAATGGTTAATTGCAGTGCACTTCAACCGTTATCTTTGAATGAAACAGTGTTACATTCCAATCGTCAGAATTTCTCTTCACCAATTACTATTTGTGACCTGCAGCCAGTGCCATTAACCATATTGACGTCCACACCCATTCCAGAACTACGCAAGGAAGACCTGATTGAGTTAGATGGTACGTTGTATGAAGATATTGACCTTAATGATTTGGATTCCGTGAATGAGAATATACTATTGGACTTGACTGTTCATAAACGAAAATCATGTGCTGAAAACAATAGATTTGATGAAGTGACAAATAAATGTAACGAGCCAGTTCAAGTTGTCCGCACGTTATATAAAAGCCCTGTTTCTGTTAAAACTAAAAATAAAATTTTAAAAAATGACGTAACTAATAAAGAAGAGCAATGGAAGAGCAACAGTTTGTCAAAAAGTCAAGATAAAAAAAATATTCAAAACCCTAAAGACAACAGTGATAGCAGTGTGTCAATAAGTCAATGTTCGGAAACTGAGAAAGCTAAGAAGTGTGTGAGAAAACAAAAGAAGAGAGATAGTTTTTCGACAAGTCAAGAGAGTTTAGAAATTGAAAAGAATGGTAGCCCTGAAAAGAAACGAAATAAGAGTAACAGCATGTCAAAAAGTCTAGAAAGTCTGAATATTGAGAATTGTAATAAATCAAAACGAAAAAAAAAGATGAGTGACAGTTTTTCAAAAAGTCTAGAATCAGAAAATACTTATAAGCCTAACAAGAAAGGGAAGAAGAGTAACAGCATGTCAAAAAGTCTGGAAAGTCTGGAAACTGAAAAAAACAATAAATCTCAAGGGAAACAAAAAAAGAATGATAGTTTGTCCTAAAGTCGAGATAGTCTGGAATCTGAAAACTCTAATAAGCCTAACGAGAAACGGAAGAAGAGTAACAGCATGTCAAAAAGTCAGGAAAGTCTGGAAACTGAAAAAAACAACAAATTTAAAGGGAAACGAAAGAAGAATGACAGTTTGTCGAAAAGTCGAGAAAGTCTTCAATCTGAAAACACTAAAGAGCCTAAAGAAAAACGGAAAAAGACCAACAGCTTGTCAAAAAGTCAAGAAAATTTAGAAACAGAAGAAAATACCAAACAGTTGACAAATGAAGAGCAGGATCAGTCGTTGAGAGATACATCTAATGCCTCAGATATGAATAAATCTGTAAATTGTAACAAGAAAAGAAGAGAAAGAAATGCAAAAAAACGGTTGGAAGCAGAAAAAGAAAAGTATACAATAAAACCAATATGTGGACAGACTTGTAGAAAAAATGTCGGGATAAGTTTTCAGAGGAAGATAGACATCAAATTTGGTCAAACTTTAGGAATTTGACTAAACAAAATCAAAGAAATTTCATTACCAGAAATGTCATTAGACATCGCAAGAAATATATAACAACGGAAAATTCAAAGCGACACAATACTTTGACGTGGACTTTACGCAATCATTAAGTATGCAAAACGTTTTTTTAAAATACTTTGGGGTTCTTCAATGCACAAACGGTTATGACAGTACTAAAAGCTAATTATAAAATGGGAGTAACAGATGTATACACTCAAGAGGCAGCGCCAGAACAACGAGGGACTAAAAAGCCTTGGAACACTTTCCCAGAGGGGTATAAGCAAGGTGTAAAAGAATTTATAGAAAATGTGAAACCTACAGTATCACATTACAATCTTAAACATGCACTGAACAGAAGATATCTGCCTTGTGGAGTATCTTTCCGTGATTTGTTCAAAGCTTATATTTCACATTGCGACGAGACCAATAACAAGAAATGCAGTTGGGCATATTTTTTCAATATAGTGAAAGAGATGAATTTATCCACAGCAAATCCAAGGCAAGACTTGTGTACAACGTGCCAAAAACATAAAGACATACATGACGATATACGACCATAGATGTTCTGAATGCAATTGTGATGTATGCGCAGAATTTCCTACACATCAGCTGAATTATACTGAATCGTGAAAATGTCTTGAGAATGATTTAAAAAATGACTGTACAACTAAGAAAACATTTACAGTTGACATGCAAAAGGCAATTTGCATGCCTAAACTAACTATAAAAGACTATTACTTTTCCAGTAAGTTGGTGCTGTTCAATGAAACTTTTATTTCGCCAGGGAAAAACGAACATGCGTACTGTATCGTTTGGCACGAAGGAGAAAGTGGTCGTAAAGCACACAAAATTGCATCACCATACACACATTTTATAGTAAATAATGCACGTGACTATAAAGAAATAGTTTTCTACTGTGATAACTGCTCTGCTCAGAATAAAAATAAAATCCTGTTCACCGCCATGATAAAATTAGTTAACTCACAGGCGTTAGTAAGTACAGAAAAAATTAAATTTGTGTACTTTGAACCAGGCCATACATTTATGGCAGCCGATACAGTTCACGCAAGCATAGCCAACAAATTTAATAAAGTGAAAGAGATGTATGATTTATCAGACTTTACGGAAAAAATGAATAAGTCACGAAAAAATATGAGCGTCCAAAAAATAACACACAGTGAGATGATTTTGTTTCAAGATCAATTGGTAAAGAAATTTCCAAAAGACTACAATATAATGGCACTAAAAATTGTAGAATTTCGTCGAGGTTCAACAAGTTTATTTGCTAAAAATTCTTATGAAGATTTTAAAGAAATAAATGTGATGAAGAAAAACTGCTTAAAATTAAATGATAATAATTTTGATTTTATCAGTGAAATTCCTAAAGAAGAACATTGTCGAGGTGTAAGTGAAATAAAAAAAAAGGAATTGATGGAATTGTGCAAATCAATGCCACTGACACGGCAAGCCTTTTTCGTAGACCTTGTTGTAAATGAAAACGTTTGTAATTTAGACACCGTGCATGATAATAATTCATAATTTAAGAATAATAGTCATAATTTTAGAATTGGACTTCTTTGTTTTTTAATTGAAAACTTTAATAAAACAATTGATGATTTTTTGAGTTTTTTTTAAGTTCTTCTATATCGATCCGTCGTGACAAGCTTGCATATAAGTAACACTTATCAAACACATCTCATACAACTATTAGATATCATAGATAGGCTCTCCATCCTTCGCATGTTTGTGATTGCACCCAACTCTTCTAACTAAAATTAGGACACGACGCGTAACCACGTTTGTATGAAACGATGGTTATGCGTAACTCGTTTAGCTCGATTTAAAAGTTTATTTTATCAGATATAGATAAATAAATTATGACAATATGTTCTAGAAACTTTTTGGAAACTTTATTAAAGAATTTAAAGTGTATTGTACGTTCAAGTAATAAGATACAAGTAAATGTTTATTTAAAACTTCTTAGCCGTTTTTCTCAAAACGTTGTTTTTTGAGATAGCAGATCTGTGCGTGACACGGCAGACGGGGGTTTCCGTACACCTAAAGATGATGACTAATCATATAAAAACTTAAACCATTATTGGTTATTTCTACGTATTATTAAATTGGAAATATGGTTAGGTAATCATATTTGGAAAATTAAACAAATCAGTTAACTACACGTGCTTTATTTTCCTTTTTTGTAAAATATTGATAGTACGGAATCATCCGCAAACGTCGGATGATTCCGTACAGACTATACGCAATCATTCAAAGGCATTTTTAACTATTTCTCGTTGTAGAAACCGCAAACAAAGCCTTCTGGTGCGTCTCTATCGCTTCCTAGAGCATAAACCCAGTACCCACACAGTACGCAGCGATTCCAGAACTGAATTCACCACAGATGATGCAAAGCTCATTCGTAACTCCCGTCTCTCCTTCTGTTTAAAAGCCATAATCGTCCTTATCACCATCATCATCCTCAAACACTCGTCTTCAGAACTGGAGCTGTTTAGAATTTTTCTATGATGCGATGGTTTTCCTCCTTTTTTGTGGTTCACTTGTTTAGAAGCTATATTTAGGTAATAACGTACATAAGTGTACGTACTGACCCGAAGTCTCCATTTTGAATTTATTGTTAATAACAAATTAAAACAATACAGGATATTGATAAAATTTTACAGTTCATATAACCGTTGGATAATATTGTCCAAGTTAGGAATGTATATGCAACAATAAACAATTTAAAATGTCACTTACAGTGTAAAACACCAACAACACTCCTTATAATAATTGGCGCAAAAACGTGACGCATGACTTTCCTACAAATCCAGGCGATAGACTGGCGTGTGGCGATCGCGGTACGAATAGATACATGTTTACTACGAATTAGACCGGGATAGACATATTCTCATCGTTTCTTTTCCGAAATATCCAATGTACGGTATCACCCGCTGTACGGGATGATCCGCGCTTCCCCTATGTGTCATAAGGCTAATACATGTAGCATACATTTAGAAGGCAGTCAAATAAGATAAACTGCAAAATTGTTAGCATAAAAGAAAGGGTACACGTATCTTATTTTCTATGTAATGTTATTTTTCTAGTAATGTAGTAGTGTAATCTGGAACGACTTTTCTATAGTTTCTGTGTAGCGGTCTAGCGGACGGCAAAGAATATAGTCGTCCAATTGCATCGCGTGGGGGAGTAGAGAGAGTTGAGGTGGACCCGAGAGAATATCTCCCAGAGAACTCACCAACCGGACGAACACTATGATTGCCAACCGGACCATACGTGGAATTTTTTTCGGGAAGCCATTGTCCAGCAGTGGACGTCATTCAGTTGGCATGTCAATAATAATATATTGTTCAAAAACCAGTTTTCAATCAATCAATATTTATGTATAAAACTATGTCTATTTTAATATATGTACGTAATTTATATAGGTAATGTAGGTATTGCAGATGCTCGCTCGCTAAAGTTTAATTCATCGCGTGATAAACCCATCGTTGTTAAAATAACGTCCTCCCGCCCGAATTTCGGCCACGGCGGCCAGTCTCAATGGAGATTACCCAATCCCGCAAGACATATTATAGTGCACAAGTGTGTGCGCAAACACATTATCTATTATCTCATGATCCGATGGGACGACTAGCGACATGACCGGAAAAAAGTCAGGTACAGGACCGACGGTTTTACGTGCTCTCCGGGGCACAGGGGGGTATTACCGCCAACTTCCAAACTTCGGGCTGATACCGAGAAATTACTTTTTACGGAAATAAAAAATACAAAATAATTTTCTAGCCCGACCCGGGATTTGAATCCCGGACCTCATTATCTGCAGTTGAACACGCTAACGCAAGACCAACGAGGCAGTCAAAACAAAATATTTAGTCATCCAAATATTTGGCTATCCTTTCCCAAGTTGGCTGGTTCGATTGCTTGGGAGAGAAATTGGCCGGCGGAAAAAGTGCAGCGGAACAAAATTTCATGGTGTTCATCTTGACTCCCAGCTACCCGAACCTTAGGTGGTGGCCGTAGTATGTCTACGGCTCCAGACTACGGCCACCAGGCCGTAGTCTGGAGTTCGTTGTGAGTAGCATTCGGGCTTCATGTAATTTTGCAGTGTCGACGGCGCGGAGAGGTATAGGTATAGGCTTTTTCAGGGACGGGGATTGAGGAACTCCCGCTCGTATGACGCTGGGAGCAGAAAAAAATTTACTACACGTGTGGCGTAGCGGCTAAGACAGTCGCCTCACCGCTCCGTGTAGCGGGTTCGAGTCCCGCGCCGGATAACTATTTGTGTGACCCATAAATAGTTGTTCTGAGTCTGGATGTAATTTGCGTCCGTCTATTACATGTTTGTAAAATACCCTGCGACACGAGGATTAGATTAAACTGCGGACATCGTCTTTAAAAAAAAATTAAAATAAAGCGCCATGCATTTAAGGGAAGAATTCAGAAATTCAAAAATTAAATTTTTTATTAAATAAGGTTACTTTTGGGAATTTAAAGCTATACTTAATTTTTTTGTACCTATTTGCCACCTGAGACATAAAGAAGTAGCTTAAATTAGGAGGTAAATAAATTACTGTAAAACATTACAAACAATGTTTACGTTTTGTTCAGTAACGAAGTAATTGAAAATTCATATATTAGAAGAAGTGGATCTTGTTTCCGTGAATTGCATGTCTGTAAAGCAGCCGGCCATACAATAAGAAAATCAATATAAAATTTCTGATGTCAGTCCTGTTAATTATGAACATTTTTATATCGACTAATAATCATAAGTGCTCCTAGCTGAATTTCGAGCACGCAGACAGTCACATATTTTTGGATATACCTACTTCACTGCAACGTTTGTAACAATATTTCAGCGACACTTGTAGTCAATTAGTTATTTCCACAGTCCGGCACAATGGTCCGGAAAGTTTATAAATGTCATCATCATCATAGCCGAAAGACGTCCCTCCAAAGATCTCCACAATTGCCGGTCTTGCGCTATCCGCATCCAGCAACCCGCACAAGATCATCGGTCCATCTTGTAGGGGGCCTGCCCCCGCTGCGTCTTCCGATTCGTGATCGCCACTCGAGAACCTTTCTGCCCCAGCGGCCGTCGGCTCCACGAGCTATGTGCCCTGCCCACTGCCACTTCAGCTTGGCAATTCTTCGGGCTATGTCGGTGACTTTGGTTCGCCTGCGGATTTTGACATTTCTGTTTCGATCCCGCAGGGAAACTCCGAACATAGCCCTCTCCATTGCTCTTTGGGTGACCTTGAGCCTTCTAATAAGACCCATAGTGAGCACCCACGTCTCTGTTCCGTATGTCATCACTGGCAACACACACTGGTCGAAGACTTTTAACTTGAGACACTGCGGTATTTTGGACCAGAAGAGGTTACGTAGCTTTCCGAACGCTGCCCAGCCGAGTTGGATTCTACGATTGACCTCCTTCTCGAAGTTGGACCTACCTAGTTGGATGGTCTGTCCTAGGTAAATATATTTCTCTACAACTTCAAGTGCAGAGTCACCAACTTTCAATTGAGTGGGTGCAACATGGATGTTTGACATGACTTTCGTCTTATCCATGTTCATTTTCAGACCCACTTGTTGAGAAACTCCGCTGAGGTCATCGAGCAGTGTACCGAGGTCTTGCATGGTCTCAGCCATGAATACTTTATCATCAGCAAATCGAAAGTGAGTGATGTACTCGCCATTGACATTGATGCCAAAGCCTTTCCAGTCCATAAGCTTGAAGACGTCTTCCAATGCAGCGGTGAACAGTTTCGGAGATATAACATCGCCCTGTCTCACGCCTCGCTGCAAGTCGCACTGACATAGTGGCGTTTTCATACAAACACTTTATCACCTCGTTATACCGGTAGTCGATTTGGCACCTTATGAGAGACCTCAGCACGGCCCATGCTTCGATAGAATCAAAGGCTTTTTCATAGTCCACAAACGCTAAGCACAGCGGCTTGTTATACTCTTCGGTCTTCTGTATAACTTGCCGCAGCGTATGTATGTGGTCTATGGTGCTAAAGCCTTTTCGGAAACCGGCTTGTTCGGGAGACTGGAAGTCGTCAAACCTGCGCGCGAGACGGTTTATATATGTACAGACGCCAGCACATCCAGCGGCCCCAATCTGTGAAACTTCTTTTATAGATTTTCAACTTTATCACAAAAGCATTAGGTTAATTTTCAATTGTGGAAATTTGACAGATTGGAGTAGCTTGATGTGCTGGCGTTTGTACATTGTACCAAAAAAAATTCTACAAAGCAGTTAGGCAAAAGTTGTCTGTAATGTTTAGTGCTTCGAATATATTATTATATTTAGGTAGTAATATAATTTACATTCTACAAAACGAAAACGATACAAAAAGAGTAGTCTCACAGATATCTGAACATTCTGACATCTGTGTGTGAACTACACCCTTATAAATAAACGTTAAATGTGTACACAATTATCATCGTTTATAGGATTAGGCATCCTAAAAACTACGTAGTGCGACGTTAAAGAGAGGACTATGGCACCAGATCAAATAGTTCATCAGAGCATTGCCCGGAAACGAGACGATAGAACACGTAGAGTGATCCGAAGTGTCTCCGCTACTCTAACGACTCCCAATCCGTCCATAAGATTAGCATCTCCGACGATTCAAACAGCACGCCTTTGGAGGGAGTTAAGTGGGTCGAGCTAGTATTTGGGGGCTCCTGTCCAGATTTATGTGCAGTACTTCACGTGCGAGTGGACTTTATTTAGTGCTAGCCGCTGTGTTGGAGTGATGTACCGCCTGGCTCATTAGAGGACGCCCAGCTTTTTACTTCTCAGTTTGACTTTGTCCTTGTGAATTTGAAGGTGCTCGAACCCCCTTTTCAGGACGCTTACTTTCCAGGGTCTATACCTAAACGTATGTCAATACCCACACATAAGAAGATACACACACATATACACTTAATTACCGGCTGAACGACCGTAACGGAAACCATACTGTCGATCGTTTATCAGCTAATGCTTCTCTAGGTATTGTAGTAGATTTGAATTAATCACTCCATGACCGTGGACAGCAAAGCAACCTTGTTACCGCTATTGGCATGATTATCATAGTGTCTAACCGGTCACCTTATTTGGGAATACGTGGACGTCGGAAACTCAGGGGCGCACGTCTTTAACACCACCGCAGGGATGCCGCTTGACTTGTGGACGTATAGGAGCATAAACTCCCATCTAATCACACGTAACGCTGATTTCGGGCAGAGAGCGCTCTTACCGTGGGATGATAGGGAGTGTGGCACTTCGAGTTTGAGGCAAAGGTTAGGCAAAGAATTAAGAATCTGCCTTCTCCTTTATATTATGGGCCAAACTGCCGTCTTGTTAGTGTAGTGGAGGGCGATTGGACTGTAAAAAGTTGCGTTGAGCATATTTGGCGAGCGCCCAGAAAGCGCGAATCCCGGAGGGATACTTTTCTAGTCGCTCGGCAATTCTGGCAAAATGTTTTGCCTTGGTCTTGGGGATAGTTCCCTTGTAGGACTTAGAAACTTATAGGCATTGAACTTGCGTTTCTCAACGTTGACTTTCAGATCCTGATTTTTGCGGGCATTATCCCACATCAAGTATGCACACTGCTTGCGGCACACGGCCTTCCTACTGGTGTATTAGAACCAGGGGTGACAGCAGCCGCCAACAGAAATTTTGTAACTAGGGATGAAAAGTTCCACTCCTTAACTGCTTGATGGGGATGGACTTCGTGAGTTTATCACGTCCTACCTTTGCAAGAGGTTCCGCTTCGTCACTGAAGAGCCTGACTCTAAACTCACTCGAAGGCCTCACCTGAAGGCAGCACACTGAAGATTAGTGTGCTGCCTACATTACGGACATATTGCTAATGTCTTGTCTTTTAGAGCCTGGTATTTTGCAACTAAATGTGAGGGGCACTGAGATAGACTTGTTCACCTATAGGGCCTTCACTCATAGTTTTTTGTATCTTAATTTATCTATGTCGAAGGATTAGATGGTGATGTTGGTTGGAGCGGTAAGCACAGTTCAAAGCAGGACCCAGTGTCACTTGATATTAACGAAATTTATTTAACATTCAACATAACTATTAGACCTTTAAAACTAGGTTGTAGGTAGTTCTTCAAAAATAAGTGCTTCTAACTAATTAGCTAAAATACTACTTAGTAACTTATTTTCAAAGAAGCCTAGTTTTGCTAAAAATAAACTACGCTAGTAAAATCTGACTTACTCATCAGTAAGTCAGAATTTACTTCTTTATTATAAGTATTAATCATAAATTTAGCTTACAACACAAGTAGGTATGTTCTTTTAATCATGGGTAAATCTTATTTCATCCAAATTACACTGCTAAGTGTTACTTTGTATGACATATTTTAGAACTTGGCAATGAAGCGGTAACTTTTCGTTACGTTTACAGTTAGCTTGCACTGTTTGAACGAACAACAGAGGCGAGCGAATTTATTTCTAGATATTTTAAATACCTCACGTAATTTTAATAAGTTTTGCAAAACGAATCTAAATTCACCGTAGAAAAAACAGTAATAATTTTAGGCGTTATGAATATGCTGATATGGTGTCTATAAGGATAAGTAAGTATTGTGTTTGAAAGAATATATAAATAATCAAAGAATGAATAAAATATCTTCTATTATGTTTCATAGAAATAGAACGTCACTAAATGAGTTTGTCCTTCAAACGCGAGACGCTTTAAGTTACATTTTATGGTACTTTCTAAAATGCATTTTTACTGACATTTATTTCGTATGGCAACACACAAAACTGCTGCGCGTCCATGTCAAGTGAGTCTCATCTGTGTAATACGGGATCAATATAAATTAAAAATGCGGAATCCTCACATATAATAGTGTTATTTATGGTCGATTACCGTGGAATACATCAACAAAAGACATTCGCGTACTAGTGGGCGCCCGCAAGCACCGCAATAAGTCATCAAATTCCCAACCACTCTGAATACATAGCAGCGAAGAGAAAATGAACGAGCCATCCTTTATCTACCGAGTGAAGTGTTGAACGTTATGTGAAAACTGTAAGGTGCATTATGTAGTGCGATCGTTAATATTCGGAGTGTTAAGAGCACGTATTGCGTCGTGTCGCGGTTTGTGGTGCGTTATTATGTGGTCGAGATGATGTGGTGGTTTGCGGTGGCGGTGGCCGCGGTGGCGCTGGCGCGGGGCGCGCGTGCAGAGCAGGTGCTGCTGCTCGACACTACCAATGAGGCCACTCTGGGCTGGACACGCTTCCCCTACGGCGCGCAGGCCAGCACCCCCGGCTGGCTCGAGGAGTCCTACACTAACTTCGAGAAACAAATCAACTGGAGATCCTACGTTGTGTGTGATGTCGCACACCACAATGTGAACAACTGGCTCTGGACACCGTTCATAGAACGCAGGAATGCTAATCGTATTTATATTGAAATCAAGTTCACCATAAGAGACTGCTCATTGTTCCCCGGCAATGCTCTCAGTTGTAAAGAAACATTCAGTTTACTGTACTACGAGTTCGACGTGGCGACGCGCGAGCAGCCTCCGTGGGAGCCTGAGAGCTACAAGCTTGTGGGCCGTATTGCTGCAGGTGAGGGCCGCTTCAATACTAACTCTGAGGTGGACATCAATACAGAAGTGAAAAGCATAGCTGTCACCAAGAGAGGAGTGTACTTTGCCTTCAGAGACCAGGGTGCCTGTATATCTATCTTAGCTGTAAAGGTGTACTACATCACATGTCCAGAAGTCACAGTTAACTATGCCAGGTTCCCAGCAACACCCACAGGTCGAGAGGTAACAGTCATAGAACAAGCCAATGGCACATGTGTTGAAAATGCAGAAATAGCATCTGGTGAGGCCCCACCTGTTTACTTATGTAAGGGAGATGGCAAATGGACATTGCCAAGTGGTTCATGCAAATGCCGAGCTGGTTTTGAACCAGACCTTAATAATCAAGTATGTAATGAGTGCCACCCAGGAAAATTTAAGTCTCATACTGGTGATGACCCATGTGTCACCTGCCCAGACTACTCAGAATCTACTGCATATGCAGCTGCAGAATGTAAATGTGTTCCTGGTTTCTACAGAGCCAAGAAAGATCCAAAAAATGTACCATGCACACAACCACCATCTGGACCAGTCAATCTGACAGTGACATTTGCTGATCAATTCTCTATATCCCTTGCTTGGCAGCCACCACACAAGACTGGAGGCCGTAATGATATCACATACAGAGTATTTTGCTCCAATTGTGGTCCAAGTGTAGAGTACCGACCCGCTGCCATTGGATTGAACCATACCAGAGTGACAGTCATGGGCTTAGATCCAGTAACCGAATATAAGTTTCAAGTTTATTCTGAAAATGGGGTCACTGAACTGACTGGTGAGGAACCTAAGAAAGTTGAGATTACTGCTGTCACCGAGGCCTCAGTGGTAAGTGTAGTTTCCAAACTGAGAGTTTTGAGTGTGGAGAGTGATAAATTGTCTTTGGCATGGAACCCTCCCCCTACAGACCTGACTGATCCAGATGATACTATAGAAAGCTATGAAGTTAAATGTTTCCCAAAAGATAACTTGGAAAAGAATGCTAATGCTACACTGAAAATCACAAAAGAACCTCATGTGACTATCATTGGACTGAAAAGAGACACAGAGTATGGTATAAGAGTGAGAGCTAAAATGAAGCGTGGTTGGGGTGAATTTAGTGGTATAGTGTATGCACGGACAGGATCTGTGCTGGAGACTTCCTTTGTGGGGGAAGAAGAGGGTGCGCAAGTACGATTGGTTGCCGGGGTAATGGTTGCCGTTGTTGTTTTATCTGTGGTAGCTATCATAGCCACTGTGCTTTTCTTACGATCACGAACTGATGACGAATGTGATAAAAAACAACCAAGTGATTGTAATGCACTCAACTACAGGAATGGTGAAGTATATACAGGGCCCGAAAGACCTGCTAAGACAAGCAGTAATGCAACTACTCCTTTGTTTGCTGGGACTGGCTCTAGGACCTACATTGACCCTCATACATATGAAGACCCCAACCAGGCAGTACGTGAATTTGCCCGCGAAATTGACGCATCTTGCATCACCATTGAAGCTATCATAGGTGGTGGAGAATTTGGAGATGTCTGCCGCGGGAAGCTCAAATTACCAGCCACTTGCGGCCAGGAAATAGATGTTGCCATTAAGACACTTAAACCAGGCTCCACAGAACGAGCTAGGCGTGACTTCCTTGCTGAAGCTTCAATAATGGGACAGTTTGAACACCCTAACGTAATTTTCTTACAAGGTGTTGTTACAAAGTGCAATCCGATAATGATAATAACTGAGTTTATGGAGAATGGTTCTTTGGACACATTCCTGAGAGCTAACGACGGTAAATTCCGCGTCGTGCAACTAGTGGGTATGCTTCGCGGTATTGCGACCGGAATGCAATACCTATCCGAAATGAATTACATCCACCGCGACCTCGCCGCCCGCAATGTACTCGTCAATTCACAACTGGTGTGCAAGATCGCAGACTTCGGTCTGTCGCGAGAGATCGAATCGACGGCGGACGGTGCATACACAACGCGCGGCGGGAAAATACCTGTGCGGTGGACCGCACCTGAAGCTATTGCCTTCAGAAAATTCACATCCGCTAGTGATGTGTGGTCCATGGGAATAGTCTGTTGGGAAGTAATGAGTTTCGGCGAGCGGCCGTACTGGAACTGGAGTAACCAGGATGTAATTAAGTCCATAGAGAAAGGATACCGGCTGCCGGCACCGATGGATTGCCCTGAAGCGGTGTATCAGTTAATGCTCGACTGCTGGCAGAAAGAGCGCACGCACCGTCCCACATTCGCTAGTATCGTAAAAACGCTGGATAAATTGATCCGTTGTCCTGACACATTGAGGAAAATTGCGCAGAATCGGTCGGCGGACCCGCTCGCGGGTGACACTCCCGACCTGATCCAGTTCACGTCGGTAGAGGAGTGGCTGGAGTGTATCAAGATGTCGCGGTACATCGAAAAGTTCCGTGCAGGTGGAATCGCGGACATGGACGCCGTGGTAGATCTGACGGTGCACCAGCTGGCGTCGCTTGGCGTCACACTGGTCGGCCACCAGAAGAAGATCATGAACAGCGTGCAGAGCATGCGCGCGCAGATTCGCGGCAGTGGCCCCTATGGCTTCCTCGTTTGAGTGTAAGCATTCCGCCTTTGGACTTGATCTTACGCGCTCGTGTAACAGTGATCTTTAATAATAAAAAGGATGCATTTTGTATATTTTTCTAAAAAAACTGCCATAGAGTTTAGATATAGGGGTAAAAAGAACTACTTTTAGTAGTGATGTTAAGTAAGTTTATCTATTATATTGTGCTGTTTACATTTTTTTTCTTTACTAGTTTTATCATTGTTGTAATTGTTTAGCATATACCTAGTTCCAGTGGCAGCTATGAACTTGCCGGCCTAACTTTTACTTGTTCTCAGCTTTATGTGGCAGCTATAAACTTGCCAGTCTAACATTTTACTTATTGACAGTACTTTACAACGAATAATAGATGTATGTTTTATGTTACTTATCATAATGAATATAGCCCTTGTCTGGGCTGAGTGTCTATAGATGAAAATAAAATTTATTTAATGACAAATTATAAAGTATGGTGATAATCTTATGTTTAGTTGACAACTAGCCAATGTATTATTTATGTAGACTGATGTATTTGTGATTATTTTTTTATGTTTTATACTTATAAACTTTGATACATTCTCTTTACGCTTTTGAAGCTTATTAATAAGTTTCATTGACAAGAAATATTATATTAAACAGCAATAAGTACATATAGTTGTCATGAGAAATTTACTTTTTTTGTAAAAATAATAAGAAATGTATATCTAAATTGTAGTTAGCCAATTTTTCTGTAACATTTTGGAGAAATTTTATGTGTATATTCATGAGATTATTAATTGAATTACAGTGTGCAAACATGGTTGAAATTATCGACTTATTCATAGGCTCAACATTGATGGAGCTGGTTGTTTAAGAATAGAAGTGTGTAAGAGAGAGTGACCATAAATACTGCCCTCCACTAGCTTACCATCTTACTTATTATTACAAATAAAGCTTGAGAAATATTATGTTTTTGTCCTGTGATGTTAGTTCTAACAGCAAATAAGACTAACTAGAGCTCAAGCTGATCTGTGTTTATGTGTAAAGGGATTTGTAGTAACTGTGTAGTTACACAAACTTTGCTTGATTTCATCGCAATACAGCTTACTCAGTGAATATTTTTAGATGGTCTTTATCACATGCCCCTGCTCTGTATAACATTACTGCCATAATGATAATGCAACAATAATAAAAATTAAAATGTATATATTGAGAAAGAATGTTATGATATGATATAATGAAATATGTCTCTGGCAGTAGACATTGTAAATCTGGTGACATTCTCCATGTAGCATCAAGTAATATGGGTGTATTTATCATCATATCATCATTTCCTTGTGAGTATCATGTATATAGGTACTGACAAGGAAATGATGAGTACTTAGGACTATCAAGCACCAATCAAGTAAGTCAATGCTGAGCCTATCATGTGAATACTCAAACTTGCCTCTCACTGTCTAAGTGAACCTCAAACATTGTGATTGAACTGAAGTACTTAACTAAGTTATAGATTTTGCCACAAAATGCATTTAGGTTTTATGTACATTTACTCTTTTTACATCGCATGTATATAAGGCTGAATAATTTAGTGTTTAAATTTTGCTTTAAATGTAACTTGGATTTTTATATATTATTTTTAATATTTTTGTGATTATTCAGTTTTTGGTATTTTAACTTATGGCTGTTGATGTAATGTTGAATGTGTAATTGTATATAAAGACTGATTAATTGAATAAATCTTTTGTCAGCTTTACTAATTCACCAGTAAGAATCTCAGAATGAAACAAGAAATAATTCTATTTGTTATCATGCATCACCATGACTCATACTCTGATTCACAAGACAACATCATGAAATGGCTACATGGCTAGCTTTCTCTTTAGTCTGGACTAACTATTATTGACACTTGCAATTCTCAAAGAGAGGTAAAGTATCAATATAACAGATGTAAGATTAGAATGCAGGTTACATGTTCAACATTATAGGCCACTAAGAAAGTACCAACACTGCCTGTAAATGTAAAATGCTAGTATTAATTTATTTCTTATGAACAATTTGGTAAATGTATCTATTGAGAAATGCCAATATAGATAAGTGCTTGGCTTCCCGGCCCGAGGAGGCGAATGTGTAATGTAATGCTATGCGATCGTGACGAATGCTGAGCGTATTGTGCGTTAGAATAAGCGCCATCTATTGACAACCACAATAAACTTCTTAGTGATTATTCTAACTTTTATAATATTAAGTTTTTTATAGATTGAATATGTATGGTGGAAATTCTTTTCCTAATCATATAAAATTGCTCAAACATCCATTTCATCATTACATTTATATGAAAAAGACAGTTTTCTATTAAATATTTGGTGACCGATTCATGTAAGACACATTTTTCTTTACATAGCTAAAGTCATTTAACATATTTAAATATGTAACTGAGATTGAAGACTTGCCAAAGTTCCTATGGAAAAACAATTACCAATCAGCCCTTTGAACAAGCACATCTCCAATCTAAGTTATATATTTAAATATGCTTGTTAGTAATAAATGAATATGCTGTTAACTATGCGTATTGGCCAATGCAATGCTAAAGTACATTTGTTTGACTTGCTGAGCGATTTATGTGCAGATTGTAACATTTGTTTCTGCTAATTTCTTCTTCTGCTTTTCCTTCTTACTTATCAAAAATATTTTTTTATACCATTTTGCAACAAATACATAATTTCATAAAACATTCCTTCAAAACCAGATTAGTTACTTGTAATCAAAATTGAAGAGTAAATTTTTGTCCTCAAACTTTTTTACTAACGGAGCTATGCCCTATGGAGCAAGCAATATTTAGTTATTAAACATATTAGAAATTATTACTTCTCATCTTTTAGCATTATATTTATTAAAAAAAATTAATTATTGAAGGCAAGTGAGAATTTATATTATGGATGGTATCTTATGCATATTTGCGATGGTTAATATAGACAAAGTACACATGCATTATGACACGTGTATTGACTGCAAAATAGCATGAGATTATTCAAATCTGTCCTTAGTAGGACTATAAAATCAGTAAAGAACTTATCATGAAGGTTGTTATTAGATCAAAGTTACGAGGTCAATGTTCTCGACCAGACCCGTAACCGCTTGATTTGAATATAATTTGGATGCATACGACGGATTCTGCGGACCGTACTTTTGCATACTTAATTGCTACTCGGAATCTTTAAGTTGGGTTAGTTTACACAGCTTTGCATCGGCTCGCATTTTTGCAGGGTAAAACGTAATTATTGCTAATGTGAAATATGCTCTCTTACCATAATGATAAAGGGGAGTTTTGCTTGCCATGGCCTTACTTGTGAAGTGGCAGAATTACTGAATGATAGCGAGGCGCACTTCAACATATTCCTGTTAGCAATTGAAGTAGGTATCTGCCATTACATCACGCGAGTCTTTGCAAGTCGTTTATACACAGTTTTATTCAGTAAATTGTTTCGTTTTAATTATGACTCGGTTTTGTATTGTGCGTCCAATTGTAATCCTGTTCTAACCGGATTAAATATAGGTGGAGTTATTCAATTCCACTGTATTTTCTTTTGGAAGTGTAATGGTAGACTTATTCGCTTGCTCACTAAAGGGCTGCTTATTCGATAGTATGTTATTAGTTGACTAAATATGTACGTAATACACGATTGAATTGTAACTTTTCTATCGCAATAGGTTCCCTGTGACGATAGAACTGAGCCAATAAATAAATAAAGAGAATAAAAATCTTGTAGCACTTTTTGGCTGAACAAAAATCTTGGGACTGGCGTCATTACCGAATGCTTTCCATGAGGTATATGTATACTGTGTATGTACGTAGATATACCTTCGTGTGTTATTAGTACATATTATATATATACAAAGAGTTATTATTACACCCCCGTAAAGCCGTCGGTCCTGTACCTAACGTCTTTCCGGTCGTTAGTCGCTAGTCGTCCCATCGGATCATGAGAGCGATGGAATAGAAAGTGCCCCTGTGTTTGCGCACAAACTTGTGCACAATTGGCTAGTCTCCATTGAGACTGGCCGCCGTGGCCGAAATTCGGTCGGGAGGACATCATACAAAGAGTATGTCTCAATGTTATGTGTCAACTATTATAATGTAAATTATTTAGATTCGATAACGGCTTCCAAAAAGAGGAGGTTTAATTTTATGCAGAAAATTAGTTTCCAAACGTCGAGAGATAAGGCTACCTCCATTACGTATGCAAATTGCTAAAAACTTTAATAATGTTTTAATAAAAAAGGACGGGTAAGGTCAGGTAGTCGGACCAGTTTGGTGCATCGCGTGCGCAATTTGAACAGCGAGTTCCGGTCTGTAGCTAGTACTTATGTCTTTGTTAGTTATTATTGACTTAGTCGTCTGGTAACTACTAATCTGTACACACGGCTACATATCAAGCTATACATTTCCAATATAAGCTGACCTGTCATTGTATGGAAATCCTATACAGCGCGAGATCAGCTTATACTGGAATTGTGTATCTTGACATGTAGCCATGTGTACCAGCTCTCTGTTCTGCATATATGTAATAATCCTTTAACCGTTACGTTCATTACTTTAAGGTGACCTGTCGCATTACGCGTAGGATGGCAATCCATTGTCATTATTATTTATCGTATGGGCAGTTGTAACGTGTTAGAGTTGTTCAAGGCCTCTGACATGTTGTCGAATGACTACAACCGGGACCGATAGTTTAACGTACCCTCCGAAGCACGGAGACGCTCAGCAATTAAGCCACATTGACGATCACCCATGTATGGACTGACCGCGAGCCTAGTTGCTTAACCTCGCCGATCACTTATGGATCGGTATGAGCATCTAATTATTAAGTGATGCAGTTCCAAGTCATTTACCTTATCCTTTCTGCTCTCGACTACACCCGATTTCGTATCTTTTTTGTGCAAAAAAAACGAACTTGAAATCAGTTAAACGAATTCTTTTCATTTGCTAAACTGACTGTTCTCAGTGAGCCCGCAAGTTAGCCACGGTGTATGTGTCAATTTGGTGTGCACCACATTTATTTTATCCAAATTTTAAATAAATACATGTGCAATTAACAGACTCATAACCATCCAGATTCATAACAACTATATGTGTCCGTGTGTGCTACAAATAGTTGTCCGATGCGGGAGTCGAAGTTGGAACTTTGACCACACAACACAACCATCCACACTTTCACGTGAATAATATTAGTTGCATGATTTTAATAACCTGTTAGCAGAATGCCAAGTACGGCCCTTTCAAACTCAAGTGGCTGCCTTGCGGCACGCCGTGAAATATTCGTTCATTTAGAGATAGTGGTAGATAGGACTTTGAAACTTGAGACTTTTTAGGCTATCCTGAATGTATGTAAAAGAACTGACGAGGGCTTTTCACGCTTTGCGGTCTTAAAAGGAAGCTACTTTAAAACATTCGCCGAGATTTTACTTCGCATTTCTCAGTGCGACGTGCAACGAATTCATGTTACATTTGAGGTTTAAATTTGAGTAAAGTAGTATTTTATACAACGTGTAGCGTTCAATGCTAACGAACTGTCTGTGAATTTAACATATGCGTGGTGCTGAAAAACCTGCTATGACATTGCTTGTAAAATATACAAAGAAATTATTATACTTCCTATACATATGTTGATCAGACGACGCGTTTTATATGAAGAGCCTAAAATTATATTCCCAAACTGAACTTCTACAAGAGGCCTACCTCACTGGGCTAGGCAGAAACAACGGATTTCCATTTCGAACGATCTTTTGTTTGTTTACGGTCATATTCTTCATACATGCTCGCCGGTTTAGTGATCTTTCGACCTTTCTTGAGAACATATCTGATTTGGTCAGAGAATGTTCTAAGAGGTATTCCTTTTCTGGTTGTACAATTCACACAGGCTAGGTATACTTCTTTTGTCAATCTTCTTTAATTCATCTTTGCTAAATGGATCTAACTATCTTAGCATACCTTTTTCAATCTTTGTGAGATTTAATGTCCACTTAAATGGGTGTACTTAAGCGCTTTAAGCATTCCTAACTCTACCCATTCCATTTAACGAACTCAAAAATAGTGCATGGATCTAGAATCATACAGACAGACAGAAAAGAAATTCAAACTGAACATGAAGGATATTATTGCTTAAAAAATCAGAAAATTTGTTATAAAACCTCTGCTACTCTTTAAAATTTCTTTAAGACTCATTTGTAGACAATTATTATCTGATATCACTGGGAAGTTATAGAATCTTATATATTGCGACATATAAGAGTTACTTATTTGTTTGAGACGAGTTGTATGTAACATAAGCATATAGGTACTTTGTGTTACATATTACCCGATCCTACTACATAAGTTACTCTTATATCTAGTATTTATGTTATGTATACCGCTCTTTTTATAGAAGGAATCTATATAATGTAGATTTTTATATATATACTGAGATACTAGTTAGAATGTTGACCTCTTTCAACTTCTCTTAAAGACCCTTTCGGGTACAAGTTGCAACCTCAAATCTAGGTCAAACTAAGTCAACCCTTTTATGTCACATGCTGTATAATTACGAGAAACTAAGTATGTGATATGACATTTCGTACGTCAAATCTTCTTTCCATAGAGGAATAATCAGCTCGCGCTAATGACGTTGCTTTGAGAGGTATTTTCCCGTAGTCGGTAGGAGTACCTGAATTGATAATTTACTATTTTAATTACTGGTTGATGTACAGACGCCAGCACATCCAGCTGCCCGAATCTGTCAAATTTCTTTTATGGATTTTCAACTTTATTACCAAAAAGTAAGGTTCACTTTCAATTCGGGAAATTTGACAGATTGGGGTAGCTTGATGTGCTGGCGTCTGTACATATGTTCGCCTTTGAAGTGGAACTATCATGGTTCATAAGCAGTTCAATACTGAGTTCAAATAAAATTAATATATACTATTTCAAGGTGAAACTTTGCCTCGAATTTTTTAGCCCATCTATCGCATGTCGTATTACAGCTGGCCATGGCCAATATGGTGGCGCCCATGGCTCGCATCAGCTGAGTAAGTAAGCATTTACTTTCTCTCTCATTAGTGCTAGTGTTCCACGGTATTTGTGATGTATGTTGTTCATTTGGCCGATACAATACAATTTTTAGCTATTTAATTTACTTTTACAATCATGTCAAATTCAATATTTGTATCGTTAATTAATGTTTTTCTTAAATAGGAACCATCCCCATTCAACTCAACTTAATTATTGGCCCGTATTTTGCTGAACGTCTTATATGATTTTTTACGCCTATAAAATCAAAGTAATGTAATATTATTTATCAAGTCCTGCTCGCCCTTCTATCTGTTGTTAGTACATTTTTTAAGGAATCTTTGTTATACTAGATCTATAATAATAGAACTAAAAATAAATTATATGATAGTTTGATCGTGTCACTATTCTATAGAAATACAATTTGAACAGTACTCTTAAATATAAAATGTAGCATTGGCGACTTATTTACATTTATGGTTTGTTTTTAATATCAATAAAGTCTGAAAGTAATTTTGATCTAATAATTAACGGTTCCTGTAGTCAACGCTTCTAAAACTCACGCTATGCTTGTCCTTTGGATTCGCTCTTTATTTCGACTCCAACCGAAACTTCCTATATTTTCGTCACTCACAACTTTTGTTATATACTATGATACCATTATAATTGTAATTCAATTGTATACTTTATGAAAGAGAATTAAGGACTTATTATTGTTATATTTGCATACTTCTGTTTTCCCAGGAATAATTTTGTGCCAGACAAAATCGTTCATGGGAATACCCATAAATGCCGTTATACTCCTGCAAAATAAAACAAATCGCAACAACAGTTACTTCATATGTATACATAGTAAGTTAAAACTCGTATGAGAACAATTATTTGAAAACGTGACAACATTTTCCCTCGGTGCACGTAACTACCGCACGGTAAACAACCATGAAATTATGTATTTGTACACTATGCTTTATTATCTGCCATAAATCGTGAATATTCTTGCTATTTATGTACCTAGACTATCGCTGCATTGTGCCAATGTACGCAAAAGTGATATGTTATGTTTTCGTGGTGCTCCCACCATACTGACCATATGCCTGCTGTTGGGTACCTTATTACGTACTATCCTTGAAATTATTTCTTCAGAGATTAATATATATATATATATAGGTATACATATATCATCATGTCAAGACAAGAGCCTCTCCAAAGAATAGAAGGATATGCCACGCTGGGCGAACGGGTTGCTGTTCGTTCTCTGGGAGATATTCTCTCAAGTCGATTTCTACGCCCCCCACGGGATGAGATGGAGTGGTGATATTCTATACCGTCACACATGTATATATATATGGCTGACGTCTGCTTTGTCTTATATGTCCTGGTCAAATTGCGGGCGTGGTGGTTTAAAGTTTAAAAAACGTACAATTTTGGAGTATTCTTAAATAATAATTTCTAGGATAGTACCTAATCACCTAAATAACGGATAATTTCTCTATTTTAATATAAAGCAGTTTATTTTTAGAAACTTACTTATGTGTTATTAACATACAAGTATGTTTCTCTAAATTAACTTATATGCTCTGTAAATTATATGCTTATGTATCCTAAGTAGATTCCTTTGCTGCAGTAATGACGCCTGTTGCATTTGGGTTACGTAACTGTCTACCTTCATGTCCTGAAGCTATGGAGCGTTGCAATAGCATGTCTCTCGTCTGTACCTACCACAGACAAACATATTTATGTTGTATACCTACATACATTTAAAATGTAGGTAGGTACTTTAATAGATCCACTTAATATATTATTTGTGTTCAATGTCTTCCATGACGTTTCTATGAAAATTATGAATTCTCAATGTTATCAGATGTTAGATGGATTTCAAATAGGATGGTTTACTTGATTCTGTCCGCGGCATCGTTTACGTCTAGATTTACAAATTACAATGTTACTAAACAATAAGTCTAGATTAAAACTGCTAACAATTTGGGTAAAGTTCGGTGACATTGTTACGATTAAGTCACGGTCTGCAATAATTTCTCTGTTCCAAGTCAGGGTCTTACGCCAAGGTTAAGATACCATCTCCGCGGTCGCAAATACGATCACAAGTCCGTACCAATGTTGCCGTACCGCTCTCCAATAGAACAAGTCTTCGGGTAAAGTCGATAGAATGGTGAACTATTTTACCCGAAATGAGTTGTCTTATAATTTTGCATATATATCCTATCTCAAGACCCTCTATTCATGTCGTAACCACATTGCAATGTTTCTGCCTTCCTAGTCATGACTTAGCGTGACGATTCAAATATGATCATCTTCTTTCTACCGTATCATTAATGTTTCACTATTTCTACCACCTATATCCACACTATTCACCCCAGCGCTGATGATAAACCAATTCCTGCTCAACCCTCTCATATATCTAAACCTTATTAATGTTCTGCTCTCTTGGTACTTGGACTATACTGTTTTTCTAGTTGATACCATTCCCATAACATGTGGGGATTTAATCTGGATTGAAACATTTTAATTCCAGTTTATGGTCTGTCTGTGTGCCAAGTGTCATGAAAATCCGTAAAGGCATTTAGGCGTTATTGAGTTACAAACGAACAATCTTTCCTATGTACAGTCATTAGGGTTTATGCACATGGACCGGTACAATTTTTAGGGAGATGTTTTCCCATCTTTTTATCATAGGTCCGATGTACAAAGTGGCACACAATAGACAATATGACTTTTCAAAGTTGTATTTATCTTATTTAAAAGCCGACATAAGAAAATTTGCTTTAAAGATCTAATTGTAGTAAATTACCCATCCGATACCTTAAAATATTTTATCGATCCATGTCATAATCACTCTATATACTTTCGCGTTTTAAATTACATAAGATTTTTGTACGTTTTTTAACAAGCCTTATTAAATATGATTTTGAAGGAAAAGTTCCGTATACAAAATGTTAATACTGTTCGAAACTAAACACTGCCTAACCCTGCCCAGACATGCTTGTATTTTTAGCTAACTGCGAGATAAACTTCAAACGTACGTAATCACGTTTCGACCTCGCCACCTGCAGCTAATAATATAAACACGTCTGTATTATTTTAGACGAAATAATAATCTATATACTTGCCGTGGTTTTCTTTTTTTCATGTGTAAGGAATGGGCTGGAGTCGCTGGTTAGTATACATTTATGCACGGTTCAAAGTAATGTTTAAATTGTATTATAGAAATGTTAAGGAAGACATTATTTTTAACAATTAAGGTTACGATAATATTATCGCGCACCGACCGATAACCTTGTTAACTCCACTTTGTTTTTGCTAGCTATTTTTGTGGAAGCAGATTGTTATAAATATATATGGTCTAATTGTGTACAAGCTGATATCCAACCAAAATTTCCTCTCATTCTTTACATATGTTGCTTTTTTATATGTCTGTATTTTGTCATGTACTATATAATGTAAGAACTAATGAATTATTGTTTCCTTCGTCTGGTACCTAATCTATTGTAGGTACTTTTAATCTTTGTATCCCGTTTTTCTGACTTCCGAAGTGACCGCCCGTAGTGATCTGAAGTAACTTCCTTTAGAGTGACTTTTTCCACCGCTGTGTATTCCCACTACGCTGTGATCTTTCGCATTTATTGTAGCAATAATTAGAGACGCCTTCATGCCACGGATCACATCAATTACATTATAATAAATGGATATATAATCATAGTATTCTTATATCGTACGTTCATGGATTTTGGAAATTTAAATGAATCATAAAACGTCGATGTTATATTTGGATGTTTCGCCGGCAATATGATGAGAACGTCTTGATTTTTATGTCGCCGTGGAGATGTTCCGTTTGCCAGCAGCAGTGATAAATAGCAATAATTGATATAATGTAATCGCAGTGAGAATTTCTAAAATCCATGAAAGTACTTCATTATAAAATGTAGAGATTGGCAGCGATGGGCAGACTATTGGCATTGGACAAGTGACAAGTGGTGTTAGAACACGTGTCGTGACAGCAGCAAGCAGCAGCGTCCTCATCCCTGCCAATTCCGACAAGCAACATATGACACCAAACCGGTCTTTTAATAGTTGTAATCATAAATAATGTTTATTTACTATATACTTAAAAAAACTAGCTAGTTTAAATGAAGAATATAATAAGATTTTGATACATTGGACAAGAAAGACAGAAATGAGCTCTGTGGGCCTAGCACAACTGTTTGCCTATCGGGTATCAGTTTCATCAGATCAGGTTTATTTACAAAATTTTGATACAGTTTACAAACATAGTTTCATATAATACTTTAGCGGAGTAATTGTCATCATTAATAATCGTGCTAGGCCCACTGAAACCAATTTGATTAATCAAACGAACTTTATTAACGGAATGCTGATGGCGAATGGAATGAATCTTGTTTGGGTTTGTTTCATTCGCCATGTGTATTGGAATGATTATTAACGTAATAAGATTGTATATTATATCCCATATTATATGATAGTTCAATAAAAGCAATAATATATGCCTCGAGTAGACAGATATTCGGACTAGTTGCAAACATCTTGTATTGCCGCCACGAACTTTACTGGTTTGCGCTGTGGGCTCAACTATTTAAGCTTACTACATCATTGAATCAGGCTGACACGTCAAAGGTGGTCACATTTCTCTATATGCCAAAATTTACTATATATATGTACATGCGGTTTTGCTACATTCAATTTTATTTAATTATCGTTATCCAATTAATGTATTAACTTCATGGTATAATAACGATTTGGTAAGGCCCCAAGACCTACAGTTGTGGAGATCTTGGGCCAAGCTTTTGTCCAGGAGTGGACGTGTTCACCTGATATAATGATGATGGTGAAGACCCTTTACTATTCATAATTGAAGCAATATTTAAAACAACTGTACTGGCCCATTTTAGATATAATTTGGTTTGGCTCCGAAACGCTGTGCAAATAATTAAGCATTCAAATCGAGTATATTATATCAATTATTTATTTTGAACTATAATGTTTGTGTCTTTAACGAGAAGGAAATTGCAATAATTTAAATAATGCACTGTGTAACATGTATGTATATTTATGCTTGTATGTGAACTTAAATTTTAGTCCAAGTATTCATTGTATTATGACCTTGAAGCCTTTAAATTTACTTACAGTCCATTATTCTGTCTAGCACAAGTGTAAAATAACCAAGTGCTGAATAAATGTCATTTATTTTAGTTAGTCACCGGTAAAGCTCATAAAACTCTCGATATTAATCACTTAGACCTGTCTTTAAATACGAATTCCAACCTCTTGTCTCTATGTCAAATTTATTGCCTAAATATGGTGGACTAATTTTGATGAATTTTCTCACACCACTATCACACTAGTTTATATTAATAATTGGCTCGTATTGTAGTAACTCGACTTTCTTTATGGTATGGGCAGTGTTATCCTGGATACTGGTGTCGAGAGTTGTTCTAGCCGTCCTGTAGGCTCTGACATGGCTTATCGACTGCTAATCTAATGGCAAACGCCATCAGAAATTAATCCACTCTAAAGGTCACCCATCTATCACTTACACAAGCAATTGCAATTTAAGCAATCAGTGACAGCTCTAGAGTTTCATATCTTAATATTATTATGAAACATAGCCTCGAGTTATGCTTCGTTTCGTCCTTGGGGATATCTTAATAAATAAGTTACGAAATGTTTTTATGTAAAATTCCAGAGCGTCATAGTTTTGGACCCACAGCGCAAACAATTGAATATGGTACCCAGATATGTGATACGTCGTTAAGCCATAACATTAAACAATTAGTTTTAATGCTTACGCAGAACTTTAGTTATAATTTTTATCAAACAGCAATTCGATAGAAACTGTAGTAACACCAATCATAGCCTAATTAATGATAAAATAGAGTGATGTTAGATTTTATTTATAAGTATTCTTTTTTATATAGATTAAGCGGGTGCACGTCGGACTTTCGTCTCGAGTATATTTTGGCCCGTGCGCCCGTAGTATACAGAGTTAGTATATATTAGTGCAGTTTTAAATCTTTACTATGGATCAGTATAGGTGAAACAAACGAAAGTGTAAGCTTGGGCTATAAATTATGTAATAAACTATTGATATTTAAATGGCGTTGTTATTTATTATCCTGTTGTTTGTAAGTTTTAGCGAAGTGGTTTGCATACATTACTGGTGCTATTGATGCAACAGCGGAACTGTGAATTGGTTCAACATCAATGCGGACTCGTGGATTGCGGCCGAACGGTTTGATTTTTATTATCTAAGTTATCATTGACTATTAATTCCAATGACTTGGAGATATTAGCCTCCATCTACTTCTAATCTATACATATAATAAAATCGTAGGAAAGTCAAAACTGTGCATTGAATATTTTTTTTAAAGGATACTTGGTGTGTGATCTACAATGGATATCGAAGCCAAAAATATAGTTTTTAAAATTTGTCTGTATGTCCGGGCTAAACTCAAAAAGTACTGCATGGATTAACTTCAAATTTTGTATGAATATTACTAAGAGGTCGAGTCAACATATAGGCTACATATCATGCTATCATCTACGAGGGAGGAGCTGTGATAATTTATAAAATTTAACGCTGGTAAAACCGCGAGGCACAGCTAGTACGTACTAAAAATAATATCCAATGTAATAGATTGTCTTGAATTATTAAACAAAATTAACTTTAACGTACCTAGCAGAACTAGTCACAATGTCTCTGTATCCATTCCAATTGTTCCAATAAATTACTTACCAACAAAACTCGTTCGTAGTGAGAGCAAGTAGTAACTTTAACATGTTGTGTAAGAGACTTTGATCCTTATTCTTTCAACATAAAAGCAGTGAGGCGGGTGCTATGACTTGATGTCTTTAGTAATGAGTACCTGTAAGATAGCTCCGGTGCTCCCCTTTGCGCCATGTCCCAGATGGTCGGGACACGCACCCTCGGAGGGCTTGGAATTGCCCTCCCCTATTGCCGGCTCCTGCCAGTCGGGCATAGCGACTGTGCCACAGACAAATCGCTATCTTCCCGGAGCTGCTTGCATGGCGGCAGTAGACGGCACTTCTCATACTGGATACCTAATTGCTGCAATTGACAGACACATGCACCCACTTGAATATTAACAATTTTTTTTAATATTGACAAGACGTATATGTATTTGTGTGTAAAGTGTGTCTTTCAATGTTAGCAATAAATTTTCTCTTCTTTCTTCTTCTTTACTGCTACCACAGCTCCGAGGAGAGTTGGGCTAACGGCTGCCGCCGCCACCCCGACGCCTCCTCCGTCTAGGAATGGGATCGGCTCGCTCCCGATCTCGCTCGGCGGCCTCCTTCTGGAGCAAGGCTATCTCACAGAAGGAGACCGCGGCGTCCCATTTGGAGGAGTCTCCCACCAGCATCGCGCCTACGATCGGCCTCTTTTTACTTATTGTTAAACCTTTGCGTTGTTGTTGTTTTAATAACATTATAATAATAATATCTAGGGACAATGTCACACAGATCATCCTAGCCATGGAGCTATTACTAGCTCCATGATCCTAGCCCCAAACTAAGCAAAGCCTGTACTATATGGGTACCAAGCGACGATATACATAGGTATCTACTTATTATACACCAGTCTCTTCGGAGGCGTGGGTTCGAATCCCACCGCTGCCAGATATCTTTTTGTCCAACAATTTCGATTTATATTAATTCAACTAAAAGTTTTAAGACGGGCACTAGAATATTTCTAGATCTTATATAATTATTTTTAATTATATCTACATTCGAGTAATTATTTTGGTAAAATTTTAGTCTAAATATATATTGGTTATTATCATTCTGCAAAAACTAAAAACTAAATCGCGATGAAGCAACTAGACTATCTATAGATGGGTGATCGCTAATATATGAGCTTTATATACAACATGTAACTTAATTAACGCACATCCTGAAAATAGTATGTTCAGAATCGTTTACAGAATCGATTTATATCATTTTTAATAAGGTAATTTTTTATTCCAAAATAATTTAAGCTACGGAAATTATCGTTATTTTAACCCTGTTTGGTCAAAACAAATTGAAATGGGCCTTAAGTCAAAGTAATAAGACTTTTAAATCGCAGTTTTATTTGTAATCATACAAATTCCATAATTTAAGACCAAATTATAAAAAATTAAACTGTATTCCAAGAAATTAATTTAGTAAACAAAAATGCATATACATAACAAATTGAAAATTCAGCGTATGTATTCTGATTACAACATAATATTCTAATTGGGGTGTCTGAGGGTGTGCGTTTATTACGTTACATGCTGTATAGAAGTTAACCCTTAATAGATCATAAGTTATCATCACCATCATATCAGCCGAAAGACGTCCACAGCTGGACAAAGGCCTCCCCCAAGGATCTCCACAATAGCCGGTCCTGCGCTGCCCGCATCCAGCGGCTTCATAACTTATGTTCACAATTAATTGATTTTAGCTCATATTACAAGATAATAGAGTTTAAAATCAGGTGGTTACTATTATACCATTACCCGATTAGGGATTAAGCTATCACTGTAGTCAACAGATAACAGTCGCTAAGCCATGTCAGAGGTCAACTGTGCCTGTTTGAATAATTCTATCAAAAGAACTTCGTAGAATCTATACATATAATAAAATCGTAGGAAAGGCGAAACTCTACATCTCTTCTTTCTTCTTCTGTTATTTTGTTTTGTACTTATATAATTTTTAAGGAACGTATTGTCTTATGTCCTATGTACGTAATTTGTGTAGCACATTTGTGACTCACTGTGGCAGGTAGCTGAAAATCAGCATTACAGCCATATTGTGGTTGTAACATCATGCTGAGCTGCTAGCCATTTGAGCGCACTAAATCTGTTTTAGTAACAATAATAGAGTATTTTGTAAGGTATTTATTTATATTGTATGTCGCCATTGTTACTCTGATTGTGTCTTTTTGTATCTTTATTATGTGTGCTCAATAAATATTTTTTCTTCTTCTTCTTCTTCATAGATAAATAAATACTTATATAGATAGAAAACATCCATGACTCAGAAACAAATATTCATGCTCATCACACAAATATTTGCACTTACCGGGATTTGAACCCAGGACCACCAGCTTCGTAGGCAGGAGCACTACCAACTAGGCTACGGTACCGTCGTCGTAAAGTTATGTCATACTTTGTCTAAATGGTCGAAGGTCATAGTACACCAAAGACCATATACTCTAGCTAGAGTAAGTATAAGGTCTTTGTACTAGACATATACTACCACTAGATAGTATTTCCGTAACAAGAGAGAGAATAATTGTAATCCGCTCTCATGGTATTCATTATTGTTGGATTGTACCAAATATTAGGCAGTAAACGTGTAACTAATCAATTCACCAGAGTATTATTTCCTTGCTCCTGCGAAAACTCACCAAAAGTTCTAAATATACTAAATTATCCCTCCTTCCACCTTTTTTTTAATCGGACTACTAGGCGTCGGGAGGGTTTTCACCGCTTTGTTGTTGACATCCCATTCTGCCGTACGAAGCGCTTTGCTTCCTCCTTTATCATACGTATGGTTAAGCAGTGTTACACCCTCCCGAACGACGTGTTTCCAGACTCATACAACATGGGTTTTTTCAAGGCTAGAGTGAACAGGCATCTTATGGGTACGCGCGGTCCATCTTCAACCACATCTTCACTTACCATCAGGTGAATCCCGGTCAAGCACAAACCCATTCAGCATAAAAAAAACGTAAACAAACACACGGCCTTCTTGATGGTAAGCTGTAAACGAGTAAGAAGCTTGTTAAACACATGGCATTACTCACATCGCACACCTTCAATATTAGTCGCTTAAATTAAGCTACTGGTTGAGAGCTTTCTTCGCCAACATATCTGCTCGATTTCTTCATTTTTTAAATTTTAATCTCAGATCAACTACCGAAATTTAAATATAATCTTATGTAACTAGTACCAAATTTAAAAATAATAGCTTATAATACCTACTTGTCAAGCTCACAATGTCATCACAACTCAGTACCCTTACCTACATAAATGTAGTCAAAAACAATATTAAAGGAACCTATTTTTTTATCCTTAAATAAATAATAAATTATAAACTTGTTGTTTGTTATTTATTTAGAATTTAAATAAATATATGTGATACCACAGATAGTACGGACGGATTAATTCAATTTTTTTGTCTATTTAATATTGTATTTGACTATATTTATGTACTGAATTGTGAGCTTGACAAGTATAAAATTACTGTTTAAGTTTCATTATATTGATATCAATAGATGGCGTTGTTAAGGCGTCCTAGATCTCGCAATGGTTACGTTCACATTTTATCATGGGTTAGCTGAGTGAGACTATGGATAATATTATATGAATAAAATACTTGGCATTGCATTTTTTTGGATAGTCCAGGTCTTATTAAGATACTGGACTAGAGTGAAAAATGTAAGATTGGTAGGACTATTATCTATAGGTACTCACATATAATAAAATCGTAGGAAAGTCAAAACTGTACATTGAATATTTTTTAAAAAGGATACATGGGGCGTTATCTACATTGGATATCGAAGCCAAAAATATAGTTTTTAGAATTTTTGTCTGTGTGTATGTCCGGGCTAAACTAAAAAAGTACTGCATGAATTGACTTAAAATTTTGCATGAATATTACTAAGAGGTAGGGTCAACATATAGACTACATATTATCACGCTATCACCTACGGGGGAGGAGCAGTGATAATTTATAAAATTTAACGCGGGTGAAACCGCGGGGCACAGGTAGTAAATAAAAAGTTGATAAAAAATTCAATTTGACGAGTTGCTGAGTCTTAAAATCTACTTATTACGATTAGAAATGTATGAAACATATTGTACTTAAATATTATAGAATAAATAATGTTTTTTTTTATTTTGATGAATATATCCTTGACAAACAAACAGTGATGCAGTCCGGTTATAGCCCCGGTCGCAAAAAGAGGGGAGTTATAAGTTAAACGTCGATGTAAGTCTGCCTCTGCGTGTATGTCTGTCTGTGGCAACGTAGCTCTTAAACGGATGCACCGATTTCGATGCAGTTTAGGAGGTATAATGATCAACTAAGTTCAATTTTGTACGAGGATGGTGCGGACCAGCTCTAGTTTCGATATACATATATGTATGTTGTTTTACATTTGAGCGAATGAGACAAATTATCTCCCGATATAATCTTATATGTATACCAAAAAAAGCTTAGCTAAGATTAGATAAGATAGTTTATTTGGCAAATATGGGTACAGTACATGATATTTAATACAATTTATGATGTTAGTTCCGCCACATTGTACCCTTGGGTATGCGAAAGGTACAAGACCAGTGCAGTTACAGAAACTGACAGAATAATTACAAACCCATAATCACACTAATATTATAAAGGCGAAAGTTTGTGAGTCTGTGACTGTGAGAGTGTATGTTTGTTACTTCTACACGTCTAAACGGCTGGAGCGATTTCAAATAAATTGGCTTGGAGTTAGCTGAATTAATAAAGTTTAACGCGGTTGAAACCGGGGGGGCACTGTTAGTGAACTCATAAATCAGCATATTAATAATATAGGCATAATAATATGATACGCGTATTTACAGATAACAATAATCAAACAAATACATTTTCTTTTTCTGCAAAAAACACTGAAATATTTTTTAACTAAATAGGAACTTAGCTTTTATCAGCTTCACTTGTAACTAAGTATGTAAGAAAATCTTGGAATCTTAATTTGACGCACTTCCCGGTCTCCGATTAGGATTAAATTTTGCACACGCTCTGAATACATGACTAGCTAAGAAACGTCATTAGAAATCCAATATGGCGGGCTCCCGAAGATGGCAGACTGGCTGTTTGAAATCCACCCCCATTGGTATCAAATGAAAGGGTTTGCTGTCAGGAATACGAAAAAAATTGTTACGTTACCTACTTAAATTCAATATGGCGAACGTCCAAGACGGCTGACAGGCTTTTTGAAATGCACACCCATGATATGGGTATCAAATGAAAGGGTTTGCTGTCAGGTATACGAAAAAAATTGTCACGTGACTTAAATCCAATATGGCGGACGTCCATGATGGCGGACAGGCTATTTGAAATGCACTGCCATGATATGGGTATCAAATGGAAGGGTTTGCTGTCAGGAATACGAAAAAAATAGTCACGTGACTTAAATCCAAAATAGCGGACATCCAAGATGGTGGATTGGCTATTTGAAATGCACCCCTATGATGTGGGTATTTGTAATTTTTTATGCGTGCTAAAAGCCTATTTTTTAGTTTTTTAAACTATTATTATAAAAAAAATTTAACTCAATGCCTTCCAAGATTTAGGTTATTGTAAATAAAAGGGGCCATACAGAAAACACCTTTGTGCGCATGAGTGCTTTATTTGCGGTCTACAAGCATAATTTGCTGTCGTCGCGCTTATTTCGAGAAACTGCGTCTTCGAGACGTGTTAAACGATTTGGATTAGTTTTTAAAAATACTGCTGCTTCAAGAGTGTAAAGGGACGGTAAAAGTTAATATTTTAAACTGTTTGAAATATGGTACACAACTATCGGTAGACTTAGTTTAAACATTGACCGTATGCATATTTTTTGGGATTCATATACTACTTCTTTCTCAGCTGAGTTGCCCGAAAATATTAGACCATATCGTAGATGACTTTCTACTATACCATAGTAAGCAGTGAGGAGTGCGTCTGTAGATACGATCGGTGATAGGGAACTATGCAAATGCTGATTTATTAATTTTCTTATTTAAAATATCTAAATGCGTTTTCCAGTTTAATTTATATGTCTATTTGGATTCCTAAGAATTTTGCGTTTTCAACTTAGTGTACAATATTGTTATTATGTTGTACTAGCTGTGCCCGCGACTTCGTCTGCGTGTTAATTAGTTTATTTTGTTTTATTTTTGCTTTTTCCAAAATAAAAGACTTTTCTAAAATAAAAGTAGCCTAAGTTACTCCTTATTACATCAGCTACCTTCAATAAAATCCCGTCAAAATCGGTCGAGCCATTTCAAAGATTAGCCAGAACAAACAGACAGACAGACAAAAATTGATAAAAATGTTATTTTGGAGTATGTACCGTATATATATTCATATACATATAGTAAAAATCGGTTATTTCAATATTACAAACAGACACTTCAATTTTATTTATTTGTATAGATATTAAAATTACTTTTCAAGGGTTTACGTTGATTTAAAAAGATGACTTTAGTTTTATTTAGGTTAATATATAAATTGTTATCATCTAACCAATTTATGAATGAAGTCAAAGTTTTATTAATATCGTTTTCATAGGTTCCTAGGCTTTTACACGGTATAGTCACGGTGGTATCGTTATCAAATAGTGTTAGTGGATCTTGTATGGATTTAGGTAGATCGTTTATGTACAGCTACCTAGGATAGTCGACATCATGTCAGTAGAAACACTTGCTCTGCAATAATCACGTTTACTGCTTACATAATAAAGATGTCATCGTCGCTGTATATTGTAGGTATGTGTATTCATTGTAGGTTAACACTAGGGGGCACTAGGGGCGCGGCCTAGCATCTCTTCGGCTTATAGAAAATACAATATATATTTATTTTCTCTTCCCAAAGTATTCTTTGGGATTATCTCGAATCGTATTTTCTCTTAAGTTATAATAATTGGAAAGCTAAGAAAACGCTCTTAAAATGGCTCTTAACACTTAATTACGATGAAGTTGAATTACTTATTTCCAATTAATTATACCCATCAAACTCTCCCTCACGTAAGTACTCACTCACAAATCACACACACACACACACTCAGCACGCACACACATAGAAAGCCAATACAAACATACCGACAAAAAACTTTCTTCCGCAGATTATGTTATTAAAGTAACTGTATACACACGTAAATTTAATTTGTATTAATCTCGCTTTATTTGTAGTCATAGCGAAGAACCACTGATTAACTCAAAACACAGGATCTCTCCTGGTTTGGGAGTCAGGGGCAACTCTATCTACTACTTGTATAGCCCAAATTTAGTTTCGACAATATCAGTTTGGAACATTATTCCTTGTTTTTCTATCTTGTCTGTTATTTTAAGTTAAAAGTATTTAAAAACTTTATGTTAAAGTACCAAACCGTTGTACTATTGGCTGCTAATAAACCATTTATTATTATTATTAAATACGCGTGGGTTTTTGAATTCATATTCATTATTTAAGTGAAATAAATAATAATATCTAGGGGCAATGTAACACAGATCCTAGCCCCAAACTAAGCAAAGCTTGTACTATGGGTACCAGGCGACGATATACATATCTACTTATATAGATAGATAAATACTTATATACATAGAAAACATCCATGACTCAGAAACAAATATTCGTGCTCATCACACAAATATTTCCACTTACCGGGATTCGAACCCAGGACCACCAGCTTCGTAGGCAGGAGCACTACCAACTAGGCTACGGTGACCGTCATATTTATTATTCCAATTCAAATGAATTTGAATTGGAAAAATAAAATAAAGTTGTCGGGTGACACCGAAAACAATAATACTTATTGTAATTAGTCCAAAAAGGCGTCAATGTACTTGTCAGCAAGCAAAATCATTACAAATACTTATCTGTGATTTAAGAGGAAGAATTATTTATTCGGTAAACTACATTGTTAAATAACAACGTATTACGTACATCCCAAGACATAACAGTTAATGGGTGTAATCAAAATGTAGAAAACGATTTCAGCGTTCTGTAGTGTTTCTTATTATTTTTGATTAAGTTCAGTTCAATAGATGGCGTTGTTAAGGCGCGCTGTATCTCGCAATGGTTTCGTTCACATCTTGGCATGGGTTAGCAGAGCGAGACTGTGAATATTAGTTCTAACCTCCGAGCAATAACAAGCAATGCTTGTTATTGCTCGGAGCCTATTACTCTTACGCTGTGAACATCAATTGATATGCTAATTTTTTGATAGTTCAGGTCTTAATACTAAGACTCTGGACTACTATTATGACATTATGTACAATGTAAAGTACGTTGAATTTTTCCGGGAGCAGTCTGTTAATGTATATTAAAAATATGTTGATTTAAAGTTATATTTGACAAGTTGCGGAGGCAAAAAAAAAGTAGTGATTGGATTTTTTTTATATTTACTTAAATATCTATAATAAAACCGTAGGAAAGTTAAACTGTACATTGAATATTATTTAAAAACGATACTTGGGGCGTGATCTACGATAGATATCGAAGCAAAAAATATAGATTTTAGAATTTTTGTCTGTATGTATGTCCGGGCTAAAAAAGTACTGAATGGATTTACTTCAAATTTTGCATGAATATTACTAATAGTTAGGGTCAACATATAGGTAGGCTACTTATTGTGATAATTCATAAACTTTAACGCGGGTAAAACCATGGGGCACAGCTAGTTTTAGAATAAATAAAGCGTAATCTTGCACCATCATATTTTAATTTAAAAATATGTTGTATATGTAATATATCAGCTATCTGGTTTCCATAGCACAAGCTCTGCTTAGTTTGGGATCAGATGGCCGTGTGGATATTATTATTATATCTCGAGAGATAGTTTGTCACATTCGCTCTAATGTAAAACAGAATATAGCGAAGAGCGAGCTGGTTCTGTGCCATCCTCGTACAAAAATTAACGATGGTAACCATATACCTATCTACCTCTAAAACAGTGTGGAACACTAAGTTTCTTTGTGAATTCTTTGTAAATATATTACATATACAACTTTTCTTTTGTAAAAACATACTTACATAGATAATTACACCCAGACTCAGGACAAACAGACATGTTCATGCACACAAATGTGTCCTGGGTGGGAATGGGGAAAGCATTTGCCAACGCCAAAGGCCCGCCGTACGTTTAAAAATTTTTGCTACCAAGCACAGTCGGCGTCATGTCAGTAGAACATTTCTCTACCAATAGCACCCTTACAGGTTACATAATTGACGGGCCAGTTGGCGTGTTTGGTAAATGCTTGCCTTTTACGCCGCAGGTCCTGGGTTCCATTCCCACGCAGGACGGATATTTGTGTGCATGAACATGTCTGTTTGTCCTGAGTCTGGGTGTAATTATTTATTATTAGTATTCCATGATCCTAATTTTGGTAGTTTTTCTTTATGTGGGCGTTAAACTCTGCCTCTGTACCCAATTTTAGCGCTCTAGGTCAATGGGAAGTACTAAATGGGAAAACTAATAAATCATTTTTAGGAAATTGTATTAGGTTTTATAACAAGCTTCCTACTCAAATTACTGATCTGCCTGACACAAGTTTTAAAACACATATTAAACGTATACTTATGGCTAGGGGTTATTACACCACTAAAGAGTACATCGATGACAAAGACGTCTGGCTCTCACTTCCTACCTGCACATTGCTCGCTGGAGATCTTGTAGCCATATAGACATGACTGATCTGCTGTGTTACGTGAACTATCTGTAAATGATTGCTATCATATACTTAATTTAAAATTATTGACTCTGTCTCAAAATGAATAATGTTATTGTTTCGAAGTTTTTCTTTTGTATACCTAAATATAATCTAAAATAATAAGCATTCAGACAACCGATCGAGCATATATTGTGTTTGCCTACTAAATAATTACTCTAATTGGACCAAATCCCGTGTTCATGCCCGCTTGAGTATGTTTCGCCGGACCGTCTCAACTGGGTCGTGTTGAAACCGGTAGTAGATGAACCCACTGAGGTTGTTTCGCTGGGTCTTCTCAGTTGGGGCGTATTGGATCCGGTGGTAGCATTAAAGCGCGACCGTCGTTATTAACACTAGGTCCGTCATAATAATAATACCTTTAATATAGACAGATCCATTGACAATATGTAGTAAAAATATTAGACTTAGACTAGATAATTAAACATAATCTCTTGACAAAAACTTGATACGAGCTAGCTAAATATCATTTCTGTAATAAAATAAATTTTATAAATGTTTTCATACAAGATGTACCTAAATATCTATGTTACTAGAAATAATATCTAATGTATACAACTATATTACTACAAACATGTTCTGACTATTTACAAGCGCTTTTTTAAAGTCTACGTGCATAAAAACCTTTTTTATTTTATTTTATTTTATAATAAACCACACCAATAATAATTATGGACCCTTTGAGGGAAACTTCAAGAAATAGATACTCAGCAGAAAGGGAATTATTGTTCGTTGAAGTAGCTAAAATCTTAAAGACAAGGTCGCTTCTCAAATAAATTGCAACGCCACCCCCTCCCTTACCAATTCGATCATTCCGGACGAGAATGAACCCGGGGAGAGGATACGTTGTAGAAAGTAGGGGAGGTTTGAGCCAGCTTTCAGACATCAGGATGGCATGGATGTTACTATCAGTGAACGCCTTTAAAGATTCAGAATAATGACTTGTAATACTCTGAGCATTTATATGGCAAACTTTTAATGAGGGCTACCGTTTTTGTGCTCACCAGTCAGCGCCACTGTCGCGGAAGGTCCACTATAGCTGATCAAAATCATTGTTATTGTGGACGCGACGAATGTTTTTACGAAAAACATTTAAAATCCTGTTAAAGTGTTTCATAAATAGCATGCCGCAGTGTTGTACAGTCCCCGCACAACACTGCGGCATGCTATTTATGAAACACTTTAACAGGATTTTAAATATTTTTTCAAATATTTATTACAGTCATCGAGCTGTTACTCATTTTGTAATTTATTTAGTTTTAAACCAAAATGTTTAGTTATAATCGCAGTTTTTATTAATAAACAGCGTAACCCGAACAAAAACAGTGTATTTTGACGTTTCGTAGACCTGCCGCGATGCTAGCGCCTCTAGCGGCAAATTGATACGCGGTAGCCCTCATTGATTAACAATGTTTTGATTAAATGTCAGTTGCAGAAAATCCCCGAGTGTAGAACGCTGAACGAGCAAAAGCTATCGTTTGCAGATGGTGAGGAATCATAGACAGAATAAAATGAATCATCAGAATCACTAGGCATAGACTTAAAATAAATAATAATATATAATATAAATAAGTAATAAAATATTATTTAAAATTGTTAACTTAAATTACAACAGTGCAATAATATATACACTAGTATACTCTGCACCACCCGCCAGCGTACAAACTTGGTATCTACATAAAATCTTAAATAAACACCTTAAAAGTACACATACATATTCTACACACACTGGGTGCGAGAAACAAAACTATAAAAATTATTTCCCAGTCTACAAAACAAAATACTCACGTTTACTTTTAGTTGTGAGTGTATCCGAACGCATCCCATAATGTCCATAAACGTACATACGTCATGTTGACAACTTTATGACGTTCAAGAAGTTTGAGTTTCTCATATGAACATTAGGGGACATTTCGAATTCCGTCCTGATTTTGTCGCAAGGAACTCTAATACGGCGGCGAATACAAAGGATTGATGTAGGTAAATAATAAATGGTTAAATATTTTTTAATATTCATCAAAGCGGGCCCCGCGCGTGGCGGCATCTTTAAGAGACTCAAAGATGCCGCCACCGCGCGCCGCGCCTTTTGAATGTGTTCGTGTATAACTCATTGGTCTAACGGTAGCGTGTTCAACTGCAGATAATAAAGTGCTGGGTTCAAATCCCGGGTCGGGCCAAAAAGTGATTATGGGATTTTTCCGTAAAAAGAAATTTCTCAGTATCAGCCCGAAGTCTGGGAGTTGACGATATTACACCCCCATGCCTCGGAGAGCACGTAAAGCCGTCGTTCCTGTGCCTGACCTCTTTCCGGTCGTATCGCTAGTCGTCCCATCGGATCATGAGAGTGATGGAATAGGAAGTGCAGGGGCACTTTCAATTCCACCTTTAAAATTTAGAGTGATACACTCTAAACTTTAAAGGTTCCCTGTAACGACATATTAATCATTCATACAATACATACAAATAAAAAAATATGAATAATGTACTAGGCTCATATGAACAGTAGGGGACATTTCAAATTCCGTCCTGATTATATCCAAAGTTACACTAATATGGCGGCAAAATCAAAGAGTTGATGTAGGTAAATAATAAACGGTTAAATATCTTTTAATATTCATGAAAGCGAGCCGCGCGCGCCGTCGATACCTAGGCGGCTCTTTTGAGTGGACTCAAAGACGCCGCCAAAGGGGCCGCGTTCGAAGAAAGCCGCAAAATTCATCAAATATTGTGCAATTTTCATTTATTTAAAAATATTAAAATCATCAGTCGTGTTTAGTCACAGAATCGTCTAAAATGTCGTTTAGTAATGAGTAAAGTGTTCCGCGAAATCCTTAACTATGTCGTTGAGTGATCGTAATAATTTTGAAAATTTCGTGCATTCATCTATGAAAGAATAGCCTCAGACGTGCACTTTGTGATGATGAGGATTCATAGGTCACAGAATTTAAGGCTGTTTAATTACGAGGAACCTATGTCGTGAAGGGTACAGTGTCGCGATGGAGGTCACGCCTCTTTATAACTAAGAAACATGAAAGCTTTAAGATTCTATGAATATGTTGTACATGAGAGAGACTCGTGTTAGTTGGCAAGTTTTAGAGTTAAGCTTTCGGTGTCAGTGCAGATTTTAGTGAACGTGAAATAATGAAATTCTTCCATCAGTACTGAAAACAACTTCAACTAGAAGTTAAACTATAAAAAGATTCTCGTAATGTGTTTGTGTATCACGTACTTATACGATGTAAAGTATCCAATAGCTATTCAGCAGTGCTATAAATAAAAACATAACTCGAAAATAAAACAAAATATGTGTAGTGAGTGCAATCGGAATCAAACTACCAGGCGTGCATAGAAACACAGAGGTATGTCAAACAATTTCTAGCTTAAATCAGAATCAGCTGTGCTGTGTTAGTACGGATGTTCGTTATATCGATAAAAATACTTGTCGATATATTGAATGGTATATTATTTTACGATCAAGATTAAAATGATGGCATTTCGGTATGAGATTTCGTGTATAGGTACGCTTAAGGAGACCGTATACGTTCACTTAAGTTACGTTCACTCTTTCTGTTACACGTTGTATATCAACAACCCACTATTTTTAAATAATTGACTACAAAACATCTGAGGTAAATGGGTTATCAGGCAGTAATATTTGAAAGTACCTAAACATCGGAATTGCATAATAAGTTCAACAAATGATTTACATGAGTTTGCAAAGGTAAGTAAAAGCTACACATACTTTCTATTTACGGGGAGTACTGGTATTATGCACAAAAGTGTTATACAGCCAGTGTAGTGTACATACACTGAATTAACTATCACTATCTTTTCAGCTCACCATCGCTGCTGCCGGCTGAAGTTGTCGATACCACCGATACCTTTGGGTACTTGGCGAAGAGAGGGGTCAGTTGTGACCCTGTGGCGAACCGAATCAGACGTTTTAATAAAGATAGTGGAATCCTGCGTCCACACCATCCGCATTGAGAAGTACAACCGGGCCTTAGCGAACACTGCTTGCCTGCCCCTCGTCAAGAACTCCTTTACTGAAACTGATGTACCCTTCAACTTAGCTTTGGCCCTCCAGACCGATGATTTGATATCCAAATTTGAGAATCTCACCAAAATGGGGCGATGATGTTCCTTACTGAGCGAACCTAGCCAGTGACACACTTTGATGGCAGTTGAGGAGATGTCATGGAGAACAAGTTTCTGGTTGATAATATCCAAAATGGTCTTAGTGCAGTCTTCCTTATCTTTCTCATGAAGACCTGAGAAAACTAAAGCTTTTCGTCGGCTCCTAGTCTCCAAGTCATCAGCTTGTTTAGAACATTCACGTATCTGTTGATGTAGCAGACTCAAGACACTGAAGATAATCTCCCTGAAGGTCCGGAGTTCTTCAGCTACTTTAGCCACGGTTTCCTTTCCACGTTGTCCATCAGTAACAGTGGCACTTGGGATCTGTGCTTGAAGGTCATCCAGTCTCTTTCCAACGTTTTCCTCAAGCCTCTGCTGTGTGGCCAGAACCTCAGAGAGATTAGACATGTTGTTTCAGTGTAGTGTACAGTGACTATATCCAAGTATAGTGTAGTTGTGATGTTGAGCTGGCAGGTGGTGCTTATAGTGCTTGGATTACATAAAATATACCACAAGTGTAAGTACCAATTAGTAAAGGTTTAGGGCACAAGATTTTGGTGTATAAATATATTAAAACACAATGTTTATAATTAAATTGAATTATAACACTTGGAAATGCGACTTAACTTTTTATTCACCTACCCGCGAAAAAGTGATAGATGTAATGTTCAGCCACGACTATTTATGTCTTTGTGATTGCAGTGCCAAAACGGGTGCTTCACATTGTAATCTCCCATAATGATGACTCGGTTGCCTAAACTCATGATGAGGTCTAAGTCCTGTGTAAGCAATGGTAAGTTAGGCGACTGATAAATTGAAACAATATTAAGTTTGTTACCACCGTTAGACCTAAAACTAGATAATTAAACATCATCTCTTGACAATAACTTGATAGGAGCTAGCTAAATATCATTGCTATAATAAAATTAATTTTATAAATGTTTTCATACAGTGTGTACCTAAATATCTATGTTACTAGAAATAATAATGTATACAACTATATTACTACAAACATGTTCTGCCTATTTACAAGCGCTTTTTTTAAAGTCTACGTGAATAAAAACCTTTTTTATTTATTTTATTTTATTTATTTATTTACCATAAATTGTTGTTTGAATGCCGACTGCTTCCATTTGATGTGTGGATTGGGGATTGCTATGCGACAGTGTTCTAAGTCAGATTTTACAAGTGCCGCACCCTGTCCACGTCCGGTTACGTGTTTATCTTGACAATGACATATGAATCCGGGTACTTCAATTCAATTTTAGCCCATATTCTGTTTTCACAAATAGCAACAATACCTATGGTGTAGTCATTTCTTATTAAATCTAGTAATTCAGGAAGTTTTCTATTGATGCCATCAAAATTCCATGACATAATTTGAAGCATATGATTGTTCAAGTTAAGACATATTGACCTAAATGCGATAATACAAGAATAACTTTGTCCATCATAGATTTACAAGCATTGAAACCTCGTTTCAATGACTTTAGTGCTTTTAGAATGTTCAACATTTGCTGCGTGGATTCATCTTCAATTGTATGGTCAGCTGCCACTACCTCTAACTCACGAATATTTAGTGACGACG